>CM057450.1:851693026-852370526 GCA_016271365.2 Neoceratodus forsteri | reverse complement strand
TCCTCCTCTATAGCTCTCCACCCCCCTCTACTCTTCCTCTCTCTTGTCCTCTATCCTTTCTGCACCTCATTCACTATCTCCTTGTAACCTAGCCTTCAAAACTTGTATTGTTTCTCAGATGCTTTGTAACTCTGTTTAGCTTACACTTTTGTAACCTTGTCCTATGTATTGAATTTGTAATCTGACTTACATGTCTTATGTTTTAAATTGTAACTTGACATGGAACCTTTGTAAAAGAGCCCTGGCTCAAAGGTATTGAAATCCTAGACTTAATAAATAAAAAAAATTAAAATACTATGTATCTGCCCAGCTGGCATTCTTAGTGGATTTAGTTACAGATTCAAACCCAATGAGAGCATTGGTAGAATTGGAGGGAATGGATAATGGAACCCCTTTGTACAAATCTCTTTTTGCTCCAGCCCTGGTGAAGAAAGCAGTACAATGGATTAAAAATCCCTTTACTAGAGCCTCTATCTGGGCCTGGTTGGCAGCACACAAAATCTTGAATCACCCCCACCTACTGTCCACAGAAGGGTCTATAGAATGTGCCCTCTGGGAAGCAACTATAATTCCTGGTCCTGTACAGTGAACCTTAGGATTGTGGTGAACAAGGAGTATTTCTCTACTGTCCCGTTTATACAAGGATGACATACTTTTAGATTTCCAACAGCTGGTCAAACAATTTTACTTACATGCATCTCATCTTTTTAAATATATCCAGGTATGGAACAGGATGCAAGTAATAGATAGGGGACAGGGCCTTTCTCCCTCACTTCGCCATTCTCCCTTGGAGTAAATCCTGATGGGACACTTGATGAAATTGCAATCAAAACCCCTTACCAGATGTTACAAAGCCCTCCTGAGTGCAATACTTGAGACATTTACCCAGTTAAGAGACAGTTGGGCGGAAGATTTAGCACCTTTAACGCTTACAGGAGGGGATTGGGATAGAATCTTCAAACAAGGGATGCAATGCTCCATTAAAAACAGGTTAAGAGCAGTGCATTACAATGTCTTATAAAGGACATACTGTACTTCACCCAAGTCTTGGCACATAAAATTGACCCAATGACATCTGATATATGTCCCAAATGTAAAACACACACAGGAACATTTTTCCACATGATTTAGGAATGTTCAAAAGTAATGCCCTTTTGGCAGGAATCTATTTCATTATTCTCCAGGGTCACAGGCTTCTCTAAGTCCCTAGGTGTTATAGATGTCCTCCTTGATAGAGATGGAGCAAAATTTAATTTCGCTGGCGAAGTTCAGGTGAAATCATGACCGTCACCCAGCAAAATATTTTGCGAAATCCATGCATTTTGTGAAATATTTTTCTGGTGTGAAATACAGTGGTAATCACTCAAAGGCTGTATACCACTACCGCACAATGACGTGCAGTTGTGTGGTTGCACAGTAGCAGTATACATGTTATTCAATTAGTACCCTGCAACTGTGCACCGCACGTCATTGTGTGGTAGCGGTATACAACCTTTGCACGATTATCACTGTATGTAATTCTCACATGAAATGCTGAATTTTGTAAAATGGTAATAGGGCAAAAGTTATATACCATTGCAGAATGACCAATGACACATGGTGTGCAGTTGAGCAGCACCCATTGAATAGCATGTATACTGCTACCATGCACTACGTGTCATTGCACAGTAGTGGTATACAACCTTTGCATGATTACCACTATAATTCTCACCAGTGAAATATTTTGTAAAATCCGTGAATTTTGAACAATATTTTGTGGGGCAAAATTTGCAGATTTCACCCATTTCAACTCCTGAGTTTGGCCAGGAACAGGCGGGGGGAACCAGTAGAGCACCCCATGGAGATTTGGGATAGTGGTGGGGAAGTAAGTGCTGGCCCAACATTGGTGGCTGGAGTACGCTCCATCCATGGCCCAGTGGTTGAAATCATTACTACACTGCATGACGCTAGAACACACCCAATATTCAGCCAGAAACCCGATTAATAAATATCAGCAGATTTGAGATCCTCTGTAGGCAGCTCTCAGTTCACCCTAATTTTCTGCCATCTAGATTTATATTGATTTACATAGGTTTACAGAGCAAACATGCAAAATTCAGTCTTATTGACATTGCAACCCACCCTATCTGTAGAATACAACAATCTCCTTGGTATATATTGACTACACCAGAATGTTACTTGGGGTATTCAGCATGTGAACTCTCTATCAAACTTCTGGTATGAACCTGTCATACTAAATTGCTGTATAAAGTGGAATTGCTGACTTTAAATAAAGTTTACAAAAAAAAGTCTCCAAGAGTCGCAGAGCCCTAGCCCTTCTATTGGTTTACAGACCATGTTAGCCATAGAGGAACTGGTTTAAGGTATCAAAGAAGTGATGTCTAATTGTTGGTTGTTGATTAAAGTGCAGTCCTTACTGAGTATCAGAATCCCCTTCAATTTTCTAACCACCAGTTTAAGAACCCCCTAATAAAAAACACAAGGGGATCCCAGGGGGCATATTCTGTAAATTAACTATAGTGACTTCAGTGCCTTCCATTGCTCCCATCACAATATCACTTATCACTTCCACCTCTGAGAATGGAAGGGATTTGGTCACCATAACTAGTTAACTACCCCACTCTTCTTGCCCAATGCCAAGGTTGAGTAGAACACTGTAGGGTAATCAAACATTTGAAATACCTGAGCTTTCAGTAAGGCCTCATGCATTTCCTGTAGAAAAATTATTCACCAACCCCCCTCTTTTTTCAGAAAGAACAGAACATGTTTATGTTTTTTAGGGTTGACATGTTAACACTGTTGTTATTAAAGGATATTGCCTTTGTGAATTGTGCCATCATTTCCTAGCTATTTCCAAGGCATTGCTCTAGAAAAAAGCACATCTCCCTTGTAGAGAAATCAGCATCTGATATGCTGGACAAAAGTACCTGTACCATCCTGAACTGCCCTTGAACATAAATTGCAGAGCAATAAGAAAACACCTTCCCCGTGGGTACCCAAACAAACACTGGGTTGCTAGTGACAGCAAATTTTCAGCTACCCCCTAAATTGAATAGAATCAGTTGACTACCATTTCAAATAGAAAAATCCAGGAAAACCTCCACCAATGTCTGCCCAGTAAATGTTTGATAGGTGCATGACAAAGGATCACCATTGCAGAGACGAAGAAGAACCCCGAAGGTGGTCACACACACATTTTCATTGTCTGGAATAATAAGCAGAAGGAGTAGCAAGAAAAAGATTCACTCCCCTTCATGTTTGTATAATAGGAAGTCATGCTGGCATAAGGTGATAGTACTATCTCCACACCTTCCCATCCAACTCTGTGTTAACAATCAACAACTTATTGACAAACTACCCCACCCTCCTAAACAGGTAGGGTGGGTTCTGCATCAGGATTCCATTAGAACACAGTAATTGGCTCAGTCTATTAGTTTAGCACAGGCCAAATTCCAATAGGGTGAGGATGAGAGCAGCACATCCAACATCCTTCTCCTTGAGCCAAGCAATCCTGAATCAAATGAGCTATGCTAACCCCCTCCAACACACACACACACACTTCACTGTCCTTCATAATTATACCTGTAAGTGAATAAGTGAAAAGGGGTGAAACAACCTTAGTACTATCTCTCATATATTCTCCATGACCTCCCCAACCCACCTACTAGACAGATGGATCTATCATCCACAGAGGCCATGACGCATCAGCATGTCCATGGCTCCCATTTCAAGGGAATCTCTCTCCACTGTGATGTGATTCATCTGCTACACCAGCCAGCTGGCAAGCTAACTTGTGTACAATTAACTGAGGCCCTTGTGAACCTTATTTCATAATGAACAGAAGCAAGGACCCAGGATATTGTTAGGTGGCATCTATTCTGCACATTTTAATATGTTTTAAAAGGGCTTCTAGGACCCCAGGGATGGACACCCCTCATTGCCCCAGCACTCAAGTTTCAGTGCTTCATTTTGCAAGATGTTGATGCACTCCTGCCATGTCAACAGATCTCTCTATGGGCTGCTGCCCCTGTCAAGACCCCCTCCCAAATCCCTATGTGTCAATTGGTGGGAACCCCTCGCTGGCTGGACTAGACATATCGGAGGTTCTGAGGGCATCCACTTAATATTGCTATCCATTTTCAGTTCAGCCATGAATGTCCAGTGTCAGGGTACCCCCTTAAAATGAATTTCTCACATTAAACCTCCAGAAAGAGGGTGGTCATTCTCACAACACCAGAAACCATCCTTTGTGTCATCTCCCCCTTTTACTGCCACTACACAACAAGAAAAAAAAGCTTCCACTTTTACAGTGCAATATGAGGGTGGTGACCAAGTAAGCTACAGGAACTGTTCAAGACATGTACCGATCAAGCCCCAACTCTACATACAGGCTTCCTGAGCATTTCATTCCAGCACCTGTCCTGTATTCTGCATGTGCTCCAAGGTCCTGCTCCCCCTTGTAGGATCGCCATAATGGTCACCCATTAGAAGAAGAATGAATGGTGAAAAAGCACTACGGAAATACAAAAAATAGGAAGAAATAATAACAAAAAGCACTTTGTGAAATGAATTCACAGCAGTCAGTCCCATTCATTCTGTCAAACTAGTGAGCCTATGGTGATGGAGGGCTCATTAACCCTGTGTCTTTCTGCAACAGGCTGCCTGACTCCTTTGGGTCTGCTCTTCTCTTACCTCTGTTGCCAGAATTCAGATATGGACCCAGCACTGAGTGGATATCAGACCATATGGAAGATTCTTGTTGTGACTCTGAACATCAATTGTCTTCTTTACCTCCCTTGGACACAGACAAAGCTGACTTAGCAAGTCCCTTTCCAGTCTCTTTTACAGCTGCAAGAAATTTCACCTGCTGCTCCTTTAAAGAGCAGCTGACACTTTTGGAAACATTTTTGAAAACACAAAATCTGGACACAATTCAGCTTGTATTTCATATATTTTATACAGATTTCTCCTATGATTATTTATTACTGAAGAAATTCCCAGAAAAAACAATATCTTTATCCATTAGAGTTCATCTGTCTCTATAGCTTATTCCCAATTTGAAATCATAATACTCTATTGTGACATCACAGTCTGTAGCCATGGGAATACCTGAGTTGACACTTGCTGAGTATTATGACATCAGGTTGGGAAAAAGTAGTAGAAGCCGGCGAATCCTCAATGAACAACTATACAGTTTCAAGCATGTGACCATCTGTAATAAAGTCTGGGCATAAGAAATTCATAGCAAATTAGAAATATAAGCTGCTTTGTGTCTAAATATTATGTTTTACAAAGTTATTCTTGGTCAGTGGCTCTTTAAATATTTTGAGGCGTTCAGTAAGTCCACATACATCCAGGTACCCTCTGCTAACTCCACATTCAGACAGACCTGGGGAGACATCATGTTAAGAGCTCTAGGACATCCAACCTGGAGACCGGGTGGAGAATCAGGAAATGGGATGGGGGAGGTCAGGGGGGAGAGGTGTGGTGGGGGGGACCGTCAGCATCAAAACTGGGGAGGGTGGTAAACAGTGAGCTGAAAGCATTAGCTTTGGTATTAGGGTTATTACAGGAGATGTTATTTATTAGAAAGTCATGGGGGGAATTGGGACTTGGAGCATCCTATTACGTTGTTTGTTTGTGCCCAGTACCTTATTGGGTTACTGGAGCTGCTTTTGGCAGTCCGTAGTGCTTTCTTACAAGAGTTACGAAGGGAGCGATATGCCATGAAGTCAGAAAGCATGCAGGATGTTTTCCATCTGGTCCAGAGTTTGTCCTGTGCTTTAAGCATACGTAGAAGAGGGCTAGTTAACCATTTGGTAGACAGGCCCCATACCCTGCACCTGATAGAAGGAATGTGCTTGGACTGCAAGTAGCACAGAGAGTTGGTAAAGTATTCTACAGCCAAGTCAATGTTATTTGTTATGAATATGGGGGACCAGTCGACATGCTGAAGATCCTTTAGAAAAGCTGAGGTGTCGAGGGCAAAGAAGTCAGATCATGGAGATGATTTTGGGTGGGTGGTGGGGGCTGGCATCCCAGACACAGGTGACATGTGAATGGTCCCTAATGGAGTCTGGTAGCATGGTCACGGAAGAGATTCTGTCTGGCCTGTTGGACAGTACCCAGTCATGGAGGGTGTGACTATTACCATTGCTGGAATGTTGCGTAGGCACTGAGACAAGCTAGGTTAGGTTGGCCTTGCTTAATTAGAGTCAAGAAGGTTTAAGCCAAGCCAATTCTGATTGAAGTCACCTAGACAAATTACTTCATTGTTTTTGGTGGCCAGGGAGAGAAAAGCCAGGAACTCCTCATGCCCATGTTTGCAGGAAACAGGAGGCATGTAGGTACAAACAATGTTCAGTTTTTTTGAGTCACCCAGAAGAAGCAGTGCATGAAGTACCTCATAGGACACAAGGGAGGGGCATGGTAGTAAGGTTTGGTTTAGATGAGACTTGTAAAATAGTGCTAGACCACCATCTCTTTTTGATGTGGGCCAATCAACCGGGAACAAGCTGTATCCGGGGAGGGAACAGAGAGAGTCGGGAAGAGAAGGCTTAAGCCAGGATTCAGAAATTGCAAGGATATCAGGCCTCTGAGTGGTTTTCCAAGCTACAAGTTCTGCATGATTAGCCACCGGACTTCTTGTATTAAGGTGGGCAACTTTTAGTCCTCTGGAACAGGGCCTAGGAGAAGAACCGACTGAGTAGTGAGGGAGCCCTGTGGCCATGGGGCCAGGGCTAGTTTCCACATCACCTGCCAAAGATAAGGAGAGAACAATAATCCAGGTAACGTCAATCAAAAAGGCAAGGATGGTCCTAGCTTTGGAGATGCGTTTAGAAGTGGTGTAAGACCTAGTCAGGGGAAGAACCAGTTTTGGGCAAGAGTGTTCAATATGGCTATTGAGTCTCTTAGGGAGAAGTAGCAGATTAGAGAAGGTAAAGTCCTTCATGTCTGCAGAAAAGCCTGGAAGAGCAGCAGTTAGGGGGTGAAGTATTCCAGGGCAGTACCGTAAAAGAGTGGAGTCAGTAGGACTAGCAGGTAGAGTGGGGGCTGCATGATCGTATAATAGAATCTTATATTTTCCAGAAGCAGTACTTAGGCAGCAAACACAGTAGATTGCAGGTTCTAGGACTGCCACAGTTACTACTAGCAGATAGCTTAATTACCCCCTTAAAATTATTACTTGAGTATTGTCTTAATCACAACTATGTTCCTGAACTATGGAAAATTGCCTTTGTAGTTCCTATTCATAAAAAAGGCTCTAGAAGTGAATGGGAAAACTATAGACCGATAAGTCTTACTTCATCTATGGGCAAAATTCTGGAAAGTTTAATTAAGGACATGATTACTTTATTGTTTATCAGTTCCGATACTGAACAACATGGATTCAAAAATGGAAGGAGCTGCTTAACTAATTTGTTGTGTTTTTATGAAGACAAGTTATCGGCTGGATAATATACATCCTTATGATGTAGTTTATATAGATTTTAATAAAGCCTTTGACTATTTACCACACTGAGCACTTACTCACAAGCTTTCCTTTCAAATATTAATTCAAATTTAATAGTTTGGATAGCCAACTGGTTGTTTAATCGTTTGCAACATGTTCTTGTAAATGGGCAAATTTCTTGAAGAGACATGTTACTAGTGATGTTCCTCAGGGGTCTGTCCTGGGACCCTGCTTGATTCAATTTTTTATAGCTGACATTACACAACAAAATAGTTCTGATTCAGTTAAATATGCAGATGATATTAAGATTGGTGGGCCTGTTAAGAATATAACTCAATTTATTGCTATTCCAAAATGATTTAGATAAACTGTCTAAATGGACAGCTACATGGGGAATGAAATTAAATCACTCCAAATGCAGAGTTATGCATTTTGGGGTAAAAAATCCTATGCTCACATATATCTTGGATAACTTGAGGTTTTCTAGCTCATCGAGGGAAAAGGATTTAGGTGTGTTTATTTCAGATGATTTTCTCCCAATTTCACATTTAAATGAAATCATCCTTAAGGCAAACCGAGTTATCTGGTCTATCAAATGTAATATTATATCTAGAGATGCTAACGTTCTGATGCCTCTCTTTAGAGCCTATGTTATTCCACATTTGGATTACTCCTCTCAACTTTAGTGTCCCTAAAGTAAACTAGATATTGCACTATTAGAAGGAGGACAAAGAAGGTACACTAAAATGGTGCACGGTTTGAGGGAAGTACCTTATTGACAAAGACTAAAATTACTCAATCTGATGTCTTTATCTACCAGACGTTTGAGAGGAGACCTCCTTCTTATGTACAATATTATAAATGATCCATATTTAATAACTAATTTGGGTTTTCTGTTTAAGGATCTAACTTATAATATTTGGGGGCATCCTTTGCAATTACAATTAAAGAAGTTTAATTGTCTTCCACAGAAGTTCTTTTCACTGTAAGAATAATTTAGTTATGGAACTCCTTACCAATTTATGTAATTATTAGTGATTCTAAACGAACATACAAAAGGCATTTAGACAACCAAATGATTTCAAGTATTATTCTTAGTTATTATTAGAAATAGGAGCATATTATTGGCCTTTTTGGCTCTCTTGCTCCTACCCAATCCTACTATGAATTCTAGTGTGAATCCTAGTTATGTGCTATGCCCCTTCATCACCAGAGGCCAGTCAGATAGGGTATAGGGTGGAGCAAAGGATTATTTAATAGATGGAGGAGGTGGGGGGGATGGGTGAAACATTTTAGCTTGAAGGAGCACAGCTAATGCCAGGTAAATGCAAGCAGGTCCCTCTGAATAGCAATGAAATTTAATTGGGCTACTACACCACAAAAAGTGGCAAGTTCAAACGTTTTGGTGCACACAGTGCAATTAGGGATCCTCTGTGTCTGCACCTGCGAGGCAAATTCCGGTGGCTAGCTGTCCTAGATTGGGCTGGGGAGAGCTGTAGAAGCAAGCCCTCAGACCCTGGAAAGGAAAAGAGACAGAGGGGTTAGCTTTTTAAATACGGAAGTAAAATCAAAGTTTAAACAGAAACAAGGAGATATAGAGAAAGAGAGAGAGAGAGAGAGAGTAGGGGGCTTGAATAGGGGGAGGAGTTGCACTACAGAGCAAGTTCTGAGGGGGAGGGGAAAGTTCTAGTGGCAGGGAGATCACATTTGGAGCAAGGTAGGGAAAGCACAACCATACAATTAAACAATTTCAGAAAATTGATTTGCAGGATTTAGCTTAAAAATCTGATTACAATGCAGTCCTGAAAATTTCAGCTTGAAGGAGCACAGCTAACACTAGGTAAATGCAAGCAGCTCCCTCTGAATATCAATGTAATTTAATTGGGCTACTGCACCACAAAAAGTGGCAAGTTCAAAAGTTTCAGTGCACACAGTGCACTCAGGGCTCCTCCGTGTCTATACCTGCGAGGCAAATTCTGGCGGCGAGCTGTCCTAGGTTGGGCTTGGGAGGGCTGCAGAAGTAGGCCCTCCGACCCTGCAAGGCAAATTCTGGTAGTGAGCTGTCCTAGGTTGGACTGTGAAGGGCTGCAGAAGCAAGCCCTCAGACCCTGTGAGACAAATTCCAACAGCGAGTTGTCCTAGGTTGGGCTGGGGAGGGCTGCAGAAGTAGGCCCTCCGACCCTGCGAGGCAAATTCTGGTAGCGAGCTGTCCTAGGTTGGACTGGGAAGGGTTGCAGAAGCAAGCCCTCAGACCCTGTGAGGCAAATTCCAGCAGCAAGCTGTCCTAGGTTGGGCTGGGGAGGGCTAGAAGTAGGCCCTCAGACCCTGCGAGGCAAATTTCATCAGTGAGCTGTCCTCGGTTGGGCTGGGGAAGGCTGCAGAAGCAAGCCTTTAGACCCTGCGAGGCAAATTCTGGCAGTGAGCTGTCCTAGGTTGGGCTGGGGAGGGCTGCAGAAGCAAGCCATCAGACCCTGTGAGGCAAATTCCAGTGGCGAGCTATCCTAGGTTGGGCTGTCATATGACAGGTCTAGAATTTTCAGGGGAGTCCTCATTGTGGGCATAGAGATTGGCCAGTAATACTGGCCCATTGGGGTAGGTGCTTTCATGACTATCCAGTGGTCTTCATTATCAGTGTGAACTTCTTTGGGGAGCCACTGGAGCAGGTAATGCAGTAATATTGATACTCTCCACCTAGGCATCACTGAGATACTTTGGGCTTCCCGCCCTACCCATTCCCTAGTCAACTTCTGTGCTTTGGGTTTGCTAAGATTAGTCTCCTTTAGAAATGCTTTTTGTGGTTTCAGTTTTTTGAGCTGAGCCAAAATCTTTTTCCTTCTCACTGGAGAGTTTAAGCCTTTCACATTCCATGATGTAGCTTCCCGATCCAGGGAGTTAGCCATTGTTAAAGGGGGTAGATTGGGAATTATGATAAAAGGGCAATAAAGAATTAGGCAGTGTGACCATTTTCCCATTTAATAAAATACTCTTACTTATCCCTTGTCTTGTATTCCCACAGTTTAGTATTCTATCTATTCCTTCTAATCATACTGCTGTACTACAGCATTCTGTGTTTACCACTCTATTATAACAAGAACATTCTCTATTACTGTATTTCTAAAACTGGAAGTCAGACACATAGAAAGGGATTTGTACAACACCATACAATAACATTCTCAGCTTAATAGTAAAACTCAAGGTTAATAACGTTAATAGAACATTTCTAGAGATATGGTTAACTAATATAGCCTGGTGTCCTGGATAACCATCAGGTCACCGAAGGCCGGTAAACTCAACTCTGTGGGAAGGGGAGGGGTTCACTGTGGCACCTTCTCTGAGGAGAGGCACTGCGTCGATGTGCATAATTTTGAGTTGTTGCTGGGGAGGTGTGTAACATTCCAGGAACACTTGGGTAACTATCCAAGTGGGATCCTTTCTTACGCTTAGGTCACTAAAAGGTTAGTCCACCACCTAGGCAGTCCATTGCCCATGGAACCTTGGAGGGTAGAGACAGGAGGATGAGGAGATAAGAGGATTTTTATTTTTAACATTACTTATTCTTCCGTATGGCTCCCAGTCAGCACCTAGTGTGTCCAGGCATCCCCTTCATCCTCCAGACGCTGTACTTCCACACCTGCCTCCTATTCGGGCTATGACCCTGATACCCTCATGACTTGACCCCATGGCGGGGTGGCAGGGGGCCCCCAACTCCCCACAAGGACCGTATCCAGTATGGGTGGTGCCTCGGAGATGGGGCGTTAGGCAGACGGCCATAAAGCTGTGTGACCATGGCTGCCAGTTTTTTCTGTTTTTCTCAGAGCAGAGAGTGCAGTGCCAACAATGAGCATGCCATGCATGCGTCCACATGCAGCATGCCCACCCTCTGCTCCACCCCCACGCCCCATTGTGTTGATCTGACATGACAACACCTAGCGTCCACTAGGTGTCAGTAAATGCCAGCCTCTGATCCCCACCCTCCTCAGGAGAAGAGAGTGGCCCTCCAGATGCTTGATCTTCTCCCACCCTAGCCGGCCCCCAATGACCTGCTCACACCGCAAACATGGGTTAGCAGTGTGGTGGGTGGTAATGCATCATTGCCTCAGCCCTCCATGCCACCTGGTCAGCCTAAGAGAAGGGTTTTGTATGTCTGTGCACACCATATGCCCCTGCCTGGGTTGGGTAGGGCTAGCGAGGTGGGAGGGAGGAAAGGAGAAGATGCTGGGTTAGGACTGAGGTTGACATTTTTTTTTCTGCCTTGAGGGGTCTCTCGGCCATAGGCTTGGCATGTGAGGCTTATCCAGTTCCTCACCAGCCCATCAGTGTGGCTGGTCCTGTAGGTTTCTGTCAGTGCTTGCAGATCCACCCATTGTTTTATTCCTCCAGGTGTCTTGTTAGCATGAATGACACTTTTTAGTATCTGTCAGTGGAGAAGCATAGTCTGTTGAAACAGGGATCATCAGTACTGCCATCCTTCAGGGGTTGAATATCCTGAAGGAGAATATCTCTCAGCCCTGGCATGCCCCCCCCCCCCGTATTACCACTGTTCTATCAACCTGTGTTGCAGGCTGCATTGGTGAGCTAACTATCCCCCTTCATTGCCGTTACTACTCTGGTGAGAGGTGAGCATAGTTCTTATGCTAAGAGCAGAATGGTGGACCAACCAGCACTAAAAAGTATCTTTTCTTGATTGCCTGCCCCTCATCATAAATCCATCGCCCCCTTCTAAAGGTGCAGATGTCCGCACAACATGGTGAAACTTCTTTTGCCCCTCAGGCTCTGGGCTTTATTATGGCAGCCCATGTCAATTCAGTGCCAGTCCCAGGTATGTTGTCTCAAAGCAGTACATTAATGCTCCCAAAAACTACCAGGCAGTGGGATGTATTCCCTGCTTTGCAATAGTAACTGTGAACTAGCTGTGCCCTCATTTAGCTTAATACTCAGCAATCTGGATCAAAAAGATCAGCAGGGGCCATAACATCAGCAATCCCCACCCCTTTCCCACTGATCACCATTATTTTGTACAACTGGGGTTGCCTGCGAGCACTCTCTGAGCTTCTTGGTGCCATGTCATTGCTAGGCATCAGCCACTTGACATCTGGCTGTGGAGGAGTGACGGAAATTGACAAAAACTATAATACACACCTCCCGGCCCCTGTCAGGCATTAACCTTTCACATTACTTTGAACATCAAAGCCCTTAGCCCCCATAGCAGCTTATTACAACATTTTAAGCTCTGTGTCAGGGCTGTGAAATATACTGTCACATAAGCTTCATTTTAAACACATGGTGCTCGTGATAATGCGAAACCCTTATTTGCTTCACATTATTTTAAACTAACAACTCAGCAAACATCAACCAGCTTAGTACTTACTGTCCAAGCATTTATGAAGTGAAAGGGGAATGTTTCAAAACAAATCTGGTCTGAAAATGGATCACCCTTCTGTGGCAGCTTCAGGTGGCAGTGTCTCTGAGCTGACTGAGTGCTCCTTGGGAAACTCAAGGATGCAATCTGCCCATTCCTTGTAAATGGGGGCCCACTCTTCAATGGAGGCATCTGAGGAGGCCACTTTACCCACATTGGAGTGATTGGTGGCATGGTTAGTTAAGTCCAGTGCCATTGGTGCCAATTCACAGAGTGGGTCGAAGAGGTTTCCCAATTTTATCAGAGTGTCTCCCAGGGAGGTGCTGCTTCCACCAGATAAGCATTGCTGTCATTGGCGGTTCCTGGATCTCACTTGATGCAGGGAGGACCTCTTGTTAGGTTGCTGCTTGCTTCTTCTCTTCTGTCTCCCTCTTTGACTTGCTGACATTCTGGCTCTACCACTGCAGTGGAGCTTGCCTGGCTAGGTTGATGCTGGTTGCTGGGAGCACCATCTGATATATCCATGGCCTGGAGGGCCTCACCATGAGGTAAGGAGGATGGCTGTCATGGGGCAGAGCCCCTGCCTGTGACTTCATCAAGAAAGTGTTCTGCTCCTTGCTATGAGTTGAAGGTAATGTACTCACCTTTGAATTGTATTCTGAAGAGAGCAGGGTATCTTAAAGAGGCTGGAATGCTCATTTTGTATATTATTTGCTAGACAGGGCCATATGCTCACCTTTTCTTTGGAGTTCAAATGAAAAGTGCTGGTACATTGGGATCAGGCAACCTTCCTACAGTAAATTATTAATTTATCTGGCAGCCTCATATATAGTTCTTTTTCTGGATAACATAAAAACATACATAGTATGGGTCATGGGCATTCATCCTGATGGGGTTGGGAGGCTAGGGAACAATGGGCATGTTCTAGCTCTGGTGAGGAACCCGTGTTTAGTTTTAGCATGGCTGGAAGGGAGCTCTGGAGGAAACTAGCATGTCCCTGCCATCTACCCCTTCTAGCGTGCTAACCAACAATGTGGCCATTTTTTCTTATGGCTTGATTTTCAAGAAAATTGACCTTAAACAGTAGATTTTGCAGCTGGCTGTGGTGGTCTCATAGTTGGCAGGAGTGGGAATGCAAAGTTTCATTCTGCCATTTAACTGCTGGTTTGGTAGGTGATACCCTGGTGCTGAGTTTTGACAGCTCCTCTTTGGTGCTGGCAGAGGTGTCCTTTAACTCAATGGCATCTTGTAGCACCTTATTCAGCATTGCAGAGATTTTTGACAGCTCTATTTCCATGTTAGAAAGTTGCTGGAGGGCCATGTTCATGTGAGTTCTTTTGAACCCCTTCCAGTTAATTAGTCCTTGCAGTTCAGAAGATTTTAAACAGACCCTCACATGCTAGGATAAGGAGCTAGTTACTACTCAATCCCACGACCTCACGCTGAAGCCCTCAGTGCCAATACTGGTATCAATTTGCTCGTCTCAGCAAGTTGCACTCAGTGGCGATCAGATAGCTAGTGAACAGTGTCCATTTTTATTGAATGTTAACAGACAGGTGATCCTGGAGTTACTTCACTAAAATTAAGCTCCTTCCATCTTGGATGGCTAGCTCTGCGCCCCCCCCCTCCCCCTCGGGAAGACCTGTTTCTAGGCAACATTCAGAAAATGCTGCTAACTTTGTTGTTTTGCACTGCTGCATGTTTTAAAACTCTGCTTTTTACTTATTGTTATTGTTATTGTGTTTACTGATTGGAAAGCACACTGAGCCTCTGTGGAAGGGTTCTGCACAAATAACCCTCCCTTTTCAGAATTCTGAAAAACTCTGCAGGATTCTGCAGAACTGGAATTTCATAAATTCACAGATCCCTGATCTCACTGGCCATTTGGCTGCTGAGAAAATATTTTGGTAGCCAGTCATAACACGTCAATTGTCAAATTCAAAACAATTACAAACAAACTGTTAAGCAAGAATTAGCCTCAACAAAAGGAAAACTTTGCTTTGGGGTGCAAATTCTTCTGAATACTGCTGACTGTTCCTAGGGTTTGAACTATTGCATGAAGTAATGTTGGTATAAAATTAACACTGAACACATGCAGAACAACCAGGGAGGCCAGCAACCAGAACCACTACATGGACCACAACAGCCCTCGCTGTACCAGCAGGTGCCCCAACAGCACCATTGTGGCCAGGCTGAACCTGCATAACATTTGTAGATGCAGCGGTATCTAATGGTGGGGCAACTACAGCCAGGTAATACCAGGAGATGTGTCAACAGGAATACAGTCAGGTACAGCAACACCAACAACCACTGTACCCCAGTCAGCAGCGTGACAGTGCAACAATGCCACCACACAGGATGTCCCACCAGCCAGTGCTTACACACCCACAGACCAGCGCTGTATGGCTACCATGTCTGCTTGGACTGTAGGAGCCACACCAAAAGCAGCACCTACATTACCAGTATGGTCACCAAGGACAGCAATATCTGCAGGTTCATCACCAACAGCAGCAAACAACAGCAGCAGCACCAGCAGTACTGCCCAAGCCAACAACAACCTGAAACCCAGCAGGAGGGTTCAAGTACCAGTCTGGCAGCTGCAACACATGTGGGAAGATGGGGTCTGAGGCTCACAAGCTGTCAACTAGACCGACCCAGAGACTGACATACGAGTAGCTGAGGCCAGTGCAAACTATGATGTATTATTTGGGAAGATATCTGGGAAGGCCAAAAAGCTGCAGATGTGGGAGAAGATGTGCAGAAAGGCAAATTCTGTGGACACCTCCAGCTCCATTGTGAAGGTGTTACATGAGGTCCCTGCACCCTTAATGGTACCCCCAGAGGAACACCGTAGCCAGCTAGCATGTAGGGATATGCTATACTAACATACAGGGCTAAGGGCATCTACCGTAAAAGAGTAGAAGTCAGGATATGTAGGATATTATTGTTATACACTTTACTTTCTAATACATATATGTATTTCTTGCTTACAAGATGTTAGGACACCTGTGACCTTGTAATGATTATGATATATGAGTTGGCATTGCCATCTTCTGATGATTTATATTATTACACTGCTACATGCAAACTGTACTTCTTTTTCTTTACAAAGTGATAACTACTACAAAACTGTATAATGTTATCTTGGACTGAGATGCCACCTGTAATTTAGCCAATAGGGCTCATCTCTGTAACTAGAAATGTTTCTATCTTACAGTAACCATGGTAATTATAGTAGGTATATATTACATCTTCTAGCTCTGAGACCCCAAGAGACACAGAGAATCCTCGAGGTATAGGGAACGCTTAGCATTGGCTCCCAGTTTGTTTTGGTAAGAACTGCTTAGGGCAACTGTGATTATTCTTTTGGTACTAATAAACAAGTTTGTTACTCTTCTGCAACATGTCTGTGATTACTTGCATGCCCATTATTGCCAAGAACCTGAGAGTCAGGTTTTGACCTCCTGACAAAGGCTACAAAGAAGAAATGCGATGATATTAGGAGAAAGAGGTCAAAGAAGAAGTTGGCCAACATACAACAAGGAAGCCAAGGAACAGGTGAGCAAAATCCCCTTTCCCCACGTGTATGGCCATACTGTATGTGACATTAATCCCCTACCCATCCCCTCCCGGCAACCCACTGATGGCAGAATAGTTTCCACAAACAGTCCTAGAGGGCACACAAAAAATAGGAAGCAATAGTTGGTATAGTAAGCAGTGCTGATGAAACTGTCAGAATGATGGTAGATCTACAGATGTAAGAGGAAGTCCACCATTAATGAGTGTACCCACAAAAGCATGTTGTCTATCAGCCACGGTTGTAATCAGTGGAGCCCCCCCAACAACATTTGACAGCAGCTATCTGTACATAGATTCTGCGATACCCAGGGCTGGCCCCTTCCTTTCATAAAGTAATCTGGAGCACTGTGCCACAACCCAACATGCCATGAATTCATCACGACCCCATCAACATAGTCATGGCTGAACTGTGCAACAGTCTGCTGACACCATGCAAGCCACAAAAGGTAGTGACTAGGTATGCACATTTCATAATGCATATACTGAATTATGAAAGCATAGTCAGTGGCATTAATCATGTAACATGATTGAAAACTATGGGAAGGCCAGGCCCTCTCACATATGAAGTGTTAATGACAATGGTCACAGTGGCCCCCGTTCCTGTAAATATGAATGTACATTCAACCCCATGTGCAACATGTAGTCAATGGATACTTAAACCCTATGATGTAACCTATAGCAGCAATACAGGTTGTGGTAAAAACAATAGTGAAAATGAATGTGAGTTATCAATAACAGTACATATTCACCTCGATAAATGTAAAAATGTTAATCATTAACAGGTTGTTGACCCCACAATGCACCACAGTTAACAGCAATGGAGGAGAGGGTAGTGTCTCATCTCCAGCAGGAGACTGTCAGCAGAACTGGGGACATGGACACACTACAGATGCAGATGCAATAATCATGTAAGTAACAAGACACAGTACTGATAGGTGCAATACTGCTGCAGTCTAGTGTAATTGGAAATGACAGTTCACACTGGAAGTTGTGTAGACATGTAGGTGGAATGCTGCAACCCATGCCTTGAGTATTGAAGGATGGGAATCATTAAATGTAATCAGCCATCACTAGGCGGCTGCAGCCAGCCTAGTGACTTGGATGGCTGAGTCAGCAAATCACACCTGCCACTACACCAGTGACTCAGGGTCTGGAGTGTTCTCAGGGCATTGGGTGTCGGCTGGTGGGAGAGGAGGAGCGAGCATCCGGACGGCAGATCTACTTCTTTGGGGGGGCACCTGCCTTGGCATTCACCTGACCACTAGCGGTGGCTAGGGATACTGGCAGCTGGGACCGCAAATAAGGGAATGGGGAGAAGCGGCCATCACTGT
This sequence comes from Neoceratodus forsteri, assembly GCA_016271365.2. Classification (NCBI taxonomy): domain Eukaryota; kingdom Metazoa; phylum Chordata; order Ceratodontiformes; family Ceratodontidae; genus Neoceratodus; species Neoceratodus forsteri. The sequence goes on along the minus strand of CM057450.1, from coordinate 852,352,804 downwards.
GCTATGCATGGGAGAGTGTGTGTAGGCATGTCGTCTCCTCTGAAGGGAGGAAAACTGGAAAATGACCAGAAGTCAGACAGGAAGAAACCAACGTCTCACAGGGTCTGCACCCTGGCTACAGGTTCTCTCTCCCAGAAACCAGATCTGTTCCATTGGCAGGCAAGAGCCACTGACCCCTGCCAAGGGGGGCAAGCCGTAGGAGAAGACTGAGACTGAGGTAAATCCCTGGGACGCCAGGTGATGGGGCTGGAGGGATCAGTGGAAGAAGCATCCAGCCCCAGCATGGATAAAAAAAGAAGAAAAAAGAAAGAGACTAGACAGCTTCAGATAGACAAGACATGATGAATATAGTGGACGAACCCTGCTATAATGTCTGCACATCCGTGGACACATGCATATATGGGGGATGTTGCCAGCATGGACAAGGGTAATGAGGACAGGAACATTAGGGCTGGAAAAGCCATCACTAGACAGCTACAGATGGTCAGAACTAAACAAAATAACATATTCCAACTCATCTACTAACCCATGCATAAAGAAGCCATCACTAGCACACTTGGTACATGAGAAGCAAACCAAAAAGGGCCATATGGATATGAGCACTGAGGCAGATATTAGATGAACAGTATGGTACAACAATAAACAGTAATGCCCCCAATGGTACAGTAATAACTTGTGTCCATAACAATGATACTTTCACTACTGTGAAATGCTATTTACAGTGGCGTCCCCAGGATGAAATGCACTTTTAATGCACTTTGCAGTATGCTGCAGCAGACCTACTAAATAAAGCAATGTAATCTCAGTGGCCATTAGTCTCCTTTGTCATGCAGAAAACTGGCATTCCCTTTTTCCTGGCAGTGTCACATTTTCCTAAATGACAAAGGAGACTAATTACCATTGAAATTACATTGCTTTATTCAGTAGGTCTTCTGCAACATTCTACAGAGTGCTGCAAAAGGCTGCAGAATTGCTTTTTATCTTGGGCGATGCCACTGTGCAATATCTAAATGATAATGTTGTATACATAACATATATAGTAGTCATATATAGTAGCCATGCTGGTCTGTGTTCCATGCCTGCCACAGCATCCATACTGTATGAACTGCTGGCCCTATGTTCTCAAAGGGGAAACAAAAATGTAAAAAGGCAATATGATATCTGGCATCGTCACTAGGTACACAAATGTATAACACATATAGACATGCTACTGTTGTATGCCAGTATAGGTACTGCAAATCCTAGTGGTCCATGACACAGCAGTGTGTGTGTGTGTGGCGGGGGGGAGTACAGCAGCATTGATATGATGAATATAATGGACATTGTTAAAAAACAGCAATGATGTAGATCAGCCAAGCATGTGCTATTGTTACCGAGCAGTCTGGGAATGGTGAAGGAACTGCTGTGCCTCAGCATGACACATTGGCCTGCAAGTACTCCCTGTGTGTCCTACACCTGATAGCAAAAAATGTAAACAGTCTGACTATGACATCCTGAGTTTATCCAGTGGGAGTGGCCTGCACCACTGCCTGCTGATGGATGTCACAGTGCACAACACAGGAATGAATGTGAATGCATATGCTGTTGTCACACCACACATGTTGCCTGTCATGACGGTACATGCAAAGTGGCACACAAAATTGAGGGGATATGTAGTAACTAATGTGGTGGTCCACAAAGGTCATTAATAGAAACCCTGTACCAGCCAATCCCTTTGTGTGCTGTATATATCAATGGGACCGGGTTGTACACAAGCAAGGCCTCTGTGTGGAAGGAATGGGGAAGTATGCAATATATTTCCACATCAAGAACACCATGGCATGGAGGATGGCCTATGTGCCCTGGAATACACTAGCTTACATAAGTCTTGGTATGTGGAAGGTGCTGTAAAGGGGCCACAGAGTGAATAGCATCCAAATGATGGGCATGATGTTGGTAAGGTGAGCAGGAACTATGAATACAAAGTAACTGTAATGTGGAATGTAAGGAGTTACAATAATTACAACATACAGTACTCTAGTATGAGAAAGGCATAGCCCAGCATGAACTATCTGTCCAATGTTCACATACAGACATCACCCCTCACCAGTAAGGTACACCACTAAACAATGTTGACATATGCATGCTAATGGTTATAGTAGTAGTCATTCACTGATGGAGATGTGGTAAAGGGCATACTGGCAAATGATGCATATGCACAGTATAGAACTACATGGCATACTGTATAAGTTATGGTGCATGGCTGTATGTGACTGTGTGCATGTGACAATCAGCAACCAATATGGATACTGACAATCTCCCATCATTGCTATACAGCAGATGCCATGCATGGCAACTTCACATACTATGTAGGCAGCTAACAGATGTCCCCTCATTAAAAATTGTTGCCATCACTGCAATGCCATGGGCTGTAACTTTCAGTGCTGTTATAGAACCCTGTTCCCTTGAAGATGTGCTAAAAAAGGCAATATAGTCATATGACCAATACTGTGTAGCAAATGGGTAAACTATGTAATGAGACACATAGCATAGGATGCCAATCAACATGAACATTTCAGTCATACCTTATTATTTATGTCCCTGAACAGACCACGGGTCGAGCCAACCAGGAGGACCCACAAGCAGGACTGCTCAGGGGGCAATTGTACAACCTGAAGCCCAAAAAAGACCAACTATAGCCCCAGCATCCAGAAGTGGCACTGCATCAGCATCAGGAGCCAGTACAGCAGTGGAACCACAAGATGTGGCCATGACCCATGGACCTGTCACACTGACAACCATTGACAGAGATACAGAACTGGAAAACATCTATGAGGTACCACAGTATACAGAACAAGTATACAATTCTAGAACAAGAATACAATAACATAGTACACAGTATACATTACAAGTACACAGTACCAGTACAAGTACACAGAACAAGTATACAATTCTATTATTTCAAAAAGAAAAGAAGTTCATTGCTACTGCACTTATGTCATTAGGAAACTATTGTACATTGTTTTACCTGATGATGGCTGTCTGTGGTTGCTTGTGTTGTGTTGTGTTGTGTTGTCCTTTTGCTGCTTTTGGAGGTGGTGAGTTGGGGTTAGAAACCCTAATGCCATATTTCTCTGCTTTTGTTGCAGTAGCTGAACCCTAACTGGTGCAATAACAGTATTTTTTTCTCAATTAATCTATGTCTGTCTGTCTGTCTATCTACCTACCTGATTTAATTATGGTATTAAAATACATGTTTGAAATTGAGATTGTGCTATAAAAGTCAGTTAAGAGACATTCTCAAAAGTATTGTATGAGGGTGGGTGGAGTTAAGGTAAAAAAAAACTATAATTGTATTGCCTTACTTTTTTCATTTAAAAACCATAATTTATGCATTAACATAGAGTGTGTGTGTGTGTGTGTACATGTGTATATATATATATATATATATTAGATAGATAGCCATAGTACCAAAGTGCTTGCTTCATGCAGGCACTGTGGACAGCCACCACTAGTCTACTGTTGATGAATTGGGCAGCAGAGTGGGATGGGTTTCCAGTGGCAGGGTTGGGCACTGGCCATCAGACTGTTGTTGATGAATCTGTTAGTTGAGAGTTTGGGGGGGTTATCAGCAGTGAATTTTGGCACCCAATGCAATATTTATAAACTATGTAGGAGGGAGTAGGGTAGTGGTGATGGGTTGTCCAGTCACTGACACCATCAGCAGACTGGTGATGTGAACAATTTTTCTCAACATGAATTATGTCAACAGTTTTCAAGTCATAAAAACAGAAGCTGCTGATCACATGAAAAACATCTTACAGTATGAACAGAATGATGAATACATGTGCTGTGCATGAGTAACAATGAGAATGTTTTTGTCTTAATCATTTTGAAATAACATTTTTCAGTAAAACTACCTAGCAATGGTACCTCCTTGCATCAAACTGTAACAAATATGCATGTTTTAGGTTTCAAGTGTCCATTGGTTTTGAGCTATAGGTGAGTAAAAAATGCCTTATTTTCTATCCTTTCTGTATTTTTAACCTACTAAACCTCTGAAACTATCAAACAAAACAGGAAGTGAACACTCCCTTGTCCCCTGAGGTGCCACCTGTCTTTGCATAAACTCTGAAAAGCAAAAAAAGAAGGCACACTCACCAAGGACTGGAGACATAAGGATTCTATTTTTTCCATATAAAGGGATCAGAGCCGATGTCTCTGCCTATATCCTCAACTACGGAGACATCATAAGTACTACCAGGTCCCATAACAGAGAAATAGATAGATAGATAGATAGATAGATAGATAGATAGATAGATAGATAGATAGATAGATAGATAGATAATGAACATATGAATGTGCCAGCAGAAACAGACCAACCAGTCTATCTAAGTCTGCGCGAGTGTGCAGTTAGCACCCTAAGTTTGCAGCTGCTCAACCCCCTCCCCTTTGTCATCCCACTGCCACCCCCACCTCCCACCCTCATTCTCCCCTGTTCCTTGTCCCATGCCCTTGTGAAGCTGTTCACAGATTTACATGATACCACCCATTCTGGTAGTGCATTCCATTTTGCTACCAGCCTCTCCATGAAATAGTGTCTCCTCATTTCCCTCCTCAATCTCCCCTCCCTTTATTCTTAGCCTGTGTCTCCTGGTGTCCCTCCCCCTCCTTAGTTTAAAGACCTTGTCTGCACCATCCTTATTGATTCCCCTCAGATACTTGAATGTCTCTGTCATGTCCCCTGTCCCTTCTATCCTCCAGGGTGAACATATTCAGGTCTCCCAGCCCACTCTCATAGTCTCTCCATTCCATTCCACATATCATCTTCATTGCCCTCCTCTGCACCACTTCCAGTAGCCTGATATCACTCTTCTGGTATGGCCTCCAGAACTGCACACAATACTCCAAATGTGGCCTTAGCAGTGACCAGTAGATGGGAAAGATCCCCTCACTTTGCCTGGACAAAAATCCTCTTGCTACACACCCCAGCATTTTGTTTGCTTTGCAGCAACTCTCCTGCACTGGGCAGTGTTGTTCATGTCTCTGTTACCATTACCCCTTGGTCCTTCTCCTCCTCAGTGATTCCCAGCTTAACTCCTCCACCCCCCCAGCCAGTATTCTCTCCTTGGGTTCTTCACTCTGAAGTGCATAACCTTATGCTTTTTTGCATTGAACCCCAGCTGCCACCTCTCTGACCACTTCTCTAGCTTGCTTAGGTCCCCCTGCAGCTTCTTCCATCCATCCCCTCCATCCACCACTGCTCCCATTTTGGTGTCATCTGCAAACAGACTTACCTTGCTCACCACCCTGTGCACAATATCTGATATGAAGAGCCCAAATTATACTGGTCCCAGTGCAGAGCCCTGTGGCACCCCCACTCATTACCAGCTTCGGAGTTGAGAGTTCACCTCCCACCATCACCCATTGCAGCTTCCCATTCAGCCAGCCTGTAATCCAGTTTGTCATTTTTGCTCCAACCCTACACCAGTTAGCATCCCCCCAAGCCAGCCTTGAGGCACTGAATCAAAGGCCTTGCTGAAGTCCAAGTAAAGAACATCCACCACATAACCCTTATCCAGCTCACCTGTTACCCAGTCATAATATTGTATCAGGTTGGTTTGACAAGACTTCCCCGAAATGAACCCATGTTACCTCACATCCTGAAGGCCATTGTCCTCCATTTACAACACCAGTCTTTCCTTTAGTATCGTTTCCATAAATTTGTGCACTATAGAGGTGAGACTTACTGGACGATAATTACCCAGTTCATCCCTTGGTCCACTCTTGTGTAACAGCACTACATGTGCCATCTTCCAGTCCAGTGGCACACATTCCGACTCCAGTGAGGTGCTGCACAGATACACCAGCAGCTCCGCCAACACCTCCTCAACTACGGAGATAGACAGACAGACAGAAAGACAGACAATGGGTCATGATGGCTACCATAAATACTGCAGTCTGTTTGGACGAACAAGGTTACCTTCCAATCCTATGCATACTAGCAGAAACATGGTGCTTCATTTCCAAAGTGAAAACATTTACTGCCAGGCCATTTCATAAGTGCAGTAACCCCCTCCAGGGTAAGAGGTGAGTGAATGTGGAAATTAACAGCTTCAGTTTAGGTTTGATTCAGTTCTGCTCTGACATACTGGCTAAAGACACTTTGGGGCCTTGGTATTGGGATTAAACAGAAATCAAATAGGGGTAAGTAACACTCCTCCACAAACTCTCATTCTTCTCTGTCAATACAAACCACTTCTACCCTTCCCTGGTCCTTTAGGTAAATTTTCATTAAAAAACTCATCCAGCAGCCTGACCCTCCTCACCCCCGTTTCTTCTTTTTAACATTTGGTGGAGGGAAAAGGAGGGTGGAAAATGCCTAGGGTTGGAGAAAGGGTGAAACTAACCCTGGCAACCTTGGAAGTGCTACAGTGTTTTATTGCTTAACTGGTCCAAGGCTGAATTGTTCCTGAATTGGCCTAATAGTTTGATTTGTCCAGTAGTAGTGCTGAATTTTGACACACTCAGAAATACAAATTCTGCACCAGTTCATCCTTGCTCCAGGGTGTTGCATTTATTGAGGGAGTTTGGTATTCATACAGTATTTGTGCCGAGGAGCACTTGGTCTTTGATCTTATGCATCAGCACACAACAGAGGAAAGTCTATAACTCCCAAAGACACACAACCTGTTATATTTTTACCACAGAAATTCACATGCATAATATAAGCACTGTGTTACACGAGGTCCCTGCACCCTAATTGATACCCTCAGGGGCACACCGTAGACAGCTGATATTTAGGTATAGGTTATACTAATATATATAGGGCTAAGAGCATCTATTGTACAAGAGTAGATGTTAGGATTTGTATACACATATTGTAACTCACTTTGCTTGCTAATGCAAACACATTATATTATGTACTTCTGTCTATTTCTTACTTGTCAGATGCCAAGACACCTGTCCTTGAAGTGATTATGATGTGTAAGGCAACATTGCCATCTTTTAGTGATGGACACCACTTCACCTTGTTATGTAAGACTTTGTATAAGAAGGTCTTTGTTCTAAAACTGATGACTTTACAACTTTATATAATGTTATCTTATACCATGGAGCCACCTCTAATTTAGCCAATAGGGCTCATCTCTGTAACTAGAAATGTTTCTATCTTTCAGTAACAATAGTAATTATCATAGGTATATAATGTTATGCACATTCTTTACACCTCGGAGACCCGAGAGATCCCAAGAGACAACAAAGAAACCTCGAGGTGTAGGGAACACTTAGCATTGGCTCCCGGTTCGTATTGGTAAGAACTGCTTAGGGCAACTGTGATTTATCCCTATTCTGTAGTAATAAACTTGTTTATTACTCGAATGCAACTTGTCTGTGATTATTTGCAACTCCAATATTGCCAAGAACCTGAAAGTGAGATTAGATCTCTTACAATTGGCGACCGCGTGCAGGCGATATTGGCTGTTGTGAATTTTCACTTGTTGCTCAAAGTTTTCCCTTTCCCACGGGGACTGTAGGTGTACATCTCCATATCACCTTTCCCGTCTTTTTCCACCAGTTGTGGATACTTGCAAAGTCTGGCTGATTTTTTGGGTGTGATCGATGCCGTCTCGACCCACTCCATAGCTGCTTTGAATTGCAAGCTTACAACTTATACAGTAGCCCTGCTGTGCTAAAAGTACCTGTGTTGTGGATCGATATGCAATGCATGGTCTTTTTCACAGTTTGAATTTTCGTTCCCTCCCACGTAAATGGCCACCGTATCAGATATCTGCGCAGAACTGAGACTCGATGTCTCGAATTTCCTTACCTCCCATGGAGGATGGGTTGACTTCGCTTGGGACACAAGTCAATCCGATAACCCTGTACTGGGGATCTCAACTCAGTACACTGAGACGTGGCAGTCAACCAACAGGCATTCTGCTAAAGGGTTGATGGTCACTGCTCCCTACGCTGCTTTGGAAGCCTCCAAAGTGAGGTTTCGAACCCTTGATCTGCAGATCGCATCTCTCAAACAGGAGATGGGTTTGCAGGAGAAGGAATGTATCAAGATACAGCAGAATTTGGAGGCTGAGCTCCAAATGCTGCGTAATGAGAAGGATTCACTATTGCATCATTCTGCACAGGCAGGTGAACAAGAAATGTGTACTCTGAAAACTGAGTGTGAAAGTTTAAGACAGGATAAGAGTCAAGTTGTACAAATGAATGATTTGTTGAGTGCTGCAAATGCACAGATGAGTGATGAGATGGGTGGGCTACAGGGCGAGATCAACCAGGTGCGTAATGATTTAGAGATAGCCTATAGGGACAATGCGAATTGGCGCCGAGTACCGTGTTTGCAGAAACAGAAGCAAGATCAGGTTGATATGGATGTTGCAAGTGTGAGTCATGATGAATGTAAGGTTAAGATGGATAAACTTCGCCATCAGCGAGAGGTTTTGACTGGCTATGTGAGGCGATGGGTGCGTAGCCCGCCTTTCACTTTCGTCGTCGGAGGAGCTATCCGCGATGACATTTCACATTACAATGCTCAGTCATGCCCCTACTATGGCCCACATACCTCACCAAGCCATCCACAGCATGGCGGGTCCCCACCCCCTACTCCCCAGGTTACACGTCGACGACATCATGACGCTCATCATGGGAGACGCCATCATGGCGGCGCCCATGATAGGGGAGCAGGCCCAAGTTTGGTCCCGACGGTCTTCGGCAGTCGTTATTGGTGTGGAAGACAGACAAGAGATTGAAACCATGATTGATAGGGCACTAGGAATATTCCTCTTCCTGAAAGAAGCATGAAAGCCATTAAAAGTCAAATTCGACAAATTTTTCAAGAGGCTAGCACTCAGGAAGGCGTTTATGCGGACGGCAGCTGAAGCTGCAGCCGTGCAGCGTTGGATGGTCGCGAGATCGCTGCTCTTGCCTGATCGACCACCAACTAATCCCCTACAAATGGCCTACTCTGTTCAGCAAATTGCTGACAGTATCGGTCGATGACCCGTCCGACAACCTCAGCTGCCATTTGGAAGATGCGCTCAAGTCACGAGATGCTCAGTCTCGCTGTGGAATAACAAGTCAAATACTACGCCAAACCATTGATCCTGGCTTATGGGCAAAACTCCCGAAGTTGTTAAGCCAGGATAGGAGCATACACCTTTGATGAAGTAGCAGCTGAGCTCATTTCCGCTCCACAGCCTTGCGTGGTTGGAGTAATGCTAGCATATCCCGTGAAGCAAAATTCTAAAGAAAGCCCAGCGACTTACCACCAGAGACTCTGGATGGCCTATCGAGCAGGAAAACATCTGGCACAAGAAGCCGCGGATGTGGACCTTATTGAATATAAGACCCTGTTCCTTAGAAACATGATCCCAGCCATAAGAGATAAAGTAGAGCCCACTACTTACCCAAATACGGATAGGTTTGCCGATATTCTTCAGAAAACCGAGAGGGTGTACCAGTTGTATATCCGAGATTTGGATTCCGGTTCCAAAAAGGTTGCTGCCATGGAACCCGCTCCGGGGGCCACGACGCACTACACGGTGGAAGGACAGGCCCAACGACAACAGGCCAAACCTCCATCAACCCCTCCAGCTGGCACCCAACAAAACCCTCAACAACAGCAACAGCAGCAGTGGAGTGGGAACCGGAATTGGAACAAGAACAAAAAGTATAAGGGAAAAGGGAAGCCATTACAAAGGCCGGGTCCCTCATATAAACAGATAGCTGAAGAAAATCAGAAATTTCGGGAGCTCCTGGGGCAAGTGCGTTCTGTAGCAGATGCTGTCCCCGCACAAACACTTGCAACAGTGCAACCGGCGATCCATAACACTACTGGTCATGGAGACTCCGCAGTGGAGTCGCAGACCCACAGTCTGAACCCAAACAACGCCTTACATTGCATCAGTGCAACACGGTGAGGTTATCCATGCAAGCCAGGCCCAACCACTGCATGCCCCCAACGATACAGATTGACAATTACAGGCCCCAGTCCGCATTGTAAACAAGCTGGTCTTGGATACAAACGGAAGGCCCTGCACCGAGGCCGAGGTCGGGGGCCGCCACTTAATTGTACTTTTAGATACAGGTGCAGCTGTATCTGTGTTACACGATGATCACCCTGAAACGTCTCCATGGTCTACCGGACGGAAGACCAACATGTCAGGAGTCAACGGTACTAGGCTGCCTGCATACCGCTCCCTGCCTTTACCGGTAGAGCTAGGTCATCTGAAGGCCTCCCACGCCTTCCAGCTGATGGTGTTGCACGATCATCCCAGCATTATTTGGATTGACTTTCTGGCACCACACGGCTGTGTGGTGGATCTGGCAAATAAGCTGTTGATGCAAATCCAGGGTCAATACCATACCGTCTTGATTCCTGACTCACATGCTGTGGCAACCGTTTCTATCAACAATAAAGAATATGACGTCATAGATTTATTCAAGAATCATGAATTTTTCCCAAAACTCCTGCCATTTTGCAACGACATTTGGAAGCGTTTGCAGTTAACAAACACGATTGTGGCAGAATGCATACTGTCATTGAAGTGCCAGGCCCGGTACATGAAAGACAAAGACAATACCCGTTTCCCCCCTGAAGCCTTACCCTCTTTGAGAGAAACAATTAAGTCACTCCTTAAACAAGGAGTAATCAGAACTTGTGTCTCCACTGCCAATTCTCCTGTTTGGCTGGTAAGAAAACCCACAGGTACCTGGAGACTTACCATTGACTACAGGAAACTAAATCAAGTCACTCCTAGTTGTTCCCCAACTGTAGCATCAGCACCAGATGTGCTTCGATTACTAACACCAGACCAGAAATGGTTCAGTGCTCTGGATATCTCCAATGGTTTTTGGCCACTACCATTGGCCCTCAAGAGTCAATACAAATTTGCCTTCACCTTTGAAGGAAGACAATATACGTGGACTTGCTTGCCACAGGGATTCCATAATAGCCCATCCCTCTTCCATCTCCATATGATGGATGCCCTACAAGGTTTCTCAACCCCCCAATGTCTCTTGCAGTATGTAGACGACCTGTTGCTGGCAACTGCCACACAGGAACAACATCTGGATCTCTTGGATGAACTATTTACTCTTATTCAGAGAGCAGGCTTGAAGTGTAATCCTGCCAAAGCACAATTGTGTCAGAAAGAAGTACTCTTTCTAGGTTTGAAGATAACAGATCAGGGTCGGAGTCCTACTTGGAAGAAAATTCAAGGGTTGCAGGACTTGTCATTACCTACCAGTGTGGCAACTTTTAGAAGGTTTTTAGGTATGGTAAACTACTCCAGGGATTTCATTTGTGACTTTGCACAGAAAGCCGCTCCACTGTACGATTTACTCAAAAAGGACGTTCCATGGAATTGGGGCCCTGTCCATATCCAGACTGTGACGTTACTGAAGCAGGCCCTGGCCTCCGCCCCAGCACTGGTGAACCCCAATCCAACATTACCATTTCACCTAGAGTGTGCCACCTCCGACATTGCTATGTCAGCAGTACTGGCCCAGAAGGTACATGGCTCCCTGAGACCAATTGCATATGCATCACAGCTCTTGACTCCAGTAGAACAGAAGTATGGCCTTTGTGAAAGGAACCTTCTGGCTACCTATTGGGTGGTTAAGCACTTCCTGTATATCATTGGGTACTCTCCACTGATTCTTAACACCAATCACACTCCCACCACATTCTTACTTTCAGACCGAGTGAAGGATGGGTCAGTCTCTAACACCAGACTGACACATTGGTCACTTCTCCTCCAGGATAGGGACATACAGGTCCACCAAACCAAAGTTCCATCTCTATTGGCACATGGTCTCCTTTTTTCAGGGAGAGCCCCATGACTGCGCTCTGCAATCACCTGACCTCCCAGACCCAGGTCCATTTTTCCATGCCACCCCTGAGGTGCTAGAAAACACCTCCTTGTGTCGCGTTTTCACCAATGGTTCAGCCTCATACTATCAAGGTGAACAAATTGCAGGGATGGGTATCATAGTAGCATATCCTTTTGGAAACACTATCAAGATATCTAAACGTTGTACTGTAGCTTCATCACAGTATGCAGAGCTAGCAGCAGTGGCCTGTGCATTAGAGTTCATCCAACATGGAACTCAGGATACTATCATCTTTACTGATTCTAATTGGGTTTGTTGCTCCCTTACAGAATTCCTCCCTTTCTGGCGGAAGAACTCCTTCCTCTCTTCTGATGGCAGTCCAGTGAAATACAAAGAGTTGGTAATTTACATACATGCGTTAGGTGAGAAATACCCACACAAACTTTATGTGCACAAGGTTAAAGCTCATTCCTTACATGATCCCTATCATGCATTTAATGACACAGCAGACACCCTTGCCAAGGAAGGGGCCCGAGGGGGGGATGTTTGGGAAATGGAACATCCAGAGGCCAACGCAGCTGTCCAAATTGCAGCTCTTAAAAGGAAATCTGAATCCTTTACCCCCTTAGACCTCTCAGCAGCCCAGCACTTGGACACTGAACTCAAAGAAGTGTTCAGATTCTTGGACAAAGGTACTGAAGAGAACTTCCCACACAACCCTCCGTGAGACATGAGGCAGACTACATTTATCTCCGATGATAAACTCATTTGGTTCCAACCAGAGGATACCAACATCAAATTATGGGTAGTCCCCAGACACTTGAGATCTGAATTCTTGCATCAGGTACATGACCCCCACTGGTGGACACCAGGGGCTGAAAACTCACTCAAAGACTCAAAACTACTGCTTGGTGGCCTGGAATCACCAAAGATGTTAAACAGTACATTGACAATTGCCTTGTTTGTGCACAGAACAATCCCATACCTACAAAACGGAATGCCAAACTTTTACCACAACGACATACTGGACCTTGGCATGCCATCCAAATTGATTTTATTGGCCCTTTGACCAATACCAGTAGAAACAACAAGTACGCACTTGTAGTAACAGATTTATTCTCTAAGTGGGTAGAAGCTTTCCCCACTAAGACTTGTACTGCAAAAACAACTGCCAAAATCCTGGTGGAACAAATTTTCTCCAGGTGGGGTCTGCCTCTCAAAGTAGACTCCGACAAAGGGAACCAGTTTTACAGGTGAGTTGATGAAAGAGTCCCTCGAACTCCTCGGGGTCCACCAAAAGTTCCACATACCTTATCACCCTCAATCCTCTGGTCAAGTAGAAAGAGCTAACAGATGGATTAAGCAAATGCTTTCCAAATTCATTGAGGACAACCCCAAGACCTGGGATTCCCTACTGCCTTTACTCCTTATGGCAATTAGGGGTACGCCCTCTTCCACTACCCAGCTCACACCCTTTGAGGTGATGACTGGCAGAAAAATGAGGTTACCTGAACATTTGCTCTTTGACCTACACACCCCCACTGCGGACCGAGTGTCTGTAGATCAGTATGTGGAAAAACTCAGACAAGACCTCATACACACACACACTTGTATGCTGCAAATTGTGTGGGCAAAGCCCAGCAACAATCCAAGATACAATTTGACAAACACGCACAAGAAGTGGATTGGCAGGTTGGAGATCAAGTAATGGTACTTGATTTGCATCCACCCTCCTTCTCCAACAAGTGGGAAGGCCCTTACCCATTGTCAACAAGCTCAGTCCAGCAGTCTATCAAGTTAGACTCCTCCACAACAACAAACCGACTGACAAATGGTTACATGCAAACCAACTGAAATTGTACAAAGGAGTTTAAACTTACTTTTCCTAACCCCATTGGGTGGAACTGTACTAATATACTAAACTTTTATCTTCCTTTTCAGATGCATTGACAAGATGGTTATCTTGTTCCTCTCAGTACTCCTTGCAGGAGTACTCCCCAACACTCAAGGCACGGTAGCGGACCTCCTTCGCCACCTTGATCATCCATCACCTCCTCCAGAGGGAGTTTCCATCAAAATTCCAGACACCATGGTCACTGTACAGGAAGGTTCTGATGCATACCTCACTGCCTCAGTTGTTGCTCCTGATAAATCTACCCTCCAGATTGAATGGCAAACCACATCCCAAGGACAAATTCTTCCTGTGGCCAAACTTTCTAAGGGAACTTTCCAAGGTTGGCCCAACGCTAAATTGTCCCCAAATGGTACTCTGTCCTTGTTACAAACTGTGTTAAGACACTCTGGGTTATATAACATTACTGCTTTAATTGACCCTTCCTATTGTAATTCTCTTTCTCAGGATGCTGTCCGAAAAATTTTGTGCTATTCACCTCATGGCCTCAGCTGCCATGTATTTATCTGTCCTACTCCCCACTGAGAAACAGCTTTTGGAATGTCCGAAACATAATCCTGGCCCTCGTAGTGGTCTCACTGCCACTGCCCTCCCAGGTTCTCTGATTAATAATTTACAATTTATGCATGTACCGGTTTTGTTTAATCTTACTTATTGGAACATGAAGGAATTTGGTATGTGTCACAATACTAACACATCTGCATTTTTCAGTACCTTATTGCTTGACAGTTTAGCTGCATTTCAAATACGTACTAAAGACCCCTTTACTGGCGTGTATACTCAACTGAACATAGAGGTAACTTTAGGAGGAAACCTCCTCCTAGCACACATACTAATAAACGTACTAAACGTGAAGTAGATAGTTCTGATGTTACAGGTGCCACTGGCACAGTTACAGGTATTTTTGGTACTGCTATGTCCATTTGGAACAAAGCGGACATTGCTGCTATAAAGAGTCACTCAGCGAAATTCTCCGCTGGCTTGGTAAATGACGTCTTACCACCGTTATTGCATGGTGTGGATGGTCTTAGTCAGGAAGAGAGATACACTGTATATAACATGGACGACATTGAAAGGCATTCACTGATTCCAAGGATAAGATTAATGCACTCATACAACAGAACAATAGAGAAGCTGAGAAACAATACATTGGCAGGGAAATACTTTGCTCTGCATATGGATCATACATAATCACTACCATCAACAACCTTTTTAGAGATTTAGAATTTGGAAGGATTCCCGACATAATACATGACAGACGCCTCTCTAAATGGTATTGTCCCAGATGTAAATCTCAATCATGTATTGATTTGTGTATGCAACAAACTTTGTCTATTCCTCTTTCCACAGCTCGCAACTTGGGGTTTGTGACCAGACATCCAAACACTGGTCCTTGTTTTTCTGTCCAGAAATGTTCTATAAAAGATACCATGTTTGTCTCTTTTACTGTCTCCTTACCACGCTTTGACCCTACTACAGCTTTGTTCGACAAGCTTGCACTGGCACATTCTATTGGGCATTTGGACGAAGACATCTACCGAGAACGCCTGGATCTACCTCCTCTACTGGTCTACCATTCCTTCTTGGATGCCTGGGTGGCACCGCACACAGACTGTTGTGCGAAGAAGCAGTACATCTACTTGTGCCGATGTGATGTGTTTGATGTTATACGCCCTGTATGTGGCTATTCACCAGACAGCATTGATTGGACTTTCACTATGGATGCTGACATCACTGAAAATGGCACCGACGCTTTTGCACCAACGCAGTCACCGTGTCAATTCTATCAGTCCTATCGTGAGGAAGCTCATCGCCTGTCAACACAGATCTCGAAGACGACCTACACATGCCCTGTCCAGTTGCAAAAATGGAGACTACCTACTGTGCGCTCTCAGTATAACTCTGACGGGGAGTACTGCATTGTCACAAATATTAAGACGTACTCCTATGGTTCTGTTACTTGTCAAATTGATTACCCCAACTTCTGTTTTGTCCCCCATCAGAAAACTGTTATTGGACATACTGTCATAACCCCCGTTCCCCTTGTAGAAGCAGACATCATTGATGGGAATCCAGATTATTTACTTACCTTAGAAGAATACCTACCTTACTTTAACGTACACATAGATCCACTGACACTCACACTGAAATCCCTTTTAGATAGAAAGGACACACACCTCATCCACATCAGCAATAATATCACCAAAGCCAATGAAGCTATTCTTGATTTGATGAATGACGGAGATATGAATAATGCTTTGACTAACACTTGGTTAGAGATTACTTTTAAAGGTTTTGTTATAATACAAGCATTCTTGATATTCACTTTGATCATTATGCTTTGCTGCCTACGACATACCCTGCGCCAACACCGTGAGCAGCTTGAGTTTCTTTACAAGGCTCACGCCTCCGGATTGTAAAGAACCACTGCTCCTAACCACTCCTTACATTAGCCTGTGTTGCCCTTTGAAGGCAACAAGGGGGGGAATTGTTACACGAGGTCCCTGCACCCTAATTGATACCCTCAGGGGGCACACTGTAGACAGCTGACATTTAGGTATAGGTTATACTAATATATATAGGGCTAAGAGCATCTATTGTACAAGAGTAGATGTTAGGATTTGTATACACATATTGCAACTCACTTTGCTTGCTAATGCAAACACATTATATTATGTACTTCTGTCTATTTCTTACTTGTCAGATGCCAAGACACCTGTCCTTGAAGTGATTATGATGTGTAAGGCAACATTGCCATCTTTTGGTGATGGACACCACTTCACCTTGTTATGTAAGACTTTGTATAAGAAGGTCTTTGTTCTAAAACTGATGACTTTACAACTTTATATAATGTTATCTTATACTGTGGAGCCACCTCTAATTTAGCCAATAGGGCTCATCTCTGTAACTAGAAATGTTTCTATCTTTCAGTAACCATAGTAATTATCATAGGTATATAATGTTATGCACAGGCTTTACACCTCGGAGACCCGAGAGATCCCAAGAGACAACAAAGAAACCTCGAGGTGTAGGGAATGCTTAGCATTGGCTCCCGGTTTATATTGGTAAGAACTGCTTAGGGCAACTGTGATTTATTCCCTATTCTGTAGTAATAAACTTGTTTATTACTTGAATGCAACTTGTCTGTGATTATTTGCAACTCCAATATTGCCAAGAACCTGAAAGTGAGATTTAGATCTCTTACAACTGCTTTCCCCAGAAATAAATATATTAACTCCACTCTGCTACTCTTCTTGCCTAAAGGGAATGGCTTTGCTGAAGAACAAACTATGCAATATAGTTTCCAACACCACCAGTACTTGCTTTCTATCAGCAAGCAAATCTGAAGCAGAAATTGTTGTGAAGCAAATTGAGGCAAAGCTCAAGTGCAGTAAGAAATTTACAGATCTACGCAAAATACCTATTTGCACATAATATACATGCATCTCTCCTGTGACAGCTGACATATGTCACTCAAATAAGAAAAACATTCAAAATCCAAAACTCATGCTCCTGTTCTTCCAGCAATGTGCTATGCAATATATGATGCCGTGTACAATATGTGAGGAAGGAAGGTGAAACTGGGTGAAAACTCAGAACAAGAACGAACCTCCAAAGATTCTCCAGTAGGAGAACAATTTTCAGAATTAGGCTATTCCTTCAGTAAACATGCGAACATACAAATTTACCAGCAGAAGAAGGTCTTGTGGTCTGTTGAGACTGCCTGATGCAAAGTTCATGCATCCTTCATTATATAGTGCTTGGACTCCTCTTCTGACAGTTTTACACTCTCCTTAACTTTATCCCACCCCCCTCTTAAATCGCTGAACTATTTTCTGGTTCACTACCTCCTTTAGTAGCCTGTTCCACTTCCCCACCCCCACTCTCTCCCTAAGAGGTGTCTTGTTCCAGAATCTTCCATTGACAGTTTATAACTGTGTCCCCCTCATATTTCTGTTCCTGCTGAGCCTAAAAAGGTCACCAGAGTCAGCTTTGGTTATACATTTGATATACTTCCAGTTGTCTATCATGCTCCCCGAAGATCCTGTCTTTCAACAAGTGAGTACATATTAAGGTTCTCTAGCCTCAGCTGGTATCAGAGCCCCTAACCAGCAAAAAATCATGTAAGTGTTTCTTCTCCATACTGCATCCTTTATGTTAATGTTCTTTTTTGTGGTAGGGGCTCAAGTACTGCACACAGTACTCCGGGTGTGGCCACACCATTGATCTGTGCAACAACATTATGACTTATTTCCTTCTGTCATCCTATTAAAAGGCAAATTCAAAAGCACACAGCAGTGACAGACTTTCAACTGGAAATGATTAAACTGTTTGACACTAAATAAACAGGAGTTAAAGTTGTTGGTTTGCGAACACTTTTTTTAAATTTAGTATACTTTATTGAGATTTTACGTGATAAGACAAAATAAAATCACACAATGAACAATAATGCATCACAAAACAACAAAAGGTAACACCACATACAGTAAAGGCAAACATACCCCCTTCCCTCCTCCCCCACCCCATGGCATCTTAAACAGTTCTACACACCCATAAGCATAGACAGTATCCAGAAGATAAATACATATTATAAGCTGTATAAAGTGTACAACAATTCCCGCCTATCCTTATATAATGATAAATGATTGTGGAGACATGCCACCATTTTCTCTACCCTGAGGTTTGACAACAGTTCCTGAAGCCATTCTGTGTAAGATATGGCATTATAATCTTTCCAATGCCGGAGACTGAGAACTTTGAGAGAGAGGACAATCATGGACATGTGGAATCTGCATCTTGTTACCCTGACTCTGGTAAAGTCTCCCAATAAGCATATTTCCAGGGTAAATAAATCCTCTAATCCCAACAGGGAGTCTTCTTTTTGTTTGATGGTCTCTCATAATAGCACAATGGGTGAAGAGTCCCAGAAAATATGAAACAAGGATCCTTCAGCGTGATTACATCTCCCACAAATTGGGGAGGGAAACTTTTCCATCTTATGTAGCTTTGCCGGTGTCAAATACATGTTCTGGAGAATCGAGAACTGCATAATACAGAGACGATCTCCCGTAAAATATGAGTGACAAGAATTCCAGACATTTTCTCAATTGATAATTTTATAGGGAAATGGTCTGCGCAGTGGGATAATGTCCCATCTATTGAGGGGAAGACTATTACATATAGTTCAACATATATATGGGAAACAGAGTGCGGTTGCTGGGCTAGAGTGACCAATGACTGGAATAGCTCAGATTTTTGCCATTCATCTCCTAAGGATAAGTTTTTAGAGGTCATTAGGTGACAAATCTGGTATAATTTGAAGAACGCTCCAGGGTCTGATGAGAACTTTTGCAACATATCTCTCATCGAGAGATTAAGACTCACTAGCTACTAGATCTTTGGGACATATGTCTTCAAGTGAGGGGAGCCAGTTCACTGGGAGGGGGAACCTCCTATGCAGAAGTTAGGATTCTGCAGTATAGGCTGTTCTGGGTCCCAGACCAGTTTATATTTTAGAAAGGAGCATAGCTGAGTGTGTACCCTGATTGAGGTTGCAGTTAGAGTACCTAGCCAACTTCTGGGTAAGTCTTTTATTCAGAGATGAAGTATGGCTTGTTGAGAGATACTGCTGGAGCCAATTAGTTCCTTCTCTATAGAGAGCCATAATGGGACATATGGGAATGTGTGGGAGTCTTCATCTGGATGCAGCCATCACAGATATTTACTTACATGACTGACCTAATAACATTGGTTAAAATGTGGGAGTCTCAATCATCCCTTTGCCTTTGGAATGGCTAATTTATAATATGCACACGTTGGGGGTTTGCTGCACAAGAGAAAGTCCACCACTTTCCCATGTAATTTCCTAAACCATGTAAGAGGGAGCCAGAGATTTAACATGCTTAGGGGATGAAAAATCAGGGGTAACACATTCATTTTGACCAGACTGATTCTTCCCCATAAAGATAGAGGCATGTCCTTTCAGTGGGATAAATCTTGCTCCATGTGAGTTGGAGGGAGTCCAGGTTGAGCTGCTTCATTTTGGTGTCATTTCTTGCCAACATGATGCCTAAATATTTAAGGTTATTTTGAAACCACTGTAAACCTGAGTGGTTTACTGCTTTCCAGTGGGTTCTGTTATTCAGTGGGAATACCTGAGTCTTATCTGGGTTAATCCTATAGTTGGAGACACTACTGTATTCAGAGATACAGTAGTTTCCAGGGTGAACTGGATTGAAAGAGCTGGCTGGGTAACGTGCAATAAGATATTGTCTGCATAGGCAGATACTTTTTAGTTTGTGGGACCTGATATTTACCCCATGAATGCTGAGATTTTCCCTGAGCTTCCATAGAAGTAGTTCTAGATATAAATGAAATAACAGGGGAGAAAGAAGGTAACCCTGGAAAGTCCATGATTGTGGGGGGAAGCGAGGGGAAAATACACCATTACAATATATTTTAGCACATGGGCCTTTGTACATTGTACTTATCCAACAAATATACAGGGAAGGGAAACCAAACATTTTCAATACTACAAACATGAAATCCCAGTCAACTCTATCAAAAGCCTTCTCCACATTCAGGGAGACCAGCACTGTAGAATGAACAGATTCCCTGGATACGGAGAAGATATGTGTGAGTTTGCGTTTGTGATCTTAGGATGATCTGTCTACCATGAACCCCGCGTGCTCAGGGTCTATTAAAGCAGGGAGCACTTTACCCAACCTGTTTGCTAGTAGTTTGGCTAGTATTTTAATGTCATTGTTAATCAGCGAAATGGGTCTATAGATACTTTGTCTTCAGGTTTACCTGTCTTGTGAAGGACTACAATTAGTGTTTCCAATAAGTGAGGATCCGAAGAGTCCTCAGATAAAATAAAAGAGAAGAACCAATGTAACCATGGAAGAAGATGGTCTTGGAATTTTTTACAGAAATTGGGGGAGAATCCGTCTGTCCCTGGGGCTTTACCTACTGGGAGTTCCAGAATTATTGCCCTGATCACTGCTTCTGAGATGGGGCTAGTAAGAGATTTTTTTCCTGTTCACTTAGTGTGGGAAGAGGGATTGGATCTGAATAGGCCTCAATTTCTTGAGGCATGAGTGGGGTTGCACTGGCACTGTACAAATTCCTGTAGTATTGTTCAAATTCTGAGGTTATCTCCCTAGGGGTTACTTTAAGGGAACCATCAGTAGTTGACTGGATGGCCTTGATTCCTGCACCTTATCCTCAGAGCCAGCAGATGCACAGCCTTCTCTCCCTAGTCTATGTACAGGGATCTCGATTTGAGGATGGTGTATTCCACCTGTTCTCTGAGCATTTCACTATATGATTCCTGGAGCATTAGAAGGGTGACCTTAGTGACCACCTCTCCTCCCATGGGGAGATTGGCTTCTAGTTGCCTGATTTGTGATAACAGTTTAGAGGTTCTTTCTTCCCACTTCCTCCTTCTGATAGATGCTAATCTCATCAATTCACCCCTGGGGTAACATTCCAAAGCCCCCATTTGATGTCCATTTTGCCTGTCATGTTTAAATTGAGCTATGTATACTGCTCAATCGATTGGGTTATTTGCTTTACCACTTCAGGATCTTTCAGAACCTAATTATTGAGCTTTCAAATGATGTATTTTTGTTGGTGGGGTACAAGGGAGGCCAGACACCAAGTTGGGGAGTGGTCTGAAATTACGCCTGCCTCTATGCCACAATCCTGGACCTCTGGTAATGTCCCTCTGCTCACCAGAAAGTAGTCTATTCTGGATGAGGACCTGTGCACTGGAGAGTGGAAAATGTAATCCCCAGGGGATTGGTTGAGTGTCCTCCAAGGGTCACACCATCCTAAGTGGTCCTTCAAAACTCTTATGGCGCCTTGGGCTGGGGACAATCCCTGAGCTCTACAGTAAGTTCTGCCCATGTCTGGTGTAAATGGGAGGTTTAAATCTCCCACCCAAAAATGGGAAGACTGGAAAAGGGTGATAGGGTCCTAAGACATTTGGTGAAGAATTGGGGGGAGTCCACAATGAGACCATAGAGACAACCAAGGACCAGTTCTGTCAGGTCTAATGTTCCACGGAAAATGAGATATTGGCCATTTGGGTCTCAAATACATTGCAGGAAGACAAAAGCCATTCACCAGTTTAAGAGAATAGCAATATTCCTGCTCTGCGTGCTTGACCTTGCTGTGAAAACTTGAGCAGTATTCTGCCTCTGTAGGAGACCAGACTCAGAATCTAATACATGTTTTGCCTGTAAATAGATGACCCCCTTCAGATGACCCAAATGCTTCAGAACCTGGTATCTCTTTGATTTGTTCTTGGCCCCTCTCACATTCCATGAGAGAAACCTTATGTGTCCAGCCATTTAACCTTTCATCTCTTGAATAACATGTAACCAGCCCTCCCCCCAACAATGAAATGCCCTACAAACATGCCCCCCCATAAGTAATCAGATGAACAAGATGTATCCTGAACATAAGCCTTCCCCCCGACACCCTAAACTTTACATAGCAGGTGTTCAAATAATAACAAAGACACTGGAAAGATAATACCACTTCTCTCTTCCCCACAAAAAAAAACTCCTGTCCATGATGAACAGGCTTACCAAGTGATTCCCCTCCCTATTCTCACCTGTTAATTGCCCAGTCTAATAAAACCCTATGATAAAACTGTCTAATGGCCCCATAAGGGCTCTAAACACCTGAAACTACATAGAACTTAAGATAACATTCTATGTACATCTACTTCCCCTACTGGCCATTTAGTAGAATGCCCTTGTAAATTAAACTTGCAGTTTACACTTCCACCTGAAGCAAAAAGTTTGTGGCTGCACCAATGAGATTCCTGAGGGCCCTCCACCTCACCAATATACTGGGATTAACTGATATCAGCCCCAAAGTCAGAAGCCAAAGGTGAAGTGTCCCCAGTTTAAAAGAAAAATTAACCTAACTTGTCACTTGCAAGAGCTTGAAAGCCTTATGAAACAATAAACCCTCTGCATGACAAATAAAGATTTTTAGGCCGCATTAATTCAAGCGGAAACCCATTTCAAACAAAGGATATGAGTCCTTATTCGTGAGGGTAATTTGGGCCAGTTAAAGTTCCTCATAGCAGTCCGGGAGACATTAACTTGGACTCCTGCAAAGAAAAATCATCTGAATAAAAGGCGAGTCATCTCTTGTTTGTATTCTGTGCACGAGAAAGCCCATCATCACTTGCCCTCAGTTTAACATCAAGCACAGCCAAGGAAATACCAAGATCATGGAAAGAGAGTTCTACAAGGATCATCGGGTTGGGCTGCTACAGGTAAACACCATAGCCCTGGTCCCCACCAGTTCAAAAGAAACCGATCCTTCTGCATCTAAGCTCAAACAGATTTACAGACCCTCACAAATCATCAGGGCTATCACTCTGCCACCATAATCGATGTGGTTTGAAGAGATCAGGCAGGGCTATAGTGAGCTCACTCTGCTGCCAAGGGATGTTCATAGCTTTTCCACTGCCCCTACAAGTGAATTTGTAGCTTAGCTGGGTACATCATGCAAAACTTAATACCAGCTGGTAATAACTTTGCCACTATCAGTGAAACACCATACGTCTCTGCCTCACTGTGGCAGGAAGATCTTGAGCCATTCGGATCTTATGGTCACCCCATTTTACTTCTTGCAGCTCCTTAAGTTTTATCAGGAAATGCTGCCCCTCTTTAAAATTGAGGAATTTGTAGATTAAGGGGTGTGGTGGTGCTCTGGATGGGGGCATTGGATGTAAAACTTGCTGGGCCCTCTCAATGCAATATGAAGGCTCAAATGGAGAGGGACTGGTCATTTTCTGCACAAGTATTTGGATGAAGAGGATCGCATTTGCACCCTCTTCTTTTTCAGGCAACCCAATAATCATGGTGTTGTTGTGCCGACTTCGTCCCTAAAGAGCTTCCACTTTTGCTTCGAGATGGGTAATCCATTGCCTGGTGAGGACAAACTATTGTTCAACTCAGTCTGCCTTTTTCTCTAATGTAGTGATCCTTGCCTCACTGTCCCCGGTGCTCCTAAAGATATCTTCCAGGGCCACAGCTATGGATTTAACATCAGCAGTAAGTAATTTCACTTAATCATGAAAAGGTCTAAATTCTTCTAAGAATTGGTTCACTGTAAGCAGATTTTGGTCAGAAGTAGTCGTAGGTGTTCACCCAGAGGCTGATGCTTGTGACCTAGATTTCTTGCTCTGTTTCTCTGGCGTGGGAGGGGGTATATGCTTCGATGGAGCTGTGCACTTCTAAACCTCCATTTTTCCCCCAACTCTGCACCTAAAACCATTCTCTGTTAGTTGTGGAGTGAGTAATGTCGCAGTAGTAGAAAAATGCAGCTAATTTGTTTGCTAATTTGGTAATTTATCAGTCAGGACAGTGGGCTCTATGCAGGAAGGCTGCTACTCGGACGACCTCATCACATGACCTCCTTCTAACACATTCCTTGATATGATATCATATCCAACCACAAATCAGTGGAAAAATGTATTTTGTTCTTTCCTTTTCAACCTCAAGCCTTTTTGCATGCGGTGCCTACCCTGTGGAATTCTCTACCACATTGGTAAAGAGAATGCCTGACCGTCGAAAGTTTTAAAACTTAACTTAAAACCTATCTTCTCCATCAAGCATTCTCGGACAGTTTTTTTACTTTTTTTTTTTTCGTATTATTTGTCTCCTTTCCCCAGGAGTCCCAATTGGCCTGACCGGCCCCCCCAGCCCCAACAACTGGAATTACCGGGGTTTACCTTATGCCCGGCCTGGGAGCAGTGCCTGTGGTGGGGTTGGGCTTCATCCTGCCACTGAGAATTTTTCTCCTCTGTTTTCTTCCCAGTTACCCGGAGCCCCAGAAGTAATCATGCATGCATGTGGAGGCATGCATATGCACTAGAGACCTGGTAACAGCCCCTTCTGCCCACCCGATGTCCTAACGCCTGTGCACCCGCTCTCTGGATTACAGCAGGAGGCAGACGTGAACCGAGGGATGCACCCAATCCTCCCTGGAGATGAGAGCTGCCTTCATCAAATCCATCCAGCTCTGTACCCACCCCCCTGCTGGCCTCTGATGGCCTGAGCCCATTCCAGAACCTGGGTCGTCAGCGTGGTGTGAGTTAAGGCACCCAGCGCATCAGCCGCTCTGTGCCACTAGGCCGGCCTGTTTTTAACTTGTTGATTCATCTTGATCTTAATCTTAATCTTGATCTTAATGATTTATTATTAGATTTATTATTACTTATTTAGTTGATTTCATTTTGGCCCTATATGTTGTGTATTTATGTATTTACTTAACTATATGTTTTCATTATTATTCATTATTCATTATTCAGTGCCTTGGAATCTGAATGGCGCCTTATAAATAAAGTTTTCTTACTTTACTTACTTACTTACTCAAACCACCTCATTAGCATACAGCCTATGTTCATGAGAACTAGCACTTTAATCCAGACAGCTGTTTCTCTACAGCACATGTACAGTACACCTTCCTTAATGACAATAGGATATTATAAAATGGGCAAAGGATTTCAAGCAATCTGATTGGTTGTTAGCCATGCATTAGATGTGTCTAATGCACAGCTAAAACTAGAACCCCCATTTAGAATACACAAGCCCATTTTATAAGTGCAATAAGCCAATCCGGGGATGTGCATTAGACAGTTCTAATTCATGGCTAAGGGACTTGACGCATTCGGCCTGTGGCCTCGTGCCTCACTACGTCCCCCTAGTCGTGCATCAGAACCGTCTAATGCACACCCCATTGTGTCTTATTGCTTACTTAATGCAACCTTCCTTCCTATTTTTATGAATCTGAATTCACTCTGAAATGGTTTTTTTGTTAAACAGGACTCACCATTTCTCATTTGAATTAACTTCTAACTAGTATTGTTGAATTTAATTCTGCTCTTCTTCCATTGACCAACTAAGGGGAGTTTAACTCTCAAATGCTAGTCTCAGAAACAATGTTGTAAGTTCAATAAAGTGTATTATCTGAAAAATATTTGTTTGTTTTTTCTGCAACATCAACTGGACTAACATGATTACCACATTTCATTGCACAGCGTACAAAATGAACATTATTTTCTGGGTTGAAATAAGCATAATAAAGATATTACTTACTATATGTGATTATGCTTGTGTACTAATGTAATTTCTGAAGTGTAAACCACTCTCAGCACATCCCACAAAACACATAGTAATCAGAGAAGCAATTTTCTAGCATGGCATATTCCATCTATTGTCTTTTTAATGAACCTTCTGTAAAGAAGACCCGTTCATATAATTCTCAAATCTGTGCTTGTGCAGTGCATTCACACTAATACAATGGTATTCAAATTGATGGTAGAATGTCATAACAAAAATTGTAGACTAGCAAAAATTGCTATAGAGATGAGCCGAATACATTACATTGAGAATGTGTTTTAGTTTTTGTAATGAGGCAGTTTTATTTCTGCCATGGAACTGTGGTTGTGTGTAAACTTCAGCTTTATAATGTTGTTTGGGGGAATGGAGAAGCAAAGGAGACAGTGTGGCCTCCCTCAGTATAAACTGTTGTAAGAAAGAATTGCTATCAGTGTTGGGAATGTCATGGGGAGGGCTGTGACATAATAACATACAGTAACATCCCATGACATTACAAGCTGTGAGGGATATGACCATAGATATTAAGAGACAGGCTAGATAAAAAGAATCATTGCAGCAAGTCTTACTGCCCTATTTGGGCCCATTGTCTTACTTATAGTGGCAACATACCATTGCAATTAAAGTAATGCAGGCAGCTTTACTAGGATATTTATAAAAATTATGAGCAGACTGTTTTTTGTGACACACTTACATGGAAATTGGGCACTTATTAAAAAAACCCAGACTATTCTTGTTTTAATGTTTTCTATCGATAATTTATTAAATAATATAATCAAGTGCCTGACTATTTAAAATCAGTAAATACATAAACAACAAAGTACACAATACTATCAACATGACTTTGTAAAAATATTATTAAATACCATAAATATCCATCAATTTTACTCATGTGCTTTAAGAAGGAAATAAGCTTGTAAATAACATTGTGATTCTTGTCTCCTTTCACTGAATTCATTTTTTTTATAGAAAGAATCATATGGATATTAACTTGGTTTTATATATTGCCTGTATACCAAAGCAATTGATAAACTAAGAACAACTGCAGCCACCACTAGACACACATAGGCAGGGATATTCAGACTGTGCCAGGCAGTGGCGCAAGCCTGGGCACAACACAACTGGGATGCACCGGTGTGGAGGGCCAGGTGATATTCAATGGTGTTGAACCATGACACAGCACCGTTAAATATGGAAAGGGCAGCGCATGCATTACGCATGGTGCAGTGGCACTGCACCAGGTGCAAGCCAGAGATCTGGAGCACAGGGATGCGCCAGCACATGTGCAGTTGAGCTAGAAGCATCACCAGTGATATTCAGCCTGAGGCATGCAAATGAGGGAATAATATATTCAAGGCACAAATGGGGCCATTTGCATGACATTATGGCCCCATTTACATGCCTTGTGCAGGGCAGCAGGGTGACTTGCATCTGGTGCCCTGCACAGCATGACGTGTACATTTGGGATCCAAGGGCATTGACCGCCCCATAGCATAATACACAATCCCTGGCAGTCTAGTGCCCCCCCCAGTCCCCAGGTCCCGATCACTGTACTAAACAACCATCCCTGGTGGGCTAGTGGAACCCCCCACCTGTTTCCCCAAATGCTGTTGGATGTCTGAATGTAATCTCCCTGTTAGTCTAGTGGAACCGCCCCTGTCCATTTCCCATGATTGCAGTAAATTCCTGTAAAACATGTCCCTGGTGATCCAGTGGCATCCCCCACCCCATCACCCACACAGACCCCTGTGACCAACCTGCTCCCCCGTCATTGTCAGGCAGCTGCAATCTGCCCGCATACCACCCAGCCACCCGCCAAATGACACGTACAGTATGGGCTGAAAGCCCATTGTTCCTCGGTGTGGACCAATGGACTTGCAGGGCATACTGTACTTGATAGTCCCAAATATGTGACTGACTCCATCCACGTATTTGGGACTGTTTAGTTTAGTATGCCCTGCAAGCCAGTTTGTCCACACTGGGGACCAATGGGCTTACAGCCTACACTGTACCTCTCATTCAGCAGGCAGCTGAGCAATATGCGGGTGGGTTGCAGCTGCCCACCGATGACTGTGGGAGCAAGGTGGGTACAGGGGGTCTGTGTAGGTGGAAGGGGTTGGGGTGCAACTGGATAACCAGGGATGTGTTTTACAGGGATTTACCATGATCACGGAAATGTGTGGGGGGGGCCACTAGACTACCAGGGAGATTACGTTCAGACATCTACTGGCAGTTGGGGACTTGGGTGGGAGGGGGGTACCACTAGACTGCCAGGGGGATGTGGGTGCTTGTGCATGGTGTGCTGGGTGGGTGGGTTACTACCCACAGCTGGTGGCTGTTGTGTTGTGCCCTGCACTACAGCAACCTGCCGGTGGGTGGCCGGGAGTTGTTCCCACATTTCACAGGCTCAACTTTGAGCCCCACTATGCGGTGCAATGCAGGGCTGTGCCTGCACATATGCTGCAAAACCCAGGCTGAATATCGGGATGTGCCGCATATGCATGGGCACACCCCCTACATCTGCGCCGCATATGATTAAATTGCACCCCGGCGCATCGGGATATGCACTGCACTGGGCTGCCTTCTCAATATCCCACTGGGGTTCAATGCAGGGTTGCGCCGGCACACCTCTGTTGTGCCAGGTGCAACCCCTTTGAATATCTGACCCATACTGTACAAGGTTTAAACAGATTGAGGGGTACTAAGGGAAGTTCATAATAATCAAGCAAGGAGAGAGACAGAACAGTAAAAAAAAAAAAAAAAAAGAGAGAGGGAGGAAAAAAGAGAAAGATCAGTGAGCTAGAAGGGAGTGAGAAGAGACAGAAAGAGAAAGAAGGATAAGCATATAACTGATGTGATTTTTTCAAGGTCATACAATAAGGAAGTCACAGTGGTTGTATTCAAACATATGCCTCCAGTTTTGCAGTTCTGTACTTTAGCCACTAGGAAACACTACCTCCCAACTTTGTCTCAGAAGGTCCAAAGTCTGAAGAAGCAAAGCTGAGGGCAGAGCACGGTAGTGGCTGAGCTACACTGCAGCTAGACAGGACACATGCCCCTGTAAAACCTTACTGTTCTTTGGCTGTGACCCATTTGTGCCTCCATGACTCTGTGTACTTTTTTATATAGACAGACCTTTGAGCACTAACACTATGTCCTTGCTACTAGGCTTTTGGGATATGTGGGAGGGCTGTGGCTCTATTTGATAGTTCCTTTTGCCTTTCAAGTTCAGGGAATATCTGCTATGCTGACTGTCTCTGCTCTGTCTGCTCATTCAAACAGCTATCATTGTATTGACCAACAGCACACATGACCTACAGCAAGCACCACCTCTCTCCATCCCACAGGTTGGCTGGGAGAGTAGCTGCTCATGATGATGCACTGGCCTTATTTCTTGACCTCAGTCAAATGGTTCCTACTAAATCTTGCCATAGGTTGAGTCCATTCTGACTCCTGCCCTGGTAGTAGCCTTAGCATGTGTAAAAGGGGCTTCTGACTGGCTGGCCTACTGAGGGACATCACATGACCAGGAGGGCCAATTTAGGGAAGGGTGTCCTAAACAAACAAGATCTACTGCTACTACTACAATTAAAAAACCTTACCTCTACATGAAGTTCTGCCTATAGGAGGTCCCCAAACTGAGCTAAAAGCAGACACTCCTAATATGGCCAGAATATTTATCTCCCAGTGAGTGAGGTGAACAGTGAAGGAGTGGAATAGGTGTAATGATTGGTATCTTAGGGGTCAGCAGGCATCAACGGAAGGAAGCAGGGAAGTGGGGAACTCTGCTTGTCATAAGGCAAGGTCCCTGTCAGCTTCTGCTGTTGCACTCACTGCTGAGAAGAACAGAAGGTAAAAGGTAGGCCTAAACTGGTAATAGGAACAACACCCTATCTAGGATAACAGTATAAGGGGATTTACAGAAGGTACAGGGGAAACAAATAGCAACACACAAAAACAGGAAGCTAGGAAGGGCAGAAGGAAAACAGTAGATCTAAAACTGAAAACTAGGAATAGGAGCAACACCTTATCTAGAGTAACAGTGTAAGAAGATTTACACCAGGTCCCGGGGAACTCAAGTAGTAACAAACAAGAAAAGCGAAGGCTAGGAACACTTTATAGGTGGTAAGATAAATATGTATTTCCAGGTCAATAGGGAGTCTAGAAACTGGGAATGCTGGGAGTGGTGCAGTGCAGTGATTGTGGGGTGTCAGTTTTCAGAGAGACCTTCTAGAGGCTGCAGTGTTGCCCCAACTACGTGCACCTCTCTGGGTTGTAGGAGGAGGTTGCTAGTCTGTATGCCAAATTGGCTAGGGTTTGGGGAACCTCTTCCCCCACCCAAGGGCCACCAAGACAGACACTATTACCCCAGAGGATGCTAGAGAGGAGGAACAGCTGGAGTATGGTAGACTTTGGAAGGATTGAGGTGGTGTGTCAGTGGCACATTTCTCAAATGGTATCCCTACACAATTCCTGTGCCACTCTAGTGAGGTGGGACTGCTGTACAGTTTAGAAAAAATAATTAAACCATATGAGTTATTGGAATGCTTAACCCAAAGTCACATAATTCCATTAATAGACATACAGGCAAAAATTAAAGCCAGAATTAAGGATATTAGCATGCAAAAGGAAATATGTGGTGCTAAAAATGATAAATTAAGCTACTGACTAGCGGCAAACATCAAAAGAGACTTTGGTATGGAAGAATATTTAAATAAGTTAAAAAAATCCAAACACTGAAAATATTATACTAAATTTAGATTCAGCTATGTAGACAGAAAATGACACCACACAGAATGTAACAGATAATAAGAAGGACACTGGAGTATGGGTGACGGCAGTAGCGGAGTCAGGTTTGTGATCATTTGGGAGCCAGGGAGGGCCATTCAGTCAATGACAGGCTCCACAATGGGCACTAAACAGTGAATAAAGATGGTGGCAGGGTGCCACTACTCACACTGGGGCAGCCAGGAGGGGCGACCGCCCCCCAGCCCCCCCTCTGACTCCGCCATTGGGTGATGGAGACTTTAAGTTTCTGCAAGCACAATAGAGAGTGTGTAAAAAGAGCCAATTGACTCCTAAGTAACATTCAGAGGAGCATAAGAAGTAGAGAGGAGAAGGTGCTGATTCCACTTTTCTGCTCAAGGGTAAGACCAGTTCTGGAGTATGGTGCTCCCCTAAGTACACCGCTAATGATAACTGCCAGGGAGGATGTGGTGTCTTTCCGAGCAGAGACCTCAAGAAAGGAGGAAGAGAACCCCTGAGAAGGAGGAGTTGGAAGCAACTTCTGGTAGGGGACTCAATTGTGAGAAGGAGGATGGATTTGGGAACAGGAAAGTATGGGAGCAGAGGTGAGGTGCTATGAGATGCCACGGTCCAGAAGGATGGGAAGCAGATCCAGAGAATTGCAAGGGCAGTGGGAGAGGAGGCAGAGATCATGTCATTGTCCTCCTGGGGACTTATGACTTGGCTGGGGATGGGGCTGGGATACTGCATGGGTAGTTTTAGGATCTGGGGAAGGGTCTTAGACATGTAGCACACTTAGTGGCTTTCACTGAGGTTTTGCCTGTCTATGGGGGGGGGGGATCTTTGCACCAAGACCTTCAAATCATGGTTGAAGGAATGGTGCAGTGATGAGGGGTTCGGCTACATTGGGGACTGGGGAATCCACCTAGAAGGATAAGGGCCTTTACAGCAGTGATGATCTGCATTTATCCAGGAGGGGAATCGCAGCCCTCACCTGATGGTTTAGATGTTTCTTTTTTGAACATTTAAATTAGCCAAGGGGTGTGGCGGCAGAAATGGGGGAGGCAGTAACCAACCCCACATCTGATGTAGAAAGTTGAGACAAGACTTCTGGTGGGTGTGCTGACCGGATGACTCTGGGACAGCAAAATCCATCATAGCGACAGTCTCAACAGGTTTTGAGATTGTCGCTGTTATGGACCCAAGGGCAAAATTTTGCCCTTTTGCCATCTTTCACCCCCCCCTTTGAATCAACTCTGACTCTGAGTTAGATATCTAAAGAAGTGGGGGCATGGGAGGCATAGCTCCATGCATGGAGGGTTCAGGGGGGTAGCCCACCCGTTAGAAAACACACAATGTCTGACAGGCGAAATTTCACATGTCGACATTGGGGATCTCGCCATGCCAAAATTCAACAACACTGTTTTCATTTCGGCATGGTATAACCCTTCCGGTGATGTCATTGGGGTAATGGCTCCATAGTTTGAGAAGCTCCTACCACTCTCTATAAATAAACCCCTATCAGGTGCATTAACCTTAATGAATCCTGATGAAACTACAATGAAGAGGGGTAATAAATCTAAAGAACTAATACCTGCACAAAAATTAGATAAATAGGTGGAGGACGGCCATGGATCACTTTCTGAGGCCTCTGATGTCAAATCAGCAACAGCGATGGAACTGGCTGCACCCTTCCTAGAGCAGCAGAAAGCTGGCCAAACTCCTGGAAAGAAAAACAATTAAAAAATTTGATTAGACACCATCTATAAAGAACGTATCTCATTTTGCACTGAAAAGCAAATGTATGGGGAGTTCCGCAAGAATGTTCAACAGTTAGAGCAGTGAGCTGACAACACAGAAAGATAGGTGACCACCATGGAGATCTGGGTTGACAACCTGAAGGCTGCAATTCAGGAAATCAAGGAGCAACAGGCCATGATCGAAGCCAGAGAAGAAGGTGCTGAGAATAGAGCCCACGGGAAAAATATTAGACTGTACTGTATCCCAGAAGGCTCTGAAGGGCAAGATATTAAAGATTTTGTGGTGACTCTCTTCTGAATCACTCTGGAGCTCCCTTCAGATATGCAGCTCAACTTTGAGAGGGTTCATAGGGCGCTGGCCTCAAAGCCGGCCTCCTCCACTAGCTCCATTCAATTATAGCTCGCATTCACAGTTACGTAACCAAGGAGAAGGTGCTGCACACCGCATGGTGCAAATAAAAGTTATTTTGTGGCCCAACAAGTTTCTATATTTATCATGACTCTGTCCCAAAATCCATGTGACAGAGGAGAGCATATTTGCCACTGCTCCCCATATTAAAGGTGAAAGGGTACATATTTTCCACACCTTATTTGGCCCATCTGCTTGTTGCCCTTCCAGATGGAAAGAGAGAATACTACTCAACTCAGGAGGCAAAAGATGATCTCTTCAAGCAAGGCCTGCATTTCCCAGACTGCCCAATGGTTACCCCAGAGCTTGAACCTTGCCCACCCTGCTAGCAGATCTCCTCAAACTCTAAACAGAATCAGGCTGGGGATTGTCATGGAATACAAGATGCTCAGTCCAAACTGGTGGCCTTTGGGCAGAGTGGTGCTCCAGCGCAAACTTGAGGAGATCCTATGGGACTTGACCAGCGGGTTTAGAAGGCTTCTTGGCTTGCAGGTGCAGTGATTCTTGGCTCACAGCTACTGTGGTTCGATTTTCTGTGGTGTGGTGTGGGGGGGGGGGACTGCACCCTGCTGGAGATTTGGCCAGCCTGAGCATGATTGCCCCTGTCTCTAGACAGTTATTCCAATATATAATATTTTTCCTTATTATTTTTATTGAGAGAAAGGTAATGCTGTCACTTGCCGGGGCAAAGAAGAATATGGGCAGCTGTCTTCTGCGGTCTCTCCTGACCTTCCCCATACTGAACTGCTGCACAATCCGTGGCTGGCTTGAAAGGGGATGTTGGCTCCTAGCAATGTGCATCCAGATGGGCTTACTAGTTACCGGACATTTTATTATTTGTTATAGATGGTACCCTCTAACATATTGACTTCTTGCATTGAACCAGCATGGAGAACTCTCAATGCTTAACTTAATTTGGAATACTGATGCTCGCCTTCTATCAGTTACCTCCTCAGATCAAGGGAGGCTCTGCCTTCCAAACTGGAAGCCCACTTTTACTTTTGAACACTGACGTATATTTGCATCTTAGAACTTTTACTGCTAGCTATGGCACACACTAAAGAAACAGGCTGTATTTGGACTGGATAAAGAGGGGTCTCCTTGACAACAGCTTTCTTTTTTGATATTTAGGTGTGGATCCATCGAGAAGTAAGGTTATTTTCTGTACAGCCGACATTACTGATTTAATGCAGAAGAACTTTGTTGTGATTTACAGTATAATTTTGTTGGGATACATAGCCTTACATACCTGGACAGGGTCGAGCTCAAATACTATGTCCAGTGTTTATTTTGGGGGGGATTATCCCCAATTTTATTATTTTTTTTCTTGTTTAGGACAATTGGTATTGGTATAGAACCTCTTGTGCCTACTCTTTTTTCTTTATGACAGACTCACATTCTCTCTGCCTCTTTTATCGCTGTTCTACTCTGCTGCTGGAAGCTCTCCTATTTATGGGACGGCAGACAGTGAAAGGATGTGCGCTGATCTCTCTATCCTATTGTCCTCTTCATCTATTAGTTCTGTGTATTACATGGGAGGGCCCACCACCCCACCCCACCCCACCAATCCCTACCATGGGAGTGGGCTCTCCACTGTGGGAGGGCCCACCCCAAACCCCACTTGTCTCTGAGGCTAGGAGATCAGAAGGCTGTAGGTTCTATCCCCACACCAAGCAGTTGGGTTAAATCCCAATACTGACACTGTAGTACAGCATGAGGGAGGTGCTGCACTCCTGAGGTGCCGTCTTTTGGATGAGACTAAGGTCCCATCTGCCTGTTCTGGTGGTAGGTCAGGAACTGTAAAAGATCCCATGGCAATTCTCGAAAAAGAATAAGGGAATTTTTAATTTACAACTTAAAGAACAAAAAGAAATACAAGACAGTGTTAACTTCACACTAAATTAACATACAAATCATAAGAAAAAGGCCAAATAATATGCTGATTATCTACAGTATCTGAGAACCTACATTGTTTATTTCTCTTCAGCCAATTACAGTAACTGAAGCTGAGGCTATCCTGAAATCTTAAAATGCATTTATTAGGAAACGTTCTAAATATAGAGACCTTATTATAGCAGGGCCTACCAAGTTAACAAGACATTTTTCACTTACTGTGCTTCATTTAGTGTAGAGAGTATTACTGTAAATGAGGTTAGAATCTCTGTAAGAAGACCCACACTCTAATGGCTCAGCTTTTTAAATTATATGCTTAATATATAATAAGCATTACCTGATGAATTTACACTGAACTGACCGAGTTATTCCATGGATATATATAGCCTTCTTATTGCATTAATGATGATCTCATAAAATAAGACATTATAGGTATATTGATAGACTGTACCTCTGACTTTCTGCATTGTAAACATCCCTTTTTTTTAAATGTAACTTGTAATGGCAGTTTTTATAACTGTCAAACAATAAATCAAAACAATTACTAATACACTCATCAAAATAACTACTGGAGTAACATAGGAATCAATCCTGTGAACAATTTTGTTTACTGTATAGTTTTCCTTAATGATCTAGCTGATATTATGTATAGCTGTAAATTCCATATTATCATACACATTGCTAATGTTGTTTTGTGCAGAAGGTATCTAATATCAATGACATAACCAGATATTTGCAGCTGAACTTTGAGCTTGCAAAAGACGGTTATTAAAAATGGGCTTCTACTGAATGCTGGCAAAGCCAAGTGCATGCATATGCACTTGAAACAAAACAAAACAGAATGGGTTTACCCTTTTCTGACTTTAAGATTTGAGTGGCGCCTTTTGTGAGTGATTGGACAGTTTCAAGTATCTTGGTTTTACTACAGACTAGACTTTTTCTCTTACAGAACATATTTCCAAACATTTTAAGTCAGTACACACTCATCTTTGTCAGCTTTTTGGGCTAAAAATATGTTTATCCACTCTCACTAAGGGCTTGCCAGCATTGCTCTTCATTCTTAAAAACATTTTAAAAAACATTTTATGTTCCAGTTGTCCTTTCTAAGCATGCATGATGTCAAGCGATGCTCCACGCCCGATTCCTGCTAGGCACCTTTAAAAGAACTGCTTAGGGTGGGTGTGGTACCTCCAACTGAAAAGGGAAAGCAGGAAGTCACACCACACTCTACAAACATTCAAAAGTAAGTACATTTCTACTAAATGTAAAAAGAGTGTATTTGGAGAAATGCTTTTGTTGCAAAAAACACCTTGCACTCAGGTATGCATTCATTCATCGCAGTTCAGTTGAGTGGCCAGCTATGGTGGAGAGTGGAGGGCTGTGCTGGTTGCCCACTAGCGGTTGGGGTAGGAATGGGAGCGGGGTGGTGGGGGACTACCTGGGGTGGTTGAGGGGTGCACTAGACACCAGGGAGTTCCCACCATTACCACTTTCTGTGATGGATTGGGGGCGGCTGCTCAGCGATCAGCAATGGGGGGGCACTACGGTGTACTACTGGATAGTGGGTTGCTGTGGGTGGGACATGGCAGCTGGGATGGGGACACACCGGCAACCAGAGGCAGTACCTCATACTGCCTGCTTGCAGTATGCTGGGCGGCGATATTCTGTACTTGCCGACATTGTCGGCTGCAATGATTTCCCGGCTTTGTAATGTACCAGGCTGTTTAGGACATGATGTTACTGGACGGATCCCCCCTACCTGGCTTATGCAGACAACGTAGTCCTGATTGCAACAAGTTATCTAGGAATTAGTAGAAGCATAAGTAACTTTTATGAAAAATGCACCAA
Source organism: Neoceratodus forsteri (assembly GCA_016271365.2). Taxonomy (NCBI): domain Eukaryota; kingdom Metazoa; phylum Chordata; order Ceratodontiformes; family Ceratodontidae; genus Neoceratodus; species Neoceratodus forsteri. Next base: position 852,316,258 of record CM057450.1, on the reverse strand, counting down.
GGTATTCCTTGAGATAAATTCTGTTAAACAAAATATACAATTTTTAATCGATACTTTGTTATTCAGGGTAAATCTACTATTTTGAAGTGTAGTAAATATAGAATAGACTATGTAAAAAGGTTCACTTATTTGGGGATTGAGTTCACACATAATTTAAATTGCAGGGGCATATCCAATCAACAGCACAAAAAGCAAACAGATTATTTCCACTAGTAGAGACGTTTGCACATAAGTATGGGAGTTAATCAGTTAAAGGCACACTCAGAATATTAAATGCAAAAATTAAGAGTCAGATCATCTATGGGGCAGAAATGTGTGCTATGGTAAACTAGATACATCAGAAACAGTCATGAATAAAATGTATAAAAGATTATTGGGGTAACCAAGGAGTGCAGCATCTGGCCTGGTTAGATTAGAATTAGGACAATCCTCAATTAAATGTAATGTGGACTCAATATTAGCTACCTACTGGATTAAAATATACAATATGTCAGACAACAGATTACCTAGAATGTGTCTAGAAGAAACATTTTTACAGGCAAGCTGGATTTGTCTACTCAAGTATGTATAGTTTAGAAAAAATAATTAGACCGTATGAGTTATTGGAATGCTTAACCCAAAGTCATGTAATTCCATTAATAAACATACAGGCACAAATTAAAGCCAGAATTAAGGATATTAGCATGCAAAAGGAAATATGTGGTGCTAAAAATGATAAATTAAGCTACTGGCTAGTGGCCAACGTCAAAAGAGACTTTGGTATGAAAGAATATTTAAATAAGTTAAAAAAATCCCAACACTGAAAATATTATACTAAATTTAGATTCAGCTATGTAAACAGAAAATGACACCACACAGAATGTAACAGATAACAAGAAGGACATTGGAGTATGGGTGACGGCAGTAGCGGAGCCAGGTTTGTGATCATTTGGGAGCCAGGGAGGGCCATTCAGTCAATGACAGGCTCTACAATGGGCACTAAACAGTGAATAAAGATGGTGGCAGGGCACCACTACTCACACTGGGGGAGCCAGGAGGGGTGATCGCCCCCCCCAGAGCCCCTCTGGCTCCACCACTGGGTGACAGAGACGTTAAGTTTCTGCAAGCACAATAGAGAGTGTGTAAAAAGAGCCAATTGACTCCTAAGTAACATTCAGAGGAGCATAAGAAGTAGAGAGGAGAAGGTGCTGATTCCACTTTTCTGCTCATTGGTAAGACCAGTTCTGGCATATGATGCTCCCCTAAGTACACTGCAGGGCACTGAATGGTCATCAGCTGCAGAGATAGTACAGAGGAAAACCACTAGGAATGTTAGAGGCCTTAAAGGGGTTTTCTATAAGGACAGGTTGGGAAAGCTAATTCTGTATTCTATGGAATATTGTAAACTGAGGGGGGATTCGATATATGTCTAGAAGGCATTTAAAGACTAATTGATCTGGGAAACATCAGGGATCTCCAGAAAAGAACTGTCCACCAGAAGTACTCACAGACATTCCTACCAGTTGAAGGGCAATTTATATAAAACCTCCAAAAGAGGAAAATGGTTTAACCAAAGAATTGTTGATTTATGGAATACATTGCCTGAGTTGATAGTAAGTGCACTGAGTGTGGCAGTGTTGAAGTTCCAGTTGGATACACACAGGGGGGATAGTAAATTAGAATACATCCACTGTTAGTGGTAAGTCGTTCCATGGCTGTTTCAGCAACAGTATATGACTTGAACAGACCTATGAACCAATGAATACTTAAGAACATATTATGGCACTTCCAACTCAAAACTGCATGCTTGCAACTTGGATGAAGACAGTCCAGCTCACCTTCTTATATTCTGTCCTATTTACAAATTTGAGAAGAGATTGTAGCTAGGAAATATCTTGGTAACTTTGGACATGGAACCTCTATATCAATACAATTATTTATTAAAAAGTTCTAACACAAAGCAGTTGGAGGATATGGCATGATTCTGCAGAAGTATAGAAAGAAAGAAACTGCACATTACCTCCAATAGGGAGATGTAGATCATCATTGAGGCCTATTAATGATAAAATAGAAACATATAATACTTAAAGTCCCTTATATTTAAATGAGAGAGGGATTCACTTAAACAATGGTTTTATCCATGTTTATCTGTAGTATGAAACTTGTTAGGACTGTAAATGGAGAATACTAAATAACTCTATAAGAATTATATTGTTAATTAATTTATAACGTGTATCTAGATTATTGAATAAATAAAGATAAGAAGTGAAGATAAATAACCCTAGTACAGATGGGAATTGTTTTTAGTTGAGATAGCTTTTGACATCTAGAATAAAACTATAAGATTTATGGGACATATATTAACTCCAAAGTGCAATAGTATAACTGTTAAGTCTGATGTATCCTATATTTAAGTGATTTTTGATGTTTGTCTGAACCTATGTCTGTATTTATTTATTGAGACTGTGTAAAGTGGAAATTTTGACTTGTTTTTTGTACAATCTGTAATGACTTTTTCATTAAGTCAAACAATAACATATTTATTGATTGATTTATTGATTGAGACCTGGGCAAATGCAAAGTGTAATGCAAACTTTTGCACTGTGCTTTGTGATTTTTTGTCGATGTTGCCACTAGAATTTAACAGCTTTTTAAAAGCCTTTAAAATGCACTTGTTGGCCATTTATATGCTCAGTTGTATAGCAGAATGGCTTAAAACATTGTTCCAGAGCATCTGGGGCAGAAGGGGTTCAAAATTTTACCTGCAAACCAGTGAAATGTGTCTTTTGAAGAAATTTGAAAGATATCAATCTGTTTTTGAGTTGTACGGTTTTGAAATGTGGCATCTGAGCATGCTCAGTAGGGTGTTTGAGATATCCCTCTGATACAAATGAATTCTAATTTCACCAACCATTTTACATTCATGAGAAAATGTGTTTTACTTTCACAAGAAAAATGTTACTGTCATGAGTGCCACCATTTTGCTTTTTGTTTTGGTGAAAACTAAATTTAGAAACACATTAAACTGATACATTTTCAAAAAACAAACACCTGAATCTAGGTAAGCAGAATTCGTTTAGCTAGGTTTGTTTGATGAAAAATTACCTCAAATTACATGTTTCGGCCAACCAGAAATTCTTTGGTCATCTCACCAGCTCAGCAAGAGGTCCAATAGTATTATTGCAAGTTAACAATTGTTGTTTGCAGATAAAGTGCAAACAAATAATTTTGAGTTTGTACTTAAAAAAATGTTTTACTGCTGTATACCATTTTTTTTGGTTTTGTATTGGAACAAAGAATTCTTTAGTTGCTAACATAGTTTGATTAAAGAATTTTATGTCTGCACATAAAAAATGTTTTTAGTGCTGGATAGTGAGTTTTATGTGCGGATAAAGAATTATTTTATTACCACTAAGTGCAACCAAAAAGCACCAGCTTTTGACAATCAAATTGGTACTTTCCACCAAAAACATGTTTTCCTAATAACTCAGCCAATTTTAAAAAACTCAGCCATTTAAAAAAAAATCTTTCACAAAAGTTTCAGAAATCTTATTCTTTGTGGCCCTTTGATGAACAATGTCGGTGTCAACTGTCACTTCATCTAAATGTGCTTTTCTGTTGTAACACCATAAATACCATTTAAAAGGTATGTTTGCAAGATGGTCATTACTGTGGATGCCAAGCAGCATAAAATATACCTTCTGAGAATTCCGGGTATAAATAAATGAGACATGAGCTATGATAGAATTGTGCTTTTACACATGTATTGCTAGACTACAGCATTTGCATAGAGCCCAAATACCCCTTTGCAAATTCAGAAGATGCATGTAACACCATGGTAGAGGATTTGCATTGACAACCAAAGTGTGCTAAACAAATTGCATAAGATAGTTATGGCCCATATGTGCATTAGGGCAACATACATAAAAATGTTGTATAGTACTTGTATAGGATTCAAACCACCTTACACACATCACACACCTATTTCACACATCAGTGGTGCCATGCTTCTGCACTAGTGTTGTGCAAAATTGGACAGTTTCACTCCATAAAATATTTTGCGTAATTTTGCATTTCGAGAAATACTTTGCAGGGCGAAATGTGAAATTTCACCCCCTGGAGAGAGAAGCATTCCACCTGCAAACCAGTGAAATTTCCCGCTTGCAGGAAAAACCTCACCATGGGTCACTTGCATGCAAACTTTCACCACCCGCGGTGACATTTCACCACCTGCGGGCTTAACTCCACCTCCTGCAGGTGAAATTTAACGTGGCCACTGGTCAAAGTCCTCCCTCCCTGCTGTCTGGTGGTCCCCCCTGCTGCTCACTGGCCAAAATATTTCTCCCTGGTGTCTAGTGGTCCCCCCTTACCTATCACTGACTGTAATTGATTAAGCTCCCCCCACAGTTACCCCGGCCCCCTCATTTCCTTTTATTAAAAAAAATCACCACCCACTCCCTGGTGTCTAGGGGACCCCCATCCTGTTATCATGAGCTAGCACCCATGCTACTCCCCCACCTAGTACCCTGATTGGGCCACTGGCACAGCCCTCCACTCACATTCTTAGCCGCTGCCCAACTGAGCGCGATTGAGCTCTTGGATGAATGAGTGCATGCTTGTACAACCACATGCTCATTCATCCAAGTACTCAGTTGGGCTGCTGGCCATGGAGGTGAGTGGAGGGCTGTGCCAATGTCAGGCCACTGGTGGAGGAGCAGGTGGGCCATTGCACATGATGACAGGGTGGATTCCACCAGACACTGGGGGTTGAGATAACTTTTTAATAAAAGGAAATGAGGTGGCAAGGGTAAACAAATCAATCAATATCGTCAAATCAGCCAGGGGAGGGACCACATTTGTTGCAGTGGCTGGTGGGTAAAACTGAGAAATTTTGTAAAACATTTCATGCAGTGAAATTGCCGATTTCGCCACAATTTCACCAACAAATTTTATTTTGCTGCATCTCTATTCTGCACTAACGTGAGTATTATAGAGTTCTATCTGCAGCCAAAAGTGGCAGTGTATTTCTTGTGTATGACTTGCAGTGTCAATATGTATCTGTAGCTGTTTCTATGTATTCTAACATGGGCCTTCACTTCTGCAGTCAGAAGTGCCTGTGCTTGTTTTGCATGGTGAATATATATCTGTGACTGCAGAAGCAGGACCAGCACTTCTTCATCAAGAAGTACTGTTGTAATTTCAGTTTGCTAACATTCTCAAAAAGAAAACAAAATTCATTGCTAAAAACTGTGTTAATGCACCAGTTAGAGATCAACCTAATACTGTACCACAAAAATAGAGAAATGTAGGGTTAGGATTCAAAACCATAACTCACCTCCCCCCAAACAGCAAGAAGATATGCTGTTTGGAAATTTAACAGTGTTGGTGGGTATGTTGCGCTGTGTGCATGTGTATCTGCAGGGGCCTGCACTTCTGCAGACAGAAATAGCGTTGTAAATTTGATACTGTGAATTTCAATCTGCAGCCAGATGAAGGTGTGTATGTCCTATGTTGTGCATGTGTATCTGTGGCTACAAACTTTTATTATCCCAGGCATTATATAAATATATCTAAATAATGACTGAGAATTAAAATCTACAAGTTAGTGCATTTATTTTCATGTACAGTAAGAGAGGCCTAATGTCGAAATAAATAATTTATTTCAGTGTTAGCTAGGTCATCACCATATATTCCCACTTTAGACTGGCCACAAAGGAGCTCTTAACCCATGGGAAAACAGGTTGAACAATTCCTGATGACATCATATTGCCCTCTGTTGCAATAAAAAAGAGCAGTGAAATGAAACAACACCGTACTACACATTCCAGATATGTGAATGGATCCATTCAAATATCTGGAATGTGTAGTATGGTACGGGCTGCACGCCCATTGGCTCACGCTGTGGACCAATGGGCATATGGCCCTACTCTACGGTGTCAGTTGGTGGACGGTGGGGCCTCAATGGGTGGGTGAGGGGGGTACCAGCTAGACCACAAGGGATATTGGATACATTTTTTTATTACAAATGCCCGTGATCGGGCAGACAGCGTCCACTGGACCACCAGAGATATTGTGCATAATTCTTTTTATTAATACATAAGCCCACAATCAGACTGTGGGGCACATTGCCACACTGTAAAGGGGGCATCTGTCCCCGACGGCTGCTGCCTGGCACGGTGCCAGGTGCAAGGTGCCAGGATTAGTGCACCTGCATGCAAATGGGGCTATAATGACATGCAAATGGCCCCATTTGCACCTTGCATACATTATGGCCCCATTTGCATGTGCACTTTTGAATATCGAGGTTGCTACGCATAGCACAATGGAATTTGTGCTAACGCATCCCCCTGCTCCATTCTGGCCACTTGCGCTGGTGCAGTGCCACTGCGCCATGCACACTGTGGGTGGCCAGGGTGTGATATTCAATGGTGCTGTGCCATGGCGCAGCTCCATTCAATATCACCCAGTCAACGCCCCTGCATAGCCAAGTTGTTCTGCACCCAAGCTTGCACCACAGCCTCGCACAGTTTGAATATCTGGGCCATGGTGTCCAAAATAACCCCGAGATATTTAAAATGATCGACTTTCTGTACTGTGTCCCCATACAAATCTACCATTAAAGGTAAAATGCTGTCATGCTTCTTGGAACCAGAAAATACCATATACTTGTTTTTTTTTTTACATTAAGTATCATTTGTTTAGAAACTAACCAATTATGAAATGACAAAAAGTCACTTTGGTCAACATTAATTGCAACTACTGGATCACTATTAGGATAATAAATAGCAGCATCATCTGCAAATAGGGTTATTTGATACTTTTGGCAAATTTGGGGGGGCAGAGTTAATGTAAAGTGAAAAAAAATAAGGGGCCAAGTATGGTACCCTGGAGGACTCCACAACTGGCTTATTTGGATTGTGATAATACCCCATTAATGGCAGCTTTATGGGTCCTATCAGTGAGATAATTAACAAACCAATCTGAAACCTCAAAAGAAAAGTTTACCTTGGAGAGTGTGGAATGTACCAAATCATGACAAACAAGATTGGAGGCCTTGGTGAGGTCCACAAAAGCAACTGCAACAGAGTCCCCCTTATCGAGAGAACTCTGTATGCAGCTGGTGAACCCCACCAAGGCAGTCTCAGTACTATGTTTGGGCTTAAACTCATGCTGAAATTTAGAAAGTCAATCATATTTATCCACAAATTCCATAGATTGATCAAGAACTATTCTCTCAAGTATTTTGGATAATGGTAGTAGAATGGAAATCAGCCTAAAATTACACAGACTATCCCTACCACCACACCTAAAGATTGATTTTATGATGGACATTTTCCACACCTTGGGAAATTTGCCTGAACAAAGCGAAATGTTAAACAAGTCAGATATGGGTTGAGCCAAAACATCGATATCAATTTAAGAAACCTAAAGTCAAGGTCATCATAACCAGTTTCAGCTTAGGAATATTCCTAAGCATGTAGTCCCTAACAATGGCAGGGGTTAATGTTTTAAAATAAAGTATTGGGTCCAGGCTGGATACTGAGGTATCAATAAAGGATGTAGTTGGATTGCCATTAACTAGGTATTTTTCTGGGTCACCAAAAAAATTGCTGAATAATTCAGCCAGGTAGATGGGTTCCCTGATTAGGCTATCACCATCCTTAATAGCAAACTTGGTTTCTTTGTATCTCTTTCCCAATAAATCATTTAATAATTGGCAAGTCTTTTTGGGGCTATTAAAATATTTTTTTTTTTTATTGAAATTTCAGAAAACACCTTTGAGAACAAGCTCATTTCATAGGTTCCATATCAGATGAATAATACATATAGAGAAAGTATGAAACAGAGAACAAACGAAACAAGGAATTATACAAGACATTACAAGTGTGTATAACTAGAGAAGTTCCAAACATGTGGCATTGTACAATGTATGCCATGATGCATATTTGATTAAAACCTGGAATTTAAAGGGTCATATTAGAGGGAGTGGGGTCTTATGAAATTACCCTTTACAGGAAAATGAGAACAGACTCATCCTATTATCTAATAATCAACAAGGTAAGTGATGGCATCAGTCCAGGGGCCTCGTCAGAGGTGAGATGGTATGGGACAAAGCCTTTTAAAATGAGTAAGTGAGCTCAGGAGATATAACGGGGGGATGGGGATGGAGGAAAGCCATGGAAGGGTGAGGGGAAATAGTGGAAGGGATCAAGAGGAATTGTGAAGAAGAATGATTAGCAACTTAGAGCAGTTATTTACATGCTGAGAAGAGTTATGCATAAGGCCAGGACAGCATAAGGTTAAGATAAGTGCTAGTCACAAGAGGGAAGGTTATTGGAAGCAGTCACAACTGGCATCAGCAACTAGCTGTTTCTTAAGTTTAACCTCGAGGGAGCCCAAGGTGGATGCTGAAGTGATGTCATGGTGCAGCGAGTTCATCCAGAGCAGGGCATGGTAGGCAAAGGACCTTTGTCCCAGAGAAGTACGAAAGCAGGGTATATTAAAAATCTGTCTAGCAGAGCTTCTGTTGCAACAACGGTTGATAGTGGGGGTAATAAGCTTTTGCACTCCTGGGGGCATTTTGCCTAAGCTTACTTTTTTGGACAGTAAACATGTTGTTTGGTACATGAGTCTACCTTTGAATTGGAGCCAGTTAGCCTGAGCGTACATGTTGCAGGTATGGGACAGATGGGCTGAGCCGGTAAGGAGCCAGCATGCTTTGCTGAGTGCAACCATGATGCGTCGAAGAGTTGTTTCAGTAGCTGATCCATAGATTGGTAAACCATAATCAATAAGCGAGACAAGAGAGCTTTGAATGGCCAGGTCAAGAACCTCTGGGGTCAAACATTGCTTATGCATGTAAAGTATCCCAATGTGAGTGTTAACAGCCTTAGCAATGTTGTCAATGTGATAGACATAGGTCATCATACTGTTATTAGTAATCCCTAGATATTTAAAGAGCTGAACTAGCTCTGGGGAGAGCCCTCTTTGTTGGTAATAGAAAGAGGGTAAGTTCTGTGCCTATTTTGGGAGCTGGATAACAGCATAGTTTTAGTCTTGTTGTAATTCATAACTAACCTGTGCTTATGGAACCATCTTTCTACAACTACAAAATTACTCTGTAGCCTAGATTCAAGAACCTTAGGGTCTGGATCACTGGTAAATAGGACAGCATCATCAGCATATAAAAGGATATGATCTTGCCTGTTCAGAAAGAAAATATTTTCTTTTAGGTTTATGGACCTCTGTTTTACATAGGTTCCTCAATTGTTTGTAAATTATTAGAATGGAATGGTTCCAATTATTTTTGTACTCTTCCGGAGCTTTATCTCAAAGTCTCATCAATTTTAGAAGATCCTCATTAACACACTTATTCTTATTAACACTGATGCGCATGTGTTTTATTGGTGCAATTCTAACCATTAAGGTCACCACTTTACCATGTTACCACTGCAGACTTGGGACTGTGGAGTACAGAGCAGGCCTGCAGTAAAATAAAAGAAAAACAGACTAGCTGACAAAGCTAGAAGGGAAGGAAGAATGAGTACTCTCCACAGGTCCACATTACCACCAATTAGTGTCGGCAGCTGATACACAATTCCCTTGTCCAGTCGGTGTACTTCCAATGCTCAAGACAGCAAGCCCACTTCCATTCAAAAAATAAAAAGGTCCGACTACATGAAGTCCTACTTCGGCACTGAAACTGCTGAACTGGAAGGTGCAAATCTCTGTTTTGCTCAGTTGGTCTGTGGCCGAGCACTAAAAGGGGGCCATGACAAACTTTGGACATGAGTGCAAGCCAATTAACAAAGATTTGTTGCCAACAGGAGACACTAGTGGCATGGGCAGCACTTGTTTTAGACTTAGTCTAACTTCATGTAAATCCCAAGCACAAAAAAGGAGAGTGTGAGAGAAGTTAATCTGTAGTCAAGCAGGCACACACCATGTACGTGTCTATGACTGACGAAATCATTGCTGTATGTGACAAATGCCAATGTTGCACATTAAGCAAAACCCTTCAAAACCCATTAGGAACAGATCAGTCTTTGACTTTTATGCTCATTTGGTTTCTTCCTTACCTCAGCACCGCTACAGGGCCCACCCACCCACCATATCTCTCAACAGAACTGGCAGAAACCTTTTGCCTGGCATACTGCAAGTTCAACTGTTAAGATTGGATTCCATGTTCCTAATTAATGCACCGGAGTTTGGAGTGAAAAAATGCACAATTTACAATTCTTTATTCAGGCAGCAAGACAATCATAGAGACTGGTGAGAACTGCTTGTCTCAACTGCGATGACTGCTTCAGCTGAACAACTTACTGAGCTCCTGCTCAAAGAGGCCACGCTCACCTTTTTCATTGACTTAAATAAAGAAATTGTTTTATTGGTTCTCCACCAGTATTACTATGGTGATGACTGCATTTTACCCTAATCACCACAGAAATACTACATAGCTGGGAGAACTAATAAAATTATGTTTCCATTACCAGTTGCTTGGCAGACAGGCAGATTAGCAGATTACTTGAAGTGCCATAGTCAGTAGCTGTACATGGTCACCTTTCTTACTGTGACTGATGGCACATTTAGTGCAAACATCAATTTCTCCTGTTTTGCATGTACTAAATAAGACTGGATGCTGCTGCACAGTCCATGAATGTATTTAAAAAAAGAAAAAAAAAATGGCATCAAAAAAAGTGTGTGGGTGGGGGGGCAAAATACATGTGTGGCACCCCTTGAAAGAAAGTGGGGGGGCCATGGCCTGGTCAGCCCCCCTTGTATTAGCCACCACTGTGCCTCAGCAACTCCAAATGCACCGTAGTATACATCTGTAAGGATAGCTGCCATACAGTAATGCAAAACTGACTGAGGAAGCAACCACCATCACTAGTTACTTTCCCCTAGTAACTCTGCCCCCTAGTCTTAATCTTTAAAGGTTGTCGAACTGAGTTCCACAGACTCCAGTTCAAATCTTCAAACTGCTGCCCATGGCATGATCCAGATGCTGCAAATCTCTGCTGAGTCAACTCCAATACATTCTTCCTGTCCCCCCACTTCCAATGATTGCTATAGTTATTATCTATTTCATAGGGTCTACAACAATTCGCTCCTGACAACTCGCTCCCCACACACTCACTCCCATCAACTCGCTCCCGCACAGACTCGCTCCTCAGCCAATTCAATCCTGGCCATTTTGCCCCCACTCCCTTCTCTCACCCAGTCTGCCATACAGGACAATATACCTACCCTCCTCATCCCACAGCTTCTTTAGTAACTGGAAGGCTACCATTGCGATGTCAGCTCTGTGTCTTCTGCCATGTGACAGCTTGGCATTGGGTGCTGGTTAGGCACTGGCAGGACCATCATGCATCACTTACATTATAAAAAGAAAATCAGACTGGGCTGCCCTCAAAGAGTGATTGAAGAATGTACAGCAGGGTAAGTTTGCATGATGGGCTTCAGATTTGAAGGCCACCTCAGACGTCTACTTTACCGTAAGATCTTGATGCTCTCCACACTGGTACTGATCTCACAGCTCCGTGGATCCATTTGTGTTTGTTATTTGTAGTTTTCACTGCATTCTTCTTGGTTTTAGCTTGGGCTCAGTTAGGGATGGGGTGGTTTCTCAGTCATGTAACCAAAAAATGTAGCCAAGCTGACAAAACAGTACCTTCTTTTCATCTGTCTCCCGCCGTCCCTTCAATTTAATTTGTGCAATGCTGTTCGGTTTGTCTGTTGTAGATTTAATGAGTGGCATCATCCAGTTTTTCACATTTGACGACCGGGGCAGGAAAGCAAGTAACTCTTTACTTGTTACTTGTTAGGGATAGAAGGGAGCGGGTGCAAAATGGATGGGAGTGAATTTGCTGAAGAGTTAGTCTGTGTGGGAGCGAGTTGTTGGGAGCGAATTGTCGTGCTCCCTATTTCATAATACATCCATCAAATTATAAAATCCTCATGTCCCAAGGTAGTAAATAGCCAAGCAGTCCCCAGCCCTGTCTGAGTGAGCCAGGTAGAGGGGAGGCCTAGGGGCCCTTTGTGACTTAACTGTTTTCATTTAGTATTTTGATCTTAAATTTGTAATTGATTTGCTATATTTATTGTAAGGTGCCCAGAGCTTTAGGGATCGGGAGCCATCTAAAAAAATGTCTTGCATTGGAACTTCTGGTATATTTACAAGGCTGAGACCAGAAGATTTTCTTATCTGATAGATGTACTGTGGAATGGATTGGAATTAGACTGAACAATGGATGAACGTGAATAGGGAGACATGTATTAGAGGGGGCTTAGCATGGACCCATGGCAGTTCTAATCCATTCCATAGTACATCTATCAAATCAGAAAATCCTTGGTGTCCTCCAGTTCCAACCTGCTAAATAACCAATTAGCCCTTGGGCCTCTCTGAGTGACCTGGGTAGAGGGGAGCTAGTCAATCATACAAAACCTTAGGTAGCCTATATCAAAACTGTACACTGCGCAAGACATCTGATATAGGCTGTCTGCAAGATTTTCTTTTGTTCAACCAGCTCACCTCTACCCAGGTCACTAAGGGAGTCCTTGTGGCTGCTGGCCTATTTAAAAAACAGGGAGCAGAGGAAATGGGAGGATTTTTTAATCTGATGGATTTACTATGAAATAGATTGGAATCAGGTTGCTCAATGGAGTGGGAAGAGGATGACAGATAGAGGAGTATGCTTAGCTTGGACCCCAAACATTTCCATTCCATTTCATAGTACATCCATCCAAATAGAAAATCCTCTAGTCTTTTCCTGTCCCAACCTGGCAAGCAGCCAAACAGCCCCTGGGCCTCTCTGAGTTACCTAAGTAGAGGGGAGCTGGTCGACCAAAAGAAAACCGTAGTTATCTTATACCAGATGCTGTACAAGGAGTAAGGCATCTAGTATTGGCTACCTCCAGGTTTTTCTGATGGCTGACCAGCTCCCCTCTACCAAGGTCACTCAGGGAGGCCAAGTGACTGCTAGGTTACATACCAGGTTGGGATCGCAAGATTTCTCATCTGTGGGATGTGTAGTGAGACTAATTTGAATCAGATCAATAGATGGAGAAGAGTGAGAAGAGGAAAACGTGTCTTGGATCAAGCTTATTGTGGGCCCACAATATTTAGACATGGCAGGGGATGGCAACAGATACTTAAAACACAGGCTGAGGTGCTCAGTATGTTGAACATTTAAGTTTGGGACTGGGGCTGGGGTAACAGTGGTGAGGGTAAGTAAAGAGATATAGTAAGTAAGTTTTTATTTATAAGAAGCGCTTTTCCAATGTTCAGAGTGCCTGTACAATACAGTACAATAATAAAATATCTAAAACAATACATCATTAATATAAAAACATATAATCATAAAACAGTTATGTCTCCAGGAAAGCTTTCTAAAAAAAAATACGTTTTAAGGGATTTTTTTTAACCCCTTCATGGTCAGGCTTTCACGTATCTGATGAAGTACAGTTCTACAGGGTAGGAGCCATAGAGGCAAAGGATCTTCCTCCAAAGGTCTACAAATGTACCCTGGGAAACTGTAGCAATCCCTTGCCAGAGGATCAGAGTGAGTGGAAGGGATGATGGGGGTAGGAGGTCTTTCAGGTATTGGGATCCCAGTTAATGTAAGGCTTTGTATGTCAGCAACATGACCTTGAAAGGAATTCGTCATTGTATAGGCAGCCAGTGCAGTTCATGCAGCACAGGTGTTATATGACTGGAACTAGGGGTTCCAGTTAACAACCTGGCCACCACGGTGTGCACTAGCTGCAACCAGTGAATATCCATTCCTGGTAGCCCCAGGTAAAGGGCATTGCAGTAGTCCAGCCGAGTGGTGACAAAGGCTTAGACTAATGTTTGCAGATCCTCGGACAAAACCAGATGCTTCACCCTAGCAATATTTCTGAGGTGATAAAAGGAGGACTTGACTATGGTCGACATCTGAACTATCAGAGTCAGGCCTTCGTCAAGTACCACCGCTAGGTTATGCACCTGGTTTGAGGCCCTGAGAAGGCTACCCCCAAGTTGTAAAACAGATGGTTTTACCACCCATGACCCAACCATCTGCAGATTCAGGTCCACAACCAACACTTCAGTTTTCTCCGGGTTTAGCCTCAGTCAGCTAGCACTCATCCAGTTCTCTATCTCCTGTAGCAGTTGTTAAACATTGAGACAGTGTCATACTCCAGGGAGGGTACAAAGGACATGTACAGTTGAGTATCATGTGCATAGCAATGAAAACTCAACCTGTACTGCCTAATAATGTCTCCCAGTGGTAGCATGTACACTGTGAACAACATGGGGACAGCACAGAGCCCAGTGGTACCCCACAGAACAGACCCTGAGGGGATGAGGAATATATTCCCAATATCACCCTCTGTGATCTGCCCTCCTGGAAAGTTTGAAACCAAGTAAGGACTGCCCCATCCAGTCTGCAAAGGAACCACAGGAGTTCCAGCAATACCCTATGGTCCACAGTGTCAAAAGTTGCCAAGAGATCTAGGAGAACCAAGATGGAACAGGCTTTCTGATCTCTAGCCACAGAGAGATCATTAAGTACTTGCACCAGGGCAGTCTCGGTGCTGTAGCTTTTCCGGAAACCAGAGTGAAGAGGGTCATAGATATTGTGGCTAGATAAATGATCTTCCAGTTGCAGAGTGACCACCTTCTCAATCACCTTCCGTACAAAAGGTAGGTTAGAGATTGGTTTGTAGTTGGCAGGGTAGTCTGGGTCCAGGGAGGGCTTTTTCAGCAGTGGCCTTTTAACCACCTGGGGTACTCCAATATCATCTCAGTAATGAATTCTTCAACCTCCTTCAGGAATACCCTCCCATCCCTGGGTGGACAGTAGATGAGAAGGATCCTGAGTCCTGCACCCGCAGCAACCATGCACTTGAAGGAGTTGGTGCTTCCCACTGGCACTTCCCTGAGGCTCAGTTCTTGTCTAAAACAGACTGCGACCCCTCCACCCCTGCTGTTCACTCTTGGGTGGTCTACCACCAAGAACCCGGCCACAATTACAGCAGCTAAAATGAATCCTGCATTTTCATCCATCCAACTCTTAGTGATGCATGTCAGGTCTGCAGAGGCTACTAAATCTGCAACCACTGGAGTCTTGTTCTTAATTGACCTGGCATTGCATATCACCGCCTAAGAGGGATGTGGTTCCATAGATGGCCGCAACACCTGTCTGAATTCCTCAGAGCTCTTGGGTATGGGTGCCAGACAATGGGGTCCTTGATTCTGGTCCCATTTCACCCAAGGGTACCTCCTAGTCCCTATCATTTCTATCCACTCACCCATTTCCCATCCCTCCGTGATGTCTCCAGGACCCTCATGTCCTCTGCCTTCTAATTATCCCTAAGGCCCTACATCTATAATATATTTGTGGTGAGAGTTGGGGTCACTCAAAAGGATGCAGTTCCCTCAACCTCGAGGGGGAGTACTGCCTGACCATGGTAACATCCCCTTGACACATCTTCTAGGAACTTACTCTGTAATCCCAAATATCTCACACACTCACAATCAGTCTCTCTTCACTTAAACAATATTTTCAATTAAACAATTCTTTTGATCTACTTTCCACTCTTACACTCTTTCCCTTACACATTATCTGCCTAATCACTCCAAACAATGCCTGTTATCCTTCAGTCACTAATAAGTATCTCACTACACCTAATAAATAAATTCAGTCATTAAATCATACACCCCTCTTCTAATTTCTTAATACTAAACCTTCCTAAAACAAAAAGATAGTACTATATCACAAGAGATGAATATTAAAATGTTCTGGAAGGTATGGTGAGAATATCTTGCTTGCTGTGCTCTCACCACAGCAAACCTTAGTCTACACCTCTACAGTCCCATCTTACAGGCCATAGGGGTGTTAGTAATGGACAGATTTAAAACAGCAGAGCAGTAACAGTATTTGTGATGAAAGTACTTTAAATGTTTTCAGCAGAAGTTAAAAAATGCAGGCAGACAGCAGGAGCATATGATTGTAAAAATGCTTAAGTTTATCCAAAATGAAATTTAAAATAGAAAGTCTACATCACCATCGAAGGGGGATCAGTAACTAAATCCTAGTGAAGAGTTTGATGAAAACGTCCAAATCCTGGGGCTGAATCACACTCCATTCTATCTGGACTCCCTGTTCCTCTGGTGCCTCTACTTGGAGAGCTTTCTCTATTTCTCCAACAGGAACCCCGAGACCATCTCTTTCATGAGTCCAGATGGATTCTCCTTTCAGAAAACCCCTGGGCTACCCTAAGGTGCTTAGAAATCATCCCATCCTTCTCTAGATGTGACATCCATCACCATCATCTGGGCCCAGAGAACCTCTCTTCACCTTGCTTCATAGAAAGCCCCTCTCGCAATCCACTTGTTCATTCTCTCACTAGCTGGGAGAGCCAAAGAATGAGCACAAAAAAAAGGAGATTCAACCCCTCACTTCAGAAACCAGTACAGTGACTTCCAGGATCTGGTGGTTCAATGGCAAAATGATTCCCACCTACAGTCCACCTGGGCTCTCACCCTAGGAAACTGTGTCCAGAAAAGTATGTTCCAAACCAGTAGTTCTGCTACCTCATCAGACTCCTTCTCCGGGCCTTCAAAAAAATCCAATTCCCTCTCTGGTGGTGCCAGACCGATTACCCTCAGTTATCCTCAGGTACAATCAATACATTCTTTGTACTATGTCCATACAAATATACAATAAATATTTCAATTTGTTAAAATTGGTATGTCTCCATGTGATGCATCTCATGCCAAAGAAGAGGTAGTGCACTGGCTCCTCTAGTGCCCAGTTTACTGAGAGTCTTTGAGGCAAGGTTATAGTACCCTGTGTACACTCAAGTTGTAACAGTTGCACACGACAATGCTCAGAAATCTTTCTAACTCACTTTCCTCCCTAACTAAGCAACAGCTGCACTTACCAACAAATATAAAATAAAATGAAATAAATTTAAAATAAAATGAAACAAGATTACAATAATTAAAACTTAAGAGGTGGAAGAATAGGTTTGCTGGCAAATTCACCTAGCTTCACCTGAACTCTTGTCTTCTAGGTTGCTTGAAAGGACAGAGCAAAGAACCTTACCAGAACAAGGAAAAGAATTAAGGCTTCTTTTAGCTAGGCAGATTTACTGTGTTATTTTCTTTTATACTCACATGGATTGTTACTGTTTGTTGCTAACATTTTATTGCTTTATTTTTCTCTGATTCAAATTGTTGTTGCTGGGTATACCTTCTGCTGCATTATTACAGGATGTGCCTACAGGTGTGTGCTAAACGATTACTGCTGTAATCTTCTGATTCAAATTGTCTTTTGCAAGGTATATATTCTGTTACTGTTTTATTTTTCTCTGTAGCAAAGTGTTTCTTACAGGGTATATCTTCTGTGAAATTATTACAGGTGGTACTTTACAGGTTTTACAGTTGTATCTATCATTAAGATAAGCTTTCAGGGCTACTGCATTTGTGCTGGCTGATTGTTTCTGCTCTTACCTCTTGTTTCTTTTGTCCATGGTTCTTCTTTTTGGCAGGGGATTAGGAGTCACCAGTGGCAGAGGACCCCTACTTAATTAAGATAGGGTGCACTGGAGGGGGAACAAGGGGGAGGAGTAAGGCTTTGTTTTTGGCTTACCACATGATCCCTTGCATTTGTGCTGCATATGGGGAGGTTTTTTGTTGAGGAGTTGGATGCAGAATCAGAACTTCCATTTCCAACTCCAATTCTGAATGGATTTGAAATTATAATTGGAAGTACTAATTATCCAACATATGCCCAATGAGAAGGAGTTAGAAGAATCCAAGCATCCCTATTAATCAGCTAAATTGAGAAGTAGAGGGCATTGGTTAGCCACTATGTCATGCAAATCTACAATCCTTCCACTCCATCCACTGTGCAGATGTTAAATTAAATTTGGAAAGGCCTGGCAAATAATGTTTTACTACCTCAGCTTCTGGAATCTGGGTTAAACACACTTTGCAAAACATTAAAATGATATAGCAAAACTATTTACATATTTTTATTTTGTAGTATTTGCATAAACATCAGTTGAAATGGTATTTAAAAATGATCATTAGTTTTTGATCGGGGTGGATAGAAGGGGAAGATATTTTTACTCTGGGATGAGGAATATTTTTCTGGGAGCTTGATATTCAGGAGGGGATTTTGGGGGTAATAAGTAAGGTTTTTGCAGAGCAGAGGAAAGCATGGGCAGTGGTGGTATGAGGTGGTATGAAGATTAGAAAAGGGGGAGGAACGGGGATAAAGGGAATGGGTAGTCTGGGGCTCAGAGGTAGTGGATGTTACTTCTTGGGGGCAGCAGGAATAAGGTTTGTCTCAATACCTTTGTGGGGAAGAACAGCTTCTAATATCATATATTGTTTCATGTCCACCAAGGTATTGCACAGAGTCCATGTTCCTGCTGTCATGATCCCTGTGCCAGCTGACATTTGTCCCCATTTCAGCTGACATAGTTGCTATACCTGTGGTAATAGTTCCTATGCCTGTGACAATTGTTCCCATGGCAGCTACTGTTCTCCCCACATCTGCCACAAGATTACTCATAGCTTGGATTTGTTTATCTTATTACTGTTATACAGTATGTTGCACAAAGGAATCTGCTGTCTCTTAATCAATTTATCTTTTACTGGAAAGAAAAGCTAAATATAATATGCATGTATATTTTACCTTCATAGTGAAGTCAGACAGGGTGCAGCGCAGCAAAAGAAATCTAAAAAATTGTTCCATTACAAAAGGGAAGAATTGCCATTGAATTGTACTGGTCCCTCTAGCATACTGCAGCTCTCTTCAGAACTATTGCAAGGTATTGTACTGTAGGTTGCCTGAATCTGATGAAATGTTTTTTAACCAGGTTAGTAGTTTGTATGTTTTATAGTATGATTTGCAAATAGATAAGCAGATAAATACATGGATAGATAGATAAATAGACAGATACGTAGATAGATAGATAGATAGATAGATATAGATAGATAGATAGATAGATAGATAGATAGATAGATAGATAGATAGATAGATAGATAGATAGAATTCAATATAATGAATCTCACATAAAAAGTCAGTCATGGGTTAGAGAGTTGGGGGGACATATTCAGAGTTGTAGGGTCACGCGTGCTCGAAGATGCACCATGCAGAATAGATGCTCCAGCCAGCTCTGAGGGTATATTCAAATAGTATGTGCAATCGGTACTGATCACACACACTGACTGAATATCCACCCTGGATTTGCAGCCCATAGCGTGTGGCCACCAAGTCCCACAACATGCAACCAGGGACTGTGCTGCATACTGCCAATGGGGTATGCATGGCACATACCTGGATGCACCATAACCCCAAGTGCGATATTCAGCTGGGAAATGCTAATGAGCTGACTGGGCATGCATGGCACAAATGGGCACCATGCATGCTCATTATGAGCCCATTAGCATGGCTGTGGACAGCTGAATGTGCCAGGCAGCCAGCAATCGCCGTGTGCAACAATGAACACCTCATATCACCCTGGTAGTCTAGTGGCCCCCTCCACCCATCTCAAATTGTAAATATACATTGTATCCCCAGTGATCCCTTGTGGTCTAGCAGCCCCCACTCCCTTCCACAATCATAAATAAATATTGTAACCCCAGAGATCCCTCGTAGGCTAGTGGCACACCTCCCAGCCCCGATCGTAACAGAATAAGTAATCCCAAAATATCCCTGGAAGTTCAGTGGAACCCCCACTCCCCACCAACTGAGGTACACACACCCCACTCCACCCTGCTCCACCTGTCCCAACATGGCCAATACAGCCATCTGGCAGCAAAACCCACCTGCACACATCCACGGCTGCCCGCCAACTGAGCTGTAACAGAATGACAGCCTACAGTATGCACTACGATATCATTGGTTGACACCATCAACCAATGGGCTTGCAGTGTGTACTGTAAGGATCTCATTCACGAGGTTGTCCTTGTGAATCAAAGCTTACAGTACACACTGCAAGACCACTGGTTAATGATGTCGACCAATGGTATTGTAGTGCATACTATAGGCTGTTATACTGTGACAGTTCAGTTGGCGGGCAGCCATGGATGTGTGCAGTGGGTTTTTCTGCCCTCTGGCTGCATTGGCCATGATGGGACAGAGGGAGGGGCGGAGGTGGGTGCCCCAGTGGGTGGGGTGGGTGGGTGGGTAGGTGTTCCTTTGGACTACCTGGGATATTGTGGGATTACTTATTCTGTTACAATCGGGGCTGGGAGGGGGGCCATAAGCCTACCAGGGATTTATGGGGATACAATATTTATTTTCAATTGGGGCTGTGATGGGGGGACCACAAGTCTAACAGTGATTTATGGAGATACAATTTATATTTATGATTGTGGATGAATGGGGGTTAGTGATGGGTGAAGTGGCCCCAATTCACTCAGTGAAGTGATTTGCAGAGTGAAGGTGAATTCGTGGAGTGCTCCACAACGCAAAGCGAGTACTTCGCATTATAATGGATAACGCAAAGTCCATTGAAAGCAATAACTTTGCATTACTCCACCTTCACAAACCACTACTCTACCAATTCTTAAGGTGAAGTACATTGAAAGCAATGTACTTTACCTCACTTCGCCTTATTTGTAAGCACAAAGGCAAATTTTGCAGTGATTCATGGGATTTCAGGTCACATGGGCTCTAGATTGTTCTGCACAGCCTCAGTTTGGGGTAGTGTGTATAGGAAGCTGTAGGAGACAATCTGCTCTGAGAGCTCTCTGCGATTCAAACCTTGTAAAAAGCTGTTAAAAAAGCCTTTCTGAGTCATTTATTTTGCTGAAACTTTAGTTCATCGATTATAGGAAACCCTCCTGTGCTCATATCATCAAGCATTTATTGTTTGTGTGTGGATTTTGAATGTTAATGTACAACATTCAGTCTGTGTACAGAGAGACAGTGGAAGTGTGCTTTGGGGGAGGGGCATTTCTGTGGTGTAGGTTGGTTAACTTTGAGAAAAAGAGAGTGCTTTTTGTTTTGGTGATATTTTTCTTGAATAACTGTGTTAATGTACACAGTAATATTTTCAATAATTCTTGCCATTTTTTTTCTGATTGTTGTGGTACAGCAGTGCACAATTTTAGTTTGTTTAAAATATGTGATTATATTACTGAAGTTTTCAATTTACTACACATTACTTCATATGTGTGTGAGGGAGGGAACAGGGTGCAAGAATACAATATTTTTAAGCAAAAAAGATGTTCCAGGACTAGAGGGCATGGGGTGAAGTTGGAGGGAGGACAATTCAGAGGAAACGTGAGGAAGAATTTCTTCACAGAACAGGTGGTGGACAAGTGGAACACCCTGCCAGAGGAAGTGGTGGGGGCTGAAACAATCATGGGATTTAAGAATGCATGGGATAGATATAAAGGAATTCTGGAGGTCGGGGTAAGGGGCAACAGACTTCTAGGAAAACATAAACTGAACTTACAGGCTCAAATGGGCAGACTGGGTGGGCCATAGGCCCTTATCTGCTGACACTGTCTATATATCTATGTATCTATGTATGTGTGTAACACGTGTCACCAAATCAGACTCCTTTTATTTTGCCACATAATAATTTCAGCAATATGAACCTGCTATCCAATGGAGCTGTGTGATTTTTGTACTTCTTTGTGGTATCTTTACTGGTACTAGTACTAGTGACTGTTACTGCCCCCCCCCCAACAGCCACCCAACTGGCAAAGGTATTCCTTTCCAGATTTAAATTTCTGATGGTGAGCACTGGTTAGGTGTTGTGCCTTTGCATCTGCTTCTCTTCAGTGTGCAGCACATCATTAGTCTGTCTGTGCATTTGCATCTCTTTAGGGCCCAATCTCCATCTGTAACTTAAGTCAAAGTTGTTTCTTTGGCTTCCTTTCAGAATACTGGACAGGTGTGGTGCATAATTCTGCATGAATATTGTACTCATTAATGGCATTTTTAAGTCAGGCAGTTTGTGCTACAGATCATTGGGGAATTACAGCCATAGGCATTTGCATTCCCAATACAGTTTCATATTGGTTATCTTACACTGTCATTACCGAATCACGTTCTTCATCATCATGGTCACGAATGCAGTCACAAATCATGACTCACCATCACGTCACAAATCACAACATTAATTTTTTTACTAGTTACTTGGATGTATTGTAAGCATATTTTGTAGTATCTCTCCAGGCTTCACCACTCCACCATTGTACCCATTAATAAGCATTTTTAAGTGTAGGAGTTTTGTGCTACAGCCCATCGGGGAAGTACATCCATAGGCATTCACATTCCTTCCCTTACAGCATGTGAGTTACAGTACTATAAGTAGTAGGTGAAGTGGCCCCAATTTGCTCCGTGAAGTGATTCACTGAGTAACGTGGAATCTGCAAAGAACTCCACAATGTGAAGAGGAGTACTTTGCTTCATAATGAGGAACGAGAAGTCCATTGAAACCAATGACTTTGTGTAATTTCGCCTTCCCCAAACCACTTCTCCACCAATTTTAAGGTGAAGTACATTGAAATCAATGAAATTTGCCTCACTTCACCCTGTAATTGAGCTCCAAATGAAATTCTGCAGTTATTCATGGGATTGCAGGTCACATGGACTCTCGATTGTTCGGCACACCTCGGTTCTGGCCTGGGTAGTGTGTGTGCAGAGGTAGCTGGAGACAGCTTGGTCTCAGAGCTCTGCAATTCAAAACCTCTAAAAGCTGTTTAAAATGCCTTTTTGAGTAATATTTTTTGCTCATAATTTAGTACATTGATTGTAGGAAACCTTTCTGTGCTCATATTATCGAGTGTTTATTGTTGTGTGTGGATTTTGAATGTTAATTTAGAACAGTCCTTTGTTTACTGTGAAGTGTGCTTTGGGGGGAGGGGCATATTTGTGGTGTAGGAAGATTAACTGGGAGAAAAAGGCAGTCTTTCTGTTTTGGTTATATTTTTCTTGTATAACTGTTAATGTACAAACAGTAATATTTTCAGTAATTCTTGACATTTTTTTCCTGATTGTTGTGATGCAGCAGTGTACAATGTTTTTCTGTTTAAAACATTTGGTTATATTACTAAAGGTTTTCAATTTGCTACGCATTACTTGAGTGTGCGTGTTAGTGTGTGTGTGTGTGTGATGCATGCCATTAAATCAGACACCTTTTATTGTGTTACGGAGTAATTGCAGCAGTGTAAACCTGCTATCCACCGCACCTGCATGAATTTTTTATACTGCTTTGTGGTATCTTTACTGGTAGTGGATTGTTACTGCTGTGCACTAATCCCCCAACTGGCAAAAATGTACCTTTCCAGATTTGCATTTGTGACTTGTGAGCACTGGTTAGGTGCTGTTGTGCCTTTTTGTATGCATCCCTTGAGTGTGCAGCGCAATCTTAATCAGTCTGTGCGTTTGCATGGCACCATTAATTCTGGGAGACTGCATTTCTTGTTATGCTCTCATTTCACTTTGTCAGCACTGAGGAATTTTCTGGACACAAGACAACAGCATTTTGGGGATGCGCATTAATTCTGGTGACTCTGTATGTGACCTGACCAGTGTGCGTATGACTGAGTGTGCCATTAATACTGGGATACTTTGCATTTCTTGTTACACTCTCATTTTACTTCATCAGCACTGGGGAGTTTCTGGACACAAGACAGTAGCACTTTGGGGATGCACATTCATTCTGGTGATTGTGTGGGTGGGATGCTGCCAATATTGTTGTCACTCCACCTTACTTCATGTTTAAGGTGGAATGACAACCCAAAGTAATAATAACAAGGCCAAGTGAGCCTTTCCTATAGGGCACTCCACGTAGTGAAGTGCCAAGGTGAAGTGGCTACTTTGTGTTCACTTTGCTGGTGGATTTTAAATTCGCTTCACCTCTAGTAGTGGTGCCACTAGACTGCCCAGGATCGATGGAGATGCAAGTGTTATTTACAATTGGGATGAAAGGGGGCCACTAGACTACCAGGAATTTATGGGGATACAATTTTATTTATGATTGGGGATGGGAGGGGGGTTGCCACCTGACTGCTGGGCTAGGCAGACTGCTGTGCACCTGCCTGCACTGCTATGGCCCGCTTGTTGGTGGCTGGCCAGTTTAGGCCTGCTTTCCATGGTGGATCTTCATGCTGCACATCTCTGGGCAGTGAGGGGTACATTCCCTCTGAATATGCCGCTGTGCAGCATATTCATGGGAACACCCCCTTCACTCATGCAGTTTATATTCCTGCTGCACTCTGGCCCATTCAATTGTGGGTGGCACATCCTGCCCATCTGAATATCATGCTGCACACATTGTTGGGGTTGCATGGTGCATCACCCTGCACCACTGGGTTGTGCCACACATATCCTTTGAATAAGGGGGCCTTGGTGCAAGGGTAAACAAATCTCAGCATTGGTAAAGAAACCAAGCACTCAGCAACCCAAACAAGAGGCACTGCAAAGTTCAAGAACAGCAAATGTGACTACATTTATTGAACATCAGAAGTAGATTTCAAATGACAGGCAGCACAAACCAGGAAAATAACCCAATGATCTGCACACTGTGCACACTTTTTCAGGAGTGCAAGATGTTGGTAACAGCTTCATTTATTTAGTGCAAAGGCATCAATCATGTGAAAATGTTACATCATGTGCAAACCAATTAAAACATTAATTATTCAAAGTGTCATCTGCAAAATAACAACATTGAAAAAGCAATACCATAAAAGAAACATACTATTTATTAAAACAAATATAAACAATCCCAGTATCCAGATCAGGGGGCACACAGGGAAATGCTAAGGCGTGTTGCAGTAGTAAAGTTTAAAAAAGCCAAATGACTGTTGCACCCAAAGCAAGAAGGCTGGCCATAAATGGTATGCATCAAAGCCACAGATTTATTTTAAACATTGTGTCTAAGTGCACAAAGTATTTTACTCACAGTCCAGAGTAAGTGCACCTTCTCGTTCCAGCTGTGGATGCAGACGTACTATGTCATCTTACATCTCGCTCAACCCACTGTTAGGCTTTGTCAGAGATGAAGCAGATATAGATCCATATTGTGTTAAACAGGCACAGCTTAAAGGCAAAGTACTCATTTGCATGAAGTGCATAGTGTGTATGATTAATTTCTATGTGATTAAAATCATATATAAGAGACGGCAGCAGGGTGCAGTGGCTGCAACTAAGAGGGGAATTTAACTATTCTCTTTGTTTCCCACAGGACTTGGGACAAGCAGAGGGTCAGAAATGCCGACCTGAGTTTCAGCAGGAAGGCAGGACCTGCACAGAGGACTGACCAGTCAGGGCTGAGCAAGAAGCCCAGCAGCAGTGCATACCAGGATCGGAGATCAAGGCAGCTTGGTAGAGAGCAGCATGGTGTAGTGGCTGCAACTAAGGAGTAATTTAACTATTTTATTTGTTTTCTACAGGCCTTGGGACAAGTGGATGGTCAGAAAAGACAACCAGAGTTTCAGCAAGAAGGAAGGACTTGCACAATGGACTGACCAATCAGGGCTGAGCAGAAAGCCCAGTGGCAACTCAGAGACTAGGAAGTGCAGGGACTTTATAAGGAATAGGCAGTCAAGCATCCCCCAAACTGCAATTCAAAGCACAAAAGGCAAACAGACTAAGGATGTCAGAGTCTGCCCATAGGAGTCAGCTCAATGAGGCAGCCAGCGGCTGGACACTCTGTAGCTCAAGATGCGGGCAGGGGAGCAATGAAGGAGTAAGACAGAAGACAGCAGGACATCAGGATGGTTTACCTTACACCTGAGGTAAGCTTCCTCTTTATACTCCTGTAACAGCACATACATTGCAAGGGAGCAAGGAAGGTCAGGGATATGCAATAAGAAGGGTACCAGTAAAAAAAAAAAGTTGTTACAAGTTAGGGTTTAGGGTAGGAGTAAGTAAGAGTGCAAAGAGAGCAAAACAAAAACAGGCAGGGTAGAAGTGAGTTAAGATCTAGCAATAGTTTGGATGTAGGTGAAACACCCCCTCTAGAGTAGGAGTAAATAAGGGCTTAAAAAGAGCAAAACAATAATAGGCAAGGTAGAGGTGGGTTAGAGACAAGCAATAGTTTGGGCAAGAAGTAAAAAGGGTCTAAAGGAGGCAAAACAAAAAAAACAGGCAATGAAGGATATAATTATGCTGGAGGTTTTTCAGTGCATTGGCTGTAGGATGGCAGTCTTCAGGGAGACTTTCTGGAGACTGTGGTGCTGCCCCATCTGCATGCACCTCTCTGGTTTGAGGATGAAGGTTGCTAGACTCCAGGCCAAGTTAGCTAGGTGCCTTCATCCCCATCCAGGGACCACCAAGTCTGCTGCCATGGCCTCAAAGGATACCAAGGACAAGGAGTAGCTGGACTATGGTGGGCTCGGGGAAGGGTGTAGGTGGTGGGTCTGAGACACATCTCCTTCATGGTACCACTACAAAATTCCTACACCACTCTGGCAGGGTAGGACTGACCCACAGAGGTGCTTGTGATGGGTCCTCCATTGTGGAGATCCCAAGTCGGGTGGTCCATGACTCCAAAGGAGAAGGAAGAAACTCCTAGTGGGGGGGGTTCAGTTGTTAGGTGGTAGACATGGGGACAGTAAGGATAGGGCAGAGTGAGGTTAGGTGCCTACCCAATGCCACTGCTTGGAGGGATGGAGAGTGAATCCTGAAGATCTCTAGGGAACCAGCATGGGAGGGAAAGCTGGATATCATGATCCACCTTGGGACCAACGACCTGGCTAAGGATGAGGCTAGGACAGTACAGGAAGTAGAGATGCAGTGAATTTAAATTTTGCCAATGAAGTGCCCATGAAGTGGGCACTTCACAGTGTCATTCCACTACGTGGAGTGACCAGTGTGAAAGGCTCATTCACCTTGAAATTATGATTTTGCATTTTCATTCCGCCTTAATGCAATTTAAGGCTAAGTGACAACAATATAGGCAGCCCCCCACACATCACATGGCTTACAGTACTTTAAATCACATGCTTTAGCCAGACAGTAATGAAGTGACTCATGCAAGCAGACACTTTCACTTTCTCCTGTGCAGAGGGAGAGAGAGGAGTCACTTTGTCTTAGTGGCAGCAGAGAGAGATCATTTTATTATAAAATTAAAACCCCCAACAGCTTTTTTTGAAAGCAATTTTGTTTGACTGTTTAGTGCTTTTGTGTACTCTGTTGTAGACAGTTCATTTTTTCTTTCTGTGATTTCTTTGTTTTTTACTTTTATAAGTTTTTGTTTGTCTGTGTGTGTGTCTGACTGTGTGTGTACGCCTGTGTTGTGTGTGTGTGAGTGTTTCGTCAACTGTCTTGACTCATTGTCATTGCACAGACAGAGGGAAGGAGGAATGGCATGTCTGGGACTGTGCCGGGGGCAGTGGGACTGCATCCTACATGGCAGCATTGTTGACAGGGGACAAGTGCACACCCATGGTGGGGGGCATGGCCAGGTGCTGTTAGACCATTCTAAAATCTTGCGTCATCCCCCTCCTCAAGAAGCAGCAGCAGTAACACCACCACCACCAAGTCCACCAACACCAGCAACAGCTCCAGTAGCACTGTCTCCACAGCAGGATGTGCTGGATGTTGATCACCACTGTATCCAGGCTGTTAGTGCATCTGGCCCTCCAGTGGCTGGTTCACCACACAGCTCCTCAGTTTGAGAGTTTTTTGACTGTGTCGGGGGGACAGCAGCCTGGTAGATTGCCACATCTGTGGTGTAGAGGTGCACTGTGGCCCCCGGGGGACACACCTGGGGACTGGGGGCCAGCGCACCCTCATGATAAATCACCACAAGGTGGAGTGGCAGGCTGCCACAGAATGGGCCAGGCCTCCACCTGCTGGCCCTTCTGTGGTAGTGGCAGAGGGTGCTACTGAGTGTTGCTGCAGCAGCAAAAGGAGGGCCACAGCAGCAGCTGCTCCAGCACCACCCCCAACACCACCACCAACTATACCACCACCAGTGGTCTTTGACCCCACTGTGCTGTTACTCCTGCTGACCTTGCTGTGTTGTTGTCTGCAGTGAAAGAAAACAAAGAGAGGGTGAATGCTGTCCAGCAGCAGTTGGAGCACATAGAGTGACTCCAACTGCAGATTGTGTCAATGCTGCATCTGCTGCTGGACCATCAGGGGATCCCACATTAGCTTTTTTTTTAAGACCCCCCCGCTGCTTTATACTTGTAATCCAAGTTAAGAATGCTTACCCCCCTGATGTATTTCCAGTGCCTCAGTAATGTTTACTTTCTGTTGTGGAGTTGTTGTGGAAAAGCAGGACTGAGCAGTGAAAGTATAATGTGCTTAATTGCATATGTGCACTGTGCAGTCAGTGTTCTTTCCTGTGTGTGCAGACCAGACACTGTCTAGCTCCGTGCAGATATATATATATGGCGTGACTTGTTGCAGTATGTAAAGAATTAAAATAAGAATATATAATGTATATTCTATTGGTACCGTCATCATCAGTGGACTAAGTGATATGATATTTTTTCAGAGGACTTTGGCCAGAGTGCATCTTAGTTGCACTTGCAAAGTGCACACATGACATTTAGGAGATTATATATCAACCAAAAATCCTGCTTTTCAACAAACTGTACCCAACAAACATGAAGTATTGGTGATGGCGAGGTACCCAAAATATTTGACAGACAGTGTACAGACACTGTAAAGTCAGAAAATAGATAAGGTCCAGTTCACTCACTGCTAAATGCCAACACTCTGTGCTACCACAGTTCTTCTTTTCATTTTTTGTTCTGGAATAAGTGGTGTCTTTCTAATTTAGAGTGGAACTGTCAGTTTTTTAGCAAGTTGATGTACACCATAACATGACACGGCACCAGTGGTTGCACAGTGTGGTGGCAGTGGACTGCAGGACCTGTTATATGTTTTGACTTTAAAATGTCTGTACACCATAACATATGTTGGGTGACTCAGCAATATTTAATGTCTGTTGGGTATGCTTTGTTAAAAAGCATTATTTTTGTGTGCTGTTATCTCTGCAAAGTCATGTGTGCACTGTGAGTGACTGAGATGCACAGTGGCCCGAGACCTCTGAAAAAATATCATATCACTTACTCCGCTACTGATGATGGTGGTACCAATAAAATATACGTTATATATTCTTATCTTTATTCTTTACATACTGCAACAAGTAACACCATATATATGTTTACACGAAGCTGGACAGTGTCTGGTCTGCACACACAGGAAAGAACACTGACTGCACACATGCAGTTTAGCACAGTATACTTGCACTGTTCAGTCCTGCTTTTGGACAAACACTTCACGACAGAATGTAAACATTACTGAGGCTTCAAAAATATTTATTTTTTAAAATAGACATTAATTTATAATTTATGACATTATGTGCTCACACACAGTCACCAGAAGCTTTGTGCATCTCCAAAATGCAACTGTCTTGTGTCCAGAAAATCCCCTAGTTCTGGTGAAGTGAAATGGGAGCATTACGTCAAATGCAAAGTGTCCCAGAATTAATGGCACACTTAGTCATGTGCGCAGTGCTCGCACACAGTCCCCAAGTTTTAGTGCATCCCCAAAACGCAACTGTCTTGTGTCCAGAAAATTCCCCAGTGCTGATGAAGTGAAATGGGAGTGTTACACCAAACATAGTGTCCCAGAATTAATGGCGCACTCAGTCATGCATGCAGTGCTTACACAGTCCCCAGAAGTTGTGTGCATCCCCCAAATTCAACTGTCTTGTGTCCAGAAAATTCCCCAGTGCTGACAAAGTGAAATGGGAGTGTTACACCAAATGCAAAGTGTCCTAGAATTACTGGTGCACTCAATCATGCATGCAGTGCTCATACACCGTCCTCAGAAGTTTTGTGTATCCCCAAAATGCAACTGTCTTGTGTTCGGAAAATTCCCCCAGTGCTGAAGACTTGAAATGGGAGTGTTACACCAGATGCAAAGTGTTCCAGAACTAATGGCTCACTCAGTCATGAGCACAGTGCTCACACACAGTCCCCAGAGATTTTGTGCATCCCCAAAATGCAACTTTCTTGTGTCCAGAAAATTCCGGAGAGCTGATGAATTGAAATGGAAGCATTACAAGAAATGCTGCTGCTGCTGCAATTACATGCTGCTGTGTATTGACCTTACTGTGATGATGATGATGTGAATCTGATGATGCCCAGTGCCTTGCCAAGCCATATGAAGGAGGGATAACATGAATAACCATTAAGTGTACCGGGTCCATCACAAATGATGACATTGAGAGAACTGTTGGTTGCCCAAAGTGTGCTGTGATCACCTCAACAGGAAGGGTGCCCTTTGTGTGTACACCAACAGTTGCCTTGGTGAGTTGATATATACATATACACATATATGTATTTACTTGGGGGGGTCACATAAATACACATGTACTTACTGTATTGTTTTCTTTCACAGGTCCCATACTGTTGGTGTGCGCATTCCCATGCTTGAGAAATTGTGGCTTTGGAACTGGAAATGGAATACTCTCAAGCAAATGAAGGTAAGTATTTTTTTTGGGGGGGGCATTATCATTTTTGCAAGTAGGTCTCATTAATGGTTTATTGTTTGGTTACTTCTTCACAGATTTTATCTGCATCCTTCTCCAGTCCAACAATGATGGTCATGGTCATAATTGATTCATATGACTTCTACTGGTTGCATGTCCTGGGGGGAGGATTATGATGTTGAAGTTCTTTGGATAAGGCGACTATGACACAACAAAGCATCTGGAAGTTTCCTAAAAAAATAAATGAATGACTTATTACAACTTGATTGCAGCAGTAACACATTATGTTTAAGCCGTGGCTGTTCCACCATGGGTATATGGATTAATACAGATAGCAAGCTGTGAAGCCACAAGAACATTAAATCATCAGATCACACTTCAATTTAGTACCAGGCTCTAATAAATACACTGTGTCAGTGTCCCTGCATCTTGACTCAAGTTACATGTTAAAACCACATCTTGTCAATTCACATGACCTGGGTCAAACCTTTTTTTAACACTGGCATGGCTGCAGCTACAAACTTGGAATACAGTGCATGAACCATGATGTGTTTGGTAAATATTTTGGGACATACATGTCACCTACTTTATGAATCATCAGATGGATTTTTTGCACTCTTGTGAAAAAAAAGGAACATATTAAATAAAATTGATATACTTACCAGTATGGAAATGGATATCCCATAGGTTGCTGTACACAGTAATGCTGTACCATTGATACAGACCTTCAGCAAAAAAGAGTTGCTTGTCAACCTGTGAAAAAACAAAATAAGATGACCGTATTTGTTTGACCATTGCAGCTCGGAAAAGCAACAGGAAACAAAACACACAGCTATAGGAAGTTGAATAGCATGAAGAACATTAGTACACATACTCACTATAGTATTCATAGTAAGAAGCCTTGTGCCTATGGCTGATGGATGTGATCTCCTGTTCAACTCCCTCTGCCTTGGCATGGTGAAGACATGTAATGGAAAACATCATCAGAATGGTGGGTGGTGGTGGTCATAGCTTAGGCACATGATGACATTCCCGCTCACATCTTCCTGCATCTGGTGGTGGTTGCAATGGCTAACAGCAGTCTTATGGTGGTGGTCCAAGGGGGCACATGGTGACATTCCCTATGGGTGAAGTGGCTAACAGTGGTTTCATGGTGGTGGTCAGAGGGGCGCATGGTGACATTCCCTATGGGTGAAGTGGCTAACAGTGGTTTCATGATGGTGGTCCAGAGGGGCACATGCTGACATTCCCTATGGTGACAGTGGCTAACAGCAGTTTCATGGTGGTGGTCCGGGGGCACATGGTGACATTCCCTATGGTGGCAGTGGCTAACAGCAGTCTTATGGTGGTGGTACAGGAGCCAGGATATATTGTGCTCTGTGTTACAAATGTGACATGACAGTGACATATGGAATTTGAGTCAGTCTGAGTGGGACACTGATTTAACTTTATCAGAAAGAAAACATGTATCATGATACAACAAATGTGATAGCTTTTAACCACTTAAGTTAAAACCTGACAACATTAACCTCATCATCATCCTCATAAAGAATGCTGCACTCACAGTCATCCATGTCTGAAGTCTGACCACTGGGAAATTCTTTCTCCGTTGTATCATCATCTACATCAGTGGTAGGCCATTTCATACTGTCACTGCCAGTGCCACCAGGATGGTCCATTTCTGCATCAACAAAACCATGACTAGGCCGGGGTATGAATACTGAGGTTGCAGTCTGAGCTGGTATGTGCCTCTCATTCATTTTTATGAATGTCAGCAAACTGATATTTGCAGGAGAGAGGTTTGTATGATGATCCCAAACTATTACACCTGCTGAGCTGAATACTCTCTCAACACCTACACTGGAGAGTGGGCATATCAGGTCCATCAGTGCCACTGCAATCAGCTCTGGCCATTCACTGACCTTCCCACTCCAGTATAAAAGAAGATCATCAGTTATTGACAGATGCCTGTTTTCAGACAAATATGACTCAACCATTCTCTGTGCTGCACTACGTCCAGTGGTTGATGCATCATCCTGTTCTCTGGAATCATTTATGTCACAAATCCCCACTTGGGACAAAGCCTCCCAAAGTGGGTTGATGCCAACTGCTTTGGATGACAGACCACCTGGAATTGCAGTCCTCTTCCCCTTACAGGAGGATATGCTTGATACTACTCCAGGTTCATCTTCAGCCTGATTATGCTGCTGAGGTTTGCTGACCTTGGCATGTGGCTTCTGTGCCCCATGAACCAAGTGCACCAGTTGCCCACTGACATTTTCTACCTGTTCAGGCCCTTCCTCCAGTACTGAGGCAATTCAACGTTTTTATTGTGGGTCCAGCATTGTTGCTATTGCAAAGTTGTCACTACATTGAATGCTCAAGATGTGATGATTCTGGTCGAGTACTGTCAGCATGTGTTTCAGCAACACACTGCTAGCACTGTCTCCGGCAACATCAAGGCTATGCTGTACATTCACCAATGTCTGCCTCAGCACCCATAGCAGTGGAATTGATTGGCTAATGGAGGCAGACTCGCCATTCACTGCCTGTGTGGCATGTTCAAAAGGCCTCAAAATTGCTATTACAGAGTCCATAAGGCACCACTGTTCAATTGTCATAGACATGGAGGCCGAGGAACTGTCAAGGCTAGTGTACATGATAAGATATTCTGAGATGGCTTTGTATTGTTCATACAATCTCTCTGCCATGTATAAAGTAGATTTCCACCTGGTGACAACTTCCAGCTTCAAGCGGTGCTGCAGGAGGCAGTTTTGGATCTGCAACTGCCAAAGTTTGTCATGGGCCTTTGCAGAGCATGAAAAGTGAGAACAGATATGCCATGCAACTGTCAGCATTTCCTTTATATCAGGGTGATGCAGAAACTCCTGCACCACAAAATTTAAACAGTGGACAATGCACGATACCTGAACAAAGCCACCATTCATGATGCATTTAACCACATTTGACCCATTGTCACTTGCTATGAACCCAGCCCTCAGGGACAGAGCATTCAGCCACTTGTCAGTTTCAATCAGTACCAAGTCCAGCATGTTTTCACCAGTGTGTGAACAAGTCACATTCCGCATAACAATTGTTGCCATACTTTAGAATTCCTGGAAGACTGCTACCATGACACTCCACCTCACTACACTGATTATTCACAGTACCAAAAGCACAAACAACATCCGGCACCTGCGCCCAATGCGCAGTTATACACACATATGAACTCCCTGCTGTTTTGCCGCTTGTCCATATAACCATACTTAAATGGATGAATGGAGAGGAGGAATGTTGAAGTGCATGTCTTACAGAGTCAGACACAGTATGGTACAACTCAGGGACAGCATGGGTGAAAAAGTATGTCCTGGATGGGACTTTCCATTTTGGACTGGCACATGCTGCAAACCACCAGAACCCAGAATTCTCTACAAACGAGAAGAGCAAAAGATCAATTGCCAGCATTCAGCTGCAGCAGTATTAAATTCATGTGACACTGTATGATTGAGTGGGTACCTCAGCTTATGCACAAAAATACTGTGTAATGTGGGCTGACTTAAACATTTTACATGGCGTGTGATGTCAAATGGTTCTGCCCTGTGAATAGCATTGGCAGGGGGCGGAGTGTGGAAATGTGACGAAGATAGTTGCACAGGTGATGAAAAATCCACAAATTAAGTTATTTTCCCAGATTTACAAACAGGGGTTGATGTACCACTTGCATTAGACATACTGTCTTGACCACCACCACTGGTACTCTCACCACCACTGGACAAGATTTCAAAATCATTATGCTCCTCCACCTCATCATGCCTGTAGTAATCCTCTGCTGTTATTTCATTGCTAGTGCACACATTTAATTTACTACATGATCTTACAGTCATGGACGAGAATAACATGTTCATTATGGTTGACGATGAGAGTGAATACCCCACTCTGGTATTAGCTACCATCTTGTGCTGGGTCCACAGTGCCATGTGCCTGTTTTTAAGATGTGTATGCTGTCCCCCTGTGCCCAGATGGCTCCCCGTTTTACCTCACTTCACATGCACATGGCAAACTTGGCAGATTGCAACTGACTCATCATCTGCATCTTGCACAAAAAAAATCCCAAACAAGGGGCTGTGATCCCCTACTTTAAACACGTCCCTGATGCTGCTTATTGGACTCGGTTTTTTAAACTCTGAAGTGGGGGATGTGCTACATGATTTTTCAGGCTGGACACACTTGGATTGCAACTCACCACCATGACTACCTTTCATTATTACTGTGTCATCATCATCATCATCATTAACTCAAACTGGTGGTAAATCAAAACTTTTTACGGGGGGAGGGGGTTAATGCAAATAGACCCAGACACAGCCATCTAGAATTTATTTTTCTCCGGTTCCCAACAGGGGTCACTGACATCAGCATCACCATATTCATCAACATCATTCACATCCACATCTTCTGCTTGGATGCTGCTGGCATGTGGACTGCATGTTGCAACTACAGCAACATCAGCATCATCAGATTCATCATCAACACCACCATCATCCAATAGTTTTTCACCACACTGTGAATCCTTGCACGGCAAATGCATGACCTGAACAGCAGTGGAAGAAATGTGACATTGTGTGTTATTGTTGCCATGGTGATCAGAATCCTCCTGTTCCATTACTGATGGGATTGAGATGTTACTGGGGAGTATGACATCATCTACACTGTCACTCTCTGGCACTGCTTTACACTCAGCTATATTTTTGGACAAGGTCAACTGGTCAGAAGTGGAACTTGAGGCAGCAATACTCATTCCACCCGCAACTGCACTAACACCACCAGCTGTGACAACATCATCTCCTCCAACTATGAGTGAAGTTACCGATTGTGCTGTAAAAAACATTGAAGGAGAAATACCTTTCATCACATCAGCATTGCACTTCTGCAACTGCATACTACGACACCCACAGACAATCTTACCACTGCCAGCAGTGCCATGGTGAGAAACACCTTTGCAAACACGTCTCTTTGCAGGCATTTTGGGGGCTCAACAAGAATATTCTAAACAAATTTAGATTTTGGAACATTCACTCTGGGCCACTGGATGTGAAGCCAAAAAACAACAACTGTGGCTTCAACAAGAGACACAGATGCAAAGTCACAATAAGTTCAAAAACACCTTAACTAAAAAGTGGTG
Organism: Neoceratodus forsteri; assembly: GCA_016271365.2. NCBI lineage: Eukaryota > Metazoa > Chordata > Ceratodontiformes > Ceratodontidae > Neoceratodus > Neoceratodus forsteri. The sequence continues at coordinate 852,280,623 of CM057450.1, read as the reverse complement.
CTCAAGTCACAATCCAGTCTGGAAAAGAATACATTTTGCCAGTTGGTGAGGGGGGGGGCACTGTGACTGCAGATTACAGTAACAGACAAAACCAAGATACCACAATGGCAGTACAGAATCTGGCAGGTGCAGTGGATAGCAGGTTCACACTGCTGCAATTACACTGTAGCAAAATAAAAGGTGTCTTATTTGATGTCACACACCACACACACACACACACTTACACACACACAGACACACTTTGTCTAAGCAAATTGAAAACTTCTGTAATAGACCACATATTTTGAAAAAACTGAAATTATGAACTGCTGCACCAGGTCCACAACACAATCAGCAAAGAAATGTCAACAGTTACTGAAAATATTACTGTGTGTGCATTAAGACAGTTATACCAGAAAAATATAACCAAAAAACAAAGAACTCCCTATTTCTCCCACTTAAATCTACCTATGACACTGATACACCCCTCCCCCAAAGCACACTTCCACTGTCTGTCAGTACACAGACTGAATGTTGTACATTGACATTCAAAATCCACACACAAAGAATAAACACTCAATGATATGAGCCCGGGAGGGTTTTCTACAATCGATGCACTAAAGTTTGAGCAAAAATAATTGCTCAAAACTTTTTTAACGGATTTTAGAGGCTTTGAATCACAGAGAGCTGTCAGAGCAAACTGTCTCCTACAGCTACCTACACACACTACCCTAAACTGAGGCTGTGCAGAACAATCTAGTGCCCATGTAACCTGCAATCCCATTAATCACTTCAAAATTTGCCTTTGGAGCTCACCAACAAGGCGAAGAGATGCAAAGTACTTTGATTTCAATGTACTTCACCTTAAAATTAGTGGAGTAGTGGTTTGGGGAAGGTGGAATAACGCAAAGGCATTGCTTTCCAATGGGCTTTGCATTCCTCATTATGATGCGAAGTACTCTGTTTCACATTGCAGAGTACTTTGAGGATTCCGACTTACTCCACGAATCACTTCACGGAGCAAATTGGGGCCCCTTCTCCCATCACTAAAAGGACGAGTTCAAGGAGCTGGAGAGGTTTCTTAGGCAGGTAGCAATCGCAGTGGCCTTTTCTGAAGTATTTCCTGTCTATGACAGGTGGAATGATAGGGTACTCCATACCAGGAGCTTCAACACATGATTGAAGTAATGGTGCAGAGAGAAGCAGTTTGGCTACATTGGGGATTCGGGTCCCACCTGGAGGAATAGAGGCCTATACACAGGAGATGGCCTACATCCATCCGGGAGGGAAACCACAGTTTACAATGAATGTTTTAAATGTTACATTGAGGGCATTTAAACTAAGTGAGGGGGATAGTGGAAGGAAACGAAGAGACATAAACTATCCCCCCAAAAATGAAGTAGGCTGTAAGGAGAGACCTAAGGGAAAGAAATCCCCAAGGGTACCTAACAAAAAAGAAAACAAAGTGGTAGAAGTGAAGAAAGATGGGAATGAGAGCAGAGGGGGCAAGGAGTGAAGGCAAAATGGATCAGAGGAGGATGATGAGAAACAGGGTGGTAGCACATTTTGGAAGGCTATTTGTGCAAATGCTCGATGTCTGGGGAAACAAAATCCCAGACCTAGAGGCCATCATGGCAGAGGCTGACTTGTACATTGTCATCATTACCGAGTCATGGTGCAATGAGAACCATGAATGGGATATAGCCATATGAGGCTACACTTTGTTCAGTAAAGACAGGGTGGAAAAGGAAGGTGGGGGGACTCTTTATGTAACAGATTGCATAAAGGTTACTGAGATACATGGAAATCTGGAAGGAGTGGCGATACTGTGGGTCACCCAAGAAACAGGGAAGGGAGTTGCGATTCACGTTGGCATGATCAACAGACCTGCAACATGTGGGGGGGGGGTGGATAAGGCTCTAGTGGAAGCCATCCAAAAGATGGCAAACAAGGGAGATGTGCTGCTGGTCAGGGACTTCAGTCTGCCAGATGTAGATTGGAGCATCCCAGCTGCAGCTTCAGCTAAGAGAAGGAACATCCTGGACTCCCTGCAGGAGGCACACATCAGGCAACTAGTAAAATAACCCACTCATGAGGGAGCAATACTGAACCTTGTTCTCATCAATGGGGACAGTCCTGCAGATGTCACAGTGGGTGGCAACCTGGGGACCAGTGATCACCATACAGTATGGTTCAATGTAAGCACTGAGGCAGAATTAAACCACACACATGTGAGGGTCCTGGACTTCAGGAGAGCTGATTTTAAAAAGATGGGGGAATGCCTCAGGGATGCCCTAGTGGGCGGGGGCTTGGGGGGAGTGGTGAAACAGTGAGCAAATCTTAAAGGAGAGATAGAGAAGGCAACAAACCTATGTATTAGACAAGTAAGCAAAAGCAAGGGGAAAAAGGGACCGCTATGGTTCTCAAAAGAGGTGGCAGGGAAAGTAAGGGGAATAATTTTAGCATTCAGGAGGTATAAGAAGACAAAGATAGAGAGAGAGGAAGATGCAGAGGTGTATCAGGAGAAAGAGAAGGATGCAAAGAAAGAAATTAAGAGTGCAAAGGCACAGATAGAGGAGAAAATAGCCCAGGCAATGTGGGAAGGGGACAAGATATTATTCAGGTGTGTAAGCGAAAAGAGAATGACCATGGGAGGGGTAGTAAGGCCTAGGAAGGAAGGAGAAGAAATTGTGGAAGGGGAACAGGAAACAGTGGAAATCTTGAACAAGTACTTTTGTTCAGTGTTCACAGAGGAAGGGGAAGGAGATGAATCACAGATCAGGGCCAGGAGCATAGAAGGAAGGGAGGTTGACACTAATCAATTTACAGAGGAGAGGGGTCTGAGGGAACTCACAAATCTGAAAGTGGACATGGCAATGGGGCCAAATGGTATACATCCTAGGATATTGAGGGAGCTCAGTGAAGTGCTGGCTGCACCTCTGACAAAACTGTTCAACCACTCACTGGAGATGGGAATGGTTCATGAGAACTGCAGGAGGGTAGATGTAGTCCCACTTCACAAAAGTGGAAGCAAAGCAGATGTCGATAGGGAGAAGGGGAGGGGTAAATGAAGAAAATGACAAAGGCTATAAGGACAGGGATGGGGCAAAAAGGGGTAAGGCCATCAAGAAATAGAGGGTAATGAGTACCAATGCCTGTAGTCTGGGCAACAAGCTCCCTGAACTGGTGGCCTTGGTGAAAGAGGGATTCCTGGATATCATAGCAGTCACAGAAACATGGTACACAGAGAACCATGACTGAGATGTTAACATACCAGGCTACACATCCTACCGGAGAGACAGGGAGGGTAGAAGAGGGGGATGAGTAGTGCTCTCTATGTAAGAGAAGGGATAAAAGCACTTGAACAAAAGAGTAAACAGGTAGGAGAGGAGGCACTGTGGGTCACTGGAGAGACTGGAAATGGCACCACAATCCACACAGGGGTTGTATACAGACCCTGATGTCAGGGGGAGGGAATGGACAAGGATATGATAGAAGGCATCCTTACGTGGCAGAGAAAGGGGAGATACTGTTGATGGAGGACCTGAATTTGCAAGATGTTAACTGGAGCACCTTTGCTGCAGCCACATCCAAGAGCAGGGCCATTCTTGATGCCCTACAGGTGCATGTCTCAGACAGCTAGTTTTGGAACCCACTCATGAGGGAATAATCTTAGACCTCATACTCTCAAATGAGGACAGTGAGAGGATCTCAGATCTAGAAGTGGGTAGCCATCTGGGAACAAGTGACCACCAAACAGCCTGGGATAGTGGTAGATATCAAAATGAACAACTCAGAGACCTGTAGGAGGGCAGTGGCAAGGGCAAATAAGATGCTGGGATGCATTGCCAGGGGGATTACCTCCAGAAAGGTGGAAGTGATCCTTCCACTGTACAACTGATTGGTTAGGCCACATCTTGAGTACTGTGTACAGTTTTTGGAGGCCACATTTAAAGAAGGACACAACACTCCTAGTGAGGGTCCAAAGGAGGGCAACCAAAATGATCTGGGGTCTGAAGGAGAGGACCTATGAGGAGAGTATCAAGGAGCTCGACATGTACACCCTGGAGGAGAAGCAGGACAGGGGCAACATGATAGAGATCTTTAAGTACATGAAAGGGATCAATAAAGGGGGCTCAGTCAGGGTGCTCCAAAGGAAGGAGGGTGGGGCAACAAGAGGTTATGGGTGTTAGCTGGAAGGGGGCAGGCTCAGAGGGGAGAGGAGGAGATGTTATTTCACTGAAAGAGTGGTGAAGTCATGGAATGTACTGCTCAGGGAGCTGGTAAAGGTGAAGACTGTGGACATGTTAAGAAGGGATGGGACAGGTACAGGGGGACGGTAAAGCTGACTAGGCCCAATACAGGTGGAACATCTGGGACTGGGGCTGGTATAACCCAAGCGGGAGGGTGGGGACCCCAAAATCGGCCCTCAGTGTGGGTGCTGAAAATCAAGCAGACTCAAGAGACCCTTGAGCCTGTTCTGCGGGCATTTTAGTATGTTAGTATGTAAACAGTGTGGTTCATGAAAAACTCAGGTACAGAGTCAAGCCATATAAATGTGAGGGTATTGGACTTCAGGAGGACTGACTTTAGCAAGATGGGAGAGTGCCTTAGAAAAGCACTAGCAAACAGGCTAGAAGGAGCGGTGGAGCAACAAAGGGGAAACATCAAAACTGCCATCACAGAGGCAACGAGCCTTTGTGTGAAGCAAATAAACAAATCAAAACAAAAGAAAAAGCCACTATGGTTCTCAAAAGAGGTGGCAGGGTAGGTTAGGGAGAAAAAGATAGCATTTAGAAAGTATAAGGAAACACAGAAGGAGCAGGACAGAGAGCTGTACCAGTTAAGGCAGAAGGAAGCAAGGAGGAAAGTCAGAATAGCAAAGGCCCAAACTGAGGAAAAGATAGCCAACTCGGTTAAGAAGGGGGATAAAACCTTTTATAGGTACATCAGGGAGCATAGAAAGACAAAGGGAGGGATAGTGAGGCTGAATAGAATGGATGGTGGGTGGGCAGAGAGGGACAGGGAAAAAGCAGGGATACTGAATGAATACTTCTGCTCAGTATTCACAAAAGAGGAGGAGGCGAGGTGCCTAATCCAATTAACAGAAGCACTCTGGATGGAGGGGTCAATCCCAGTCCTTTCACAGAAGAAAGGGTTCTGAAAGAACTAAAACTGAAGCTGGACAAAGCAATGGGGACTGATGGAATTCACAACAGAATTCTAAAAGAATTAAGGGGAGAACTAGTGACACCACGGACTACCCTTTTTAACAAATCATGGAAGGATGGTGTGGTACCTGAGGATTGGAAGAAGGTGGGTGTGATTTCCCTTCACAAAAGTGGGAGCAAGACAGAGGCAGGAAACTACAGACCTGTCAGTTTGACCTCTGTGGTTGGGAAAGTGGAATCACTTCTGAAGGAAAGAATTGTTGATTACCTAGAGGCCAGTGGGGCACAGGACCCAAGGCAGCATGGGTTCACAGTGGGAAGGTAATGTCAGATGAATCTGACTGATTTCTTTGACTGGGTGAACAAAGTAGTGGAGCAGGGAGGGGCTGTGGACATGGCCTACCTAGACTTTAGCAAGTCATTTGACACAGTCCCACACAAAAGATTAATAATCAAATTAACCAGCCTGGGAGTGGGTCAATGACAAAAATGGAAAGGGACCTGGGTTTAATCATATCAGATGACCTTAAGGTTAGCAAGCAGTATGAGGAGGCAGTAGGGAGGGCTGGGTGGATACTGGGATGTATAGAGAGAGGCCTCACCAGCAGAAAACAAGAAGTTGTTATCACTTTGTACAGACAGTAGGTGAGACCCCATCTGGAGTTCTGCGTCCAGTTCTGGAGACCCATCTCCACAAGGACATGGACAGGATGGAGGCAGTCCAGAGGACAGCAACTAGAATGGTGCAGGATCTGCAGGAGAAGCCATATGAGGAGAGACTGAGGGAGCTTAATATGTATACCCTTGAGGAAAGGGGGAGGGGGGGCATGATAGAAATGTTTAAGTACCTCAGTGGAATCAACAAAGTCCAAGGCTAGCATCTTTCAAAAAAAAGAGATGTGCAAGAACAAAGGGACACAATTTGAAGATAGACAGAGGATGGCTCAGGGGCTATGTGAGGAAGTATTTTTTCACAGAAAGGGTGGTGGACTCATGGATCAGCTTCCCTGAGGAGGTTGTGGGGTCTAAAACTGTGGGAGAATTTAAGAATGCATGTGATAGACATAAGGCAATTCTTGTGGTGGGTAGGAAGAAATAGGCTGCAGCTTATTCTATAGGTAGGGAAATGAGCAGACTAGGTGGGCCAAGCGGTCCTTATCTGCCATCAAAGTCTTTGTTTCTATGTTTCAAAGAGGAGGCTGGCAACTACAGGCCAGTAAGCCTGACTTTGGTGGTGGGAAAAGTAATGGAATCACTACAAAAGGAGAGTATTGTGGAATATCTGGAAACCAGTGGCTTTCAGGACTGGAGGCAGCATGGATTCACTGGGGGGAGGTCAAGTCAAACAAATATGATAAATGTCTTTGGCTGGGTGACCAGGGAATTGGATCAGGGTGGAGCAATGCATATAGCCTACTTACACTTCAGTAAGGCAATCAACACTGTTCCACAAAGGAGGCTCATAAGCAAGCTGAGAAGTGTAGGAGTGTGTCCTAAGGTAGTAAACTGGGTGAGAAATTGGTTGGGGGACAGGAGACAGAGGGCAGTGGCAAATGGAGTTCACTCTGAGGAAGGGAGCGTGACAAGTGGGGTGCCACAGTGATCAATACTGGGACTGGTCCTCTTCAATGTCTTTATTAGGGACATTGCAGAGGGGCTAGAAGGGAAGGTGTGCTTCTTTGCAGATGACACCAAACTCTGTAATTGAGTAGACACTCTGGGGGTTGTGTGTGTGTGGAAAAAATTAATAGTGATATATGAAAGTCAGAGGAGTGGTGAAGGGTGTGGCAGCTATGTTTCAATGCGAAGAAGTGCAAAATTATTCACTTGGGGCACAGAAACCCAGGAGAAGAGTACAAAATGGGGGGGGGGTAGTATTAACCACCACCAAACAGGAAAGGGACCTGGGAGTAAACATATCTGATAACCTGAAGGTGGCCAGACAATGTGACAAGGCAGTGGGGAGAGCTAGTGGAATACTAGAGGGTATAAGGAGGGGTATCACCAGCAGAATGAGAGAGGTGGTGTTATCACTGTATAGATTACTGGTGAGACCTCACCTAGATTACTATGGCTAGTTCTGGAAACCACATCTCTGAAAGGACATAGACAGTGTAGAGGCAGTCCAGAGGAGGGCAACCAAAATGGTGCAGAGTCTGCATTGCAAGCCCTATGAGGAAAGACTGAAGGACCTCAACATGTGCACCCTGGAGGAAAGGAGGGAGAGGGGTGATATGATAAAACAATTCAAATACCTCATGAGCGTAAATAAAGGTCAAGAGGGAAGCGTTTTTCAGAAAAAGATTCTCAAGAATAAGGAGACATTCTATGAAGTTGGAGGTTGGGTACTCAGGGGAGATGCCAAGAAGTATTACTTCACAGAAAGAGTGGTTGATGCCTGGAACAGCCTCGCAGAAGAGATGGTGGGGGCAAAAATGGTAACAGCTTTAGGAATGCATGGGATAGGCATAAGGGAATCTTAGAGAGAGGGAAGGGGGAGTAAAGCCAGAGATCAAGTAGGGTCTGTGGTGTTACAGTAAGTAAAAAAAATGGGAAGACTAGGTGGGCCAACCAGTCCTTATCAATTTCTGTGTTTCTATAATAAATCACATCATTTTGATTTTTAAGTGATGTATTCCTATTTTTTGAAATGGTTCATATCTTAACATGGTTACACCTGGCACCTTACTTAAGTTCCCATTGCACTCCATACAGGAGCAGGTTTGAGTCCCACAACATTCCCAAAAGATGTTATTATTTGTTGTTACATATAAAAAGCATTAATACATTTTGAAGAACATATGTAAGTCAACAGGGTTAAACCAGGTACACTACTTAAATTCAGATATCACTTGATACAGAAGCAGGTTCAAGTCCACCAACAATAATAAAAAAATGATATTTTTTGTTAGTGCACATAAAGCATAAAGATGCATTTTGATAACACATCCCATGTTTGTAGGGTAGAGAATGTGACATCCTGGTTTTCTATGAAATATCCCTCTGTGCTGGAAAAATAGTAGAAAAAATACATAATTTAGACATCTAGCAATATGTTACTGTCCACATGCCATAGACTGTAAAATAAGATTGCTTGTTAAACGTGTTCCATCTCGGGCAACAGAAATATTGTCAATATACTGTGCATGACATGAAGCTCATTTATACAGACACATAAGGACCTCAAAACTTTATTATTACAACATTTCCTTTCCTTTTTCTCTTTCATTTGAGAAATAAAGGCACCAGATCTATTCTCTGACTGAAACCACAGCCCTCTCTAGCCCTTAATTTCAAAATCCAGAAACTCTCTCTTTGGCCAGTCTGCTTTTCAAGCCCCGGTCCCAGGGGCGCCTTTTAAGTCAGAGTGAACATTTATTTATTTATTATTTTTGTCAACAATTCGGATTCATACCTTTGAACACAGTGGCTCTTTTGCAAAGGTTCCATGTCAAGTGGAGATACATATCAAATAAGGGTTAGAGTAGACCGGTAATGAATAACACATGGGTAAGACAGACTGGGTTCTAGCAACTAACAAAGAAATACTATCAACTAACACCATATCAATAAGACATCAGATACTAATGAAACATTTTTAACAGTATCATAGGATATACGATTAGGTTGCAGTTTATTACATATGCTGTGCATTGAAAAACACTTACAGAACTCTTGGCGTGTGGCCCTTGATGGGCCGAGGACTAGGGGAAGTAAAAAAAGAATATCTACCATGAACAGGTGTTGTCAGAGGAGGGTGAAGGGGAAATGAGAAACAGCTTATTTCATCAATAAGGGTTAAAGTTACAGCGGGGAGGCAAGACCGAAGTAGGGATACATGGGGTGGAGAGCCTAGGGACTAGTTATGATTTGTGGTTAGAAGTGGTGTTATGAGTTCCAGAAAGTAGCTGCCATATTGGATACCCATATTGCATCCCCATGGCATAAAGGGAGTAAGGGAGGGGGTAATGGGCAGACTGGATGGGCAAAGGGGTCCTTTTGTGCTGGCAAATTATTTGTTTCAATGTTTCTATTCTATTGTATACTCCCCCCATCTGCATGCTGTATGCGTTGTACTATAGCGAAGGCATTATTCCCCTGATTAATCACCCTTATGTGTCTACCCAAATGAATCTTGAATTGTCATGCTGTGTGACCCACATAAAAGACCCCACAGCTCCACTCAAATAAATATACCACCCCTTCCATATGACATGAAATAAATTCCGTTATAGTATATTTCTCACTACCAGTGGGGCTTGAAAATTTTTACATAGATGCAGTACTTACTCCTTCCACACTTCTCTGAACTGAGTGGTAAAGGTGGAAGCCAAGGAGACATAGCTGTTTTCTGAACCAGTAAATAAATGAACAGGGCTTTATCCTTTACTGTAGTCGGTCTCCTATACACAACCTTAGGACTATTTTTTACCATTTTTTTAGTTTGTTATCCATACCTAGTATTCCCCAGTTATTATAAATGATATGTCCCACTTGGTTTGCTCTACTGCTATATGTGGTGTCAAATGGACACAGTTCATCATTTTTCCTCTCTGTTGTTCTCTGCTTTGGGACTAACATGTCTGCCCTTGGTATTCTCCACACCTGATTCACAGCCTCCATAATCACAGAGGGGCTGTACCTCTTCTCTCTGACTCTAATGACCTGATTGGCTCTTTTTTCTTACATTTATCATGATTCGTGCAGTTTCTTTGTGTCTATCTAATCTGCCCCTTGGGATATTGTTTATCATGTGGGGGTGATGGCAGCTGGATGCCAATAAAAGGTTATTCCTGTCCATGGCCTTAGTACACAGAGTTGTATCTACACTCACATCACCTGACCTATGTATTAATAGGTCCAAAGATACAATTTTATTTCTGTTCAGTGTGGCTTTAAAGTTCAGGTTGGGATTTGAACCTTCCAGGCACTGTACCAATTGAATAAACTGAACTTCAGTGCCCTTCCACACAATTACTATATCATCTATCTAGCAATGCCACAAATCCAGACATGAAAAGAAGGGGGTTGTGGCACTGCTATGCAAATTTTCCCAGGTACAAACTGGCATAGCTGGGCAACACTGTAGTGCCCATTGCTGTGCCGCTAATCAGCCAGTAATATTTCCCCTGAAATAAGAACATATTACATTCCAGGACTAAATTAGAGTTTCACAATGAACATCTGTAATCACATCTATATGATCCCTCCATTGCAGAAAGTATGTGATAGAATCTAGGCTACCCTGGTGTGGAATATTTGTATATCGACTATCCACATCCAGGGTGGCAAAGATCCATTCATCACTCATTTTAAGGTGTTCAACAATATTTGTTACCTCCATCAAGTACCTCAAACCTGATGGAATAGTTTTTGCTAGATGCTGTAAGAAGCCATCAACATAAGTGTAAAAGGGCTCTGTCACCTTCCCAAAACCAAATATAATTTGTCGACTAGGAGGGGACTGTAAATTTTTGTGGCTAGTTGGGAGCATGCATATGGTGAAAACCACAGGGTGTCCCACCTTTAATGGTCTATGCTCTCAATCAGAGACACAGCCCTCTGTCAGTCCCACTTGCAATGTATCAACAATCAATGACTTTAAGATACTGGTTTTATTACCCCCCAAACCTTTCATAAAAGAACACATTACGCAAAAGACTCTCAATTTCTGATATGTATTGTGGTGTATCCATTATCACCACTGCTCCATCCTTATCTGTGGGTTTCAAAGTGAAACTTTTTATTAAATATTTCCAAATACAACAGTACACAAACAGGGCTGGCATGTATTTGTACTAGTGTATAACATAAGGATTGTTATGAAAGAATGGAAACTAGGACTTACCTCTTTGCAGCATTTCTAACAAATCCGATTAAAATGGGAAATATGGCAAGGCATCCGTCACCCTGTAAAAACAAGCATAATATACACAGACAACCAATAACAACACAAAAGGGGAAAATATAAAGCAAATTATATACATACAGGTGATACACAGTGGGACATCAGTGATGATTTACTTCTACCTGGAATGTGGATGGAAAAAGGGGAAAATATAAAGCAAACCATATACATACAGGTAATATACAACAGATTAAAGCTAAAGTCAGCCTATCCCAGTTTTTGGAGTGATATAACAAAGGAATAGTCTCCAACATACATCATGGGCTAGCATAGTGTTACTTGTCAACTGTGCGAGGCAGTCCATGGAGGCTACTTGCAGTAAAAAGACCACTATCTCCTGACTTGGAGGAACATCAGGTGTCCTCCATTTGCAGAGGATAAGTGGCTTAGCCTGCATAGAAAGTAAGGCCAGCCAACTATGTTCTGGGTCCTGTCAAATGGGAGGCTATGGATTTCATACCTAAAATTAATAAATGGGGTGTCTGGGGGTAGGGTAGGTTTATTCAACACCTTGGATCCAGGCATGCACACCTGATGTAACACTGGTTGCACCTTGGGGCAGGACCAAATGATGTGTAGCAAATCACCAGGCTGTGAGTGACATCCCCAACAGGCATTCAAGGACAGCACGCCAGCTGCATGAAGTCCTGCTGGGTACAGAGCCATGAATGCAATATTTCATTCTGTAGCAGGATGATTCTTGCATCTTTGAATGTCTTGTGTACAAAATGCCAACATTTATTCCACTGTTGAACCATGATGATCTGTTGTAAGGCCTTTTCCCATTTATCCTTAGAAATATTGGACTTGCTAGGGATAGTGTCTCTTAGTGCCGACCATATTTTGCTGACAAAGCTTTTAGAACTAACAAGCCAAGAAGGTAGCAAGGTGGACTTTTCTCGGGCAGAAGGTGGTTTTAACATAAGCCAGCATGACACTCCTGACTTGCAGATATCTCCAAAAATCTGCCACTGGTAGGTTCCAGTGGGCTTGCAGGCTTTGGAAAATGTCCACATTCAAGGAACCAGGAGTTAAGAGTTCCTGAATCTTTTGTATTCCCCTATGCTCTCATTGGGGCCAGTTGATGGGCTGCCCTCCTACTAAGAGCCATGTATTCTCTCAGAGAGGGGTAGGTTTTAGTGGAGCTAGGTTGGTGTCTAGCTTATGCTGTACTTTAGAACAGTATGTGTTCGACAGCCCTATGGTGGGGTGAGTTTTCAGACTCCTCAGTGGGGGGAGGGTGTTGTTGTACAGCAGAAGCAGGAGGGAGTGTATCTGACTTAGTGAGTGTTCTATGGATACTCGATGAGGCATGTTCTCACCTTTCCCACAGAGCCAGTGAAGGGTTTGTGTCACCTGAAATGCCCACTTATACCCTTCATACCAAGGGAGGCACCACCCCCCACCTTCCAGAGAGCTCCAAGTTTGTTGCAGCTATGATGAGAAGTGGTTCCCTCCCATAGAAATTTGCCTACTGCCTTATCAAATTTTGAGCCCCAGCTAGAGGGGAGGTTTGTTGGGATGTAGGAGAGCAGATAAAAGATTTTTGGGGCAGCTATCGTTTTGATGGCTGCAGTCTTCCCTGCCAGCATTAAGTGGAGTTTTCTCCAGTGGTCCATTTTGGTAAATAAATTAGCTAACAGTGGCTGTAAGTTATTCTTCTATAGTTGGGGCAGTGCCGCAGTAATTTTGATGCCTAGGTAAATGATTCCTTCCCCGGACCAGCAGAGGCCCATATCCCCAATCAGAGTAGGCTGACAATGGGAACTAAGAGGCAAAACCTCTGTTTTGGATTGGTTAATGTGGAATATGTTGAGAATCATTGGAGTAACCTAAGCAATGGATTAATAGATATGCTTAGGTCAGATATGGGAACAAGTAAATCATCTGCGTACGTAAGAGTACTGTATAGTTCGTTCCCCACTGTGACCGACTGTATCTCATTGCATTGTCTAATAGCTGCTGCTTGGGGCTCTACTGCGAGAACAAAAAGGAGGGGGGAGTGAGGACATCCTCGTCGGGTGTCCCGTCATTGACTAAAGGGGCCAGATAGCAGTGAATTTGTCAGGATCCATGCCATTGGGAGGGTATATAGGACGCTGACCCAGGATCTGAAGCAAGGGCCCAGTCCTATGCTCTCTAGGACCATGTGGAGATAGTTCTATTCAGGCGAAACGAATGCTTTCTTGAAATCAATCGCAATCACAGCTGAGGGTGAGGGAAGGGACTTGGCTACATGAATGAGGTTTAGAATTGTTCTGATGTGATCAGCACTGTACCTACCTGGGACAAAGCCCACCTGGGCTGGGTGGATATGATGTGGCAGGAGGGGGTTGAGCCTGTGGGCTAACGCTTTAGTGTATATCTTACTATCTATGTTAATTAATGATATGGAACAATAGCTGGCAGGACAGGTAGAGTCTTTCCCTTTCTTGGGCAATACCATGATTATGGCCTCATGAAGGGTAGAGGGGAATGCCTGTACCATCCCCACCTCAGCATATAATTAAGGAAGTCCAGGATGGCCTTAGGGTCTGCCTTCCTGGATGAGGCATATAATGAAGTGTAATAGGTTTCTATGACTTTATTTGTTCATGGGAGGTGTGGGTCTTCCCCGCTTTATCCCTAAGCCCTGCTATGTGCCTCTCCAGTTGTTGTTTTTCCAATTCTTTAACCAAAAGTGGCACATTAAGCTGAAAGCTTGTTTACATGTGCTACCTGGGAGCACAGGGAAGTTAAGCAACTTGCTCAGGGTCACACAGTATGCAAGTGGGGGCTGTGGGATTCAAACCCAGGTCTCCAGATTTGCAACTCAGAGCCTTAAACTACTGTGCTATACTGCGCTATACTGCCTCCCTGGAGTCTGTAAGCTAGGACTTTCCCTTCTTTTTCACCTTCCTCCCTCCCAATATTTATGTCAAAGTCTGAGAAAGGAAAACTCAGGTTTCCGAGAAAGTATGGTGTAGATCTCTAGTCTCAGTCTCAGTATTTTATGCCCTGGGGGGAGTGTGGGGAGGGGTGTATCTGATTTTTAAAGGTACCTTCAGTGGCTTTCATATGATGTTCCAGTTGGTGTAGCTTCTGTTCTCTTTTCCTCCTTTTGGCTACTGAGTAGCCTACAATTTTGCCGCTTAAAGTTGCCTTAAAGGCTTCCCACATGTTCCCTGCCAATATGTTTTTAATTCGATTTTCTGCAAAGGAGGTATCTGTTTCATTTTAGGCCCGGGAAAGAAATTCAGGGTCTTTTCAGTGCAGGGAGTCCAGTCTCCATGACGGGGAGGCAGGATTGGGGGAGCCCCAAAGCAGCTTGATTTGTCTGGCATGGTCTTATATGATCATTTGTAGAATAGTGGACTCAGCTGTTGTTTGGGAGATATGGGGAAGGTTAGCCAGAAATCTGTTCAGCTATATGATCTGTGTATTGCTGAATAGTAACAGCAGTGCCTATCTCTGGAGTGAAAGATTCTCTGGATATCAGCCTGCTCCTGGTCTGTCATAAGCTGTTGGAGTGCGAGGCACCCTCTATGGTGGGAGTCTGCCACATCAGAGCTTCTGTCCACAGCTGGATCCAAGGCAAGGTTAAAATTGCCCCTAAGATGATGGGAATTCCCACTTGAGTCACAGAGGTCAGCATATGAGTTGCTTAATGAAAGAAGCTGGCATCATTTTCATTAGGGGCATACAGGTTCCCCAGTAATATGCATCCTTCTGGTGTATTCAGGAGTGCATAAACCCATCAACCTTGGGGGTCAGATATGGTAGTAATGTGGATCCAGCACAGATGCTTGTGCACCAGGATCACCACTCCTTTCTTACCAGTGGGGGCAGAGGAAGAAAACACCTGGCCTACCCAGTACCTGCATAGAAGGTCATGATCTTTTCTGTTTAGTTTGGTCTCCTGCAAAAAGGTCAACTGCGATTTAGGTTTTTTTTTAGAAACGTCAGTAGCTTTTTTCCACTTTATTGGTGTATTTAGGCTCCCCGATATTCCATGTGTGACAAATCAGGTCATCCATTATCATGTAGAGTGCTAAACCAGTGGAAAAAGGAGTTGACCTTTTTAGTAGGAGACCAAGAAGATGTAGAAGGCAAGGGGGTGAGTTTACTAGGAAGAGAGGATATTAAGGAAACAAGTAAAACCAACAATCCCTCCAGTATTTTTTGAGACACAATTACCTGAGGCATTACATAGTTTTGGTCATGAGCGACCATTGTACCCAGAACATACAGGCATGTATTTGAGATAAATTTGTAATAGGCAGAAACAAAAAAAAACTGTAACTAGTAACTAAGTTATTTAAGAAACAACATGAGAGGGCTAAGAAGTATAGGGTCAGCAGCTCAGTTGAGGTTTGCAAGACCTGTCCTTGCCCCTTGGGTGTGTATAAGACTTCTTGTGGCTGGAATCAGGTGGGGTTGGCATAGAGATATCCATGTGTTATTCTATCTGGATAGCTAGTCAGCTGCTACTGCCCTGGGGAATCAAACTTCTATTGCACACATAACTTGCTAAGTGGCTATAATACTGTGCCAGACTGCTTTCTATATAGAGGGGTAGGGAAGGCTGCATGCAGTGTTGTCACTCTTGGAAAGTGTGTGGGGGGGAATAGATGGGTTGAAATTACTTCTGTCATTCAAATTTTCAAGAGAGGGGAATAGAAAACAGGTCAGAAGTTATGGATGAGGTTGCAGCTCCCCCGGGATGTTCATGTTGGAGTACCTATGTTGCAGACATGAATTCTCAGCACTCCCCCTTCCTATGACACCTGAGTGAGCCATCTCATGGGCGTTGGGAAGTCTCAATGGCTTATCCTCCTGAAGTCAGCAAAAACTCAGCTAAGTAGTGGTTCTTATGTCTAAGGGACTTAGGCATTTCAGAAGTTGGGGGTTTTCTCGATGGGCTACATGGAAAAGGGGAGCAGAGCTTTCCCAATCTTGGCTGAGCAGTAAGGTAACCAGAACAATATACATTTGGCCCTGTGCAGCCTGGTATACTGCAGCCACAGCTATCTTAGCTATTAGGTGACCCCTCTTTCCTGAGCTTGACAGAATTGTTGCAGGCTGGGTTGGGGGGGGTTGCATTCTTTGAGTGACTAGGCTGCACAGTGCACTCTGTTATAAGACAATACTAACAATGGAACAGTAAACAGTATGACAGTACAAAGTCCATGCTATCAGAAATTTGATCCTTGCATTACTATTAGGAAGAGAGATGGGAGGGAGTGCATCGCAATGCTTCTATGCTAATCTCCTTTGTCCTTTTGGTGGGGGGGGATGATGTTCCATGGTTCCTAGTACCCTGGGCCTGTCTACCGTAGTAGCCAATATCTTATAGTTACATGGTCTCCATCCATTCCCCCCAGCCCAAGCCTATCTTTCTCCACTTAAGGTAAACAAAACAACAACTTATCTGACTCAGACAACAGCTGAAGGTGCTTTGGCATCTGCCATCTGGCTTCCGCAGACCACGGTGTCTGCAACAGGCCTTATCAATGAGATCTCTTCATGAGGTGTCCTCTCAGGACTCGGGTTGGGTTCAGTGCTGGAAGCAATGACCTCCTCTGCCCAGGATAATGAAGAGGAGGCATTCGGTGTGAGGTCCAGTCCTTCGTATTGCGATCCTGGGGTTATGGGAGGACTACTCATTGAGGTCAGAGGTTGCAGGCACAGAGCAGAATAATGGTTCTGACTAACAAATTGTGCAAAGAAATCAAGTGCATTTTGTCGGCCGTCATTCCCACTGTGGCTTCGGGCTCTGTATCTGGTGTGTGGGTGATCCCGCTTATTATGGCTGATCTTTGAGTTTTTCTTTTGGCTGTGATATGGTAGGCCCCAGCTTTCTTCTGCAGCTCTACCTTCTCCAGTCTCCATTTCATGACATTGCAGCTTTCTGGGAGTGTCGCCTGCTATGTGTCTTGACTGGGGTCCCATGACTCCACTGTGGTTCTATGAGTTCTCCTCTCCTTGGGCCAGTTCTTATTCAGAAAATCATCCAAATGCCTCTAGGGAAGTGAACAGAAAGGGGATTCTGTTGTGGATGACTTGAATCGTATTGGGTTAGCAAAGCAAGTTCTGCAGCCCAGTCTCATACATGCAGTGTCTCATTGCTGTGTACTCTCTGCATCAAGCGGAGAGGTCCTTGGGGAAATCCTGTATATTTGGATGGGGTGCCCCTGCCACTGTAGTCTGCTCAGTTCTCAATATTTTGTCAGGATAAATTGCATGGTATTGTAACCAAGTCATGTTACTAGGATAGGCCGATGCTTTTCTCCTTTTCTGTGGGTAGGCACGAGAGAGCAGTAGGCACACTCTATATCAAATCTGTAGTCACTCTTCAACTCCAGAATAACGGGGAGAATATACTGAAAATTGGCAGCAGCATCTTTCATTTCCATACTCATGGGGAAATCCAAGCAGCCAGACATTGTTCCTCCGGCTGCGGTTTTCAAGGTTATCTGCTTTTTCAAGTATTGACTGGATAACTCAGTTTTGCTCCAGCATGGTTGACTGCATATCTGTTAGCAATGCTTCCTGGGCTGCCACGTGTCTCTCCATCCAAAGGGCTGAATTTCTACTTGCTGGATGGTGTTTCTAATCTGATGTGAAGTGACCGTTACTTCTGCCATTTGCAGCATCAATTTCAAGAACATTTCCACCACCGCCCCCAGGTCCTGGAGCTTCACTGGAGCTGTGGCCATGCTTGTCTGTCAGCCACAAGAGGTAAGCAGCATTATTTCCCTCAGAAAAAATGAAAGTCCAGCAAAAGAGATATCCCTGGGTACCTTGATATGAGCACCCGTTGGTGGTGCCTTCTATGAGGAGGTAGGGTCCCTTAATTACAAGATGAAGTCAGATTTGCCTTCTCATGGTTTAAGGAGATCTAATTCAGGGTGTTATCTTCTGCCTGGCAGAGCCACTCCTCCCTTATCTGTGGGTTTGATGGTAATGGGCACATCTGCTGACAGACTACAAAGTGCTTGTGTCTCTCATTTAATGCAGTTGTTACACCTCCTTGCACATGACTATGTCTTCAACTCATATAAATCCAACTCACATTTGTTTAGAAACGTTGCCACTGATGGACTCAGTGGTGAACAAAATGTGGACTTTGGATGCAAGGTATTTGTTTTCTGTAGTCAAAGGGAGTAGAAACATTCTCAGCCTCTGTGATAGTCACATCCCTCAGAGAATCCTCAGTGCAATTTTCATTCTGACGAATCACTTTCAGCTTCATAAAAGGACTTATGTCCCCCACCACCTGAAAATGATTCAAGTCTACTGTCATTACAAAAGATAAGAACCCTTTATTTAATACTGACTCTTCTTCCAGTTATAATGGTTGGTGAGATATCTTGATAAATGACACAGTCTCTGGGTTTTCATTTGAGTCTGTCATTATTGCACTCAGTTTGCAGAAACTATGGTTGAAAATGGAAATGAGTGCAATAATGACAGACTTAAATAAAAACCCAGAGAGTGTGTCAGACCTGAATCATTTTCATTTTCAAAGAATGGTGGACATAAACCATTTTACAGGAAAGATGGGGCCAGATTTTCAAAAATGGCCCTGAATTCTGCAAGCCCTAGGTGCACTGAAGATATGATGGGTAGGCAGGTAAAAATTTATTTTTTTACAGGTAATACATATCATTTGGACAATAGTCCAGTTTACAAGACAGGCCTGTGTAATGATGCACAGGGCTTGTGGCATTATCCCAACCAGAGATCAGGATTTTCAATCCTGTGCACCAATTGCCACAAGTCGAACAACATTTTCTGGTGTAGCTTATGGCAATCCTTGGTACCCTTTGTATACAGCTTGTGTCATATATTTGACAGAAGCTGCCTTAAATCAGGTGAAGTGTCATGACTGCACCTGACCTACAGTACCAAAATCTGGCCCAATTGCGGCAAAGGTGTTTGGCGCAGTTGTGCCCAATAAGGGTGTGATGCAGGGCTTGACACAAGTCATGTGTTGCCCTTTGAACACTGGAACCATGACGCTTAAAATGATGCCAAAAGTGATTCACCCTAATCAGATTGACTGCATAAACACTTTGTTCAGCCTAAATTGATTATGCAGTATATCTGATTCTAAACCTTTCATTTTCAAAATTATACATTTTTTTGTGCTTTCCCAGTGATATTTTTCTACGGCCACACTGCAATCAGAACTGAGCACCCTACATCTGTGTTTTTTCTTACAGTTATTGCAGGCCACCTACTACACCTCAAGGCAGGACTGTGCGCTAATTTGTACAGAGGAACCACAGAAAGAAGTGGCATAAACAATATATCTCCCATGTGACCTATGCCCTCTGATCAACTATTCCCCAGGCTTGCAGCATGGTATCCCTTCCACAAAAGGTAGAGGTCTTGTTTATTTTCTTTTTAAGTAACCTGAGCCCTGAAAACAGGATCTCATGTCCAGTGGATGCCAACTGGTGGCAGCACTCCCTGTGCTGCACAACTGACACCCACATGGTCTCCATCCATCAATCTACTCCTCTGGTCTAAACCTTTATCCATACCAGCAGTGCCCACCTCAGTGAACACCACAGACCTGTGCTCCAGTTCAATCTGGTGCCATGTAAGCAGCGCTCACAGGGGTAAGGAGCAGGAGGCTGGAATTCAGGCTCGGGCTTCCTACACTCAAAAGTGGAGGGCAACCAGTGGTCTAATATTGGCAACCACCAGTGGATTACCATCCCCGGCCTACTGACTACTGCCTACAGCTACTACTTCTCCTGCCCTAAATGCTAAACTCAAATTTTCAGTGCTAACCACATATTTATGGCTATCCTTAATGTTAGTTTTAAACTTTTACTGCTAACAAGAGATCTGTGGTCTCTGTGGTTTCCCTCAGTTATGTTCTGCTTCTCCACTTACCAGGACAAACTGGGGCAATGCCCAAAGCAGCCAGTCCTCTTGAGATCCAGAGCTTCTCTTATGGAAGACAAGCAGAAAAGAGTGACTCAGGCTGGCTGTTTGCTCATTTATTCCCTTGCATGCTCCTCTAAACACCTGGCTGTATCCCTCCCCCCAAAGAGATGAGTCTGGGTGCCAGCCTTTCCCTTACAGCTGTAGACATCAACCTAGCCAGCTCTGCCAGCCTGGGGAGGAAGAGAAGAGAGGAGAGGAGAGGAGAGGAGTGGAGAGAGGAGAGGAGAGGAGAGGAGAGGAGAGGAGAAAAGCCCCAACTGGAGGTATCCCATGGGTACCAACACACACACTTATATTATAGTCCCTTCTGGTATTCTGGTATCTAAAGCTAAAGTTCTAAAGTTGCTTCTTACTGACTTCCACCAAGCTGGGTGCAGACTACTAATTAAATTAACAGTCTTTTTTGTAGAGGTACTTACTGCCACTACTAATACCTTAAGTTTAATTTAGTAGTCTGTGCTAAAGTTGAAGCTTGTTACCACATCCTATCTGGGTGAGCACTGATAGTGAAGTTAGTAGTCTGTCTTGCAGTGGCACTTACTGTTATTATGGATACTTCCAGTAAAAATTTAAGTTTGTACTAAAGTTGAAGCTTGTTACTACACCCTATCTGAGTGAGCACTACAAGTTCATTTAGGTATCTGTTTCACTATTAAAACTGTTTACAGGTACAGTATGGGATACAGAGGGGAGACCATCAGTTGTGGCAGATGTTCTTCTCTATGGGTATGCTCTGGATGAGGTGATACTACCCAATCTGCAGGAACATGGCAGAGCTCCATGCTCAGCGTGTGGCAGCAAGGATAGAAATATATCAGCTGTGTCACCAGCTCAACTGGAGACCACCCCACTCCATTCACTTCCCCAGAGGCCCACTGGCTCAGGAGAGTGGAGAGTGATGTGGAGAAGTGTAGGAAAGAAAGACAGGGTTAGCCACAAACAGGTCATCCAGCCCAGCACCATCCAGATGGAAAATCCTTTTGCACCACTAGAGGGGTCTCAGAAACAAGACTCTACTGGGGGTACTTTGTTACAGTTGGTGTGGGGCAGGTCAGCACAACAGAACCCAAGGAGACAAGCTGAAGCCAGTCTATTAGGAGAGTCTTGATGGTTGGAGACTTTAGGATTGGAGAGTAGAGAGGGTAGTGGGATGGGTATTGTAGGGAGTGGGGTGGTCTGGTGCTTTTCTGGTGCATCAGCCATCCGAGACTTAAACAGGATAGGAAGGATGGCAGAGAGGGAGCAGGGGAGTTGGAGGTGCTGGTACAACTGGGTACCAATGGTCTGGTTAACCAGTGCATGGAGATGGTGAAGTGGAACGTTTCTAGACTGAGGGACAGATTGGCAGCACACTCAGCCTCCTTGGCCTTTCCTGAGGACTTCCCTGTGTGCGGGAGGAAGGGAATAATAATAAAATGATGTGGGTTGAGAGACAGGAATGTAATAGGTGGTTTAAAGGATGATGTCAAAAGAAAGGGTATCATTTTGTGAGGGACTGGGGGCACTTCTGGGGCAGGAGGCTCTTCAAGGGTGACATACTCCACCTAACAAGAAAATGGGCCTATGCACTGTGACAGAATTTTTACATCTATATCATATGTTTAGACTGACTGCAGGGAAGACTGGGGCTAGGGGAACCACGGTGACAGATGAGAAGAAGAGGATTCTATCTAGCACTCCCCCACATCTGGTGGCTATTAGCAGCTTAGAGTGTATAAAGAGGGATCAAGTACAATCTGTGCCAGGTAAGGGGACATGAGAGAGGGGGAGCACTAAGTGTGCAAACACCAAGAAAAATAAGAGGCTAAGAGAACATTTTTATTTATTTATTTAATTCTTGGTTTACAGTTACCTATGAGTCAGAAGACTCTTTTGCATAGGTTCCATCTCATACAACGACAAGTAGCAATACAGGCAAACAAATTACTAACAACATCATCATATGGATAAATACAACTTCAATAGACAGACAACAAACAAGGTCAACGCAAGAGTCATAGACAGGAGAATAGCAAAGTGAGTTCAGGTATTAGATGGAAGGGGGTATACCTAAATGCCAGGAGCCTGGTTATTATTATCAGCAAGCTTCAGGCACTGATGGCAGATACTGATGTAGACTTTGTGGCCATCATGGAACTGTGGGGTACAGAAAATAATGACTGGGACCTGACAGTTCCATGGTGTTTACTGTCCAGAAGGGATAGTTGAGGAGGAGGAGGACTAGCCCTCTATGTCAGGAATGACATTCAGGTCGTAAAGGATGAGTGAATCAGTAGCAGTAATAATGGGGAGCCAGAGTTGTTGTGGGTGCAACTCACAGCAGCCCTGGGCAAGAAGCTTTACTTAGGGTTGGTCTATAGACGTACAGGGCAAGGGGAACAGAGGGACAGAGAGCTCTCAGAAGAACTGGAAATGAGGAGTAGTACAGGGGGATGTAGTGGTAGTGGGTGACCTGAACCTGCTGGACATTGAGTGGGATGTTCCAGTGGTCAGCAATAAAATACATCAGACCTTGCTGGATGCATTCTAGGACTGTCTCCTGGTGCAGCTAGTTAAGGAACCCTACCATTCAGTCTGCCATAATCAATGTGGTGCTTACCAACTCAGAGTTGGTAGGAGAGGTAAGAAAAGGGGAGCCACTAGGGAAGCATGACCATAACTCCATTTGGTTTGAACTGGCCCTAAGAACAGGAAAGCCCAAATTGAGAACTGAAGTCCTTGTTTTTAAGTGAGTGGACTTCAGCAAACTGAGGTTACTGGTCAGTGACATGTTTTCTGGGGTAGATATTTTAGGTGGGATGGAAGAGAGATGGGGGTAATAAAGGCGTCCATTCGCAAGGCATCCAAGTTATGCATGAGAAAAGTAACAAAAGGAATAAGTTCAAGAGACCATTATACGTCTCATTAAAAGTCAAGGAAGCAGTGGGGACCATGAAAAAGGCCTCCTACAAGTACAAAAAAAAGCACCAAGAGGAAGAATGTGGAGAATATTTACTGAGAGATAAGAAGGCACAAAGGGAAGTTATGGAGGCAAAAGCAGACATGGAGCTGTACATTGCAAAAGGGGTCGAGGGTGGTGAAAAAGGAAGGAAGGAAGGAAGGAAGGAAGGAAGGAAGAAAGAAAGAAAGGAGGATAATCATTAGAATAATGAAGGGGGTAGGGTCATAGAAGAGAACAGACAAAAGGCTGGCTTCCTTAATTATTATTTTTGATCAGTTTTCACCAGGTAGGAAGACAGACCCTTACACAAGAGTGGCATCAGAGCAGATGATAAGGCAATCCTGGTGCTAAGACAGCCAATATTTATAAGAGACAAGGTCCTGAAAGGGCTGGCATTCCTAATGATAGATAAGGTCTCAGGACCAGATGGCTTGCATCTGAAGATAGTCAGGGGATTGGCAGTGAAACTGCTTGAATCCCAGGTAGGACTATTCAACAGCTCACTACAGATGGGGTAGTTCCAAAAATGACTGTAGGGTGGTGGACATATTCTTTTCCATGGGGGGGGGGGGCAAGGATCATCTGGGGATCTACAGACCCATCAGTCTCATGTCCAACATAGGGAAGCTGATGGAGTCACTCTGGTCAAGCAAAACCTTATGGACTACCTTGTGAGCAATCATTTCCAGGACAGTAAACAGCACGGGTCTATGGCAGGAAGATCCTGTCAGAAAAACCTGAATGTTTTCTTTCATTGGGTAACCATGGAACTGGATAGGGGCCACATAGGGGATTTGCTCTATCTTGACATCAGCAAGGCTTTCAACTTGTTGCCTCACAGAAGCTTGCTGAAAAAAATGGAGTAGCTAGGTGTGGCTAAGATCATAGTTAACAAGATGGGAAACTGAGTAAAGGGTAGGCAGCAGAGAGTTGTGGTCAATAGGGTCAAATCAGAAGAGAGGGAGGTCATAAGTGGAGTGCCATAGGGATAAGTCCTTGTCCCATTCCTCTTCAATATGTTCATCAGCGATATTAGAGAAGGTATCTGGGGCAGGCTGTGTCTCTTTGCAGATTGCACTAAGCTCTTATGAGAGTGGATAGCAATGAAAGACTCAGGGAAATGCAGAATGAGGTATGAAAGCTAGAGGGGTGGCCTAAGATTTGGCAGTTGAAATTCAATGTCAAAAAGTGCAAGGTAATGCAACTAGGGAATCAGAACTCCAGGAGAGAGAGTACTGGATGGGTGGGGTGAGACTTAGCACTGTGGCTGAGAAACATGATCTAAAAGTTATCATCAGTGACACCCTCAAGCAACTGAGCCAGTGCAACAAAGCCCATAGTAAGGCAAGTAGGAAGCTGAGGTGCATAGAGAGGGATATTGATAGCAGGAGGAAGAAGGCAATACTACTCATTTGTAAATCTTTAGGTAGGCCACGCCTGGAGTACTTCACCCAGTTCTGGAGCCCTCAAATCAGGAAGGATGGGGGCAGGCTGTAGATGTTGCAGCACAGGGTAACAAAATGATTCAGGATCAACAGTGGAAGTTTTGCAAGGATTGCCTCAAGGCACTGAACATGTACTCACTGGAGACCAAAAGGGAGAAGGGAGATATGACGGAGACCTTTAAGTTCTGAAAAGGAGTAAACAAAGTCAACAGTGAGGAGCTATTTAGCTTGAATGGTAGTTTGAGGTCATGAGGGCATGAGTGGAAACTGACAAGAGGGAGGTTCAGGAGGGACATGAGAAAATATTATTTTACAGAAAGGGTGGTGAATCAGTAGAACAGTTTATCGGATGAAGTGGTGAGTGTTAAAACAGTTGATGGTTTCAAGCATGGTTTGGACAGAGTAATGGGTATTATAGTCACCCGGGGCAACAAAATCAGGAGTGAAAGGTTGAGGGGGGGAGGAGGAGGGGGGTAGGACCCTGGATGGACAGTATGTCAAAGGGTTATATAGGGAACTTAGATAGACTGGGTGGACCATTGGTCATTTTCTGCCATCATTATCGATGTTTCTATTTCTATGTTTCTATTTAAGCTTGAGCCACACTACAGTTTTTTTCAGATAATGATTATGGATACCTGACATCTCTGAAATCTGCAGTCATTTTTATTTTTTTTTATCCCTAGTTATTAGTTTTTAATATTCTGTCATTACAGAGAAATAAATGCTAAATGAGACTGGAAAGTTATCTCACAGATGTTACACACTGCACCTCATGGGTCAGATTTAGCTTTTGACTTAAAATTCTATTTTCTTGCTATTTTTAATTTCAGATTTCATTCTTTAGTTAATTTAATTTCAAATTATAATTAAGTGAAGCTAGTCAGAGACATGATTAAGACTGTTTTTTTTTCCAAGAACAATATACTAACTTTTAATATTATGGATTATGTGACTAAAATATTGTTGTGGGGTCTTATAATATTTCATGTCAGAATTTTACTATTCTCTGAATTATTATCAAACTGCAACATGTGTAAATGAAGTTCAGGAATGATACGTGCTATTCCAACACTGTCTTTGTAATTCTTGTGTAACTATGTGTTGCCATTCCTAATGTGCTTTGTATTTTGTGCACTTCTATGAATATGCTGTACAATTACGTACTGTTGTTTGCACTATACTGTATTTTGTGCTTCACATTATGTATCTACTGTACTGTCTTCTTGTATTGTTGTGCTTGGGTTCCTGTGGTGTTTGCTGTACTATGTACTTGTACCTCACCATTGTGCCATCTTCATGGCCCAGGTCATGCCTGAAAATGTTCCATTGGATCAGTGCACCTACCCAGTTAACATATGCATAAATCAATCAATCAATCAATAAATAAATACATACACACATACATACATACATTCACACATACATACATACATACATACACACATACATACATACATAAATAAATAATGGTTTAACCTCTCCCCTTATCTTGCTGGTATTGCTTTAGGCATCAGTAGTGCTGTACATCAGTGTGATTTGGCTTGAGTTATTACAGCAGTACTCTTAATTGAGAAGCAGTGTAATATTGAAATACAGTGCCTAATAGGGAAGGGTAACCGAGGACAGTATTTATTTATTTTATTTTTTAATTTTATTTATTTAGTTGTTTAACCAGGTATGGCACAGTATTGCCTGCCTAAGGAAAAAGCTGTGCTTAGCCTTGAAATGCCAGGGAACCTTCTCCTGGTATCCATCTGTAAGGTCTGCTATAGAGTTAATTTTAATAAGAATGAAATGAATTAATAAAAACTAATGCAGTCTTTTTTCAGCTTTGAGAGCTCACTTTGTTTCAGTCTGCTGTTTAATGAACATACATTGAGAGGTAGCACTGTGAATTGCTTTTAGCATAGTCTCCCACTACTGGAATACTATCCCCATCCCCAGATGTCCTTCTTGGTGGGAAGAGGGGATGGAGAGGTCAAAAACCAACCACCTTTCTCCTTGTAATTCCACGAAGAAGGCACAGTGTACATGCTGGCCCGGATATTCAGACTGCACCAGGCAGTGGCGCAAGCCAGGTGCAGCGCAACTGTGAGCTGCTGGAACCAGGTCCAGGTGATATTCAATGGGGATGCACCATGGTGCAGCACCGTTGAATATGTCAGGGGCAGTGCACAAACTACGCATGGTGCAGTGGCACTGAGCCGGCAGAAGTCACAGATAGGGAGCATGGGGATGCACCAGTACAAGTGCAGTTGCGCTAGGCCCATCACCCACGATATTCAGCAGGGGGCATGCAGATGAGGCCATAATATATGCAAGGTGCAAATGGGGCCATTTGCATGTCATTATGGCCCCATTTGCATACCTTGTGCAGGGCAGCCCAGCGACGTGCACCTGGCGTCCTGCACAGCATGACATGTGCTGTGGGGATCCTGGGGCATCCCCCGCCCCGTAGCCGCAATTACATGGTATATATTGAACAAGAAATCCCTGGTGGTCTAGTGGAACCCCCCCCCACTCATTGCCACGATCGCAGTAAATGTATCTGAAGGCAATCCCTGGTAGTGTAGTGTACCCCCTCCCTCCCATGTCCCCAACTGGCAGTTAATGCAGAAATCTGTAAGCCCTGGTAGTCTAGTGGTACCCCCCACCTGCCCATAGCCATGATTGCAGTACAGCTCCGAACAACTCATCCCTGGTGATCCAGTTGGCACTCCACCCCTCCCACCCACACAGGACCCCTTGTTCACCGTCCCCCTGTCATCGGTGGGCAGCTGCAACCCACCTGCATACCACCTGGCCGCCCACCGAATGACAGCTACAGTATGAGCTGTAAGCCCATTGGTCCCCTGTGTGGATCAATGTGCTTGCAGGGCATACTGTATTAGACAGTCCCAAATATGTGAATGAACCCACAGATGACCCAGTAGCATTTTTCCCCTGTAGGCAGGGCAGGGACGTGCAATGACAGCCAGCGTCCACCCCGCCCTGAAGTCTTGCCGGTGTCGGTGCATTGCGGCAAACCCAGCCTCTGCTGGGTGCCACTCATGTGTGGAGCACTCAACCCCCTCCCTCCCGGAGAAGGAGAGCAGTCCTGGGGACACTCGATCCTTTTCCCCCCAGCCAGCCCTCCAACAACCCGGGTCTGTTCTCGAACCCAGGTCGCGGGCCACAAGTGGATATCCAACCGCTGCACCGATGGGCTGGATGTTCTCACTAATTCTGTTAATTCATTTGACACCATAGTAGATTTACATCATTTTGCACACAATTTGAATTTGCAAGTTTTATTCAATAAAGATATGGAAGCTGCACACTGGGATAATGAAGATCAGTGGATTATTATGGAGATGGATAACAGTCAAAACTATCTGGACACATTGCCATCAGATTTTAAATGGAAAAAGAAGTCTAATTATATTCCTCCAATGAATGTCACAGTCAGAGTTTTTCTCAAAGCATGTGAGAGGGATACTTATGTTGTAATGGAAAGCCTCCGGAAGCCCAAGTTTTACAACTATACTCATGAAGATAGAGCGGTGATACAAGGCTTGCAAAACAACAAAACCATCACCATAAAGCCCGTTGATAAAGGCAGGGCCATTGTGGTGATGGATCAAAATTTGTGTCTGTGTGAAATGTTACATCAACTTTCTGACCCTGATTTTTATCACAGACTGTCTAGTGATCCTACCTGTACAACTAAATTTAAAAGAAGCTATATCTAATGTAGTCATTAATCAACAGATTTGTGAGTTTTTAACAATGCAAAACCCTGTCTGAGCATTTATTTATGGTCTTCCCAAAATACATAAAACTTTGCATGCCCCCCGCCAGACCAATTGTGTCTAGTAATGGTTCTTTGACTGAGCCATTGGCTCAGTACATAGACACATTCATTAAGGAAGTAGTTAAAAAACCCAGGTCCTACATTACGGATATGATGCACATCCCGGAATACTTACAGGATGTAGCAGTGGAACCACAGTGGATTTTGGCCACTTTGGACGTACAGTCCTTATACACCAACATACCCAATAATGAAGGCTTGGATACCTTAAGGGATGCTTTGTACACTGGGGCGGTATATTCTTCTGCCTTTGTTGAATTTCTACTTGGTTTAACAGACATGGTTTTAACAAAAAAATGTATTTCTGTTTGGTCTGATATGTACCATCAAGTGAAGGGTACTGCAATAGGAGCCGCTATGGCCCCCAACTATGCGACCATCTTCCTTTCACAATGAGAAAAGCAGCATGTACATGATCATGATATTAATATGTACTATCTACTGTATATTTGGATTTTTATAAATGGTTTTTGGATGACATTTTTATTATTTGGAAAGGCTGTATGACTGAATTGGTGGGGTTTGTACATTACCTTAAGACCACCAATAAAAACTTAAAATTTACCTTGACAGCTAGTGATACACAGGTAACCTTTTTGGATTTGGTTATTTCCAAAGATGTTGATGGGGATATAGTAACAGATTTATTTTGGAACCCTACCCACTGCAATGCCATTTTACACTTTGGAGGTTACCACCCAAGACATGTTGCTGACAACATTCTGGTGGGTCAGTATATACATACAAAATGCAGCTGTAGTACTGAAAATGGTTACACTTGCAATAGCAACATACTTACTGATAGATTACTGAATAGGGGGTACCATCCATCTTGTTTACAAAGGGATAAGGATAGAGTTAATAATATTCGGCCCTATGTACAATGCCAACGTGCTGTGTAAACTGGGCTCATTGGCATCCATACACTTGAATGACATGGAGTGGGGTCTCACAGACCCCATGTGGCATTCACGAAATGATGCACAAGTCAGGAACGTGGCCTCTTTGCCTGCCATGTGGACCACAATGTACTGAGGGCATTCCGGGGCTGTGCCAACACTATGCGGTATTCACTAAACCACGTAGTGCTTGCCACATGGGTGCAGAGGGTGACACAGGGTATGCCAGGGTAGACCCTGCCATAACTTTCTGCATGCCACTATGGATGCCTCCTGCCAGAGGTGGCAGGACATAGACACAACCCCCCGTGCTGCCACGGCCCACTGGGCAGTGAAGGGGGCTGGGACTGCCAGTCAGACTAGTGCCCTGTACTGACCTGCATGCATGGGCATTGGAGTAGGCAATGGTAGTGCCAAGGGGGAAGGGGACACACAGCCCACCACTCGGTGCATGGGTCTGGGTACCTGCTGTAGGCATGAATTACCCCAAATCCGTGCAATGCAATGCAATGCGAGGGATCCACTTTGGGACTCAGGAGGGGTATCCCATTGGATGCCCGTCCGGGACTTCAACTCCTTCTCTGGCTGCTCTGCAGAGTCCTGCATGTTGGGGAGGAGGAGTAGTGGACAGGTGGCTGGCATTAGTGAATGCCAGTGTGGGCACACCTGTCCATGGGTGCACAGCTACACGGGCAGGGTCCTTGCTTTTTTTGTGTACCTGCGCCTACATCATGCATAGGGCCCTTTGAGAGAATGCATTATTATGACCAAAAACTAAGCTAGAGGTCCTGACATTTTTACTACTTTTAGTGCACAGGTTCCAAATATGAAAGGGATTATCAGAAACAAACTGACATTTTTGCAAGTGGAATCCAGTCTGGAAAAGGCTGTGAATCCTGGCCCTAGATTTACATATAGAGGAGGCAAAAATCTAAAGGATCTCTTGGTGCACAGCTCAGATAGAATGGACCACACCCTTGATGGAAAGAGGATCTCTGCAGGGAACTACGACTGTGATAACTGTGTGACGTGCGTTCGCATACAGCTGGGACAAACAATTACTTTACCTCACAGTGGTGAACAGTTCCATGTACAGTCTTTCATCTCATGTGGTACAGAATTAGTGGTATATTTGACCACCTGTGGTTGTGGATATTATTACATGGGAAAACTATTAATAAATTTAAACAAGAATATTGGAACATGTTATAAATATTAGATTGTGCACTAGAAAATGCACTGGCTGTTCATATCAAGAACTCTGGATCTGGACATTATTTTTCTTTAAGAGGACTGTAACATGTTACTATCAGTGAAGTGGGGGACCTTAGCCAACAAACTTATGTGTAGGGAAACGTTTTGGCAATATAGACTGCATGCCAGTAAGTATCCGGGTCTGAATGAACACTTTCAGCTGTTTCCCTAAAAAAAAAAAATAAGTTAGATCCTAAAAAATAAGTCAGATCTGATTGATTATTAGTGGTATGTATATTTGGATTATTCTATAGTACTGTATGTATACTGTGTAGTTTGTGATGTTGCTTTTTGTAACATATATTGTGTACATATATTTGATTCACCTATTCATTTGTATGTATGATAATAGGATAGCTCTGGGGGTATTTAACAGTGCCCCTGTGGTAACAGTGATGTCTTGAAAAAGCATCAGAGCAACGTGAAACATTGACATTCTCTTATTGAGAGGGTGCTACCTGTTAGTTCATTAAACAATGTTTTTTATAGTTTCCTAACATTAGATTTATGGCATGGTTTTTGATGTGTAGTCATATTTTCTACTTTTTGCAGCTTTGCCTATCAAGTAATGGCTCCATCATGCAGTCCTGAGCCACCTCTCTTTTATTTTGCAGTATTGCAACTGAAAACCAAGATGGGCAAGCAGAAGATGGGGTTACACCACCAGAAATCATGACCATTTGAAAATGTTCCTAATCCAATGGACACCACCACTTCTAACGGCTGCACTATTAAGCACAAACCTTCTTTAGTCAGTATTATCCAGGTTGGTATTAATGACTTGCAGGAGGAGGATGTTAGCCAAAAGTCTTCAGAACATGTGGTGGAGGCATACATTACTGAATCAAAAACCTGAACATTGATGAGCCAGTGTTGCAGAGGTGCACGATGGTTTAGGAGTGACCTGCGCTGTCTTCTCTGAAAGTACACAATTTGGACTGCCCACCATCGAGTGTCATCTTGGAACAAGTGTTCAGATCATTAGGGTAATCTTTACTGATAGGTGGATAAATCTGTCAACCTAAATGTAGAGATGCTTACATTCAAAAAGTTAACCATCTAATTCCATAAAACAACATCACAATCTGTGCCAGCAAAGATTTGAATAAAAATTTCTGCACAATATTTCAACTGGTTCAAGTTTAGATGTTGAGGATGCACTGTGTGTGCGCGTGTGTGTGGTGGGTGGGGGGTCTATTATAAAAAAGATAGAAGAGATAAATCTGATGATGATATTGATGATGAAGGTAAAGATGACATTGATGAGTCTGTTTGCCAGATCATCTTTAAAGATAGTCAAGAGCACTACAATATCTTCTTCTTAGGGTCCAATGCTTACTCCAGTGTGCTCATCTTCAGTCACTGCAAGCCTCTTTCTTCTTATTGCACACACCAATGTGCCTAGCTTCATTCGCTTAAAGCTTATTTTCCATCACCACAGAGGTCCACTTATTCCAATGTGCCTATTTTCAGCCATTCTAAGTTTTAGTCTCCTTACATGTCCGATAGGCATAATTTGTAGAAGAAGTGGGGCCTATTCCATGGCAGCTTTACATTCTGTACACCTCTTGAAGCCAGAATTTAATATGCTACTTAACCAGCCCACCAGTGTAGTGGTAGAGCTACTGCTTGTGGTGTCAACAACCCAGGATAGGAAGCAATCTCAGGGTATCAGAGGGCTAACCAGGGGAGGAAAATCGAGCATCCAGATGACTGCTTTCCTCTTCTATGAGGAGGGTTAGGAAAGCCCAGTGATATTCCAGACCCTAATAGAAGCTAGAGGAAAGGCACCCAGGACTGTCTAGAAGGCATGGGGGGGGTAATACAAATACTGAGGTGCACTCTGCAGGAGCAGTCAGTGCATGTCATGGCATCATCGCACACCAAATCTCTAGGGGGAACCAACAAAGGGAGGAAAAACTACCAGTGTCAAGATGGTGCCAGACACCCTCAGGTCTCACACCTGACTAGCTGGGCTTGCCAGGTCAGGAACTGGATCCTGTTTCTTATGGTGGTTGGAGAATACATTTGACCCAGCTGGAGGGGTGGGCAAGTGCAGGGGAAAGAAGCTGCCAGGAAAGTACCAATGGACAATGGGTTTAAAAAATATATTTATCTATCTAAAAAAAAAAATTATATATGTGTATATATATACATATATATATATATATATATATATACACACACACAATAGCGGTGAGTGATAAATGAGTGAGATAAAACAGTATATCATCCACTGCAGTGTGATATTTTTATCCTCTGCTCTACTGTGATGATATCAGACATTTACACACACAGGACACAAAAGGTCATCACTCTAGGCAGCTTTCCCCTCAGCATGCAAGAAACACCTGTGCTGTTACCATAGACACAAATGCAAAACTACTTCAGAGATCTCACTGCTGCCGACAGCTAACTCAGTGAGCATTATAAAACACACCTATCCCCCCACCACCAACTTCTAGCTCATTCCTGTGACTGCAGCCAGAATTCTAAACAGCACAGCTTCACAGAACAGTCTAAACTACTGCCTGCAGCTAACTCAACTACCACTGAAACACACTCTCATGTTGTTCCTCAAACTCTGATTCTCATCCATTACAATTACTGTGATACTTTGAACTTGACTGCAGCCAGAATCCTGAAGAGCACAATTTCACAGAACACTCTGCACTCTGCCTACAGCTAACTTAACTACCACAAAAACAGTATCAGCTGTTCTGACACTCTGCCTCTCAGGTCATTACAATTACTGTGATGCTCTCAGCTTCACTGCAGCCAGACTTCAAAACAATACAGCCTCACAAAATTGTTTCTCATTCCTACCTAAAACCAACTCATTTAACATTTCAAAACACACTCATGTGTCTCCTAGAGTTTATAACACTGCCAGCCCATTTAGAAAAGCTCACACACAGAATGAGGAAACACATAAAAAGGAACAGAACACAAGACAGCATCACAAAACTTCTAAAACTCTTGGCCCTATTGTATATATCAAATACATGATGGTCAGATTGTGTGCTATGGCAAATATTGTCACTCCTGCATCGTAAGCTCTGGATATCTCATTCATGCCTTTGGCACTCGTGAGATATCCAGAGCTCACTCTGCAGGAGTGACAATATTTGCCATATCACACTTATGCCTATCATGTATATATATACATTTATGCAATAGGTGTGGAGATAAACAAAGTGTGATAATCCATTTATCTGAGTCACTGTGTGTATAAATTTATTTATACACACAGTTTCTTTGACACATATCTCTTCCGAATTCATTTAGAATGTTCAACCTCAGAAGCAGTACTAACCATATTCAAATGGGAATAACTTTAAAACAAAAAAGATAGAATGGTACTGTGAGCACAAAAATTATTCAGGTCAAAATTATCTACAAAATGAGTGGTGTTTCATTTATAGATACATTTTAGGTTTTTTTTATAATTAGCAAAAATCAGCATAACATTCAATTTTCTTTTCCTTTTTTGACAAACAAATGTGAATAACTTTAAAATGAAAAAAGGTAGCATAGTACTGTGAGCATGAAGTTTGTTCAGCAAGAAGTTTTCTACAAAATGAGTGGTGTTTCATTTAATAGCAACCACTATGCTAGGCGGACATACTCTAGGAAAGTTAACCAAAACTCCCAGAAGTTATCATATAAAATAAAGATAGTCAAAACCAAATGTTCCTGCACTGATAGAAAGCATCCCTATTGCATAAATGAGATATACAATGGTGAGCTGTCAGATAAATGATTTATCTACACTTGTGCTGTTTGACCTCGGACACCTAACTCGTGGCTTATGCCACTCATGAAGTTACCCAAGGTCAAACAGCACTTGTGTAGATAAATCATTTATCTGACAGCTCACCATTGTATATCCTATATATATGTGTGTGTATATATATATATATATATATATATATATATATATAATGGGGGTGAGAGCAATATCAGTGTGATAAACTAGATTATTTCCACTGGAGTGTGATATCTGATGATGACATCACCGGAGTTAAAATATCTGACAAATATACATACTCTGCTGATGTCACCACTCACTCACTCACTCTAGCCTGCATTCTAAATTGAACTTCTTCATAAATCTGTTTCTCACTGCTACTTGCAAGTAACTCAGTTAACATTGCAAAGGACATTTAGCTGTTTCCCATAGTATTTGTAAAACTCCAAGCCCATTATTACTATGCTGCTCTCATTTGCAAGAAAACCTGCATTCTAAATGACAGTGCCTCACAGTTTCTGTTTCTCACTGCTTGCTGAAACTAACTCAATTAGCATTACCAAACACATTCACCTGTTTCCCGTAGTGTTTTTAACACTCCTAGTCTATTCAGAAACACTTACACACACTCAGAACACACCCAAACAGTGCTCTTAGTGTAGCCTAGAGGTTAGAGTAATGAGCTTTGAACAAGCTTGGTACATCCAACACACCAAACCTTGGTTTAATTCTCACAGCCTACACTTCCACAATGTGTGACTCTGAACAAGTCACTTAAATGCCTAGTGCTGCAAAGTCACCTCTAGAAAATTACCCAGTTACCAAACAACAAACTAAAAGAGCAAACAAGAAAAGGACACAGAAAAGCATAACTATACTTCTAAAGCTCTCATCACCATTGTATAAATAGCACACGTAATAGGCAGATTGTGTGCTATGGAAAATATTCTCACTCCTGCAGAGTGAGCTCTGGATACTCTCACTCATGCCTTTGGCACTCGTGAGTATACAGAGCTCACTCTGCAGGAGTAAGAGTATTATCCATATCACACTCCTGCCCATTATGTATCATATATATATATATATATATATATATATGCATGCATGTTTACAGTACTCGAGAGAATAGCAAGTCCTACAATGCGCTACACACTAAATTTGCTAACAATTCATAAATCATTGCAGTTTCTTCATTTTGTTATTGTAATGTTACCAAAGAGATAGTACCCACAAAATCTCAGTCTGCTGAGTATTTATTTTTAGTGTCAGCTCCTGAAACACCACAAGTGTGCCTTAAAATGCCATCCAGTTTGTGACATAGCTGTAAGTCGCTTTACAAAGTATATAATTTGTCTATTACAATAATGTACCCAGCTCTACTGATAGGCTTGATTAATGCAGAGTACATCACTTATTGTATACCACTGCACTAGAAAGATCCATCACTTATTTTTTACACCCTTTAAGTCCCTATAACGTGAAGAACAGATGGTGTCCATCATGTTCTGTCCACAAACATGGTGTAGTTCACTATATTTGCAAATGGTTATTGTTTTTAGCAATTGTTTCCTGTTTTTCTTCATTTTCTTCCAGCAGAATGCCCCAATTACTTTAGATGGATGAATTGCAGGGAATGAATACTTGCTTCCGAAAATGTTGCTGCTTATGTGGTGTCCTATAGTGTTGCATGTTATCTGGGGTTTAGTGAGTGAGCTTCTAGTCCACAAAGCTAGAAGTGTACATTATTTCCTCGTTCGAGTGCCTGGCACTGCTGTACAGCTGGGGCATCAAGAACATATAGGGCCAGATATTCAAAAGAGTTGCTGCATGCGCAACAGGGTTGCGCATGCGCAAGTCCGAAATTGTGCCATTCTGCGATATTCAGCAGGAGGCAGTTGCACCACTGAAAACAGGCTGAGCAACAGCGAAATGCAAATGAATGCATGCTCAACTGGAGGGGGAGGAACCATGCATAAACTGCACAGCCCGATATTCAGCCTGGCCATGCAGAGTTGTGCAGGCATAACCCCCAACCTGTGCCTGCACAACTTTGAGCCAAAAAATAAGGCTTAAGTCGAGGCCACCCACAGGTGAGCTGCTGTATTGCAGGCCGCAACACAGCAGCTGTCACCTGTGGCTGGCTAACCAGTCCTGTGCCCCCTGCAGCCCGATCATGGGCATAGTGCTCCCTCCCCCACCAGCCCGATCGTAGGCAGTGTAGCTCTCCCCGAACATCTCCCTAGTGGTCAGTGAACCAAAATGCCTGATTGTGGGCAGAAAGTAAACTGAACCCCCCTCCCAAACATCTCCCTGGTGGTCCAGTGGACTGAAATGCCCGATTGCAGGCAGTAAGTAAATTGAACCCCCAAAGCGTCTCCCTGGTGGCTGATGTCCCCCCACCCACCCACCCACGAGCCCCACCACCTCCCCGGCAGCGGTGACGGCAGCATCCACCGCCTGCCACCCCGCCGCCCACCGACTGACTTTGCCAGTGGGGCTTCGCCTTATTGGTGCAGAGCAAAAGGCCATGGGTGGCTGCCAGCACATACCCATTACATGACCAGTCCAGATTTGTGAATTGAATGTCGTTTCTAGTCTGGTGTCATGTATGGTATGGGCATGCCCGTGGCTCTTGCTCTACATAATGCTTGTCTGTGGGCGTCGGTCGGCGGCCCAGCCAGGGTGGCAGTGAGATGCTGCCACCCCACACCAGCTGCCCGGGGGAGTGAAGTGGTGGGGCTCGTCAGAGTGATAGAGACGACTACCCACCAGAAGTCTGGGGACTCAAGTACTTGCTGCCCGCGATCAGGCATTCGTCCACTAGACCACCAGCGAATGTTGCGGAGTTCGAGTTACTTTCTGCCCGCGATCGGGCATTTCGTCCCAGGACCACCAGGGAGATGTTCGGGGGGAGCACATTGCTACCCATGATTGGGCTGGTGGGGGGGAGGGAGTAAACTATGCCCGCGATCGGGCTGCAGGGGGCATCAGTCCCCGACAGCTGCTACCTGGCAGGGCGCCAGGCGCAAGTCCTTGGGGATCGGCGCTCCTACATGCTAATGGCATGCAAATGGGGCCATAATCAGATGCAAATGGCTCCCCTGTGCCTTGCATGAATTATGGCCCCATTTGCATGTCACCTTTTGAATATCGTGATTTTGCGCATGGCGCAATGGTACTTCACCACCGCAAGTTGAATGCTCACTCTGACAACTTGCGGTGGCGCAAGTTCACTATACAATGCAGTGGCTGTGGTGGGGGTGATATTCAAAGGAGTTGCTCATTAGCGCAACTCCTTTGAATATCACCCAGGCCACACCCCTGCGCAACTATTTTGAGCAGCGCAAGGGCTTGTGCCTCAGAATGGCGCAGTTTGAATATCCAGCCCATAGCCTTTCTGCAGCTTACTGTTCCAAAAAGAATTTGTGGTGTCCATGACTGTGCTACATGTTTAAACATTAGGGAAATAGTAAAGGTTACCTTTGGAGGTGTAGATTATGTTAAAATGCAAATGTAGGGACTTATATCAGCTAACATCTGAAATAGAGTTCATTAAACTATATTTATGCAGTAGTCTAGTCAGAATTTGTTAGTAAGTGCAGCTGTGGAAACAAAAGGCATCAAAGTAAAACAAACTGCAGTCCCATGTGCTGCACATTAGCAGCACATGCTCTTTTCATAAAAAAATAACAGGAAATGTAAATATATTTTATGGGATTTATCACAGAAAGACACATTAAGTATTTCAGGTTGGGTTCAGTAATGTGTTGCTATTTTTTCAGTAAGAAGGTTATCATTAAGGAGGCAGTATAGCATAGTGGTTTAAGGGTCTGACCTGCAAACTTGAAGACCTGGGTTTGAATCCCACAGCCCCCACTTGCATACTGTGTGACTGTGAGCAAGTCACTTAACTTCCTTGTGCTCCTAGGTCACACCTGGAAACAAGCTTTGGCTTAGTGTGCCTTTCCTGGTGAAACAATTTCCCCTTCCCTTCCCCCTTCCCCTTCCCATTATGGGACATTTGTTATACTGTTTGTGCATTACTAAGACACCATAATGGAGGTGTACTTTGTACAGCATGTTATTACTGAGAATACAGTTCCAGATTACTGGTTTATTTCATACTTTATAGCCCTCCTGGAAAAAAAGTACCAAAACCATAAAAAAGACAAGCAAACAGTCCTTATTTGCAAACAAAAAGTAAGTTTATGTTTCTTTTATTTGCACTAAAATAAGATGCATGCTTGACCAAGTGACCATCTGAAAGGATTAAATTAAACAAAACTTTTTCTTACACAGGATATTAACTGTTCATTAGTTTATATAACTTTTTCTGTGTTTCTGAAGTTTCTCTTAACATGTATGCTTGTTTGACTATTTCTGTGATTTTTCATTACAAAGGCACCATAGTGGTGGTGTCCTTCACAATTAACATAATTCTGGGTAATGTTATTGCTTTAATTTGCTTTTTCATAGCTGTTGTCCCTAAATGCCAGTTGTAGTTTAAAAGAGATATGCAAATGCTTCTCTTTCAAGGTAAAGTTTTGATTTTTTTTTAAACATTTGTCATTGGAGGCCTGTGATTTTCTGAATTTGGTTTCCCATGTTGTGCATGTTAAACACAGTATAGGTTTTGGGGAAATTATGCAAAAAAAGTTTTCTGTGCCTAGGATTTTGATCACTGTGTATGCCACAGAGTCTCCCAGGCTTATACTATGGGGGGGGGGGTGGCATTTATGGTATTTCTTTTCAATTTTATGCCTGTTTGACTGTTTCAGTGAATGTTCATTGCAAAGACACCATAGCAGAGGTGTCTATTGTAATGAACATTATGCTAGACAATCTTACTTCATTTTTGGCTTTGTTTTGCATCAATATGCCTCAAATACTAGCAGACTCGATATACCAAATGCCATTTTTCTGCTGGCCAATTCCTATGTTCATATATCTGCATGATGCAGAAATGAGATTCAATCCATGTAAAGCAGCAGAGATGATATATCAATAGAATATTTTTCATATACATAATATGTATAAATGTCTTGTAGGTGTTGTTGTTTTTATGCCATAGTTATGAGATGTGCCTAATTAATTACATTCAGCATTTTATGGTTTGATATTGTGACATTGTTATACTGATGTCCAGGTTACACACATTATGTGTCAGAAAAAAGTTATATAACAATAAAATATGTTTATTATTTGGGAGATTAATTGGTGTCTATCTTAAGCACATATTGGTACATAGATGACTAGCATAGGTGGTCCAGGAAATCAAATAAGATGTAAGACATAGCTAAATTATAAAATGTTTGGCTTAATGATATAATGGTGTCTTGAGATGGATGGTTCAGTGATACCCCACTGGTACAGATTAAAAACAAATGATGGAATGTTGCATACTACCGTACCTAAATAGAAGGCATAGGCATTGTGATATCAAATAAACTTTGTTGCTAAAAACAGAAAATATAACATAATGGACACCGCGTTCCCCGTATTATATTTTCCATATGATAACTTACAGCTGCAATTCTCAAAACACGTAAATGATGAACTATCTTTATATTTGGGATTATACTACTACCATGTGTAATCATTGAAAACAAAGCATATTCATGAGCATTGAGCAAAGCTTTTTCAGGGTCACAAATGTCACACTTCCTCTCTCCAGTATTGTATATATGCCTATATATATAACAACACTTTATTTATAAAGCACCTTTCCAGAATATCAAGGAGCTGAACATAAAATCTAAAAAAGACATACAAATAAGTAACACATTTTCAAACATATGAAATTGCCAGCAGATACAGGCCATATGGTCTATCTAGTCTGCTCGAGTGTACAGCACTTCAGCCCTTTAGACTGCAGCTTCCCTCTTCCCATTAACTCTTCCCTTCCCCAACTGCCCCCCGGTATGTACTTTCCACTTGAATTTGTCCCACCACCTTTTGAAGCAAACATTTCATAAAGTCAAAAATAAAATCGGATATTCCAGTTAATATAATTAACAACAGCGGTATAGCAGTAATTGCTAAATTCTATCATCTGGCACTGTCAGGGAAAGATAGACTACATAAATAAGTCTTGAGGACTGACTTAAAGCTTTGGATGGTCAGACACTCCCTCACCTGATGAGGAAGAGAATTCCACAGGGTTGGGGCTTCATGAGCAAAGGAACGAGCCCCAGATGTCTTCAAATGGACCCTGGGAATCTCTAGCAATCCATTGTCGGTGGATTGAAATGGTCAGGAGGGGCAGTAGGGACAATGGAACAGGGTCCTTGTTCATGCAGGCTTTACAGATCAGCAAGCTGACCTTGAAGGTGATCTGCCACTGAACAGGCAGCCAGTGCAGTCCATGGAGCACAAGTGAAATGTGTGTGTGTGTATATATATATATATATTTCTATATCTATATCTATATATATATATATATATATATATATATATATATATATATTAAAGAACACTCTGTCTTTGTAAACACTAGAATGATGTCAATTTACCCCAAAGGGCATTTTACTGGGAAGCCAAGTTTCAAAGAAATACAAAATACCATATGCCCCCACAATGCAAAGCATCATGGGCTGCATATGCAAATCACCACAGAATATTATGCTAGTTCAACTTTAAGCAGAAATGCATTGTGCTGAAAGGTCTCTCATACAGTTTGCAAAGGGTGCCAACAGGTAAGTGCAACATAAATGGAAACAGTTATGCACATGGTGACGCAAATGTAAATGGTAACACAAATGGTAATAGAAAAGCAAGCACAAAGTGACACCAAAATGAACAGTGATGCAAACGGAGATGCAAATGCAAGCACATACGGAAACACAACTGGTAAGGTGCACGGTCACGGTACCGCAATTGGAAATGCAAATGCTAATGGTAACAGTAACAATAACAGCAAAGAAAATAGAAACGCAAATGCAGGAGCATATGGAAATGCAAACCGTGATGCGCACGGGTGATGGTACCATAATTGTAAACATACATGGTAATGGTAACAGCAACAATAATGCTAAAAGAAACAGAAACGGAAACTCAAACGCAAGGGCATACAGAAATGCAAACCGTAATGTGCACGGTCATGGTACCACAATTGTCAACACAAATGGTAATGGTAACAGCAACAATAATGCCAAAAGAAGCAGAAATGGAAATGAAAATGCAAGCACATATGAAAATGCAAACTGTAATGTGCATGGTCATGGCACAGCAATTGGAAATGCAAATGGTAACAGAATAACACCAAAGGAAAAAGAAATGGAAAAGCAAACGCAAGCGTGTACAGAAACGCAAACCGTAATGCGCATGGTCATGGTGCCACAATTGGAAATGCAAATGGTAATGGTAACAGCAACAATAACACCAAAGGGAACAGAAATGCAAAAGCAAATGCAAGCGCGTACCAGAAACACAAACCATAATGCGCATGGTCACGGTAATGCAATTGGAAATGCAAATGGTAATGGTAAAAGCAACGATGATGCAAAATGAAAGACAAATGCAAATGGAAGGGTGGCAGCAAATGCAAATGGTAATGCTCACAGTGACGCAAATCGAAATGCAAACAGAAACAGTAGTGGAGATGCAAATGGTAACAGTAACGCAAACACAAGTGCAAATGAAAATGCAAAGGATAACACACACGGTGGCATACACGGGAACGCTAATGCAAATCGGTATGGAAATGCAAGTGGAAATGCTAAGTGTAACAGTAAGTGAAGCACACATTCTGGTTTGCCCAACAGCTGCATAGAGAAACACAGTGACTACAAAGAATGTATGCATAATAATGGGCCTCGGACCAGAAATGAGCACTTGGAATACTAGATTGCTTATATCTCAGAAACCGTACAATGTATAAAAAAAATAAAATTTCATATGATTCATGACTTTTATGGCTAGTTTTGCACTTAGCCCTGTAGCATTTTTCTGATGAAAACTCCGTATCTCGCACCATTTCCAAGATACGGGTACCGAAAGGTGCAGCGGACGCTGCAATGTTAGTCTACGGGAAAAAGCGCAAACTTCGGAGTACCGTAAATTTGCAACCCTGCAATATTTTTTCATCAAACTACGAAAAGGCACATCTGTGGAATGTTGGCTTTCTTTCCTCCAAATATCAGTCCAAAAGACCAAACCATTCTTTTGCAGTAGGGTGGCAAACAATTCCTGTTATTTTGGCCATAGTGTTGCAAAGCAGTGTCGTGATTTGCAACACTTAGCAATCATTAGCAAAATGCAGGCAGGAAAATTATGAATCATGGGAAAAAAATGTTTCTATGTCCTACAGTTCCTGAGATATAAGCAACAGCTCATTTTTTGCTCTGAAGCCCATTATTATGCATACATTCTTTGTACACACTGGGCTGGATATTCAAACTGCACCATTCTGAGGCACAAGCCCTTGCGCTGCGCAAAATAGTTGCGTAGGGGTGTGGCCTGGGTGATATTCAAAGGAGTTGCGCTATTGAGCAACTCCTTTGAATATCACCCCCCAGCCACAGCCACTGTGCATGGCGCAGTGGAACTTGCGCCACCGCAAGTTGTCGAATGGAGCATTCAACGAGGTGGCACAAGTACCATTGCGCCATCGCAAAATCATGATATTCAAAGGTGACATGCAAATGAGGCCATAATTCATGCAAGGTGCAGGGGGACCATTTGCATATGATTATGGCCCCATTTGCATGCAATTAGCACGTAGGTGCGCAGATCCCCGAGGACTTGCGCCTGGCGCCCTGCCAGGCAGCAGCCATCGGGGACCTACGCCCCCTGCAGCCCGATCACGGGCATAGTGTACTCCCACCAGCCCGATCACGGGCAATATGCTCCCCCCCAATCATCTCCCTGGTGGTCTTGTGGACCGAAATGCCTGATCGGGACAGAAAGTAAACTGAACCCCCCCGAAGCATCTCCCTGGTGGTCCAGTGGACTGAAATACCCGATCGAGGGCAGTAAGTAATTGAAACCCCCAAACATCTCCCTGGTGGCTAGTGTCCCCCCGCCCACCCACCCACGAAGTCGACATTCATTCACAAATCTGGACTGTCATGTATGGTATGGACTGCACACCCATTGGCTCTTGCTCTGCACCAATGGGCGTGCAGCCCCTACCGAGCAGTCGATCAGCGGCCAGCGGGGTGGCAGGCGGGTGGGATGCCATCCACCGCCGCCGGGGAGCGGGTGGGGGGCTTTGTGGATGGGTGGGTGGGGACACCAGCCACCAGGGAGATGTTTGGGGGGTTTCAATTTACTTACTGCCTGTGATTGGGCATTTGGTCCACTGGACCACCAGGGAGATGTTTGGGGGTTCAGTTTACTTTCTGGCCACGATTGGGCATTTCGGTCCACAGAACCACCAGGGAGATGTCCGGGGAGCCACATTGCTGCCGGTGATCGGGCTGGTGGGGGGGAAGGAGTACACTATGCCCGTGATCGGGCTGCAGGGGGGGCACAGGGACTGGGTTTGGGGCCAGCCACAGGTGGCAGCTGCTGTGTTGCACCCTGCAATACAGCAGCTCACCTGTGGGTGGCCCTCGACTTAAACCTTTTTTTTTTGGCTC
Organism: Neoceratodus forsteri; assembly: GCA_016271365.2. Lineage (NCBI taxonomy): Eukaryota > Metazoa > Chordata > Ceratodontiformes > Ceratodontidae > Neoceratodus > Neoceratodus forsteri. The sequence goes on along the minus strand of CM057450.1, from coordinate 852,236,895 downwards.
AAAGTTGTGCAGGCGCAGGTTGGGGGTTGTGCCTGCACAACTCTGCACTGCCAGGTTGAATATCGGGCTGTGCAGTTTATGCATGGTTCCTTCCCCTCCAGTTGAGCATGCATTCATTTGCATTGCACTGTTGCTCAGCCTGTTTTCAGTGGCGCAACTGCCTCCTGCTGAATATCGCAGAATGGCGTAATTTCGGACTGGCGCATGTGCAACCCTGTTGCGCATGGAGCAACCCTTTTGAATATCTGGCCCACTGTGTTTATCTATACAGCTGTTGGGCAAAAACAGGGTGTGTGCTTACATTACTGTTAAACTTAGCATTGCCACTTGTGTTTCCATTCCTGTTTGTGTTACTGTTCCCATGTACGTCACCATGTGTGTTATGCTTTGCGTTCTCGTTTGCATTTGTGCTTGCATTTGCATTTCCATTTCTGTTTCCTTTGACATTCCTTATACTGATAACATTACTGTTTGCTCTTCCAATTGCCATGCTGTGACTACGCACATCACGGTTTGCGTTTCCATACTAGCTCGCATTTCCTTTTGTGTTTCTGTTTCCTTTGGTGTTATTGTTGCTGTTACTGTTACCATTTACATTTACAATTGCAGTTACATGCCCGTGCACGTTATGGTTTGCTTTTCGGTACATGCTTGCATTCCAGTTTCTGTTTCTGTTTCCTTTGGTGTTATTCTTCATGTTATCTTTACCACTTGCATTTACAATTATGGTACCATGCCTGTGCGCATTACAGTTTGCATTTCCATATGCGCTTCTATTCCCATTTCTATTTCTGTTTCCTTTGGTGTAATTCTTCATGTTAATTTTACCATTTGCATTTATGATTCTGGTACCATGCCCATGCACGTTACTGTTTGCGTTTACGTGCGCACTTGCATTCGATTTTTGTTTCTGTTCCCTTTGGTGTTCTTTTTGCTGTAACTCTTAACATTTGCATTTCAAACACTGGTGCCATCACTGTGTTCAATACTACTTGTGTTTTTGTACACGCTTGTGTCTCTGTTTCTCTCACTGTTCAGTTCGGCATTACTTTGCGCTTGATTTCTATTAACGTTTGCTTTACCATTTATGTTTGCATTACCATGTGTGTAACTCTTGGCACTTGCATTTGCATTGCTGTTCCTGTTACTATGTGATAAGATATCATGTGGTGGGAGTGAGGGGCCCAAAGGGCCCCGTGCTCCTGCCACTGCATTCTATTCACTATTTATCATCCTCATTCTCAAAAAGAAGGGAAATTGGGGCAAAGAACTCAGTTTAATGCATCAGTTAGGGTTGTTCCACAGTAACAAAAGCAAGGAATTCAGTGTTAGGGTTAGAAGCCCCCCTTGGACCCCCCCAGCCCACCCCCAACGGCATCAGGGTGCTCGTTGGGGTCATCGATCCTAACTCCACCCCATTCTCCTATACCTCTGCTTCTTTACACATGTGATGGGGTGAGAGTTAGGCCGATGACCCCAATGTGCACCCTGATGCCAGTTGGGAGGAGTGGGCTGTGAGAGCCAAGAGGGCTTTCAAACCCTAACACCAAATTTTCTCACTTTGTCACTGTGGAACAACCCTAACTGATGCATTAAATAGAGTTTTTTGCCATATATATATATATATATATATATATGTGCCAAGCCATACAGGTTGTACAACCAGTCCGAAAACTTCAGGGAATGTGCGGCCAGAGTCTCCGATGTGTCTTTCGAAGATTTTTTGGAAAAATATTAAACAGTTCAAAAGTTACTCAAAAAACAATTTCCCATTATAAGTCAATGGAAAAAGTTAACAAAAAAGTTTGACAGTGTCGCAAATTCACTTTTTGGTGTCACAAATGGCCCTAGTAGTGTCGCAAATCTGCCATTTTGTTTTCAGTTGGTGATCAGAAAAATGCTTGGCATTTAAAATTGGGACCATCTAGGGACACAATTATGTTTTGTATTTACCTAGTTGAGCCCTGAGGATGCTAGGCATGTCTTTATTTTGGGGGTAAACACCCTAGAAATATGTTTTTCAAATTTCTTGAAAAAGTAGTGTCTTAAAGTAGTGTCACACTCACGACACTTTGGCAGATGTTTGTGAAAGCTTTCGCAAATCACAACACTACTTTTTCAAACTATGGCCATAATGACAGCAGTTCTTTGCCACCCTGCTGCAAAAGAACGGTTTAGTCTTTTTCTTTTACTGTTAATCTTTTTATTGAAACTGCATAAACATGACGTAGTACAGCACAAAGGACTGTGTATAGTAAAATATAAAATACAATGTATAATAATAAGAGAAAGGTGACATGATGGAAGCATGTGTACTACCATGATAGAGATAATACAGAATATTATACTGACTTCCATATAATGTACATAATGTTGACCGTACTACACAGAACAGAATAGAAATAGTAACATAAGAACAGGTATACAATAATGGTTACAGACTTAAAGCAATGAAAGAAAAGGAGCTGCAAAAGAATATACCAGTAAAAAAAAAAAAGGAAGTTATTGTATGTATATATATTTATGATTGGAGAAAATTCAGATAGCTCTGCCAGCAAAGATAGTATTCATTGAGTCTATCAACAATTAAGTAAGAAATTCTCTCAAAAGAAGAGATACAAGTTAGATCTTTTAAAATATCCGTCAGAGTAGGAATTAAGTGAGATTTCCAACGAATTAAGATCAGTTTATTAACTTGCATAAACAATATCTGAAGCCATTTGTGCTGATAGTTTGTTAAACTTATGCTATTGTCAATAATACCAAGAATACAAAATTTGGGATCAAATGGAATAGAACTGCCAATGACTTTAGAAGCAAATTGATGGGTTATTTGCCATAAATTGAAAATAGAATTACAAGACCATAATAAATGTAAAAGATCCCCATTTGGGGCATTGCATCGCCAACAGTTATTATTAGGTAATAAACCGATATTATACAGATGGGCTGGAGTAGTATACCATAAATGCAAGATTTTAAATTGGATTAATCTGCTCGGTACATCTTTGAACGAGTCATGACAGAGTTTCCAGCATTTATTCCAATGGAAGTCAGATATATCAGTATTAAGTATCTGGTTCCATTTATTTCGCCGAATGAGACTGATTGGGGAGCTTGTCCCTGATTAATTTATAAATGGTACTGGTTAGGCCTTTTGGGGTATTAATCCACTTGTTGATGTATGGGTGAATTCCTGGTGGATTATTGGATTGAGGAATGAAATAAGAGATAGCAGATCTGATCTGTAAGTATTTCCAGAACTCTGTTTTAGGGATGTTCCATTTGGCCTGCAAATTACTGAAGGAATCAAGAGTATTACTGTTATCCATTCATATATCATTAAGGAAAAGGACGCTTTTATGAGCCCAAGATTTACAATATATGGGTTTATTCTCCAATGTAAGTTTTGGATTTCCCCAAATAGGTGTATATCGTATGGGAGTAGGATCAATGTTTAGCCATTTGTGCATTTTGAACCAGTAATATATGGATGAATTGATAACAGGATTTTGTTTAAACTTAGATACGGAAGTGAAATAAATAAAACAGTTAGGGGTTAAACCAGAAGATACTGATGTCTCCATATCATACCAGAGAGGGATATTACAAGTAGGTTTAAAAAAACATTTAATCGTTTGTGAAGCTCTGAATGCCCAGAAATAAGCAATAAACCAAGGTAAGCGAAGCGCTCGAGTCCAATAAGATCTTAATTTAGTGTGACTAAATCTAGGTATACGTCCTTCCATAAGAAGTTACCCATCATTTTATCAATTTTATGCAAAAATGGGAGGAATTTTAAGTGGAATACAAGCAAATAAATATAGAATTTTTGGAGTGATGTTCATTTTAATTGCGGATATTTTACCAGGAAAAGATAGATTGAGATTTTTCCATCTGTTCAAGTTATTTTTAATGTCATTTAGTAATGGTAATATATTTAGATCCCAGATCTTATTCAAATCAGATGAAATCTTGATACCAAGATAAGTGATATATTGTGAGGCCCATCGAAACTGAAAATGAACTTTGGTTAAAGGATCACAGTGATCATTTAATGGAAGGATTTCTGTTTTTTGGTAATTGACACTGAGTCCTGAAAGAGAAGAAAAGCGGTTAAGTAAATTGTAAAGGGGTTGTTGGGATAATTTTAAATTTTCTAACAAAATAAGCATATCATCCGCATATGATAATGATGTGTAATGTGTATAGCCAATGGGAATACCTTTAATGTTTTTATTAAGTCTAAGAAATTGCAAGAGTTTGAGAGCTAGAATAAAAGAGAAGGAGATAGGGGAAGCTTGGCTTGCCTCTTTCTAATGCAAAGGACTGAGATAATGTGAAGTTAGTAACGCAGCATGAGGATTTGTATAAATAAGTTGAATCCAAGAACAAAAATGTTCAGGAAGGCCAAAGCATAATAGCACTTGATAAAGAAAGTTCCAACTAAATGAATGAATGCTTTTAGAAATCTATAGAAATAGCAACTGCTGGAGAAGAAAGAGATTTTGCTTTATGTATTAGGTTAATTAGAGAACATAAGTGATCTGAACCCGTTCTCCTTTTAATGAAGCCAGTTTGGGATCTATGAATTAAATTAGGTATGAATGGTTCTAAGCGGCTGGATAAAATTTTAGCAAAATCTTGCCATCAGTATTGAAAGTAGTGATATGGGGCGATAGTTTGCCGGATTAGTAGTATCCTTATCTTTCTTTGGGATGACTGTTATAATAGCATCCGTCATTGTGTTAAGTAATTGCCCAATATTTGTAGATTCTTTAAAACATTACATAACAAGGGGCTAATTGTTCGACAAGAATCTTATAAAAATCAACAGGGAAACCATCTCCACCTGGAGAGCGACCTGATTTAAGGGAAAGAATAGCATTCTTTACTTCTTCTGTAGTAAGTGGCACTTCTAAAGTATGTATAGCTTCTTCTGATAAATGAGGAAAAACAAGCTTGTCTAAAAATGAGGAGATATCAGAGGAATTTGCGATGGAGGGAGGAGAGGAATAAAGATTTTTATAAAAAGATGTCATAATATTATTGATAGAGCTGACACTGGTGCAAATTTTCCCTGAGTGGTCTTTTAAAGCAGCAATGTGGTGTTCCGCTTGTTGCATTCTGAGTCTATAAGCAAGAATTTTGCTGCCTTTTTCTCCTCCTTCCCAAAATTTATGCTTTACTCTTAGTAATGCTAATTCTGTTTTCCTAGAAATAAGTTCGTTAATTTGCATACGAAGTTGTAGAATTTCTGATGAAGAGGTGAAGAGGGGTCGGGTTTGGAGCAGTTTAAATATTCAGTTTGTTTTTGTTTGAGTAATTTCTCAAGGTTATGAATTTGTTGCTCCCTAAGTTTTCTTCTATGGGTCGAAAACCCAATTATCTTACCACGTAATGTGGCTTTAAGTGCTTCCCAAGTGATACTCATAGATGTATCTTTGGGATCATTAAATGTCATATATTCATTTATTTGTTTTTTAATCCAAGGCAGAAACTCTGGGTCCTTTAGCAAAAGGGGATCTAAACTCCATGGGGGGGTTTAGTGGAGGAGGAGCCCCAATTAAACAAAAGTTTGACAGGAGCATGATCCGATATAATTAACGGTAGAATCTCAGAGTCTATTGTAATGGCAGTAATAGAAGAGGATGTAAGCAAATAATTGATTCTGCTGTAAGTTTGGTGCCGAGAAGAATAGAAAGTATAATCCCTGTCTCTAGGGTGGAGAATTCTCCATATATCGGTTAAACTGAGATCTTGCATTATTTGTGAAACAGTCTCAAAGCTTTTGGGGTGACTGTCTGGAGAGTTATTACTCCGATCCATATATTTATCCAAAGTGAGGTTAAAGTCTCCACCGATCAGTAAGGGGGAATTCACTAGGTTTGTTGAGATTAAAGTATGTAGGAGGTTTTGAAAAAAAGAAGGATCATCAGAATTGGGAGCATAAATATTAACTATAGTTATGGGGCCCAGGGGGGTATCAAAGGTGATGATAAGCCATCTACCATCTGAATCTTTTAGAGTAGTAGTAGGTGTCCATTTCAGATTCTTATGAATAAGAATGGCAACACCTCTCTTTTTAGATGTGGCAGAGGCCGAGAATACTTGACCTACCCAGTGACATTTTAATCTAGGATTATCTACATCTAACAATTTAGTTTCTTATAATAAAGCAATTTGAATTTTATGTTTTTTTGAGATGGTTCAATACTTGTTTGTGTTTAATTGGTGTATTGAGTCCCCTGACATTCCAAGAACATAGTGATATATTAGCTGTCATATATAAATATATTAGTGGGAAATAAAATAGAAAGGATGTCAGGGAGCTCAAATACACCAAGATAATAAGGTAAAAATATAAATATCAATGAACAATGAATATGACCGAAAAATGGATTGCTGGCAGAGCTACAAGTAAAAATTACATAAAAAAAAGAAATAAACTTCTGTAAATTATATTTTTTGCAGCTCACTTCTAATAGTGTAATAATAACATTACAGTATGTAAAGATTGTATAATAACAAGAACAGGTAGGAACCATCTAAGATGAACTGAGAAGTAAAGGTCGGTCAACGAAAGGAAAGAGGGAGGAAAGGAGGAAAGAGAGAAGAGAAAAAGAAAAAGGAATTATCTAAAAAGACCAAGACCACTTCTCAGTTCTCTAGGACGTAGCTGAACAATAGAAAAGTTATATAAACTCAATGGGCTAAATTGCACGAAAGATATATGTAAAAAAAAAAAAAGCAAATTATTGAATAAATGTAAAGCCCAACAGTAGAGTATAATAATAAGGTTCTTTAACCTTGTTTGGTTGAGTCTGTTGTGATACTAAAATCATCATGAATCCAGCATCACAAATAATAAATTAGCATAATTGAGATCAATACAATGAAGAAGTTAGATTGCTACCTTAAAAGAGGAAGGGAAGAAAAGGAACAAAAAAAAAAAAAAGGAATAACAATAGACCTTCATTCACAGAAACAGCATAATGCAAAATCATGTTGTTAACTGTATAGGAACAATACTGAAAATGATCAGTAATCATGATATGCAGCAGCTGAGATTATTATTACAGATGACCACAGTGAAGTAAGAACAGATACATGTAGATCTAGAGATCGGTATCCTCTCGGTGATATGGTAAGGCATGAGTGGTAGTATTTGCGAGGTGTGTCGCCTTTTTGCCTGTTCTTCCCTCGACGCTTTTTTTTTTTTTTTGGAGGCTCAGAATTTTTAATAGGGGAGTTGCCCACGTTGCAGGACCAGGAAGTACCTTCCAATTCATGATCCTCTTCCACTTCTAACTGACCAGCAGAATCTCCGTCAGCAAAATCACCCGAAGTAGATAGATCTTGTAGGGGTGAATATCTATTGGACAGAACAATGCCAGGGGTAGTAGGAGCACTATTTTGAGAGGTATTATAATTTATACAGTTAGAAGGTTGAATCGATTTGGAGATAGGGTCATTATGCATAGCATAGGGTATATAAGTACTAGATGAAGGCTCAAGTAGAGTTGGCGTGGAAGAAGCAGATATACCGCAGGCACTAGTAGAACGTACAAAAATGTTGTCAGTAACAGTACTGGTAGTGCTATGAAAGTCGCCACAACGCTGCACTCGATCTGAATCAGGGAAACTGTAGGCATTAGCTGGATGATGTTTGAGAAAGGCTATGAGGGATTCAGGGTTATATCCTCTCGGTGATATGGTAAGGCATGAGTGTTAGTATTTGCTAGGTGTGTCACCTTTTTGCCTGTTCTTCCCTCGACGTCTTTTTTTTGGAGGCTCGGAATTTTTAATAGGGGAGTTGCCCACGCTGTAGGACCAGAAAGTACCTTCCAATTCACGATCCTCTTCCACTTCTAACTGACCAGCAGGATCTCCGTCAGCAAAATCGCCCAAAGTAGATAGATCTTGTAGGGATGAATATCTATTGGACAGAACAATGCCAGAGGCAGTAGGAGCACTATTTTGAGAGGTATTATAATTTATACAGTTAGAAGGTTAAATCGATTTGGAGAGAGGGTCATTATGCGTAGCGGAGGGTATATAAGTACTAGATGAAGGTTCAGGTATAGTTGGCTTGGAAGAAGCAGGTATACCGCAGGCACTAGTAGAACGTACAGTATTGTTGTCAGTAGCAGTACTGGTAGTACTATGAAAGTCGCCATAACGCTGCACTTGATCTGAATCAGAGAGACTGTGGGCATTGGCTGGATGACATTTGAGAAAGGCTGTGAGGGATTCAGGGTTACTAAAGTCTTGAAAGGAGTTGTCAAGATAGACTCTCATAGTGGCAGGATATCGGAGAGAAAATCAGAGACCCATTTGATGCAAGATGCGTCTGGCAGGAGTATAAGCTTTACGTTTAGCTGAAACTTCCTTGGAGAAGTCACGGTAAATATAAATATTAAATCCTTGCCAGGAGAGCTGACCAATTTCTTTTGCTTTCCGCATGATAATTTCAATGGTGGCATAGTTTAGGAATTTAGCAATGATTGGTCTAGGTCGGTGATCTGCGGGAGGTTTGGGCCTAGTGATCTGTGAGAGCGTTCAATAGTAAATTCAGTATCTGCCTGAAGACCGAGGATTTGCGGCAGCACTCGTTGTAGAAATACCGTGGTGTTTCTTGCTTCTATATCTTCCGGGAATCCAAAAATTCGGAGGTTGTTTCTGCGATTTCTATTTTCCAGGTCGTCGATTCTGGATTGTAGTTCTTTAATGGTGCGATCTTGAGATCTAATTGTAGATTTAAGATCTTGTATTGCATCTTCATTAAGACGAACTTTGTTCTCTGTAAAAGCCAGCCTGGTGTTAATAGCTTCCATGGTCTGAGTATATAATTGAGTAGCAGATTTTAAATCTTGCATGTCCATCGATAATTTGCTAAACATATCCTCTATATTTTTTAAAGGATCTTTTTGTTTAATAGAATAGGCCATAGTTATTTTACAGCTGTCGCACTTCTACTGTAAATGTTCAAATTGTATGAAAAAGGGGCTTTCCAAAGCAGAAAAAAGGCATCGATTAGGTAGCAGAGGTATTATTCTTCTTTATTTACCTCAGAGTCATTATGAGACTGTTTTAGATGCAATGAGATGATGCTGGATATGAGATTTGTAGAGGAGCTCAAAATCTAAGCTGCCATCTTGCTTGGAGCCAGGCCACGCCCCCACGGTTTAGTCTTTTGAGCTGAAATTTGGAGGGAACGCAGCCAACATCTCACAGATGTGCCTTTTTGGTGGATTGGTAAAAAAATATTGCATGGCTGCAAAGTTACGGTACACCGAAGTTGACATTTTTCTCCATAGACTTACATGGTGGTGTACGACACGCCTTTTGGGGCTCGTGTCTCAAAAACAATGAGAGATACAGATTCTTTTTGTTGCGAAATGCATAGCTCTTTGGGCTATGTACTGTAATAGCAAAAAACTAGCCAGGAAAATCATGATTTCTGTGAAATTTAAATTTTTTTTCTACATTGTGTGGTTGCTGAGATATTGGTATACATGGGAACGGTAATGGAAACAGGTACAGAAACACAAGTGGTAATGGTAATTGTAACAGTAATGGAAGTGCACACCCTGGTTTTGCCCAACAGCTGCATAGAGAAACACAGTGTGTACAAAGAATGTATGCATAATAATGGGCCTTAGAGCAGAAAATGAGCTGTTGGAATACTAAATTGCTTATATCTCAGTATCTCAGTAACCGTATGATGTAGAAAAAAAATTCACATGATTCATGATTTTCCTGGCTACATTTTTTGCTGAATGCGTAGCCTTAGGCTACGCATTGTTGCAATGAAAATTTCATATCTCGTACCGTTTTCAAGATATGAGCCCAGAAATGCATGGTGTACACCACCACCATGTTAGTTTATGGGAAAAAATGCCAACTTCAGAGTACCATAACTTTGCAGCCGTGCACTATTGTTTCACCAATCCAACAAAAGGCACAGCTGTGAGATGTTGGCTGCCTTCCCTCCAAATTTCAGCTCAAAAGGCCAAACCGTTCTTTTGCAGCAGGGTAGCAAAGAACTCCTGTCATTTTTGCCATAGTCTGAAAAAGTAGTGTCATGATTAAGCTTTTGCAAAAATTTGCGAATGTGTCACAGGTGCGACACTACTTTTCTCAGAAAGTTGAAAAACATATTTCTAGGGTGTTTAACCCCAAAATAAAGACATGCCTAGCATCCTTAGGGCTTGACTAGGTAACATAAAAAGAATTGTGTCCCTAGATGGTCCCAATTTTAAATGCCAAGCATTTTTCTGATCACCAACTGAAAACAAAATGGCGGATTTGCGACACTACTAGGGCCAATTGCGACACTAAAAAGTGCATTTGCGACACTTTCGAACTTTTTGTTAATTTTTCCCTTTGACTTATAATGGGAACTTGTTTTTTGAATAAATTTTTAACTGTTTAATATTTTTTCACGAAATCTTCAAAAGACACATCGGGAACCCTGGCCACATGTTCCTTGAAGTTTTTGGGCCAGTCACACAAATCGTGCAACCTGCAGGTGAGAGCAAAGAATTCACAAAAAAACGTAATTATGCATTCGGTTGTCACTTAATAACTCCTCAGGCGTATATTTGACTGGTACAAAGTTGGCAGATCACAAGATCTACCATACACTGCCATGCCTGCACAATTTCAGGTAAATCCATTAAACGGTGGCAAAGTTATTAAGGTGCAAAATTTCACCCTTTAATCTTAAACATGCTACTATACCATAATATATATGGCAAAAAACTCCATTTCATGCATCAGTTAGGGTTGTTCCACAGTGACAAAAGTGAGGAAATTTGATGTTAGTGTTGAAAAAAAGACCTTGTACCCACCCCCACCCTGCCCCCCCAGCCGGCATCAGGGTGTGCGTTGGGGTCATTGGCCCTAACTCTCACCCCATCACATGTGTAAAGAAGCTGAGGTGGTGAAGTGTAGGATAATGGGGTGAGAGTTAGGACTGATGACCCAACGCACACCCCAATGCCGGCTTGGGGGCAGGGTTGGGTTGGGTGCAAGGGGAGGCTTCAACCCTAACATCGAATTTCCTCACTTTTGTCACTGTCAAACAACCCTAGCTGATGCATTAAACTGAGTTTTTTGCCTTTAATTTCCCTTCTTTTTGGGAATGTACAGTAGAAGTAGTGAATGGAATGTGGTCGGGCCCCACGCTCCCACCATGTGATGTTTTCTGAGATAGTAATGGTAAGTGCAAGGAAAACGCAAGCGCTAACGGTTGCTCACATGGTGACAGAAATGTAAATGGTAAAGCAAACGTTAATAGAAACACAAATGCAAAATGATGCCAGACCAAATAGTGATGCAAAAGGGAGATGCAACCATATAAAGAAACACAAACCGTGATGCGTACGGTCATGGTACAGCAATTGGAAATGCAAATGGTAACGCTAACAGCATAAATAATACCAAAGGGAACTGAAACAGAAATGCGAATGCAAGCACACACGGAAATGCAAACCGTAACGTGCACAGTCATGGTACCATAATTGTAAATGCAAATGGTAAAGTTAACATGAACAATAACACCAAAGGAAACAGAAACAGAAACAGGAATGGAAGCGAGTGTGGAAGCACAAACCGTAACGTGCACAGTCACATTACCGCAGTTGTAAACGCAAATGGTAATGGTAACAGCAACAATAACACCAAAAGAAACAGAAATGCAAAAGCAAATGGAAGCGCGTAAGGAAACGCAATCCGTAATGTGCATGGGCACAGTAACGGAATTAGAAACACAAATGGTAACAGTAACAGCAACGAAGACACAAATCAGAAGAGAAATGCAAATGCAAATGAAAGGGGTGGTGGAAATGCAAACCGAAAAACAAACAGAAACAGTAGTGGAAACACAAATGGTAACAGTAATGCAACTGCAAGCACAAACGAGAATGCAGAGGGTAACGCACACGGTGGCATACACGGGAGCGGTAATGCAAATGGAAACGGAAACGCAAGTAGAAATGCTAACTGTTACAGTAACAGAAACGAACACCCTGTTTTTGCCTAACAGCTGCATAGAGAAACACAGTGGCCCAGATATTCAAACTGCGCTCAAAACTAGCACAACAGCAGGAGCAAGCACAAACCAGTTGCGTAAATGCGCAACAGGTGTGATATTCAAACATGGAGCAGAGCAAATTGCGCAAGCAACCAACGTCTGAATAGCGCACATACTGCGCCATCGAGCAACCAGGAAGGAGAAGCTGAGCCAAAATGTTGCACTATGGAGCAACCAGGGAAGCTCAGCTGAGCATTCCAGAGCAGCCATAGCGCAAGCACAGCCCCCCCAGAGCAATAGAACTGCACATCCAGGGAGGAAGGCTGGGGCCCACCGCCAGCCATGCCACACATGGGCACAGGAACACACTGCAGAACCCACACCACACCTGCACACCCCAAGCACAGCATCACTGGGGGTGGGACGGATGATCCACGTGCCCATGGGGACAAGCCTACAAAGCATAGCAGAGCCATGCACCCCAGCACAACCACTGGCAGGCAGAGAGTGCCACACACAGGGGGTTGACAACCACAGTGCACATCAGCCCCCCGTATGCACAGCACATCCTGCACCGTGACCCCAAGACACCACCCATGTGCAGTGACTGGCACTGCAGGAAACACCATGCATCCCCCCTGGCACACGTCAACCCCGTGCTGCAGAGAAGCATACAAGCCAGATCCACCCTGTGCATCCAGCAGTGGGTGGCAGCAGACGGCAAGACCAACAGAAAGTCAATGCCATGCTGGTGATACCTCCCCATGCACACACACGCACACACACACACACACACACACACACACACACACACACACATGTACCCAGGACCATACCACCCCAGATGGCTTGTACACCACTGCAACTGAGCAACCATAGCCAGCTGCAAATCAGAGACCAACACAGCATTCATATCAAAATAAAAATGTATTATCAAAGAGTAAAGTACAAAACAATCAACCAGAACTACTTACAAGGGGGATGGGTACAAGGTCGGTTGGTCAAGGGTAGGGATTACAAACTTGGAGAGGAAGGCAGGGTGGTAGGGATGGGAGAAGTGGGAAAGGTAAAACAATCTATGGTCCCTGCCGCCCGCCTCCTGGCTGGTGTTGGCCCGTCCCATCCGCCTCCTCCAAAGGCCATGCCTGTGGATGGACTGCAGGATGGCTTGGTTGTCCTCAGCAGCTGTCTCATGCTCTGGACATCCCTCCCAATGCGCCGGAGAACCTCGAGGCCTAGGAAAATGGGAACACAGTCAATGGCTGTGACTGACCACAACCCTGAACACCACCCAACCTGCAAGCCATATAGCCCAATGTCCCGCACCTGTGATGGCGTACACCCACCCAAAGTGAACATGCACATGGCCATCACAAACAGGCAGCACCAGCTATGCGCACCACTGCCCACACACACACACTGCCCACGTCCATCACAGTACAAACAAGGCTGGCAAGTGACGTGGCAACATGGTGCGATGCCAGTTACACAGCTATGTGCCCAGTGCATGCCTGGACCACCAGTGACGCATACACAGACGTGCTGTGATACTGCACAGTGATGCATGTCACCTGTGTCATGCCTACATACATAGATACATAGACAGTGTCATCAGATAAGGGCCTATGGCAAACCCAGTCTGTCCATATGAGCTTGTAAGTTCACGTTGTTTCCCTAGAAGTCTGTTGCCCCTTACCCCTGATCTCCAGAATTCCTTCATGTCTGTCCCCTGCAGTCTGAAATCCCGTGATTGTGTCAGCCCCCACCACTTCCTCTGGCAGGGTGTTCCACTTGTCCACCACCCGCTCTGTGAAGACAGTCCATCACCATGTGTCCTCTGAATCGTCCTCCCTCCAACTTCATCCCATGCACTCTAGTCCTGGAACATCTTTTCACTTCAAAAAGTGTGTCCTGCACCCTGTTCCCCCTGTAAGATACCTGTATGTCTCTATCATATCCCCTCTCTCCCCCATCCCCTCCAGGGAGTACATGTTCAGTTCCTTCAACCTGTCGTCATAGGACCCGTGATGCAAGTCATGCACCATCTTTGTTGCCCTCCTCTGAACCTTCCCTGGCCACTCTACGTCCTTACGTAGGTATGGTCTCTGGAAATGTACACTGTACTCCAGGTGGGGCCTCACTAGTGTCTTGTATAGTGGAATTATGACATCCCCCTTCCTGCATGGTTGTATTGTGCAGGGCTAGTGGACTTCCCCCCCGCAGCATGCAATAGCATACATGAAGTCATGATACTCACATTGCTCAAGCAGCTCTGTCTGCCGCTGTTGACCCTGCTGCTGTTGCTGCGGCTGCTGCTGTTACATCCGGGGGGCGACTCCTGCTGCCACCGGGGTCCTGGCATGGCCCTCCTCATCCCGGCCCTGCATCCTCAGATCCCGGCCTGTGGGAGACATATGTTGAGACAAACATCAGTGTGACTCAAAAGCGGAGTGCCCCCTGCCCCAGTGAGAGTGCCTGCCCACACAGCCATAACCATCCATCGACGCTGCACACACACAGCCAACCGTGTCCGAGCCGGCACCTATGCACAGCCACCCAAGCACACACACACCCCTACAGAGAATATAGGTGCATAGATGGTACACTCACCTGGCCTAGGCACCACGCCCCACCTGGCATGCAAACGCAGCCGCATCAAGAGTTCTGGCTCCCTCCGGCAGAGGTCACTGTACCAGTGCTGGCACTGCTCAGCAGACCTGCCCCGGCCAGTGACCTCCACCAGGTCAGTGGCCACTTGCTGCCACACGTGGGTCCTAGGCATGGTGAGGGGGGCCTCACCATACAGTGCCTCACAGTGGGGCTCCACCAGGGCCACCAGGTTGGCCACTTCAAGCTGGATCCAGGACACCGCCCTCCTCCTAGCCATGGAACCAACTTTACAGCAGGCAATATGGCGCCCTGCTGCGCTGTGACCCCACATGGAGTTGTTGTGCAATAGACCACCACAGGCTCCAATTGCGCTGTTCGAACAGCGCCGTCACTTTACATGGCGCTGTCACCAGACAGCGCAATAGGGACGTACACATGGCATGCAAACAGCGCCAGAGGGCAGAGGGCAGAGGGCATACACAAGGTCACGGCAATGACGCAAGGCTACGCACAGCGCCATAGGATGTATAGGCATCCTGCGCGACTGCCAAGCTGAGCACCAGTACCACAGTGGACTATTGCGCAGTAGTGCCACAGTGCCATATAGTGCCCAGTGCTGTAGCGCCACTGGCACAATGGTGGCCATGGCCTGAATTGCCTATCGCGCTCAGCAGGTCTGCAGCGCGATAGACGCATGCGTAAGCTGTCTGGGCATGCGTAATGCAGTGTAGCACGCAGCCACAAACATGCGCCATTGGCTCAGCCGGACCTTCCGTAGTGCGCAAAGTGCAAAAACGCGATATTCAGCCGACATATGCAAATCATTCGATCAGCCATTCAAAGGCGCAGTGGCGCGATCAGCATGTCATTAAAGTAGCGCCACACCTCATTTGCATGTGTTGCGCTATAAAAATGCGACAGTGGGTTGTGCTGGCCAGATTTGGTTACTGCAGGTGAGAGGTGAGTTACATGCTGTGTGATGCTCAGGACAATGCTCATGGGCAGGGGTGCCGGAGGATGATAAAGGCTGAGGGGGCTGAGCATGTAAGGGGCACTTAGAAAGGGACAAAGGGCACCCTTTTGATCAGTATCTGCCATGCGGAGTGGAAACGTGGGGGGCGTCCGCCCCCCCCTGGGCGGGCAGCTATGCTCATGGGGAAATGCTGTCGACTGCACAGTGACAGGTGTCCACTACCACCCATACAGATCACCATGACTGACCAGATCCAAGCTGAGGGTGTGGACGGTGGGCGTAGGAGGAGGCCAAACTTCACCGAGGAAGAGACGGAGGCCCTCTTCCAGGCCTACCTGGAGGATGACCCACTAGTGAGTGGACGGAGGGGCACCCCTCAGGAACATGCAGCTGCATGGGAAGGGGTAGCTCGGGCCGTCAACCTGTACAGAAGCCACCAGCACTCCATGCAGGAATGCAAGAAGAAAATGGGGACTGACCGCAGGAGGCTGAAGGAGAAGGTGGCAGCCTTCAGGGCGGCACGTGCTGGCACTGGTGGGGGCCCACCAGTGGTATTGCAGCTGACCCCTACAGAGGAGACACTGGTTGCGGCCATGCAGCCAAGTGCCATTGCTGGCATACCAAGTGGAGGATTCCAGACAGGTGGAAGCCCATCACTGCACGGTATGACATGGTGGTGTTGTTGGGGGGCTGTTGTTCACATGCACTCATGTACTCTCTTTCTGTTACAGATCCTGTTCGTCTTCAGGAGACGGTGGTGGTGGTGGGTCCAGACAGTGATGCAGACCTGCTGGACGTGGAGGAGGGACCATCCACCTCTGCCACCAGCCTGCAGGCACTGCAGCAGCATGCACGCTGGGCCAACAACTCTGGTGTCAGTGATACGGGTGCAGGGGGTGCACAGCTTGTGTCACAGCAGTCTGGCATGCAGGTATGCCAGCATGCTGTACCTATGGCAGTGGCACGCACCTGCACCATTGATGATAGCAGGCCTGCAATGGGCAGTGATAGGTGTGTGTCCCATGACGGACACATGGCAGGCCAGCACGTGCCCCTGGGCCTTCCTGGTTCACACCTGTGTACCAGCGTGCTGGCACAGTCCCAGGCTGTGCCTGTCAGCACTGGTGGGACAGCACCGGTGGCTGTGCAGGTGTCTGGCACTGTTGTCAGCACGGAGGTGGAACAGGTGGACCTGGGGGCTCAGCAGTTGGAGGGACGGCAGCAGCAGTCGCACACCAGGTCTGGGGGTACAGTGTCAGGCAGTGGCACATGCCCACCGCCCTTTGATCTGCCCATACCTGGTCCTGGTGAACAGTGCCCACCCTCAAGGGGTGCTGTGCACCAGGACCGTCCACACCCTGGGGGTCACGATGCCATTGGGGCACAGTACCCATTGGACACGCACACCCGCCTGCTTCAGGAATCAGTACAGCTGCAGAGGCGGGTTTCAAGGTCTGTGGAGGCACTGTCTGTGTCCATGGAGTGGCACAGTAGGGAGTGTGCTCGGGACCGAGCCGAGCTGGTCTGTATGCGGATGGATGTGACCGCCACCATTGACAGGCTGACCCAGGCAGTGGTCTCTGTCATGGATGCATTGGGAACACAGTCAGGTGCCCCTGTACCACACACCCCACACAGTGCACTCTCCACTCCCCATTCCCGGTGTCGTGCGACACCAGGCCTGTCGATGCCGGGTTCTGCTGTGGGCATCCCGAGCACCCCTGGTGCAAGTTTGTTTGGCAGGATGCAGACCCCTGTGCGGGCAAGGTTGTGTTTGCACAGTGGGACCCCTGGTGGTGCACCAGCGCCACCCTATGTGGCCCCTGCTCAGCCTGCCAGTGCTGCTGGGCCACGGCGGGGCCGCCCACGCATCCGTGGTGGCCGTGGGACAGTGCTACCTAACTGAGCTGTCTCCCAGTGCAGGCCCTGTCTGGTGCTGCCCTGTGTGCAATGTGTGTCATGGTGGGCAGTGCACTGCTGGGTGCTCTGCTCACCAGCTGACACACGGACCACCTGCACCTCTCCCAACTGCTGTCCACAGGTGCGTGTGCATGATGATGCCTGCATTGCACTGTACACCAAGGTGCAAGGGTGCCCAGGTCCTGACACACGTATGTGGACAGTCCAGGTGGTGGGGGTGGTTGGTGGTCCTGTGTGTTGGCAATGTCATTTCCGCAGTGCTGTGCTGCTTCCCATGTATGCTGCCTGGTGTGTGTGTGTGTCCATATGAGTGCTCACCCCTCTCTGATGGTGTGTTGGTATGCCTGGAACCTTCAACTCCCCTGACCTTCATGCACAGTGTGTTCCCCTGTGTGCCTGTGGTTTGCGCATGGACAATGTTGCCTGCACATGTCCCCTTGACTTACCTGAGTTGGGCGTAGTGCTCTTCTGCAATGGTGTCCCGGTGCAGCTGGGCCTGCCGGGTCAGTCGGGGGTCCCTCCGTCCTAGGAGGGGCTGCTCATCACCCACATCACCGGCGCCACTGGAGTCCCCATCGCTGTCCCCCTCTTGGACCTGTAACGGCTATCCATGGTCTTTGGCCATGTTGTGCAGGATGCAACAGGCCAGGAATATCCCACAGGCCTTTTGGGGCTGTACTGTAGGGCTCCACGAGAGTGTCCAGGCATCGGAAGCGTGTCTTGAGCATCCCAAACACCCGCCTATGATGTTACATGTTGGTGCATGTGCCTCATTGAAACATAGCGCTTGGGGTCGGGGAGTCGTAATGTGTGTGAGCAGCCAGGGACGGAGTGGGTATCCGCAGTCACCTGTGTGGAGATAGTGGAGATCAGTGTCATGTCAGGTCCATATTGCCCATATCCTTGTGTGCCACTACCATGGCACCTGTGTCATTCCCACCCTTGCACAGAGTTTGCATTCCATACATGTGTACTACCACTAGATGACCCTGGGGATGTTCCCACTCTCGAATCGATGGCACAGTGCAGACTGGTGCCATATGAAGGCATCATGTGCTCCGCCAGGGTGTGTGGCACAGACATTGATAATCGCCCAGTGGCATCACACACCACCTGGCAGTTGACACTGAAAAGCCCTTTCGGTTCGATACCTGGCTGTCAACAGTGGCATGCGAATACACACAGCAGTCTATGGCCCCTAGCACGCCAGGCATACGTGCTACCCTGTGGAACTCCTGCATGTTTGTTGCACGCCTCTGCCACGGTGTTGGGGAAATGGATGTACTCCGAGCATGAGGCAGCAGTGCGCTGAGGAATTGGGTGAGGATGCGTGACGCGGGCCGACTGTGTAATGCCTGTGGTGTCCCCTGTCGGCCTCTGGAAGGTGCCGTGGCGAGCAGGCACATGCAGGCTGTCACCTTGGTCTCCATGGACAGAGCATGACTCCGTCGTGAGGGTGCCTGCATCACATCACTGCACAGCTCGCAGAGCCGTCTCAGTATTGCCCTGTTCAGGTGGTACTGGGCCACAATCTCGACGTCTGTGTACAGCTCGGAGCTGATGCGGGCACGATACCGCCTGTCGGGGGCATACCACAGACGGGCCCCTCCGCGGCCACGTCCCCCTGCAGCATGGTGTCTCACCCCCCTCATTACAGCTTCCATGTGGAAGCTGACACTGTCCATCTCCCTGGCTTCTGCCCCCCCAGCTGCTGTTCCTGTGTTACCCCCGCTGCCCCCACTGCTGCTTCCACTGCACCGGGCACCCCCCACTGGCCTCTCTGTCCTCCTGGACCCACTGTCCCTCTCTGCCCTTCCAGCTCCTGTCTCTGTCTCTCTCTCTCTCTCTCTCTCTCCCCCAGTTTGCGGCCTGCTAGGGTTCTTGCGCCGCTTCCTTGAGCCTTTTTATTTTGGCTCAAATCCGGTACTGCGCAACTTCCGGCTGAGCCACTTTTGCGCATTGAGCAAGTGTTCGGATATCGCCGCGCACTTTATGCATGGACCCGCCTCGTTGCACATGCCTTCATTTCATTGCGCTGTTACTCAGCATGTTTTGGTGGCGCAACTGGCCCCTTTTCTGAATATTGCAGAATGGCTGATTTTGAGTTGGCGACGCTGTTAACCCTGCTGCGCATGGCGCAACCCTTTTGAATATCTGGGCCAGTGTGTACAAAGAATGTATGCTTAATAAGGGGCCTCGGAGCAGAAAATGAGCTGTTGGAATACTAAATTGCTTATATCTCAGGAACCATGTGACGTAGAAAAAAAATGTTATTTTCACGTGATTCATGAGTTTCCTGGCTAGGTTTTCATTGAATGCATAGCCCACAGGGCTACACAATGTGCAGACTGGGCAGACTGGATGGGCCTTGCGGTCCTTATCTGCCGTCAACTTCTATGTTTCTATGTTTCTAATGTCATGACGAAAATTCTGTGTCTTGCACCTTTTCCGAGATACGAGCCCCTAAATGCGCAGCAAATGCCACCATGTTAGTCTATGGGAAAAAAAAACATCAAATCTGGAGTACAGTAACTTTGCATCTGTGCAATATTTTGTCACCAAACCACCAAAAGGCACATCTGAGAGATGTTGGTTGTCTTCCCTTCAAATTTCAGCTCAAAAGACCAAACCGTTCTTTTGCAGCAGGGTGGCAAAGAACTCCTGTCATTTTGGCCATAGTCTGGAAAAGTAGTGTCGCAATTTGTGAAAGCTTTCGAAAAATTTTGTGAAAGTGTCACAGGTGCAACACTACTTTACGACACTACTTTTTCCAGAAATTTGAAAAACATATTTCTGGGGTGTTTAACCCCAAAATAAAGACATGGCTAGCATCCTGAGGGAACACAAAAATAATTGTGTTCCTAGAGGGTCCCAATTTTAAATGGCAAGCATTTTTCTGATCAGTGACTGAAAAAAAATAGCGGATTTGCAACACTACTAGGGCCATTTGCAACACTAAAAAGTGCATTTGCAAAAGTGTTGAACTTTTTGTTAACTTTTCCCATTGACTTATAATGGGAACTTGTTTTTTGAATAACTTTTGAACCATTCAATATCTTTTCACGAAACCTTCAAAAGACACATTGGGGATGCTGGCTGCAAGTTCCCTGAAGTTTTCAGACCAGTCATGCAAACCATGCGACCTGTAGGCATGAGCAAAGAATGCACAAAAAAGCATAATTGCGCATTCAGATGTCATTTAATAACTCTGCAGCCGTATATCCGACCGATATGAAAGTTGGCAGATCCCAAGATCTATCATGCTCAACTGGGCATACCAAATTTCTGGCAAATCCATTTAATGGTGGCAAAGTTATTATGGTGCAAAGTTTCACCCTTTAACCTTAAAAGTGATACTCAACCCTAATTATGGTAGCACTACTTGTTATTTATATATATATCTATATATATATATATATATATATATATATATATAGATAATATATATATATATATATATATATATATATATATATATATATATATATATATATATTATAGTGGTGGGATCGCGCCACTATAGTTAGGGTTCAGCGTCACTTACATACTAAAGTCAAAGTTTGGTCATTAATAACTTTGGACCCATTCAATAGCTTTGCCTGAAATTTGGTACACACATTGGGGCATGGTAACTCTCTTGATTTTCCAAATTGCGTTTCGGTCAGAGTGCCAGTCTTTGTGTACGAAAGCACTGAAAAATGCTAAATTATCCATTTTTGGAGGCACCTTTTGGCATTCTTAATGTTGTCCTGCATGGCTGTTGTGTGGCATACCACTCTGTGAGATGGCTCATTTGAAAGAGCTTTTGTGGCTGAACATGCCACTTTTTGTTTGGTGAAAGAATATTAAGACATTCAAAAGTTATGGCAGTTTTAACTTCCCATTATAAGTCAATGGGGAAATTTATATGTAAAGCGTACAGTATTTTGCGATCAAAGAATGGGGTTCTGGCCATCTCATCCTGCCTGGTGGTCAAAGAATTTGCAGCCTCACGGTTCAAGAATCTTTGACCCCAAGGATTTTTTCAAATTCTTTGACTGCGAGGTCCACAATCTTATTTTGAGTTTTCTGATCGCACAAACACAAATATCTCGGCTCAGGGGTCACTTTTGAAGTAAAACTTCGATGGGTTTTACTCAGGGGACCACAATCTATCGAGCCATGGCTTTGGTTCCATCCAAATTGGTCCAAAAATTGAATTATTAGCTTTTAAATTCTTCGTTCGCGGCTCGCTAACGATCTTTGATCGCGAGCCGACAAATTCTTTGATCGCGAGAATCTTTGATCGCAATTGTACATCGCAAGCGAGGAATGAGATGGCCAGATTTTAAAATAGCATTCTGTGGCCCAGGGGTGCCATAGACTATTAAATTAAGGTGAGTTTTGCTCAGGGGGCTTCGATGTGCCCCATCTGCATACCCAAAATAATGTACTAACTATCCCTGGTAGTCTAGTGGCCCCCCATCACAGTAGAATATTAACTACACTGGTAGTCAAGTGGCTCCCCAATACAATATATTATCCTATGTAGTGCCCTGGTAGTCTAGTGCCCCCCACCCCTGTATTTTTCACATCCCTGGTAGTCTAGTGGTCCCCGAGCTGTACTGCATTATTATAAACAAATGTTTATATCCTGGTAGTCTAGTGGCCTCCCCAGCATAATGAAATAACAAATTATTTCTATTACCTGGTAGTCTAGTGGCTCCACCCCCACCCACCATGCCAGCCCCCAGCACCCCATCCTTCCCCAGCTGGTGACTGGCACAGCCCCCTCTCCTCCTCCAGCCAACCACTGACTGTTTGCATTACAAGCGGTAATGCGAAGAGGTGCTCTAAAAATACTTGAGCACCTCTTGCATTACCGCCATAATGCAGACAGTTAGTGGCTGGCCGTGGTGATGAGAGGTGGGCTGTGCCAGTCGCTGGCTGTCGAAGGGTGGGGGGGGTGCTGGATGGGCTGGCATGGATGGGTGGGGAGCCACTAGACTACCGGTAATATAAATCATTATTTATTTCATTATGCTGAGGGGGGCCACTAGACTACCAGGGATATAAACATTTATTTATAATAATACAATGCAGCTCAGGGAGGGCTACTAAACTACCAGGGATGTGAAAAAATGCAGGGGGTGGGGAGCACTAGACTACCAGGGCACTACATAGGATAATATATTTTATTGCGGGGGCACTAGACTACCAGGGATGTAAACATTTTATTGTGATGGGGGGGCCACTAGACTACCAGGGATAGTTAGTAGATTATTTTGGGTATGCAGATGGGGCACAACGAAGCCCTCTGAGAAAAACCCACCTTAATTTAACAGTCTAAGGCACCCCTGGACTACACAAATTTAATTAGAAATCTGGCCATTTCGTCCCTTGCTCTTTATTCACGAGTGAGCAATTTCTTTGATTGTGAGCATGCTAATACTTTGATCGTGAGATTCTTTGATTGCAATCATGCATCCCGAGTGAGGGACGAGATGACCAGATGAAAAAATCAATTTACTGAGTCTAGGGTTGTGCTATGAAGAGAAATGAGGGTAGGTTTTACTCAGGGGGCTTCATTCTGATGAACCATGGTGGTGATTTACCATGATTCTGTTTATTTTTCAAACTTGAAGAGTTTTAATTCTTTGATCATGACCCTGCAAATGAGAGTGGGTTTTACTCAAGGGGGTTTCGTTCTGTCGAACCATGGTGGTGGTTTACTGCAGTTCCTTCAATTTTTTGATTTATAAGGTTTTTAAATCTTTGTTCATGAGTCTGCAAATTCTTTGATCATGAACCTGCAAATTCTTTGATCATGAGATTCTTTGATCACCATCTTTGATCGTGAGGGAGGGACAAGATGGTCAGATTTTTTATAATGGAATAGATAGGGAAATTTTAGTAATATTTCATATTGAATATCTTGGGAACGGTTTGGTCTTTTGACTTAAAATTTAGAGAGAAGAAAGGCAATATCCTGCAGATGTGGCTTTTGATGGTTTGGTCAAGAAATAGTACAGGGTGGCAAAGTTACAGCACTACAAAGTTGACATTTTTCCCTTAGGATAACATTGCAGCGTTTGCCTCATTACAGGAATTCTTTGCCACACTGCTGCAAAATAACGGTTTGGTCATTTGGGCTGAAAATTGGAGGGAAGAAAGCCAACATCCCACAGATGTGCCTTTTGGTGATTTGGTGAAATAACACTACAGGGCAGAAAAGTGACGGCACTCTAAAGTTGATGCTTTCTGCCGTAGAATGACATGGCATCTGTTGCGTCTTTCAGGGCCCGTATCTCAGAAACGGTAAGAGATACGGACTTTTCATCAAAGAAAAAAATGCTTAGCCCACCCCCAACTGGGGGCTAAGCATAAAACTAGCCAGGAAAGTAATCATTCATACAAAATTTTTATTTTTTTTCTATGTCGTATGGTGCCTGAGATATAAGCAATTTAGTATTCCAAGTCTTAATTTTCTTCTCCAAAGTCAATTATAGTGCATACATTCTTTGTTTTCAATGCGTTTTTTCAATGCAGTTTTGGGGGAAAAGAAGGGTGTGCCCTTTCGTTACTGTCTCAGTTAGCATTTCCAGTTACACTTCTGTTACCGTTCGCATCTTCGTTCCAATCTATGGCACCATGTGCATTACAGTTTGTGTTTTCGTTTGCACTTATATTTCCATTTTGTTTCACCTTATTGTTGCTGTTACCATTACCATTTGCATTTACAATCGCGGTACCATGCCCGTGCGCATTACAGTTTGCATTTTCGTATGTGCTTGCATTTCTGTTGGCTTTATTGTTGCTGTAACTGTTACCATTTACATTTACAATTGTGGTACAATGACATTGCGTGTAATGGTTTGTGTTTCCGTACGCGCTTGCATTTCCCTTTCTGTTGGCTTTATTGTTGCTGTTACCA
This sequence comes from Neoceratodus forsteri, assembly GCA_016271365.2. Classification (NCBI taxonomy): domain Eukaryota; kingdom Metazoa; phylum Chordata; order Ceratodontiformes; family Ceratodontidae; genus Neoceratodus; species Neoceratodus forsteri. Next base: position 852,212,439 of record CM057450.1, on the reverse strand, counting down.
TAGCCATTTGCATTTACAGTTGTGGTTCCATGAGTGTGTGCATTACGGTTTGTGTTTTTGTACGTGCTTGCATTTCTTTTTACTTTGGCGTTATCGTTGTTGTTACTGTTACCATTTGCATTTACAATTGTGGTACTGTGAATGTGCGTGTTACCAGTTGTGTTCTGTATGCACTTCTGTTTGATGTCTCCATTTACATAACTGTTTGATTTTGTTTCACTTTCTGGTTGCATTTCTATTACTCTTTGTGTTACCATTTACATTTGTGTCACCATGTATGCAAGCCTTTGTGCTTGTTTCCATTGCACTTACTGTTACTATAGTCACACAAAAACACATGGTGGGAGCACAACTTTCTACTTTTCTATTCTTTCTTAAAAAGTATGGAAATTCTATGCAAAAAACTTCATTAATGCATCAGTTAGGGTTCTTCTACAGTGACAAAAGTGAGGAATTTCTATGTTAGGGTTCCCACCCCTTGCATCCCACCCCCACCCTACACCCACCAACAGGCATCAGGGTGTGCGTTGGGTTCATCGGTCTTAACTCTCACCCCATTCTCCTAAACTGCATCACCTCAGCTTGTTTACACATGGGATGGGGGTGAGAGTTAGGACCGATGACCTCAACACACACCCCGATGCCTGTTGGTGAGGGTACGGTGGGTAAGGGGTGCAAGGGGTGGGAACCCTAATGTCGACTTCCTCACTTTTGTCATTGTAGAAGAACCCTAATTGATGCATTAATGAAGTTTTTTGCATAGAATATATATATATATATATATATATATATATATATATATAATATATCACACATCGTGTGTATTATATACAGTATACACATAACACAGACATATAGATTCTCTGCAAAGAAACTTCATTACTGGACCATTAGGGTTCCAGTGTCAAAAGCAGGAAAATTACATCTTAGAGTTCCCAACCCAAAGACCCCACCCCCACTCTCAGTTTCCAACCTTAACACCCAACCGCCACCCTGCATGCAGGAACAGGTGTGAAAGGTGTGCCTTAAGGTTGCAAACCCTAATGCTCACGCCAATCCAAGAGTAAGTGAGCTAAGGTGGATACAGAATAAGAGAACTTTGGTCTTTGAGGGAGCATGCCAAATGTCATGCAAATTGCAAAATGGCTGTGATGTTATTAAAGCACAAAGGGCAAAATATTCCTATTTTCATGAAAGAGAAAAGCACTTTTGCATGGCACATCTAACTTTCCCCATAGGTAATAATGGGAAACTTTGATATTTAATCACCTTTGAAAGGATTAATATTTTTTCACCAAACCTTCCAAAGGCACATCTGTGACCCAAGACCTATTTAACCTGAGAAATGCAGACCAAAACCCCAAGCTGTTTTTGCACAGCAGTGTGACAATTTGACAAAAATGGTAATTTACACATTTTTGAGACAGCATATGTCCACATCCACACTTCCAACTGAAACAGCGATTGCCAAATCAACAGAAAATTGGTCCCTGATGACACATGCCAAATTGTATCCAAACTGCTTGAATGTTTGCAAAGTTATTAAAACACAAATGTTTCAGTTTAAAGAGGGACTGAGTCCAAAATGTTTGGCATCACTAGATTCAGAATTTGGATCCGCATATCCTCAGTCAGCCTCATGCCAAAAATCAGATCTGTAAGTTACTTTGTTTAAATGTTACAAGTCATTTTACAACCCTTAATTCTCTGCCTGTTCAAAAAAGCCAGTTTCAGTGAAAAGCTGCTGCTGATGTCATCTCCTGAACTCATAACCTAGTCCTCCCTGCAAGCTAACTTATATGACTTATTTCTTCTATGTTACTTAAAACTGAGGGTGTAGTAAACATCTGAAAAAGGAAAACTGTTACAGGGGGTCAGCACATGCATTTTGTTAATGTGAAGATGCAAGGTACAGTAATTCAGAATGTGATGGGGTGCAATGTAGTGGCAAACATGGCTTTAGAATGACAAAGTTGTGTACAATGCATGCATGAGATTTTGAAATGTCACCAGGTTGCAATTGTGGAATGCAGCAATGACATAGGCCCAGAAAGTAGCTGGCACACATAATTTCAGAAATTGGCAGTGACATGCAATTTTGGAATGTGGCAGTGATGCACAATTTTGGAATGTGGCAGTAATGCAGAATTTCAGAATGTGGTAGTGACACACAGGTTTGGAATGTAGTGGCAATGCACAAATTAGGAATGCAGCAGTGATGCACAGTTTCAGAATGCGGCAGTGACATGCAGTTTAGGAATGTGGTGGTGATGCATAATTTTGGAATGCAGCAGTAATGAACAATTTCAGAATGCAGCAGTGATGCACAGTTTTGGAATGCAGTGGTGAAGCACAATTTTAGAATGCAGTTGTGACACACGGGTTTGGAATATGATAGTGATACACAATTTAGGAGTGCAGTGGTGACACACACTTTCAGAGTGTGGTGGTGACACACAGTTTTGGAATGTGGTGGTGATGCATAATTTTATAATGCAGAGGTAATACACAAGTTCAGAATGCAGCAGTGATGCATAATTTTTGAATGTGGTGGTGATGTACAATTTCAGAATGTTGTGGTAACACACTGTTTCGGAATGTGGCAGTGACACACAATTTTGGAATGTTGTGGTGACGCATATTTTTGGAATGTAGCAGCAATACTCATTTTCAGAATGTGGTGGTGATGCTCAATTTCAGAATGTGGTGGTGATGTATAATTTTGAAATGCAGTGGTGACACACAGGTTTGGAATATTACGGTGATGCACAATTTAGGAATGTGGCAGTGATGCACAGTTTCAGAATGCATCAGTGACACACAATTTCAGAATGTGGCAGTGATGCACAATTTTGGAATGTGGTGGTGACACACAGGTTTGGAATGCAGCAGTGGCACCCAATTTTGTAATGTGGCAGTGATGCACAATTTTAAAATGGATTGGTGATGCACAGGTTCAGAATGCGTCAGTAATGCACAGTTTTTGAAATATGGTGGTGATGCACAATTTTGGAATGTGGCGGTGATGCAGTTTTTTTGCATTGTGGCAATGACACATAGTTTCAGAGTGTGGTGGTGATGCATAATTTCAGAATGTAGCAGTGATTCTCAATTTCAGAATGTGGCAGTGATGCCCAATTTCTGAATGTGGTGATGATACATAATGTTGGAAAATGAAATGTAGTGATGCACAATTTGGGAATGTGGCAGTGACAAAGAATTTTGGAATGTGGTGGTGATGTACACTTTCTGAATGTTTTGTATATTGTACATCAGATTCTATTGCTCTGAAGAAATTATTTGTCAACTAAATATTTTGATATGTTGAATATCTGACTTCATTGTAAAGACATAACTTGTTGATCAATAAACTTTAAACTGAATGGATATCTGGGGCCCATATTTGCAGTTTGTATACTGTGTCATTCCCAAGGGTTGCTATATGCTATCATATCTTTTATACGGAGCCCCTTTCCTGATCAACTGGCTCTCAACACCTCTTATCATATGTATGATCTGATGCCTGGTGCCTTTAGTGTAGGCCATCATAGACCTAATTGTTTTAAACACTTGTCTTTAATTCAGACTTACCAGAACACCCTGATTGTATTATATGTATTGATATGTTATTGAAGTGTTAATGTTCATAATGGGTGTTACTAAGGTTACTTTCTAGTTTTCTTTTTAGTGTTGTACATCCATGTGGGTGTCCCCTGGTTAGGCTATTTTCTTTATATATACTCTGTATGAACTGTATAAGTTTCAACTCAGTTTATGTATCCAAATGTGGTTATGTTGCTGTACTTGTTACTTATACCAAACACCTAATAAAATAAGAAACTATGCATAACATAGAGAATAATGAATGGGTAGGTAATTATAACTCAGATTTTACACCCCCCCCAAAGGGGTGGGATGCCACATAAACCACGAGAGCGAAGCTTGAGGGGTTTATTAAGGCATTCCACCCCGAGGGTGTGTGTAAAATTTGAGTTTTACATACCTACCCATCCTTTATTTTGTATAATTGCTGGGCATCATTTTTTCACCACAGCAATTCTACAAAATAAATGGATTTCTGTATGGGGTCAAGCCACAGACTGTTGGGATTTTAGCGCAGTCCAGAGTAGCTGGCTCATAAACTGAAGATTCTTTTTTTTTTCCTAACTTGCATCAAATTATATAGGGTTTTGTTTGTACCCAGTAGTATTTTTGGTTAAAAAAAATAACTTACTGCCAACTTCTGTCGGGGAAGTTTCCAGTGCTGAAGAGCTGGGACAGATGGGGCAGAAAACAAGAAGTTTATGGTAGGCACATGCGCTAAAGTAGTGAAACTGGGCATGAGTTTGTCATTATGAATGGCTGGTTATAATGACAGAATTATTACCTGGTTTCCCTATGGAAAAAATGGCAACCTGTTATTGTATAGAAAATAATGTATGGGCAACTGTACACAACAAGGCTCTGTATCCATCAAGGAGTTGAGATGACAGCAAATGGACTTCAAGAGTGAAGCTCAAGAGTTCCGTGCTGTCATTTGAACACTGAGATGGAAAAACATAGCAGGTTGTATATGGTTGCCTATATTTTATATACTGTGTATGTTTTTTTTTACACAGAAGTCATAGAAGTGTCCTCCCTACCATTAAAAAACTTGTCATTTCTTTATGAAAAATCCCTTACCTCACACTCAGCTGCTCACTACCCACCCTGTGTCCAGAACTGTACTTTTTAACTTATACAGGATTGTAAATTTAATTTCTACTTTAGAATATGTTAGTGTCAGGCAACAGTACTGGGATATAAACTGCTTTAATTTCAATAATGTTGACTGAAATGGAAGTGCTTAATTTGGCAGTATCATCACCAGATGTGGACTGTTCCCTGTTCAGAATTAATGGTACAGTATTTTACAAGTCAAATGGTACATTTCTGAGAACTAAGTGTGCAGTAAGCACATGGGTGTGGGATGAGCAAGGAATTTACAATCTTTTTGAATTGTATAGAACAACTATTTGGAATGTGCATGAATTGTATAGAACAACTATTTGAATGTGCACAACAACACTTTAGAAAGCAAACAACAAAGATTTTGAGCAGGCTGATATACTTTGGGGATATGACATGGTTGAGTGTGAGACAGAAAAAATATCTTCAACAAGCAATAATACCTGACAGGATGGGTGGTATTGGGCTATACAAGACTGTCCAGGGTGTACTGGAGCCCAACACAGCAGGCTGAGGGCCTTATAGCCCCTGGAAGGTTCTGTATAGCCCAATACCACCCACCTTGGAGGATACAATTGCGCTTAGAAAGTGGGTTACTGGTAACAGTTTAATTAAATATTACAAATTTAAAAAAAACACTTAAAAATTAGTAAAAACTAAAAGAAAATCAGTTTTCTTGTAAAGTAGTCCCTCTACTGGTGTACTCACCAGTACGCACTGCTGTGTTTCACAAACTTTTTTTTTACCTTTACACTGTTGTAGTGTGTCTTTCTTGTTTGCTGCCCTCCCTCCAGTAGCAGTGCAGTGTGCCACACCCAAGCAATGCATTGAATGTCATTTCTTTCAGTATGGTCTGCATTTCATCACAGACTCAGAGGCACCATCTGATGTTCTTTTACCATGTTGAGCTAATTCTGTCAGGCAGCATTTTTGTTTTCACATGTAGTCAGGAGTGCAGTTGGAAAGCAGCATGAGGGATGCCAGTGTAAGCATTTTCACTGGTCCAAAAAGTAAAAGAAGGTTGTTACTCAGTAGAGCTGAAGACAGCAGCACAAGTAATGTACAGTAAATGTTGTGATTTGTTTTTCAAATATGCTTACTTTCTGAGGCAGGTAGTGATGAATCAGGGAATGGAGCCAGCAATTGATTAGTAGATCATTGTCTGAAACTGATTTGGATGGAATTGGGTTGGCCGAGAGATGTGGTACGATTGGAAGTGGTGGGATGATAAAGCACAGTGGCTGGACAGTTGCATTAGGTGATTTTTGTTTTATGTAAAAAAAAAATTCTACTTTCTGAGGTGGGTTGAGGTGAAACAAGGCACCAGAGCTGGCAGTTATCAATTTAGCATGAGTGAAACTGCAGCACTAAGCAAAGTAAATAACATCAGCATGATGTCACTGAGAAAAAAAAATAATGCTTTAGGTGCCACTGTTAAGATACATTTTTGAAGAAAGCTAGTGTGAGTTTATTTGCCAGGTTCTTCACTGTATAATATAGAAAAAAATGGTGGATTCAAAAACAAGTTGGGGGGCTGGGGCTGTAGTTCTTGTTAAGTGAGAGAGAGACAAAAATGGCAGCATTTTGAAATTGAAATTTCTGGGGCACAACGAGATTGGAACATAATTAGGCAGCTACAGACTGAGACTGATTATTTCCTTGTCTCTGTTGCCTGATATTGGACCAGCTAGTTTGTGCCATTAACCAATCAGAAACAATAAATCTCCCTACTCATTTTCTAATGAGCTATACTTAACCTCCTGAGCTTACAAGTGGTGAAGCCACTAGTGCAGTCAGAAGAGGTCAAGTACAGCGAGTGAAGGTATTTCTGCTATCTCATTCTCACTCATGTCATATTAAATTTGTACAACAGATGTTTAGGTGGTTTTGTGATTGAAATGATAAAAAGGTACAAAATGAAGAAAAGTATAAAATGAAAACAGTACCACTCAAAGCATCTCACTCTCTGATCAGTTTGATTTGCACAACAGGTGCTTAGGTGGTTTTGTGATAGATATAATAAATCAAAGTAGCAAAGGTACTGACAGGCATTAAACTCAATATTGTAAACTATTAATTAATGGCATGAATCAGAGAGGCTCCATTTCTTTGATCCAGGAACTGTATCTGGTTAGCCATACAGCACTTCCACCCACCCCACCAGCATACTGCCCTCAACTCAGGACTGGTTCCACACCACACCACAGCACACCCTTACCTCCACCACAACACTTCCTCCATAATAGGGTCCAATAGCAATACTTCGATGCAAAAGTATATTAATGAATGTTGATTCCGATACACCTGCAGATAGGATAAAACCAGAGTTTTGCTGCCCACACATTACTGCAATCATTTCCCAGGTGTGCATCTAAACATCTGTACCGAGGTAAGAGAAATGGGCAACTTTGTTTCACTAATAGACCTAGCTGCTGGGAAATGGAGTGAAGTTGTATGTTTGGAGAGCCACCTTCATTGTTATCCAGTATGCAGGTGACTAGGAATCATCCTTCATTTATATACTTTTGTACTGTAGGGCTTGCAGACAGTGACTGAGACAACCATTGTGCCAAATAATGGTCAGATATGTCTTCAGAGAGCAAGATTGTCAGTCTTAGAAAACGGAGATGAAATGGCCACAATAATATTGTATGCTTGTTAGTAGTCATGCCAGGAGTATGTAACAAGGGACTGTCAGATGTTTATGGTCATTCTAGTATGAAATGAGTGAAAGCTGTAAATTACAATGTAAACACTGTAATGTTGCCTTTTTGTCTGTTCTGGGCTGTAATGGGGATGATCTCACAATCCAACATTTTAAGTGAAGACATGTTCAATAAAATAAACAAATAAAATAAAATGCAGCACTGTGATCTGATACAAAAGCTGCTCTATTTACCCTACTGCAAACAATAGCCTATACATTTATTTGAAAGCAATGTTTTAATGTTATTTTCCATTACCATTTATTTAGAACAAGATGAAACAACAATAAAAAATTGCTTAGAAACCACTGTGTTTAGCATACACAGTCTGAATGGTTTTTGAGTTACTCCTCAAGCACTAACGTTCATGATGTTTCTGCCATTTTTCAATATACAGTAACTTGAAACCTATGCTTGCTAACTCCAAAGCACACGTGATATTGGGATTTTTGCAAGACATCTAAATAAATACATAAACCATCAACACCAACACTCACTCAAACTCATTCTAGGACAATGACCTACTGAAAAACAGTTCTAGAACCATATAGCTTGTAGTTATTACTTTTATTTCCATAGGAAAGTATAAAAATTCATTACATTCATGAGACAGCACTGGTATAGGCAGTGTCAGTGTAGCAGCCTAATGTTTTGCACTGGGTACACTTCATCTGAGGCCTCCTATGTGGTATAGCATGCCCACTTTAATCAGCTATTTCTCATTAAACAATATAAAATGGGCAAGGAAATCCTCTGTCCTGATTGGCTGAGACTTGGTTCTAGCCATGGCAGTAAAAGAGCACCACCAATGGCTAAAATCAAGTCCCTGCCACGAGGCAACTCACAGAATTCATAAGCCACTTACTTCCTAATTCCCATCACAAACATGACTACAACCTTTACTCATACGTAAAAAAAAAAAAAAAATCAGCTAGGCCCTAGAAATTAAAGTCCATTAAATTAAATTAAATTAAATAAGGTAAGTAAATAATTTAATGTTATTTTCACTCAAGAGCCCCTTCTTATACACATACGCACATTTAAAAAATCAACTACTATTCAGAGTTTCTATTGCTGGTGTTTCTTTGAAGACTATGAAAATTCCCATTCCTTTCACAACTAGAGGTGGTACGAATTTAAACTTCTCCCATGAAGTTCAAGCAAATTGCTGAAAATTCGCACCTCGCACAATTCTCAGAGTTGTCAGAACACTCCGAAACTTCGATTCACATGGTTTGTGTAAAATATTTAGCGAAATTCCCTTTTTCTAATGCAAAGCATGAATTTTGTGGGTGGAGTGCAAAATTTGTGGGTGAAAATTCACACTGCATGGCAAAATCTCCAAAATTCACTGCTGCGAATTTCGCCAAATCTCTCCTTGAAATGTGCAAATTAACTCACAGAGTGAATTTTGCTGACTTTGCACACCTCTAATCCCAACCAGTTTGTCTCAGAACTCCCTGCTTCTTACCTGGCAACAGGTAAAACTGAGGTTCTAGCTCCACTTGAGGCCTGTGTGTGACAATGTCTGTGTGTGTATGCCAGTGGAACTGTGAAGAATTTTGGAATTCATGTATTCCAGGTTATCATTCTGTGTGTGTGGCGAGGGCATTCTACTACTGGAATAATGCAGAGCTTTGAATTTTTCTATGCCATGGTAAACAATCACACAATGTACTGAATGTGAAGGAAGGTAGATGACTGACAGGTGAAAAACATATGTGGAAGGACTATTTTACAATATTTAGTAAAATTTTATTATATTTTTTGTGGCTTTGAAAACTTTTAGAGTGTTCATTTTTTAACAATTGCCTATAGGCCCATTTTATATAAGCAATAAGGCATTCCAGGAATGCTGGTGGTTCTAGGTTTCCTCCACAGTCAGGGAATTAAGGCACTTGGCTTTGCCTCATTCCTCACTTTGTCCCTGACTATGGAGAAACCTAGCACCACCAATGCCCTGTCATGCCTTATTGCTTAAACACCTTCCTCTTCCCATACCCAGTCCTCCATAACAGGCAGAAATTAGGTTTCTTATTTTGAACAATGGAATTAACAGATATTAATATTAAATGGTATAACCTAATGCAATACAAATCTTATTTGTATAAACTGTTCATAGGTTTATCATTCCACATGTATGCCTTGTACTATGGTTTGTTACTCTTTCCCAATTTTAAAGTAATACTATTTTTGTTTTGTATATCTTTTAAAAGTTAGTCAAGTATTGCTTCAGAACTAGGCATCATTAAAACTGTGCAGTAACTACATCAAGGGAACCAAATAGAAATCAGATGAGACATTAAATGTGAGTACAGTATCACAAAGCTGCAGTCCTTTCATTTGAAAACATTAAATTATTGAGCTAGATAATACTACAAGTATATTTTGGTTTGTCAGATAGTTCCAGTCTTTGTAAGAGGTAATCATCACTGTAGCCATTCTTAAACTAAAAGGCATCTTCTTGGTAAGAATCCTTTCAGATAATGAAGCTTTGGATTTGGAACCCTCACTAATTTAAGACTGAGAGATCAGACCCAGAATGACTGAGATCACAGATGTGCTATAACTTCATCTATTGTAGTCACAACTTTGTTTAAGAAAACTTAGCCACATGTGGCAGGTTAAAAAAATATGTCCATCAGCGCATGCTGAAATCTTGTGGTAAGTGGCACAATCGAGCAGTAGTGGTAACCATGTGAGAACAATGACACATCGTTATTCAAATATAAAGAATAAACAGATAATACATTTTATGATACAAAATGTGGAAGATGGAAGTCTAAGTTTGCTGGCCAAGGCACCTAGCTTCACCTAATCTCTTTTTTTCTAGGTTGCTTGAAAGAGCAGAGCAGAGCAAAGAACCTTACCAGAGCAAGGATAAGGATTAAGGCTTATTTTGGCTAGGCTGACTTCCTGTGTGTTGTTATTTTTATTTTGTACTCACAGGGATTGTTACTGTTTGTTGCTAACATTTTATTGCTTTATTTTTCTCTGATTCAGATTGTTTTTGGTGGGTATACCTTCTGCTGCATTATTACAGGGTGTACCTACAGGTGTGTGCTTACAGATTACTGCTGTAATCTTCTGATTCAAATTGTCTTTTGCATGGTATATCTTCTGTTACTGCTTTATTTTTCTCTGTAGCAGAGTGTTTCTTACAGGGTATATCTTCTGTGAAATTATTACAGGTGGTGCTTTACAGGTTTTACAGATTTATCTATCATTAGGATAAGCTTTCAGGGCTACTACATTTGTGCTGGCTGATTGTTTCTGCTCTTACCTCATTGTTTCTTTTGTCCATGGTTCTTTTTCGGCAGGGGAAGGGCCTAGCCACCCACCCCTATCCTCAACCACCCCACACTACACTCCTTTTATAGGGTAGCACAGTCATGACATTTCCTGTGGCAAAGCAGGAAGGGACAGATCAGAGGGGTATCCACTCAGTGACCTCATTTACAGGGGCACTAGTAATTTAACTTGTTATAACAAGTTATACAAAAACAAACAAACAAAACACAAAATCAAACTTTTGCTTTCATTTTCTTCCTTCTAATTACTCTGATCAGGTTATAAATCCAGAAGCTTATCTGGAATGGAAATTATTAACTGCAGGTACTGCGGAACACTTTTCAGAAGGGCAGTTTTACAGGATTTAGGACACTGTCCTACATGCTGGGCCACTGGAGATCTAAGGGCTCAGCTCCAGACAGCATGGGCAGAGATTGCACACCTTAAATTGCATATTCATGAGGAAATATAAGAACCACTCACCATTTCCCCAACCATAGAAGGTAGTTGGTCCAGAGGATGGCAGGTGGTTAAGAGGGGCAAATCGGGTGCCCCATTACTCGGTGCTCTCCAACATATCACCTACACAAACCATATAAAAACTACAAACAGGTATCTGCCTCTATCTCCGAAATCAAACAAAGGGGCAGAGGGCACTGCAGAGCAGGACACTGCAGTACAGGAGATAGCACAATAAAACTCAACCAAAGCAGGAACCAAAACAAAAAAAAAGCAAAAAGAAAATCCAAAAAACTTCTGATCATAGGAGACTCCATGATTTGCGGAGTTGATTCATATCTCCAGCCAGGGATAATGGTCAGATGTCTCCCAGGTACATCAGCATGGGGAGACACTGACCGCATTGCTAAAATTATTTAGGAAGCAGGAAAAAACATTGATGTCCTGGTACACATAGGGACTAACGATTTCGCCAGCAAGTCAATTGTGGAAATCAAGGAACACCTGACCAGGCTAGGTGACAAACTATCATCCATTTCATCTGGCATCAATTACTCTGAGATCCTGCCAGTCTGGGAGAGGGGGACAAATGGACGGAAGATCAGAGAAGGGGAGATAGGGGAGCTAAACATGTGGCTCAAGGGCTGGTGCCACGAAAAATGACACAAATTTGTAGGAAACTGGCAACAGTTTGGGGAGTGAAAGTTCTTTAAATTTGATGGACTGCATCTGACTAAGGAGGGAGTCAATGCATTGGGGCAGAAGTGTGACATCTTTGCAGAATATTTGAACTAGCAAATGGGGAGAGGGGTGCAGCACCCCATAAGTCAAATGGGAAGAACACCCCTCCCCCCTCAGCTAGTGGTCAAACAGGAGTTCAGCATGTTTGCAGTTAATTTGCATCACCAGGTAAAGAAAAAGGTCTGGCTCCCCATACGATGCACAGGGGAAATGCCGGACCTCTCCCAACAACTAACACACTGAAATCTGGCCAATGGAAAATCCTGCACACAAATGCTCGCAGTCTGGGAACCAAGATCCCAGACCTGCATAGAATAATGACAGAGGCTAAACTAGACATAGTAGCCGTTAGCGAGACATGGTTTACCAGTAATCACACTTGGGAGACTTTAGTACCTGGCTATGTACTGTTCAGAAGAGACTGAGGTGCAAAAAAGGGGGGGGGGAGTGGCCCTTTATGTCAATGAAAATATCAAAGCTACAGAAATTCAGATTACACATAAGGAACCAGAAGATCTGTGGGTCACCCAGGAAACAGGAAATGGGACAGCCATAAGAACTGGGGTTGTGCACAGGCCTCTAGACCAGGGGGAGAACATAGACATGTTCCTGTTAGAAGATATACAAAACATGACAGCTAAAGGGGAGGTTCTGATAATGGGAGACTTCAACATGCCAGATACAGATTGGTCAATGCCAGCAAGGACATCTTGCACAACTAGACACATGGTGTATTCTCTGCAGGGGGGAAGGCCTCAAACAACTGATACAACAACCCACAAGAGACAGGGATATCCTAGATCTAGTACTGACTAACAGGGAAAGGATCACAGATCTCCAGGTAGAAGGTCACCTGGGTGCCAGTGACCATCACATGGCATGGTTCAATTTGGCCACTAGAACAAAATCATCCCATTCCAAGGTGAAAATATGGGACTTCAAAGGAGCTGACTTTGATAAGATGGCCAACAGTGTTAAGCTAGCCCCGTCAAAAAGAAATACAGGTGAGGGGGTACAGGCAAAGTGGGCAAGCATTAAAGATGCAATACTTGAAGCAACATCCCATTGTGTTAGTGAGAAAATGAAGTGCAAAAGAAGAAGGAAACCACTTTGGTTTTTCAAACACAGTAGCAGAAAAGGTCAGAGCCAAAAGGCTGGTCTTCAGGAAATATAAGGGAACACAGCAGGATGAAGATAGGGAGGTATATCAAACTTCTCTAAGGGAAGCAGGGAAGGCAGTAAGGTAGGCAAATGCCCAAATTGAGGAAACACTAGCATGAACAGTATAAGAAGGTGACAAGACTTTCTATAGATACATTAGTGAAAAGAGAAAGTCCAGAGGGGATATTGCTAAGATCAAAGGGGATAAGGGGGCATGTGAGGAGGAGGACCATGTAAAAGCATCTATCCTAAATAGATACTTCTGCTCAGTATTTACTGAAGAGAAGGTAGTGCAGGGCCCACAGCTCAGCACCATGGACACCGGGAAGGGAGGTGTGCACAAGTCCCTTCACAAAAGAAAGGGAATCCACAGAGCTCTATAAGCTCAGGGTGACAAAGCAATGGGACCTGATGGCATACATCCAAGGGTACTAAAGGAGCTAAGGGTAGAACTAGCAGAGCCATTATCAGAATGGTTTAGTGAGTCTCTGAGCACAGGAAAGGTCCCAGAAGACTGGAGAAGGGCTCATGTGATCCTGCTCCACAGGAGTGGTAGCAAGGAGGAGGCAGGGAACTACAGATCAGTCAGTCTTACCTCAGTAGTGGGCAAGATTCCTGAGACACTCATTAAGGAAAGGATAGTGCAACACCTGGAATCCATAGGAGCACGGGATCCAAGACAGCATGGTTTTACAAAAGGAAGGTCCTGTCAGACTAATCTCATAGATTTATTTGACTGGCTAACCAGAATGGTGGACCAAGGGGGAGCAGTTGATGTCCCCTACCTTGACTTCAGCAAAGCTTTCGATACTGTTCCACTTAGAAGATTGACTAATAAGCTGTGTAGGCTCGGGGTGCGTCAGATGCTGGGTGGCAAACTGGTCGATAGGCAGAAAACAGAGAGTGGTGGTAAATGGTATACAGTCAGAAGAGATGCAGGTCACAAGTGGGGTACCTCAGGGATCAGTCCTGGGGCCAGTCCTCTTCAATATCTTCATCGGTGACATTGCAGATGGACTGGAGGGTAAGGTTTGTCTCTTTGCAAATGACACCAAGATCTGCAACACAGTAGATGATCCAGATGGGGTGGGCAGAATGAGAAGATATCTGCATAAACTAGCAAAATGGTCAGAAGAGTGGCAAATGGGGTTTAACGCAAAGAAGTGCAAGATCAAGCACATAGGGAAGAGAAACCCTGAAGCCACCTATAGGCTGGGAGGGGAGTTGCTGGCAGTCAAAAGGGAAGAAAGAGACTTGGGCATCATCATCACTGATGACCTGAAATCATCTAAGCAGATCAGTAGCAGTAGGTAAGGCTAGTGGGATTTTGGGGTGTATTAGTAGGGGTATCACAAGTCAGAAGAGGGAGGTAATAATATCTCTTTACAAGACACTGTTTAGGCCCCATCTGGAGTACTGCATGCAGTACTGGAGGCCACATCTTCACAAGGACATTAACCAAATTGAGGCAGTCCAGAGAAGGCAACCAAAATGGTGCAGGGACTGCATCAGAAAACATATGAGGACAGATTAACTGAGCTCAATATGCATACCCTAGAGCAAAGGAGGGACAGAGGTGATATGATTGAAACATTCAAACACCTTAATGGCATTAACAAGGTGAAAGATTCTAACATGTTTCAATATAAGAAAAATAGCAGGACAAGAGGACACAGCATGAGATTAGAGGGAGGCCAATTAAGGGGTAATGTGAGGAAGTTCTTTTTCCCAGAAAGGGTGGTGGATGCATGGAATTCCCACCTTAGGACGTGGTGGATATGAATACAGTGCAGGGCTTCAAACAGGCATGGGATAGGCATAGGAGCAATGCAGATGAGTATGAATAGATAGGCCATTGACAGAGCAAAGGCCAATGGCACATTCATAAGGTAGAAAAAGAAATGGGCAGACTGGATGGGCCTCATGGTCCTTATCTGCCGTCATCTTCTATGTTTCTATGTAAAATATACATTTTATTGCATTGATGTAACACAAATATATACCAAACATTTGTGATAACTTCAACATCAAGTCCCTGTGATAATTAACAAGATTTACAAAAGAACCAAAGCAATAACATACACACTTGTTCATACAACACAGTTCAGAAACTGTATCGCTTTCTGTTTACCTTACTGTTAGGAACTCCAGTGAAAAGATAGATTACATTAGGTGTATGTTAAATTTGGTAATGCATTGCAGACTTTTGTAAACATAAACACAAATAATACTTCTAGCTTTTTTATTATAATTAGTAACACACACAAAGAAGTTCTAATTTCACTTGACATTTTTATTGACTCAATAATCCTTTTCAGGCTTCAGCAGAACAGGCTTATATTTATGCAATTATCTTACCAAGATGAATAGTTCTTTTAATAATTAGAAATAATACTGAGCTGGAATGTTAATGTCCAATAAAAATAATAATGATGATAATATTGTCAGTTAATATCCTGGCACTAACTCTGTAGTAAATAGAATGTGTGCAAGTCCTAGGTTTAACTAAATTCCCTTGAAAATCATATGCACTGAGTGCATGGTGGCAATGCTTGTTGTTGGTAATGGTTGCACCTATCAGCCACAAACACAGTTCTGCAAGAAGTCTGGCCACAGTTTTGCCCTTCTTGATGCCAGTTCCTACAGATTACACATTTATTTATTTTGTTGTTTAACTAGGTATAGCACATTTAGACTTAAAATAGAATACTTTCAGGGCCAGGCAAGCTCAGCTATGCCATTTACTCAGTTTTACAGAGAAATACAACTGAATAGCCAAGTTGCAGCTTGAGGGAAGGGTCTGAATAACTTCATATAAAGATGTACACTAATCCAACAGCCAAGTATGGGTACAGAAATCAAATGTGAAATTGTAAAGTTGTAACTTGTGAACATTAATAAAACATCAAAATATTCAAGAAGTTGAACCACACTTTTTGTGGAGCTCCGAGAGTGAACATACTGTGAACGAATAGTAAATCTGCCAAAGAATTGCAGCAGATGTCAATTTGTCTGTGACCATTTCCCCAGATCCTGAAGCTAGAAGATAAGGTTACTTCCCGTGTGTGGAGGGAAGACCCTGGCACCACCCCAGGAGAAGGAACCACAGAGGCCACTCGTAGGGCAGTGGCCATCTGGATGGGGTGGAGACAGGTGTTAAAAACCACTAAGGCCAGCAGCTCACCCTATTTTCTTCTCTCTCTTCAGATCAGGTCCAATCAGATCAGATCATATCACCAGGAAGGATCAGCAAGAAGGCCTCTGATCATAAGCATGCTCCCCGAGGTAAGGCCTGGGGTTCTGAGATGGTATGCTGGGAGGATATGGCACTAAAGGGGTTTTCAGCAGAGTCTACCCTTTCTCCCTGTTATTACTGAAGCTGCAGGGAACTTGGGGTGAGAGTAGCCCTTCGGGCATATGGCGAGTGCAAAAAAAAAAATAGAGAAAACCTGTGTAGCCCTAACAAGCCACTTTGGTAGCATAGAAATTATGTAAAGAAAAAAGACAGACTGGGGGAAGCAGAGGAATGGAGCCAAGCATCATGGACATGTGAGGACCAGAACCAGACTGCCTGAGGACTCTCCCAACCATTGGCTCCACCAGTAGCTTTAGAATTCCAGCAACTTTGGAGCTTTAGTGGGTAATTAATTCTACTGGGTAGTATAGCACTCCACAGGCCAGTAATAAAAATCTACTGCCAGAGAGGTTGCTAGTGCTAGCAGTGCATGGGGAGGAATGGCAAGGATTTGAGGGAGTCCACAGGTGGTAGCCCAGACTGGGGAAGCAATTACAGGACAGCCAGTCAGGGCCTACTCTCAGCTTGAAGTTAGCTGTATCAAGATCTGGTAGGACAGAACTGTGCAGGGATTCCTAAAGGAATAATTGAGTAATTAGAAGGAAGGTTCTGTACTTGCATGGGCTACAGGACTGGGTGCCCCATCTGAACACCGCTTATATTCAAAACAGCAGATCAGCTCTGGGGTTGTGCAGGGAGCTAGCAAAGGGTTACTGGGGAATCAGTGGGCATAAAAGCCTTGTGCCTAAAAACAAAAAGGCACAAAAGGAACCATTGGCGAAGTCCAGCTTAGGCAAGGTACCATTCGACTGAAGATTGAGTTTGAACAGGTGATCCCACTTTGGAAGTGAGGTCAGATAGAGTGGTGGTCAGCCTATGGACCCTCCTCCCTGTGGAGCTGGTATAAGGCCAGTCTATTGATGCAAGCAAACAATTCAGGCACTAAGGCAGTGTTTCAATAACAGAACATGCCCTGGGCATTGTGATTCAACCAACACAGAGACTATTCCAATAAAAAACAAATCACGGGCCCATTCATCAGTTCACAGTGTTCAAAACCACCACAGTGAGGAGCGAAAGGAAGGTAATGGGTACATTTCATGGAAAAGGAGCTACTGGGAATGGGTCAGATAAGTTACAATACTGAGTCTGGTCTACAGCAGGCACATAGTTCCATTCTTAATGAATACTCCTGCACACCACTCACAAGGTGTAGACAACAGTGCTGCAGTGGGAAATAAAGCAGGGGCATGCAGCAGTTACAATTACCACATTTTTGACAGGACAGGGTTGTGTGGGAAGCAATAAATAGTACACTGTCAAGAGAGGCTTAAAGCCTCATAAGCAGTGTGAATGAAAACAATCTTTAATTTGGTTTTGGGCCTGCTTTATTAGTAAACATTACAAGGCTTCAAGCAATACAGCCAAACTACTTAATCTACAGTGCATGGGGCATCTGAAACCCCAATTGTTACAGTACAATTTATGATTTCACAGAGATCCCAGTGTAAATGTTATGACTTGCAACAGGGCTTAATATCATAAAATAGTCAAACTACCAATGACACTGAGCAGCTGCAAACTTTCCAAAGCAGAAGCAGTAACCCAAAGCAAATGACATTTGGGATATCAGCTGGCTATTCTGTGTAAATAAACTGCTTGTAAATTTGGCTGGGCTGAGTTGCTATACTGGATGTAAAATAATAATAATAAATCAAAAATAAACAAGCAGTAGGCACTAGATTATCACCCAGGTAATAAAGAGGCCAGCTTAGCAGGAGGTTGCATTCCTTGACCAGCTAGAGCAGTCAGTTGACTGTACTTTAAAGGTCAGCATAAGCAAGTCAGTGGTTACTCTTCACAAGTGAGGACAACAGTTGGTGTGACCACATCAGTCCCTCAGGCCTCAAAAACCTTCATATAAAAAAAAAAGACTAACACGCACAGAGTGCACTGATCAGCCACTGGCATTGGGCAGTGATAATAGGCAATAGGAAAGTCTGAGTCTCATAGGACAACTGGCCTTGAAGGCACAGGTGTGAGGGGCATCTTCTTTTGTCATGGGGGGCCCAGAAAAAAAGGGTAAATGCGGAGCATGGGGGAGCCTTAATAGAAGTTGGGCAGCCAGAGCAAAGCCCTCCCCCCAATGTGCCTGAATTACAGAAATGAACTTTGCTAATATGCCCTTTCTTTGAGGAGGCAGTAGTTCTGTTTTTGTAGCTTGAACAGTGGCACAGCAAGATCATTAACATTAAATACTCTACTCAACCCTAACTATAGGGGCACTACCGCACCTGTGTTATATCTGTATCTACATCTATATATTTTTTGCAAAAAAAAATCCATTAATGCAACAGTTAGGGTTGTGGCTAAAGTGACAAAAGTAGAGAAATGTGACTTTAGGGTTTTCAACCCTAAAACCCCAATACCACACCTGAAGCAAATCAGGGTGGAGCCTTTCTAGAGGTTGTCAGCTCCAAAGTTCACCCCATTCTATACATTCCATAAACAAACACGCCTAATGGAGTGAGCTTTAGGGTTGAAGTCTCCCAGGAAGACTCCACCTCTGATTTGCTTTAAGGGTGCCATTGGGGGCTTAGGGTTGGAAACCCTAAAGCTACATTTCCCTACTTTTTGAGGTAGCATAATGGCATCCTTATTTTCCTGATGGAGGGCTAATCATGACACAAAAAAAACTAAGAACGTTAATGTTAACAAACTGGTAACACAGTCTGCCCACCACCTAGAAACTCAAACAAAAGCTGGTTCCATGGCACCGGGAGATCGCCTGGCACACTGGTGACTCAAATTCACACACAAACCTAGGATGATATGAGTGGAGGCTGGCAGAGAGGGCTAAAAGCATCCAGTAGGATGCTCTCTTCCTGGGAGTGCAGTGCATGAGTCTGCATTGCCCTGGGGCAGCTCATGGTGATCGTTGGGGCAATGTGCGCTGCCACGTGGGTAATCATGCACCACTTGTCCATTCAGTCACAGATGCCATGGCATGCAACTGCATTGTGGGTTGGGGGTTGGTGGGCAAAAAACAAGAAAATGGGCCACCTGACCAGGTGAATGATGGCTGCTGGCCCCCCATTTGCCACAAAGCCCAGAGGTGTCATTGCTGACCCACTGATGAGCCTGGGATAGATTGGAAGGCCCCATTGGGCCACGCTCTTCTTCTGATGGCACCCCAGGAGGGGGGGTCCCACCTGATGAAGGGCTATATCATATTAACTGGGCTGCATCGTTGGTGTGGGACTGTGAAATGGTGATGGGGGGTCTGGCAGTGGGACCCTTGGCAAGCCCAAAGGAGTGACTGGCCAAGAGGGGCTGGGAGAAAAAAAAAAAGAATCTCAAACAAGACTACCAGCAGGGATGAATGCAAAAACAAAACAACAAACTCTAGAGAAAAGCAGATAATCATCATCAAACCTGCTAGGAAGTCAGCCGGAAGAGTCATCTGGGTCTAATTCATCACGCCAAACAATTTTTCTACCTGCACCTATTTTTGCGAAAAAACAGATGATGCCTGGAGTGCTAAACAAGACAAAGCACAGACATCTATTGCAGCACAGATGCAGCATTATACAGATATGGAAATGAATGAAGGAACACAACAGCTGACTAAAAACAGTCTACCTAAGAGTTTTGGCTTGGAGGTGAGCCAGAGTGTGAAGAAGGAATCATCACACTCCAGAGACCCACACCAGCAATTGAGGACAGGAATTCAAGCCAGCAGTGGTCAAAAAGTAACAACTGGACAAAGGAAGTACCTATGTGAGAATTCTAATGTCTGTTATAAACTACAAATAATGTTGAGAGCGGAAATGGCAGCATCTTCTATAAATGCTGAGTCCAGAATTAACAGAGTGAGGGTGATTATAGGCAATAAAAAAAATGTAAAGAACCAGAAGAATACAGTTAAACACACTTATGTTGCTAATGATAACCCAAGTCTAAATATGCAACAATCAAACTTGATAGTTTTCTGTAGTGTAGCATTCTGTCCCCCCTCCCACCCTCAGATCGCCATTCCCATGTCACCTGCCAATCGCTGTTCTGGCTTTCCTGGTGTCTAGTGGCATCCCCCTACCCACCAGTCACCATTCTGGCTTTCCCTGGTGTTTAGTATTAACTCCACTCACTCATGTCAGCCAAATCTGAAATAAAGAAAACAGTCCCTTGATTTTTTATTCAGACCTGTAAAAAAAAAAAGCAGTCCCTCACCAATCACCCCCTTCTCTCCTACCTCTCACTAAGCACTCCCCCCACTCCCTAGTACACCCCCACACATCCTCACTCACCTGATCAGGTCCCAAGTTCAAGACCCACTCTCTGGTCAAAGACATGTCTTGCTGCTAGAACTAGCAACTGCAATATGTGAAACTAAGGTAAATGCGATTTAATGTATTTCAAAGTGGGTTTCAGCTTTTATGCATAACTTAGCCATTTTTTGAGATTTTAATCCCACATTTTCAACATGCCTCTTTGGAGACCCCACCTGATGAGCAATGTGGCTGTAATTATGCAACTACTGCCAGAAAGGTGATTTTGCAGTCGCTTGCTGAAATCGCCTGTCAGGTGGGATTTGACAATTTCTTCTGATCTTATTCATGAGGTGGGGTCATAACAAGGCTATGTTGAAGATTTGAGGTAAAATTATTAAAAATGCCAAGGTTTTTTTTATTTAATTATTTTGGAAGTCAGATTTTCAACCTTTTAGTCAGGGGCTCATTTACAAAGGCACCTTGTCACAGGTAGGGTAGACATGGTTACAGTGTGAGGTACAACAGTGGTAACATACAGGTGCAATACAGATAACAAAAAGAACACAATATAACAGTGGTTTGTGGGATAAAGTTACATGCAGTAAATAGTAATCATATATAAAAAAAAAAAGAAAGGGGGGAAGCAGTCCAATGGACATTGTCAAGGCTATGGGCAAGAATCAGGGAAGGGACCCCAACATTAGGTTGATTAAGGGCAACTACAGTTTCAGGCACCAAATAGGTGGTTACGGAGAGAGACTTTAAAGGGACCAATTTTGGTAGACTTAGTGACAGAGAGCAGAAGGGAGTTGAACCATGTGGGGGCACAGTAGTGGAAGGACCTTTGGGCTAGGGAGGTCTTGGTATCGGGCACCAGAAAGATGACCTTAACTGAGCTATGGTTGGCAATGGATGGGGATGCAAGCCACAGGGATGCGGTGATCCCTGGGGAGGGAGAGTCCTAGCAGGGATTTTTTGGCAAGTAAGCAGATAGGGTAGCGCAGGCACTCCTCCAAGGTGAGCAGGTTGGTGGTGGAATAGAGCAAGCAAGTATGGGTGCAAAAGGATGCACCAGTCAGGAGCCTGCAGGCCTTGTTTATCGAGGTATGGATTCTGGTGAGGGCAGTATTGTCGGTGCAGTGTAGATAGGTAGGCTGTAGTCCACTAGGGACAGGACTGAGGAGTTGATGGCCAGTCAGAGAGTGGTTTTGGGAGGCAATCTCCATGGTGATAGAGAAGGCCAATCCAAGAGTTTATGGCTGAGTACAGGGTATTGATGTGGGTGTGGAATGTAAGAGCCGAGTCAAAGATCATGCCCAGGTACTTGTAGGATGACACCTGCTCGAGAGGTTGAGTGGGCGAGCATTACTGGGGAGAATGCAGAAGGGGCAATTTTGGCCTTATTCTGGTGATGCGAAAAAAGCATAGATTTGGTTTTTTTTAATGTTAATGACCAGCCGGTGGTCAAGGAACCACTTTTCTGCTTGGTTGAATGTGTGCTTCAGGAATTCCTGTAGAGATACAGGGTCAGAGTGGGAGGCGAGGAGAACCGCATAATCAGCATAGAGTACCATATTGCCTCAGCAGGAGCTGGGGAGGGTATTGAGAAATAGGCTGAACAGAACTGGGCCCAGGATGGAACCCTTGGGGACCCCCAAGCGAACAGGCAGGGCACTGGACAGGGTGCCATTTACATTCATGCACTGTGATCTGACAGAATGGTAACTGGTGAACCAAGCCAGTGGGCCAGGGGAGAAGCCAAGTTGGTGGAGGGAGTCAAGTAGAAGGGGGTGACACACAGTGTCAAAGGCCTTGGAGAGGTCAATGAGCACTGCACCCACAACAAGACCAGAGTCGAAAGCAGAGTGGAGGTGCTGGGAGAACTGAAGGAGGGCTGTTGTGGTGCTGTGTCTAGGATGGAATCCATGTTGTTCTGGACACAGAAGGTCATATTTGGCCAGATACTCAGAGAACTGAATGGCCACTATTTTTCCTAGTGCTTTGGGGGTGGAGATGGGCCTGAAATTGTTAGGGAGGTTCTATCTCCACTTTCATGGATAGGGATGATTTCTGCAATTTTCCAGGCACTGAAAAATTGACCAACACATAGTGACTGGTTGAAAAGGTTGGTGAAAGGGGCTAGTACAGTATCTAGGAGTAATTGGAGAATCCTGGATTCCAGGGGATCACAGCTGGGGTTGTTGCTAGCTAAGGCTTTTTGCAGATGAAGCCTGGCTTCAAGGGGTGATATGGCAAGCAGGTAGAAAGGGGGGCCATCCAAGGTGAGGGGATGGAGGCAGGGATAGGGTCAAAATAGTAGTTGGGGAGGACAGAGCTTAGATCTGAGAAAGCCATATTGAGGCACTCAGCTATGTGGGGAGGATCAGTAGTTATGACCATTCATTACAATTTCATGGCACACACTCAAAATTTTGGAAATTGTAAATATTTTGACCCCATATTTTTAACATAGCCTTTTTAATACCCCACCTCATGTAAGTGATACCTGTCATTTTTCACATCCAGGCCAAAATGTGTTTTCACACACGTGGCGTGGAATGGCGTTGCAGTTGTGCAGAATTATGTTTTGGCCAGGATTTGAAAATTTTCTGTACCGGGTACATGAGGTTGGGTAATAAGATGACTACTCTTACAATTTGGTTATTGTTGTCCTATAAATGGAAGTGCAGAGCCCAGTGGGGCCCTGTGCTCCCCCAGCTACATACATATATGCATTAACAGATGGATGGCCATGCAGGGCCTGGGGAGCCCTGTGCTCCCAGGCAAATAAGGATACAATTTTACTTTCTCAAAAAATAAGGAAATAAGTTGAAAAAACTATGTTAATGCCCTAGTTAGGGTTAAAGCCAAAGAATTATGGAAATGTGGTGTTAGGTTTGCCAACCCTAACCTCCCAGACCCACCCTGCACACACCAACAGGCATCAGGGTTGTGCCTTGGGATCATCAACCCTAATGCTCACATCATTCTCCAATACTGTACACTTCTCAGGTTATTTTCTTATGGAATGGGGTGAGTGTTAAGGCTGACGACCCCAAGCAACACCCCTGATGCCTTTTGGTGTGTGGAGGGTGGGGTTGGGGTGTTAGGGTTGGAAACCCTAACACAACATTTCCCTACCTACTTCAACCCAACTAGAGCATTAACAGTGTTTTTTTGTATCTATCTATCTGTCTGTCTGTCTCTATCTCTCTCTGTCTGTCTGTCTTTCTGTCTGTCTCTCTCTTGCTCTCTCACTCTCTCTCTCTCTCTCTCTCTCTATATATATATATATTATAATGGCGTGGTCACACTAGTATAGTTTAGGTGAAAAGGCACTTCTGTGTTAAAGTCCAGACTTTGAACCATAAAAACTTTGGAGTGATTCAATGGATATGCACAACATTTGGCTCTTGAAGTGCCAAATGTCATGACAATCCATTCAGTGGTGTTTGAGATTTAAAGTGTTGACAAACAGACACATCTGTTTTTATTTTTTTATTATTTCTTTGTCACCCTGGATCTCAGAAATGGCTGTAGGTACTGGTCTGAAAAATTCTGGATAGAAAGCTCTTGGGTCGCAGATGTGCCTTGGAGAAAAAAATATTAATCCTTTCAAAATGCAAGACATTTTTAAATTTCCCATTATTTCCTATTGGAAAATGTATGTGTCAGGCATGAAAGATATATTTTTCGCACAATAGGAGTGTTGTGTGAAAAACAGCAGCTTATTTTCAAACAATAGGACTACTGTGTGAAAAATACCAGCTTCTTTTTGCAAAGAAGGAGGCAGTATAGCACAGTGGTTTAAGGTTCTGAGCTGCAAATCTGGAGACCTGGGTTTGAATCCCATAGCCCCCACTTGCATACTGTGTGACCTGACCAAGTCACTTAACTTCTCTGTGCTCCCAGGTCACACCTGTAAACAAGCTTTCTGCTTAGTATGTCTCTCCTGGTTAAACAATTAGAAAAAAAAAAGAATGCTGGTATTTTTCATACATTTCACAGTCCTGCGATAGACTGAGCTGTGTTGTGGCCGCCATCTTGTTTTGCCGCTTAGCCAAGATGTTGAAGTACTGAACTTTTTAATGCAAACAACATCAGAAAGCAGCTAAAGAGAACCTCTTTAGATGTTTTCTGATTTTTTTGTGTTTTAAGCTGGACCCAAAGAAGTTTTTCTCTTGGGTGCCAACTTATACAGAGAATGGCTTGGAGTCCGTTCTCTGTATGAAAAGAGCAGTATTTTCTTGACTTCTGCAGCTGAAGCTGGAACTCATAGTGCCAGCTGTAGAGTCATGGAAGACCTGCACAATACATGGTGTGTACTGGGCATAATGGGAGCCCACCCCGGTTTGCCCAAATGTATATTTTATGTGTGAATACATGCGAAAAGAAGAAAACCAACCCCTGAGGTCTTTTCTTCAATGCAGAATCCGGCATTGACATGTGTGCAACTTTCGATGCAGGATCCTGTACTATAATGTGCCAAACAAATGGTTTTGTATCAGATAGCATTATCTGATACAAAACCATCGTTCGGCACATTACAGTAATTTGATGCAGGATCCTGCACTGAAAGTTGCGAACATTTCGGTGCAGGATCCTGCATCAATCTACAGTAGTCTGACCCTTTTTGACACTGGAGTGCACAATCCCCATGTCTATTTGTAACCTCCACCCCCCCCCCAGTATTGTGGCACATTGGGAGCCAACCCCAGTGTGCAGATATATTTATTTTACATTACTTAAACCTTTCTGACACTGAAATGCCCACTCCCAGTGTCAGATGACACCCCAAGTTCACTGTTTTTGCCAACAGGGGTGCCCAGTCCCCCTGATGGAATGAAGATCCCCTCAAACTTAAGTGGCACACTTGGAGCCCACCCCAGTGTGCCCACATTTATTTGTTAAACACCCTTTAAATGAAGAAAATGTTCCCCAAAGTCTTTTTTACTTTTTTCCTGTAATGACAAAAACATCCATCATCATCTCCCCATTCCCTCCCCACCCTCCCTGTGTGCACCACCTCCCACATCCCCAGTCACCCATACTTACCCTCCGGAGGTCAGTAGCTGCGATCTTCTGTGGACCGGGACACAGCAGCACTCTTCAAAGCCGAACTGAGGAATCGAGTAAGCCTGTATAATGGGAGTCAATAGGGGGGTTTCAACTTAGGTTGATTTCTCTGCCAATTTTAAGAATTTTCAAAATAGGGTTCTTGGGACCTCTCCCCGTGAACACTGTCACTGTCATTTTGTGTCTCAGTGTGAAAAGGTGATTTTTTAGTCACTGTGTAGAATCATCTTTTGGAACCAGTTCACAAAATGACAGTGTCGATGTTCATAAAGTGGGGTCCTAAAAAGCCAGTTTTGCAATTTTGGTGGACAAATTCCCCAAAATGACTGCGCTATGAGCCTGCTTTGTGCAGTTTCTATGCACGCTCATTACTTTGCCAATTTTTAATATTTTTCATTCCAGATTTTCAACAATGCAATTTTTAACACCACCTTATGAACAGTACTGCTGTCATTTTTCATATCCTTCCCAAAATGTGTTTTTGCACCTGTGGCACAGAATGGTATGGTCGCTGTGCGAAATCAACTTTTGGGATGCATTAACAAAATGACAGTGCCACTGATCATGAGGGGAGGACCCATGAAGCCATTGTTGAAAATTTAGTGTAAACATTCCACAAAATGACTGTGCCATGGGAGTGTGTTGCGCACTTTCTATGCACACTAGTAACTTTACCAATTTTTCATATTTTCACTCCAGATTTTCAACATTACCATTTTTCCACACCCCCTTATGAACAGAAAAGCTGTCATTTTGCACGTCCTATCCAGAATGTGATTTTGTACCTGTGGCACTGAATGGGACAGTTGCTGTGTGAAATCATCTTGTAAGATGGATTAACAAAATCACAGTTGCACTGTTCATGAGGGGAGGTCGCGTAATGCCTATGCTGAAAATTTGGTGAAACAGTTCCAAAAAATGAGCAAGTTACAAGCGTGCATTGCACAGTTTCTACACAAGCTCATAACTTTACCAGTGTTTCCCATTTTTCACACTGTTGTACTATCTGGAGGGATGAGAGCACAGGTTCTGAAAGACCCTGTGCTACTACAGTAAAATGAGGATACGATTATACTATCTGAAAAATAAGGGAAATTCTTTGAAAAAAACTTTGTTGATGCATCAGTTAGGGTGGATACCACAGTGACACAAGCATGGAAATGAAGCATTTGGGTTTCCAACATTAATGCCCCATCCCCAGGTTTTCAACCCCTACCACCCTAACCCCATTCCCCCACCCTCCACACACTAACAGGTGTTGGGGTGTGCCATGAGATCATTAGGCCTAACTCTCAACCCTTTGTCCTATACGGTAGCATGTGAACATGTTTAAATGTGTAATGGGCTGAGAATTGGGCCTTATGACCACATGGCATATACTGATGCCTGTTGGTGTGTGGAGAGTGGGTGATGGGGTGGGGTGGCAGGGGTGAGAACCGTGGGGGTGTGGTGTAAGGGTTGAAAACCCTAATGCCTCATTTCCCTGCTTTTATCACTGTGATAGCCAGCCTAACTGATGCATTAAAGAAGTTTTTTGCAAAGAAAATTTATATATATACATACACACATATACACTATATACCGTGCTACCATAGTTAGGGTTGAGTAGCACTTTTATTGTTAAAGGGTCAAACTTTTCACCTTAATAAATTTGCCACCATTCCACAGATTTGCCTAAAATCTGGAAAGCATGATCAAGAACAATAAATCTTGGGATCTGTCTACTTTCGTACCAGTCAGATATACGGCTGCGGAGTTATTAAATGTGATCTGCACTCGGATTTATGGCTTCTGGTGAATTTTTGCTCACACCTACAGGTCACACGGTTTGTGCGACCAGTACAAAAATTTCAGGGAACATGCGGCCAGCATCCCGGATGTGCCTTTCGAAGAGTTTGTGAAAAGATATTAAATGGTTCAAAAGTTATTCAACAAACAATTTTCCATTATAAGTCAATGGGAAAAGTTAGCAAAAAGTTTGACAGTGTTGCAAATGCATGTTTTAGTGTCGTAAATGGCCCTAGCAGTGTCGCAAATCCTCCATTTTGTTTTCAGCTGGTGATCAGAAGAATGCTTGGCATTTAAAATTGGGACCATCTAGGGACACAATTCTTTTTGTGTTTACCTAGTCAAGCCCTGAGGATGCTAGGCATGTCTTCATTTTGGTGTTAAACACTCTAGATATATGTTTTTCAAATTTCTTGAAAAAGTAGTACCACAAAGTAGTGTCACACTCACGATATTTTCACAAATGTTTGTGAAAGCTTTCACAAATCATGACACTACTTTTTCAGACTATGGCCAAAATGACAGCAGTTCTTTGCCACCCTGCTGCAAAAGAATTGTTTGGTCTTTTGTGCTGAAATTTGGAAGGAACACAGCCAACATCTCACAGATGTGTCTTTTGGTGGATTGGTGAGAAAATATTGCATGGCTGCAAAGTTAAGTTACTCTAAATTTGGAATTTTTCCCCATAGACTAACATGGTGGCGTATGTCGTGTCTTTCGGGGCTTGTATCTTGAAAATGAAACCAGATACAGATTTTTTATTGCAAAAACCTAGCCAGGAAAATCATGATTTCTGTGAAATTTGAATTCTTTTTCTATGTCTTGCGGTTGCTGAGATATTAGCAATTAAGTACTTCCAATGCTCATTTTAAGCTTTGATGCTCATTACAATGCATACATTCTTTGTACACACTAGCCCAGATATTTAAACTGCGCTAGGCTGTGGCACAAGCCTGGGCGCAGCGCAACTTGGCTTTACAGGGGTGTTGACTAGGCGATATTCAATGGAGCTGCGCCATGGTCAGCAGCATTGAATACTGCAGCCTGGCCACCCGCAGTGCACATGACGCAGTGGCACTGTGCCAGCTCCAGTGGCCAGAGTGGAGCATGGGGATGCACTAGCGCAAGTTCCATTGTGCAAGGTGCAGCAACCTCGATATTCAAAAGTTGACATGCAAATGGGGCCATAATGTATGCAAGACACACATGGGGCCATTTGCATGTCATTAGGGCCCCATCTGCATGCTGATGCACCAATCCCCGACGACTTGCACCTGGCACCCTGCCAGGCAGCAGCCATCAAGGACCGACGCCCTCTGCAGTGCGGCAATGTGCCCCACAGCCCGATCGCAGGCTGCAGTAAAAAAAGAAGACTCATAAATCCCTGGTGGTCCAGTGGACCTGCCCGCCTGATCACAGGCTAAGTAAATAAATGAAATTATCATTATCCCTGGTGGTCCAGTGAACCTGCCCACCTGATCGTGGGCTAAGTAAATGAATGAAACATCTCAATATCCCTGGTGGTCCAGTGGACCTACCCACCAGATCACAGGCTAAGTAAATGAATGAAACATCTAGCTATATATATATATATATATATATATATATATATATATATATATAATACTGATGTGGTACTGCCAGTATAGTTAGGGTTACATAAACACTTTAATGTTAAACCTCATATTTTGCACCTTAATAACTTTGCCACTGTATGACAGATTTGCCTGAAATTGTGCACGTGAGGTGTGGCACCATAGATCTCTGTATCTGGCAAGTTAAGTTACGGTCAGATGCATGGTTGCTAAGCTACAGAATTCCAAAAATGCAAAAAAAAAAACAGACTTTTGCCATGTTTCTTTGCTTGTGCCGACAGCCCATACAATTTGTCCATTTGGTCCAAAATGTTCAGGGAAGATGCTGTCTGGGACACTGATGTGCCTTTCGAAGATTTGGTGTAAAAATAATAAACTGTTCAAAAGTTATTCAAAAACAATTTTCCCATTATAGTCAAAGGGAAAAAATATATGTGTCTCACAAAAGTTTCATAAAATGCAATTTTACTTTCAAAAATTACCCTTTTACTTTTGTGCTGCTGCCATTCTTGTTTTCAGCTAGTGAGAGAGAAAAATTCCTGTCATTTAAATATGGGACCCTGTAGGAAAGCCTTGACTGTTTGGTTTACCTAGTCGGGTCCTGAGGATGCCAGTTCTATTTTTATTTTGTGGTAAAACCCCCCAGAAATGCTGTTTTAAACATCAGAGAAAAAGATACTTTCACAAACCATGAAATAAACTGCAGCAATACATTTGCAAATGCAAAGGTTTCATGCAACTTTTTGAGAAACGTTTGTGATTTGCTGACGTATTTAAAAAAAAACAGCAAATCCTTGCTATCACCCTGCAACTAAATGGTTGGGTATTTGGGGCTGAAATTTACAGGGATGCAAGCCATGGTCCCACAGATGTGTCTTTTGATAGTTTGGTGCCAAAACATTCAAGGTGACCAAAGTTACAGTGTTCCAAAGAGGAGACATTTCTCATAGGATAACATTGCTGTGCCTGTGACGCCTTTCGGTGCCCATTTCAAAAATGAAGTGAGCTACGGATTTTTCGCTACCCACAGCTCAGTTCATGTTTAGGTGAACTAACCTGCACAAACAATTTTGGAAACCTTTGATTACACCATCAGTGGATTATTTTCCCTACTTGCTACAGTTATGGAGGTATTGGCAGAAACATATTCCAAGGATTCCAAGGGTGCCTTTTTACTGTGTTTCAATGCCTGTATCTCATAAACAATGTGAGATACAGATTCATTCAATCTATATTATGTTGAGTACTCGCTGTCATGATTACAGAGACACTTGAATTTTTTTTGTAGCTGCTATGGTTGATGAGATATTGGCACATTAGTGGCACAAGGGTCCTTTGGCCTATAGGGCTGCTCTATGGTTCCATGCTTACATGTGAGTGGTAGAGCAGGGCCCAGAGGGCCCACACTCCCATTAACACATACCATTTACCAGTTCCATTACACTATCTCAAAAAGAAGGGAAATTAATTGCAAAAAATTATGTTAATGCATCAGTTAGGGTTGATAGGAATCAAAATCATAACTCCACATTCCTCCACCCTACCCCCCACAGCACAAACATGCAAGACACATGCAAGATTGTAAGACACTATACCACTCCATCACATCTGTAAGCACAATAATCTCAACACTGTACTTATTTCACATAAGTAATGAAAAAACAAATACAGTATGATTGACTCAATACTGCCAGCACAGTATGATGACACATTATTGCTGGCATGACTTCTTTATACAATGACACTTAGTCTGTACACAGTTTCAAAATATTGATTTATAGGTGTCCTAATTCAACAATTGGCTCACTGCAAGTATCGCTGCTACCACATAGGCATGTGGTAGCAGGAAAGATAGAGCTGACACATACACAGTACTTTTCAGATACTGCTCAGGTAGGAAACTACCACCATCACATGTTGTTATACTGCTGCGTTACTGGGAAATACTCCTTAACAGTATGTTATAGTTAGCTTTGGATGTTAGAACTGTTGCTTTTATATCTTATATACCTAAGTTTTAATGCTGCTGTTGTAATTATGAGTTTTAACTTGTTGTATTTATGGTTTTAATTAGTTGTATTTGTTTATTTATTGATCTGTTTTAATTAATTATGTACAAGCGCCTTGATTTTAGAAAGCCACTTTTTACAAATAAAGTTTTATTTGATTGATTTGATTTTATCTTATTTGTAAACTATACTACAAAACATTATTTTTATTATTACTACTGTTTGTTATTAGTACTGACTATTATTACTACTGTTTGTTATTAGGACTGATTCACTGTATCAGAAAAAACAAGCATTTGTCAATGCCGAATGTTGCTTGCTTGTATGTGCTGTTTAGGTATTTGGAAGTGACAGTTTCATGCCTTCCTCCTAAGACATCCACTGTGTCTTTCCGTTCAGTATTCACAGAAGAGTGGGAGGGGCAAGGGCCACAGGAGTACAGCAGTTGCCAAGGGGGTAAAGAGGTGGACAATAGTCCATTCAAAGGCAAAAGAGTCCTGCAGGAGCTCACTAAATTGAAGGTAGACAAAGCGATGGAACCAGATGGCATAAGCCCAAGGATATTAACAGAACTGCGAAGGGAGATAGCAGTACCTCTGGCAGCCATGTTCACTGAGTCATTCAACATGAGTGAATTGGAGGAGGGCACATGTGGTCCTCTACACAAGTCCGCAGCAGGGAGGAGGCGGGAACAATAGGCCATTCAGCCTCACCTCAGTAGTGGGGAAGATCATGGAGACATTGCTTAAAGAAAGGATAGTGGGGCATCTAGATGCCATGGAACCAGGACCATAGACAACATGGATTCACAGTGGGGACATCATGTCAGATAAATCTGGTTGATTTATTTGACTGGGTGACAAAGGAAGTGATCAGGGTGGGGCAGTGGACAGCTTACCTTGATTTCAGCAAAGCCTTTGACACCATCCCATATAGGAGGCTGATAAACTAGCTGGGTAGGCTGGACATGGGGGAAAGGGTGGTAGCTGGGTTAGAAACTGGCTAACAGACAGGAGGCAGAGAGTGGTGGTAAATGGCATGCAGTCTAGGGAGGGGCGACCAGTGGGGTTCTGCAGGGATCGGGTCCTGGGGCCAGTTCTGTTCAATGTCTTCATTAGTAATATTGCAGAACATCTGAAGGAATTTTTCACCAAATTTTCAACATAGCCATTTTAACACCTCTGCTCATGAACAGTGTCACTGTGATTTTCTTAATTTGTCCCTGACATTGATTTCAGACAACGACTGCGCATTGTAGCGCCATATGGGCAGAAACACGTTTTGGGTGAGATGTGAAAATGACAGCTGTACTAATCATAAGAAGGTGTGGTAAAATGGCAATGTTGAAAATCTGGAGTGAAAATATTGAAAATTCGCGAACTTACGAGCTTGCATAGGAACTGTACAATGCACGCTCGTAAAACAGTCATTTTTAGGAATTTTTTCACCAAATTTTCAACATAGCCATTTTAACACCTGAGCTCATGAACAGTGTCACTGTGATTTTCTTAATTTGTCCTGTACATTGATCTCGCACACCTACTGCGCCATTGTGTGCTACATGGGCAGAAACACGTTTTGGGTGAGATGTGAAAAATGGCAGCTGTACTACTCATAAGAAGGTGTGATAAAATGGCAATGTTGGAAATCTGGAGTGAAAATATTGAAAATTCGTGACCTTACGAGCGTCCGTGGGAACTGCGCAACGCGCTCAATAAAACAGTCATTTTTAGAATTTTTCACCAAATTTTCAACATAGCCATTTTAAGACCTCTGCTCATGAACAGTGTCACTGTGATTTTCATAATTTGTCCTGTACATTGATTTCGCACACCGACTGCGCCATTCTGCGCTACATGGGCGGAAACACATTTTGGGTGAGATTTGAAAAATGACAGCTGTACTGCTCATAAGAAGGTGTGGTAAAATGGCAATGTTGAAAATCTGGAGTGAAAATATTGAAATTTTGCGAACTTACGAGCCTGCGTAGGAACTGCACAACGCAGGCTCGTAAAACAGTCATTTTTTGGAATTTTGGCACCAAATTTTCAACATGGGGTTTTTGGGACCCCTTCTCATGAATGATGTCACTGTCATGGCATTATTTGGGCCCGAAGGGTGATTTCACAGTCACTGCGAAATCACCCTTAGGGCCTGAATAACGCCATGACAGTGACATCATTCATGAGAAGGGGTCCCAAAAACCCCATGTTGAAAATTTGGTGCCAAAATTCCCAAAAATGCCTGAGATATGCAACAGAGTTGAAACCCCTCTATCTAGCCCATTATACAGCTTACCGGCATTTCCTCAGTTCGCGGTCGGCTTTGAAGAGTGCAGGCGTGTTCCTGGTCCACGAAGATCATCGGCGAGTCGGGTAAGTATGGGGTGGGGGGTGTGGGAGCAGGGTGCGCGGAGGGTGGGTGCGGGTTGTGGGAGGGGGTCGGGAGATGGCACGGGACAGTTTTGTTTTACAGGGTTTTTTTTTTAAAAAGACGTCAGATGTTTGCCACGCTGGGGTGGGCTCCCAGCGTGGACACAGATGTTGGGGCGCCTGGTGGGGGGATTGGGCACCCCCATCAGCAAAGGACCGCTTGCCATGCTGGGTGGGCTCCCAGCGGGCACCTACTACTGGGGGACGCAGATCAGCCGACGGGGATTGGGCACCCCATCGGCTATACAGTGCGTGCGGGGGCATGCATGCCTGTGGGTGGGGAGGGAGCTGCGTGGCAGCCTCTTATCGCTGCTCACTGAAGCGTAGCTCCCCTTCATCTGGGAGAACTACTGCATTTGGTGCTCGACAGCTCCAAAATGCATTGTCTTACAGGGCCGCGCTGCCAGCACACTGACTGAATTGGAGGAGGTGACACACCTCCAAAATCTCCGATGATGGCACTATGTTTCTTGCACATGCGTGCAAGCAACATAAAAATGCAAGCATCCAATGACTGTTGATAGGCTTATACAAACCCTCATTTCCAATAAAATATGTATGGATAACATGCTGTCTGTTTCATCACTTGTTAACTATTGAAATATGGGAATCTGCTTAAATCTTGTTATTGATGTTTGTAATGCAAACATGCTTACTGTAGGTAATCACCCATGATTGCCCAGTATGCATGTATACCCCAAGGCACTATGATGACAGCAGAACTCATACACTTGGTGGACAGTGATGATGGATGTGTCTTGTGGTACGTTTAGAGAGTTGTATGTTACTTCTATTACCTGATGCTGGTTGTCTCTGGTTGT
Organism: Neoceratodus forsteri; assembly: GCA_016271365.2. Taxonomy (NCBI): domain Eukaryota; kingdom Metazoa; phylum Chordata; order Ceratodontiformes; family Ceratodontidae; genus Neoceratodus; species Neoceratodus forsteri. The sequence goes on along the minus strand of CM057450.1, from coordinate 852,178,067 downwards.
TTGTGTTGCCTTGGCCCTTCCCTTGCTTGCATATGTGTGTGTGGGGGGGGGGATGTGGAGTTAGGGTTTTGAACCCTAACATCACAATTCCAAACTTTTGTTTCTGTGCTGTTAACCCTAACTGATGCATTAACTGAGTTTTTTTGCAGTAATATAGTTGTGTGTTTGTGTGTGTCTGTATACAGTATGTGTGAATGGCACTAAGAACAGTTTGACCTTATGCCATCATGAGTGGTGAAGTGGATATTTACTCTACAAAGTTTTAACAGAAGACATGGAATAATTGAGAATCTGATATGAACTGCCTTTTAATTCCATAGTTCCAGTTAAAAAAAAATACAATGTAAATAGGATGCCATTTAGTTTAGCAAGTGTTCAAAATTAATAAGTTTGCTTTCTAGGTTCATAATAAAAAATATCAAAGCATTTGTTATAAGATATGTTGATCATTTCTTTGTTGTTTTATTTCTTCAGGAATTACAATGTACAATATGAAGATTTGCGGACAGCTGACTTATATGTAATATTTAGAAGTGTACTCCTCATGTATTTAATATACAGATCTAAATGTTCTACTTGTCAGTAATCAAGCTTTAAAACTACATACTGTACTTTAACAAATCCACCTCTATTTCTTGCAATAACATGTCCTGACCCCTCCCCAAAAACTTAACATTTCTTTCAACAGCCTTCAATATGTTCACCCTGTCCTCCATCTTCTAACCTTTCAATATTTACTGATATAATCTCAGTTTCAAAGTAATAGTCTCCTGATATGAACTGAACTAAATTTTCAATAATTATTTCATAAATGAAAGTTGTTAATTTCCTACAAATCAACTTTACTATTTCTATTCTATGGCAACATTCACTTAAAAATTCTTCAGACCCATATTCTCACTTAATGCACACCTGTAGATATTTCATAACATAGTCTCACAAATCCCTTACCTTAAAAACAAATGAAATGTGCTCCTTTTATTAACAGCACGTTTAAATTGTGTCCTACTACAGTACAGTCAGATCTGCAGCACTAGAGACATATTCAGTGATATGGGGGGATCATGAACCCAATTTCAGAAGTGCAACCTCCTTAGGGAGAGGTGTCATTTTCTCCACAGTGTTCAGGGCCATGGAAGAGTGTCAACATGGTGACACAATCAGTTGGCTGGCAATACAGCCTAGAGGTTAGAGTAATGAGCTGTGAACGAACTTAGCACATCGGGCACATCAGACCTTGGTTTAATTCTCACAACCTCCACTTGCATACTGTGTGACACTGAGCAAGTCACTTGACCACCCAGTGCCCCCAGGTTGCCCTGGAAAACAGGCTTTTCTGCCTAGTGGGTCTTACCCGGTTACCAAAGACTAAAATAAAAATAAAATAAACAATCATGTCTCAGCATGCTCAGGTGTGATAACACAGCCCAGCTGCCTCTGACCAGTCATAAGAAGCCTCAGAGAGAAAGTTAGCATTCCAATTAATGTTGGCAGTTTTAAACTGTGAGAGACATTTTGAACCCTAAATTAAGGGAAAGAGATTACAATTGAGCTTGTTTCAGTGTGAAATCAAACTTAGCTGTGGAGATATGGTAAGATAACATCTATTGGGGCTAGTGCAACTGAATTTATACCTCTGTTTTGAAATCAAAATATGAATTATTAGCCTAAAGCATATTTTCATTCACACTATATTTATCCGTTTTTTGGTTTTTATTTCAATTTTTGATAAATCAGTGCTGCAGACATGTTGCCAGATATTCAGAAATTCACCAGTCTGGCGCGAGTCTGGTGCAGCACAAATCCAATGCACCATGGTGCAATGAGTGTGATATTCAGAGGTTGCGTATGCCAAAATGTGCCAGCACAACACGGCTGAATATGGCACAGATGCACCATGGTGCAAGCAGGCTTGCGCCATGGCACAACTAGACTGGCACCATGGCGCAAACAGACATGCACCATGGCACACAAAGAGAAGCCCCAGGCAATGGTGGGAGCACAGAAGCAGAGTAAAAGAGGGGGCATGGCAGAAGAATAGACCCAGGAACAGTGCCAGGGATGCACAGTGGCAGGCCACAGGTGGCCACCACCAGCAGACACCCCCACCCAGGAACCCAACAGTGGCACAGAAAGCAGGCAATGGGTGGCAACCAATAGTCATTGGAGGGCCTCCAATGTAGTCCCCCTGGCTGCATGCTGTGCCCCCACCCAACCAGACCCCGGCAAGCCACACCCAGGACCATACTGCCAAGCACACACACACCACATATCCCTGACAGCCACCCCTTGGCCACCCCAAGGCACAGACACCAACCAAGGGGCAGGACACCACCACTGTGGGACACACCACAGCACACAGTAGTGCACTGCAGATGCACAACCCACACACAGACACATGCACACCACACAGAAAGACACCACACCACTGCAGCATGGCTCCTCATGCCAGCTGCAAAGTAGACACAGGCTGGTAAGTCAAAATATATTTAGTTCAGAGAACTATGTACAAGAACAAAGGGTGGAACATGGTAGGAAAGTGAAGGAAGGGGGACAGAGAACAGGGACTGCACAGTGGGAAGGGGGATGGATGGGGAGAGACAGCAGGGGAAACAGGGAAAAGTTGTGGCTGGAACTAAGGGCAATCATGCCCTGCCAACACCTGATGCCTCCTTCTCCGCAGTCAGCCAGAAAAAGCCAGCGTACCTGCTGCCTCTTTGGTGGTGGATGTTATGAGGACAATCTGCTGCAGCAGCTGACAGTAGAGGGACAGCCTCATCCTCCACTAGATACCTATGACAAGGGACAGGACAGGTGATCAGTGCAAGGTCCCAAGGTACCATACCCACCCACTGTGTGCAAGGGGCAGTGGGAACACACACCCCTAGAGTGGTGCCCTGGCCACCCACAGGGGGGTGGGCCAATGCCTGCCTGCAACACAGCATGCCATGACCATGCAGAGAGGTGGGCACTGCTGCCGAATGGCCACCCGATTGCACAGCGACAGTCACATGGAACAGGGCACCAACAGCACCACAGCAACACCGGTGGCAGCCAGGCACACACCCACCCCACCAACAGCTGGTACACATGTGCAATGGCTGCCCCACAGTGACATGCACCATGCACAGTGCGACACGCACACACACACACACACACACACACACACACGGCTGCAATGGCACGTGGCACAGATAGCCATGGCCACACCCACTCCCCCTCCAACCATCCTATACTATGCACAGGACCAAAACAGTGCTTACCTGTGCTCTGCAGCCCTGCTGGCACCTGTTGTGCTGCTTCACCAGCACTGGGTCCTGCTGCAGCCTGCTGGGCTGGCCCTGGTGCTCCTGCTGCTCTTGCCCTGCAGCGGTCTTCAGGTCCTGAGAATGGAACAAATACAGGTACAGATCAGAGAACACCCACGGCATGTTCCCACCACTCCCACCCCTCTGCACAGCATGTGCCCCTGCCCAACATGTCCAGCAAGGCTGCATCGCAACACAAGCTACAGCTGGCAATGCCACACCGCAGTGTGCACAATGACAGTGTACCCCTCTGCAGGACATGCCAGACAGTCAAGCCATCACCAGAGTACAGCACTAGGGCACACATGCAGCATGGGCTGACTTACCTGGACATGACACAGGCCCTCAGTGGATGCATGCCTGCAGCTGTCGCAGGTGCTCCGGGTCCCAGTGCATCAGGTCACCATACCAGTGGCATCATTGCTCCCCAGTTCTGGCCACCCAAGTATTCTCTACCAGGCTGGCAGCAATGTCCTGCCAGACATCGGTCCGTGGATGTTGCAGGCGCACCTGGCCAGACAGCCCTTGTACATGTGGCTGCACACAGGCCACAAGACTGACAAGATCTATAGCAGACCAGTTATGGGCCCAGCAAACTCCCCGCTGCACCATTTTACTGACAGCACTGTGTGGAGACACAATGGTGGCCAGAGGCACAAATGTGCACAATGTGCTCAAGATGCGTGCCCTATGGAGGCATGCACTGTGTCCACCAATCGTGCAATGCCGGAGATGCATGACATGGGCATGGCCAGACAGGAACATGATGATAGAGTCCCAAGGGGTCAGAGGGTCACAGTAGGGGTCAGGAGTCACCCGGCACACTGTGCGCCAGTGCGCCATAGCAGCCGTGGTGCACAATGCACCATGGTCCCTATTGGGTAGTGGGCACACAGTGCACAATAGGCAGCAGCACACCACCTGATGCATGCACATTGCAGTCCTGTGCACTGCACATGCCTGGACATTGCACCACAACTTGCTCTGGAGCAATTCCACTGTGCACAGAGCAAGTATACGATATTCTTCTATCACATGCAAATGAGTTCATCAGCCAATGTGCGATGCACTGGGGAAATTAGCATGTCATTACCATTGTGCCAATGCTCATTTGCTTGAGTTGCACTATAAAAGAGCCACAGACCAGCACAGGCCATCAACCAGTATTGAACCATCTGAGGTAAGTTGCGCATGCTGCTGAGCCCAGCCAGCAAACAGGGTGGATGGAGGGGCTGCTGCTGACATTGACAAACATGTCCATGTCCACAGGTAGCACTATGTCAGAACATGAAGGGAGTGAGGAGCATGGGCCTGCTCCCAAATGCAGGCCCAATTTTACAAAGGCAGAGGCAGATGATCTGTTTGAGGCCTACCTCAACAGGGGGCCACTACTGAGTGGTGCCAAAGGCATACCACAGGCCAGGGCTGTGGCCTGGGAGGAGGTGGCAGCATGTGTCAACCAGCAGGGCAGCCACCAGCAGCCTGTGCAGGAGTGTCATAAGAAGGTGGGCACTGATAACTGCCACATCATGGAGAAGGTGGCGGCCATTCATGCAGCCCAGACAGCCACCGGAGGGGGGCCTGCTGATGTGCCACAGCTCATGGTGCAGGAGGAGTTGGTGGCAGCCACCATGCACTTCAACACTGTGGAGGGTGTGCCGGGTGGAGGTTTTCAGATGGCTGGAAGCCCATCACTGCATGGTACATATGATGGGAACACACAGCATGCAGTGGCTGTGGGGGATGGGGGCCTTGCATCACTGACACATCTGTTTTCTATTTCAGCACCAGCGTGCCTGCCTGTGGAGGATGGGGCACCATCAGCAGCTGTGGAGGAAGGCCCAGCCCCGGAGCACCAGCCATCCACCCCCACAGGCATCCAGGGGCCTGATTGGCTGCAGAATACCACCACTGTCCAGCTGGGTGTCCTGGGCATGGGGTAAGATGAAACCCTGGCTGTGTTTCTGCAGGATGCCAGCCATTGTGTCCTCTGAATGGGGGCACAGATTGGAGCAGGATCCAAACACCGATGACGACATGACCATGATTCTGGACAGCATGGGTGGTGTTGTGGGGAAGACGCCAATACCAGGTACCATCACAGGGAGTGCGCCCAGTTGCCTGACAGCAGTGGGACAGCTGCCCACCACCACAGTGGGTGCTACTGTATGCACTGCCATGGCACTGCCATATGGTGGTGTGGCTGTACAGGTGCTGGGCAATGTGCAGTGGCCGGAAGGGCAGCAGTGGCAGGGAGCAGGGGCCATAGGGCAGCCAGACATGGGGTCCACTGCCAGGGTGTCTGATAGAGACTTACTTTATGGGGACCCCACTGTGCAGTGTACACCTGAGCATGGGGCTGTGCAGTGCAGTTGTTCACCACAGGAGGGTTGGCACCCTGCCCAGGTTCCCCTGGGCACTGACCCATTGGCAGAGTACACCCGTTTGCTGCCGGCCTCCATGGAGCAGCAGATGCTTCTGGTAGCCGGGGTATGTACACTGCATGCAGAGGTGTGCCAGGCAGCCAAGCAGCATGAGAGGGGCACTGCGCAGCTCCTGGCAGCTATACAGCACTTGAGGGAGGACACAACCGCATCCCAAGAGCACATAGCCAATGCAATCATGGATGGCCTTGCACTGCTTGCTGCCACAGGGTGTGGCTGGCCACCTAGGACAACACATAGTGCACTGTCCACCCCACAATCCCAGCGCTGAGTGACACCCTCCCTGCCGATGCCGGGCTCTGCTGTTGGCATCCCAGGCATGCCTGAGGTGGGCCTGTTTGGGTGCCTACACCCCTATGCAGACCCAGTCATGGTCCCACAGTACAACCCCTGGGGGCTGTTGCAAACATCCTCTGTGGCTGCGGTGGCGATGGTTCCATGCGGCGGACCTGATGTGCTTGCTGTCCTGGCTGCAGTCTGCTGCCATTGCCCCGTGCGTGCATGGGCAGTGTGTCTGTGTGTGTGTGCATATCACAGTTGTGGCACCTGTGTGTCACACTGCATGCTGCCCGTGTGTGTACCTACCCAGCTGCTGGCCCGTATGGTGTGGGCATGATGAGAGCAGATCTGCACTAGTTGCACCTGTGCACTGGTACACTGAATCTGATCCCTGCCACATGCCAGTACATGGGCATGTGTGTGTGTGTTTGTGTTGGTGTTCACTACTGTGTGCAGTTGTGTGTGGCTCTGTGGCACTGACACCCCCATCCCTGCACCATGCCTCTGTGTGTGCATGCCCATTGCCATGCATGCCCCTACCTGTGTGCTGAACCTGTGTGTGTGTAGCCAGTGAGTGGGTGTGGTACCACCTATCTGTATGCACCATAGTGCTCCTGTGCAATGGTGTCACTTTGCTGGTGTGCCATCCTCTGCAGCAGGGGATCCCTCCATCCGGAGGGGGATGTCCACCACCATCTGCCCCATTGCCCTTGTTGTCCCAACTACTCTCACCCTCATCGGCCTCAACAGCTATCCCATGGTCAACAGTCATGTTGTGCAGTATGCGGCAGGCTAGGAATAGGCCACAGGCTTTCAAGGGGCTGTACTATAGGGCCTTGCCAGACCTGTCTAGGCAATGGAACCATTCCTTGAGCATACCAAATGTATTCCTAATGATGTTCTGCATGCTGGTGTGTGCCTCATTGTACCATTCCTCTGCAGGGATCGATGGGTGCCAATAGGGGGTGAGCAGCCAGAGCCTGAGTGGATAGCCACTGTCACCTGTGTGGATAATGACATGGTTAGCCCTGTGTCTTCTGTTACTGTGCCCCTTGCCTATCCCTGGTGCCCTTGCCAGTGCATGCACCCTGCTCTCCCCCATCCCATGCCCTGCTCTGCCTGGCACCCCTTTGCCCATCCCATACTCACCCACTAGGTGGTCTGTGGGGATGTCCCCATGCTCAAACCTGTGGCACAGCACAGAGCTGTGCCAGATGAATGCATCATGTGCACTCCCAGGGTGTGTGCCACAGACATTGGCAGTTCACACTTGGGAACCCCTTCCTGTTCATGTAGGCCACACCCTCATGGCCAGGTGGCATGCGGATGCCCATGGTGGTGCAGTCAATGGCCCCAAGCATGCCAAGCATGTGCGCTACCCTGTGGAAGTCCTGCATGGTTGATGTACACTTTGTCAGTGTGATGGGGAACTGGATATATTCTGAAGCATGTGGCAGCAGGGCATTGAGGAACTGTGTGAGGAGGCAGGATGCGGCCAACTGGGTTATGCCAGTTGTGTCTCCTGTTGGTCTCTTGACGGTGCCCGTGGTGAGCAGGCACATGACTGCTGTCACCTATGTCTCCACAGACATTGTGTGGCTCTGTCTTGTAGGTACCTGCATCTCCTCACTGCACAGCTCACAGAGCTGCCTCAGAATGACCCTTTTCAGGTGATACCAGCCCACAATCTCCTTATCGGTGTAATTCTCAAAGGTGGTGTGGGCAGGGTACCACCTGTTCCGGGCATACTGTCGACGGGCCCTTCCATGGCCACGTTGCTGTTCCTCCTGCTTCCTCACACCCCTCATTATGGCTTCCATTAGGAAGAGTGCTCTAGCCATGGCCCCTGATGTTCTGTCTCCCCCCAGGGTGGTCAGATCATGTGGGCTGTATGCCACCCTGGTGCACTGCATGACACTTTGCCTACCTCTCCTTCTCGTTATCTCAGCCCCTGGCTCACCCTCCACTGCCACCTCTGTCTCACACCCCTGTTGCTGCCTGTGCCAGACACTCTGTCCCTCGCCGGCTCTGTCTCCCTTGCTTTGTCTCTTTTTCAGTCTCTCCACCTTCTCTTACCACTCTGTCTCTCTCTCACCCCCCGGCGCAAGTGCTGTCTGTGTGCTTGCGCTGTGTATTTATGGACTCAAGTCTGCTCGATGCATCCAGGTTTTGCTCTGCACTTGTGCCATGGCTTCATGGTTGAATATTGCACTGCGATGCATATTCATGGGCATGCCCCCTGCTGTTGAGCATGCATTCATTGTAGTTGCGCATTGGTGCAATGGGACATGCACCACACAATGACCCCCACTGAATATCGCTCCTTGGCACAAGTCCGCACTGTCACTGGCGCAACTCAGTTGTGCCATGTGCAACTGCTTTGAATATCCCGGCCATGGTACATTCTGAAAATCATACAGTGATATTGACTGAAAATTTTACGCATACCTCATTTCAGTCAAATTACAGTTAGAGCATGCTGATAATACCATTACTTTACATGTCTTTCCTACTAACTACAGTATACAGTGAAGTTGCTAACTAAGTAAGTTATTGAGTAAAGTATGTATTAACCTGTAATATTACTTTTGTTTTACAGACATATCATATCTTAGGTCTTCCACCCTGTGGATGTCAAGGACACTCAGTTAAATCAGCATTTTCAAGTGATGATTGAAATGAGTCATGAGACAAAGTGCTTTCATTTATCCATCACATATAGAAACATAGAAACATAGAAACATAGACTTTGACAACAGAAGGGGATCGCTTGGCCCACCAAGTCTGCCCATTTCCCTACTTACCTACTGGATAAGCTGCAGGTTCTAGTTTTGCCAACAGTCTACTTTCTTCCTATAGCAGTCAACCCTTCTGTCTTTTATTAAATAAATTCTGAACCTTGTGTGTTAATTTTTCCATTGTGTATACTGTAATAATTAAATCCCTCCTCTGTTCCCTATCAGGGGATTGTGCCTGCACCCACTTCTTACGTATTAACTTTTTAACTGTGGTTAATGCTGTATGTAGCAAATGCAGTACCTCTCATGCTCATTGAAAAGTTTAGCTGGCTAATCAAGGAAGAACTAGGAGTAAGTACCGATAATCTCAGAATGTATTTTTTTAAGGAACAATAAAAATGGATTGAAAATCCTAATTTTTAACCACTGATTTTATTTGCTTTAATTCTGTCTCCTTACCCTTTAATTAATTTAAACTTTTTTTTCTTTTGATATCCTGACTATGTAATTCTGTTCTGGCATCTTTTGATGGTCTATTTTCTTTCTTCTTAATAAAATTCCCCAACTTTTCTTCAATAAATGCATTTGGATCTTGAACTTCCACCTGGACAGTGACTAGAGATGGGCAGAAGGGACCTTGGTTTAACATTTCATCAATAAGATAGCACCTCAGCAGTGCAAGACCCCCCTTAAACTGCACACCGGTGTCAGTTATGGGTATTACCTCTGGACCCTGGTGTGGGGCTACAACCCATGTACTCCAGATCCATTGGCCTCAGAGGCAAGCTTGCTTCCTTCTGATCCACTGAGACTGATAATACATCTCAGTATCACCTATTCCATTAAGGTCATCAAGCCATTATTACAGTCTTCTTACAGGCTCCCTCTTGTGTCATATTGCTCATGCTGCAGTTATGTTGTACAGTTTATTAATACATTCTTTGAGACTAGTCTTATGTAAGAGCAGTCTCATGATCATTTGTTTTGTAGGAGAACTATGGACCAAAGGTGAGCAGTTCTGATACCCTAGGACTGTGAGACCATTCCTATATCCCTAAGAGTTTTATTTTAGGGTGTAGTCCTATATTATTGATCAGGTGTGATCAGCTGTATTTTTAAATAGGAAAATCATTCCCCTAAACATGGGCATTTTTCAAGGAACCTGCCAGGAGACACTCTCTGAAAGTGTCTCAAGTGATACTGGGGAAAGCACTCCAATTGGTTGTGACTGCTCTCTCAATATATAACACAGTTTGGAAGTACTCTGCTGTTAAAAAACAAACAGAATCCTTAAAAGCAAGAGAGCATTTGCAACCACAGCCTTGCCCTTCATACAATATACTTAACAACAAATGGTGGAAGAGTACAGAATGGTGTTGGCTGCAGGACCTAGAGAAATGTTTGCAACGGTAAACCTCTCAAGCTTTACTTTGTTTCTTTGGTAATAATTTCTCTTTAACCTGAACAGCACCACTCAGCACTCCCCATTATCTGTTATCATGTTTGTATACATTTGCTCAAGTTGTTTAAGATGCTGGGGTTTGTTCAAGGTTTTTCAGCTCCTTGTTAACACTTTGTTGTGGGATATTTGTACTTTCAACAGACTGAATAACATTTAGAATTGGAATTTCTTTTATTAACCTTTTTTTTCTGTCTAATATGTATATGCACCATAACCAGTTCATTTGAACTTTTATAGAATTTGTGTCAGGCTTCAATTCTTTTGTTTGAATAGGTCAAGGAAGTCAGTATTTATCCACAGATAATGAGAACATTTGAGTCTGACATGTCTCCAGGGTGAATGCATGTCATAGAATTATAGAATTGGTGAAGTAGTCCAACAAAGCTGTAATGACCTATATTCATGAAACAGTTTCCAAATGCATTTTAAGAGTTTAATTTTACCCATGGATTCAAATATTTTCTCTATTTTTTTTTTAATTTTGCATACTCCTTGGGGCTTTACATCTCTCCTTATAATGCACTATCATTACTGAGTGGAGTAAAACAAATATAAGGATTAAATATAGACAGAAATGTAAATGTAGCACTGTCAAACTTCATAATTAATAAAAGAGTACAATGCAGTCGAAATACTAATGGCGCACTCAACAAGGATAGTTCAGATATAGACCAAAGGTGTGTATTAGGGCAATGGAACCCTGCACCCAGAGAGTGGGGCGCAAGTGGTGACAACTATGACCAGACCCTCCCTAATCTGCATGCATAATGGATTATGGTATGGCTGCAGTGTATCAAGGGTAGAGTGGAGCCAAACAGTAGCTATCCACTCAGATACCTAAGTGAGCACTCAAGTGAATGTCCCCTGCACTGCATGGAGCAGGGGCTTTTGGGATAAGGTGGTCCTCCAAGGACTGCACTATCTGTGTCTTCAAGGACCTTAGTTTGTTTGAACCAAGAGCCATCCATGTTAATTCAGAAGGCTGGGAGTAACTGACGTTGGAGCAGACAGGCCTCACAAAGTTCTGGTATGGTCATGGCAGTCAGCTGGGCAGCTGTTACCATAGGCCCCTACTCACACAATGCCTTTGCCTTCCACAACCCCTCTGTGGCACGAATCCAGTTTTAAAAATTGTGCTGAAGCACATCCCCAACCCCCAGCCTGCCCATATACAACCATCTATGTAGTGGCATTGATCAGGTCAGGAATTACCTCTGAAGGGGGTGCATTCAGTGCTGTGGATGTGTTGAGGTCACTGAATAAGGGGAACAAGATCTATGTGTCCTTGTATTCTCCCTATACTCCCTTTTATGGGTGTGTAATGCTTGCTATACCCATTGTGTTTCATACCCTAAGTGTCTGATCCTCAAAGCTCTGGAGATACATGGAAATGTTATATAAATTGGACACGTTGCTCTTTGCCATGTGTCTCAAACATACATTATCTTATTCACAAACGGGGTAGTTGGACACCCACATGCACTAGAAGTTGTGAAGAGGCTTGAAGTAAGTGGGTGCAAGATTCACAGAAGTGTTGACATGCCAATGGAAAACCCTGTGAACCTACTATATAAGGGGTTGAAATGCCCCACATGGAGCTATATAGATTTATCTGCTTGGGATTGCCTGGCAGTATTGCACCAGCATAAGCTGTTTACCAGACAGCAGAGCAGGGGCATTAAGAAAAGATCCAATGTGAAATGTGTACTTAGTTATTGTGCTGAAATTTAGCATGTTTGCCTTTGATTCAACAGTCACATTTTTTGGGTCACTTCAGGATCACATTGACTTTTAGTCAGTTAACCCTTGCAGGGCCGCGGACTGATATATCAGTCCAAAATTCCTATACATTCTAATTCTGTTAGCAGCCTAAGGGTTAAGTTAAAAAAAAAAACAACACTTTAGCTCTTTTCATATCTCATAGGGCTTGTCCCATGACCACCCCTTTACCCAGCCTTGTCATTTTCCTCTCTCCTTCGTCCCCAGGCAATTTTTATTTTACATAAAATAAATCTGACTTCTAGCACTGTGTCAAGTGCTGACTAAGATTTTAAAAATAGGATCCAACTGGAGGACCAGAGGAGGGTAGAAGAATGTAGTATTGACTTGGGTTGGTGAGTGGTTGTTAAGGGAAGCCAATTATCCCTTTTTGTAGCCTACTTAACTCCAGTACCATGGACCTGAAGTGTTTATTTAGAACCAAAAATAAGGAGCCCAAATCAAAACTGTGCCAAATTTGCCAATTTCCACCTTCACTCGCTGTTAGCACCTTCTGTAGCAATCCAATGTCACCAGTGTTACAATCACAAGTGCAAGTGTGATGGGAAAATACTGAGCAGCAGTCAAATAAAGTGACCCTCACCTCACTTTTTTGTCAAACATTAGACATACAGTAAAGACTGTGAATCAGAAACTTGGTGCCTTGTATCAAATTAAAGATTGTCTAACTAGAGAAGCCAGGGACACTATATCTAAAAGTGTGCTATTGTCCACACTGTATTACAGCTCTTTTGTTTACAGAATTAGCAAAAAAGAACCAGGATCTAGTTAACAGAACTTTTAATTCTATTTGTAGATGTGTCCTGGCTAAACCATTTAAAACACACAATTATATTTTATATGATTTTCTTGGTTGGTTGCCTCCCAGGTTGACTTATCATTACAAACTGGGTTGCATGATTAATAGTACACTTGTTCAAGGTTGCAAATCTCCTTTGTTTGGCCTACTAAAAATGAAGGAAGAACCTAGACTGTTTTGCTCCTCCATTGCATTACATCTGTTTTTGTCTAGGTTTTCTACTTGTATAGGAGAGAATGCTTTTTACATACAGTGTTCACATTTTTATGTTTGCTTGCATGCATGTGCAAGAAACATAGTGCCATCATCAGAGTTTTCGGAGGTGTGTCAGCCCTCTTCCAATTCAGTCAGTGTGTTTGCAGGCGCGGCTGCAGTTCTCCAATGCCTGCTGGAGCTGTCTATGACAGCTCCAAAATGCAGTGGTGTACAGTTGAAAGGGGGAGCTATGCTTCAGTGAGCAGCGATCTGATATTGCCTGCTCATTCACGCTCCACCTACACACACACACACACACACACACACACACACACACAAACACATGCTGTGATGCTGCGTGCTGCCCCCCCAATGCACAGACTGTATAGCCAACGGGAGTGCCAAATCCCACGTTGGCTGTGCTGCGCCCCCCCCGAAACACAGTTTCATATGCCACACTGGGTGCCCACCCCCAGCGTGGCTACACGTCTATGTGACGGGGGGTGCCCAATCCCCCATCGGCTCCACTGTGTCCCCCCCCGAGTACAGGGTGCCATGCTGGGAGCCCAACCCAGCATAGCAACAGATGCCATGGCTGACAGGGGTGCCCAATCCCCCGTCGGCTCCATGCCCCCCCAAGCCATCCTTCTGCCATGCTGGGAGCCCACCCCAGCATGGCAAACGTCTCGCATCGTCATAATAAAAAAAAACCCTGAAAATCGAAAACCGCCTCGCTGTGTCTACCCCCATCCGCCACCCACTGCTCACCCTGCTCCCACACCTCCCCACCCCATACTTACCTCCAGAGCTTGGCGCGATGATCTTCGTGGACCGGAACACGCCTGCACTCTTCAAAGCCGGCCACTAACTGAGGAAATGCCGGTAAGCTGTATAATGGGATAGATAGGGTTTTTTCAACTTTATTGCATATCTCAGGCATTTTTTGGAATTTTTCCACCAAATTTTCAACATGGGATTTTTGGGACCCCTTCTCATGAATGCTGTCACTGCCATGGCATTACTCGGGCCCAAAGGGTGATTTTGAAGCCACTGTGCAAAATCACCTTTCCAGAATGATTAACGAAATGACACTGCCAGTGTTCATAAGGTGGGCTCCCAAAAAGCCTATTTTGAAAATTTGGTGGAAAAATTCCTAAAAATGACTGTTTTACAAGCCGTTGTGCAGTTCCTATGCACACTCATAAGTTCGTGAATTTTCAATATTTTCAATCCAAATTTTCAACATTGCCATTTTACCACACCTTCTTATGAGCAGTACAGCTGTCATTTTCACATCTCACCCAAAAGGTGTTCCGACCATTAGCTATACAATGGTGCAGTCGGGTGCAAAATCAATGTACAGGACACATTAAGAAAATCACAGTTACACAGTTCATGAGCAGAGGTCCTAAAATGGCTATGTTGAAAATTTGGTGAAGAAATTCCAAAAAATGACTGTTTTACGAGCGTGCGTTCCGCAGTTCCTATGCAAGCTTGTAATTTCATGAAATTTCAATATTTTCACTCCAGATTTTCAACATTGCCATTTTACCACACCTCCTTATGAGCAGTACAGCTGTCATTTTTCACATCTCACCCAAAACATATTTCCGCCCATGTAGTGCACAATGGCACAGTCAATGTGCGAAATCAATTTATGGGACATATTAAGAAAATCACAGTGATACTGTTCATGAGCAGAGGTCTTAAAATGGCTATGTTGAAAATTTGTGAAAAATTCCTAAAATTACTGTTTTAATGAGTGTGCTGGCAGAGTTCCTACGCACGCTCGTAAGTTAGCAAATTTTCAATATTTTCACTCCAGATTTTCAACATTGCCATTTTACCACACCTCCTTATGATCAGTATAGTTGTCATTTTTCACATCTTGCCCACAACATGTTTCTGCCCATGTAGCACACAATGGCGCAGTAGGTGTGCGAAATCAATGTGCGGGACACATTAAGAAAATCACAGTGACACTGGTCATGAGCAGAGGTGTTAAAATGGCTATGTTGAAAATTTGGTGAAAAAAATTCCCAAAAATGACTGTTTTAGGAGCGCACATTGCGCAGTTCCTACGCACGCTGGCAAGTTTGTGAATTTGTAATATTTGCACACCAGATTTTCAACAGTGCCATTTTACCACACTTTCTTATGATCAGTACAGCTACCATTTTTCACATCTCGCTCAAAATGTGTTTCCGCACATGTAATGCACAATGGTACAGTCGGTGTGTGAAAACAATGTTTGGGACAGATTAAGAAAATCACAGTGACACTGGTCATGAGCAGAGGTCTTAAAATGGTTATGTTGAAAATTTGGTGACAAAATTCCATAAAATGGCTGTGTTACGTGTGAGCATTGCGCAGTTTCCACATACCCTCGTAAGTTCATGAATTTGTAATATTTTCAGTCCAGATTTTCACCAGTGGCATTTTTCCACACCTTCTTAAGAACGGTACAGCTGTCATTTTCCCCAACATGGCTGAAATGTGTTTTCACACTTTCAGCACAGAAATGCGTGGTCGCTGAGGGAAATCATTGTTCAGGACAGATAAAGAAAAACACACTGACACTGTTCATGATCGGAGATCCCAAAATGCCTGTGTTAACAATCTGCCGTAAAAAATCCCCAAACTAGTTACATTACGGGTGTGCGTTGCACAGTTTCTATGCACGCTAGTGACTGCACTAGTTTTTTTAAGATTTTCACAGCAGATTTTCAACATTGCCATTTTTTACACCTCCCATGAACAGTACCACTGTCATTTTTCACATCCTGTTCGGAATGTGTTTTTGCACATGTGGTGCCAAATGCCATAGTCACTGTGCAAAAGCAGTTTTCGGCTAACAAACTGATATTGTCACTGTTCATGAGGTGGGAGTAAAAAAAAAACATGTTGAAAATGGGAGTGAAAATACCATCGAATGCCTGAGGCATTAGGGTTTCTGACTATAACGCCCCACCCTGTAGAGAATGACAGGCATCAGGGGTGTGACTTGGGATTCTTGCCTGTCATGCTCATACCATTCCACCCCCACTCACACCCTGCAGCCAGTGAGAGGCATAAAGGTGTGCCTCGGACTCTTCGGGCCCAAGCTTCACCCCATTCTCCTATACCGCACCCATCTCACCATATTTCCTGATGGAATGGGGTGCGCATAAGGGCCAAAGATCCCAAGGCACATCGTAACACTTGTCAGTGTCTGCAGGGTAGGGTGTGGTGAAATGGTGTAGTCGTTATGCCTGATGACCCAAAGGCACACCCCAATGCCTGTCACTCTCTGCAGGGTGATGGTGGGGTTGGCTTCAGTTCAATACTTCGCTGCCATTCCTATTATGCAGCTCTGTAACTTCTACACTACGAATGCCAATGCCAGCAAGCAAACATTCGGCATTGACAAATGCTTGTTGGATTTCCTTTCCTACTAATTGTGTAAATGTCCCTGTACATGAAACATTCAAGAAAATCTTATTTTGTCACTTGCAAATTCTTGATACATGTAATTGTTTTTAAATATGTTTATTTGTATCTGTACTGTCTTATCCATGTGTATTTGTTTCTTACAACATCTTAGCTTCCATTTTTGTTTGAAGCTCTGGTTTGTTCCTGAAAATGGGCCTTGTCTAGTCTGCTTACCTGGTAAATAATGGGTAATGAGTAGGTGGGTGATCCAACTAGCCTAGGGGTGTATATGACAATGTTATAAGTTATGTTATGACCAATCCAGTCCTTGAGCTATGCTCCAGTCCTATGTATGATGACCTGTATATACAGTAACTGTCAGTTGAACTAGCTAGTCTAGAGTGTATAATCTGAAATGTGCTTACTACTGTATGTTTCCCCTAGCGTCAAATGATGTATTTCCCACATGTTTGTTTACTGCATTTCCCACAAGTTTTTCTTACTGTGACAAAAAACTGTACTCTCTTTGCCATGTCTCCTTGACTGTTGTTCCTCATGTTGTGCTTTCCCGGGTCGTTACTGAAAATAGGCATAATACTTGTCTAGTGTACTTACCCGGTAAACAAAAGCTAAATAAATAAATAAAAGGTTATGTGGATGTTTACTATTTGCCCAGAGTTCAGAGGAGGTTGAGATTCGGTGGTGTGATTTGGAGATGAAAGGGTTCAACTTCATTTGCTGAGGGAGGTGTTTGGGATGCTGCTCGGTGTGTGGAAAAATAGAGGATATATTTTGGGGGAAGGACTGATTTTAACAGAAGAAAGATCTTCATGTGGTGAATTGTTGGTGAAGAGACAACATTTGGCACTTAACGAACAAGTCACTGGTGAAGTAAAGTACTGCAATACTCCTGCAGGCCATCGTAGTTGAGGGGGCAAGGATCTTCTGGGAGGAGGTGGAGTCATCTGAGTGAGTATGCTGTGCAGTGTTATTTTATTGGTTTTACTGTGCACACTGTCACTGTGGTAGAGTATGTAGACTCATGAACTTAGTTTACTGCCATTGTACACGGTGCTACTTGACACAACTGTGTTGTTAAGGGGGAGATCACATCAAGTCTTTAAGGGGTCCACCATCAACTGTACAGATCCCAGCTATGACAGCACCTTGGACAGAAATCATAAGGACTAGCCAGGATCTGCTGGCTGCTGCATGCAGTAGGCAAGACCACAGCTGCAATCATCATGGGGACTGCCAACAGCAGCAGCTACTCAAGAGGTTGTAGCTGGTAAATTTGAGTAGAGGGTTAAGTGAATAAATTACATGATGTTTTTTAAGTAAACAGATGTAAACTGTTTTTTATAGCATTTTCCTGGACACAAATGCATGATTTCTAAACATTTTCTGTAGATTTGTTAGGCAGGTGGAGACGTGGGGCCAACCATTCCTTCTTCATCTTCAAGGGCTGACAGCTCTCTTCTTGAGACTTGCTTCAGAAAACAACACTTCCTTTTCATCCTTCTTCCTCCATTATGAATCATATTTTCTTGGCATATATAAAAGATAAATATATGAACAAAACTAATAATAATTACATTAACATAAAAAAATCAAACATAAAGTCAACAGGTTCTGAAAACAACATATGGAGGGCGTCCAGAGAATTACTACAAAACTGATACCCTGATTAAGACATTTACCATATATAGATAGGCAACTCAATTTGTACAATTTAGAAGTAAGATGCCAGAGAGGTGATCTACTAATATTGTTCAAAATACTTCAAGATAAACAACTAATGAAGGAATGTGGGATAAGATGTGCTAAAAAAACAGACATACCTAGATGTAATAAGCATCAGTTATTTGTTCCAAGGGCAATAAGGAACAAAAGGAAACACTTATTTTCTATCAGAGCAATAAAACTACATAGAAACATAGAAACGTAGACTTTGACGGCAGATAAGGACTACTTGGCCCATCTAGTCTGCCCATTTCCCTACCTACAGGATAGGCCGCAGATCCTGGTTAACCAACAGCCTATTTCTTCATACCCCCTACAAGAATTGCCTTATGTCTGTCCCATGCATTCTTGAATTCTCCCAAAGTTTTAGACCCCACAACCTCCTCAGGAAGGCTGTTCCATGCATCCACTACCCTCTTTGTGAAATAATACTTCCTCACATTGCCTCTGAACTGCCCTCCTTCTATCTTTAAATTGTGTCCCCTTGTTCTTGCACGTCTCTTTTTCTGAAAGATGCTAGCATCTTGGACTTTGTTGATTCCACTGAGGTACTTAAAAGTTTCTATCATGTCCCCCCCTCTTCCTTCTTTCCTCAAGGGTATACATATTAAGCTCCTTTAGTCTCTCCTCATACGGCTTTTTCTTGCAGACCCTGCACCATTTTAGTTGCCCTCCTCTGACTGCCTCTATCCTGTCTATGTCCTTGTGGAGATGGGGTCTCCAGAACTGGACACAGTACTCTAGATGGGTCTCACCAACTGTCTGTACAGAGGGATAACAACTTCCTGTTTTCTGCTGCTGATGCTCTCCCTATACATCCCAGTATACCCCAGCCCTCCCTACTGCCTTCTTACACTGCTTGCTAACCTTAAGTTCATCTGATATGATTACCCCCAGGTCCCTTTCCTTTTTTGTTGTTGTTACTACCTCCCCACCCATTGTGTATTCTTCCCCTGGGTTCTTGTTTCCCAGGTGCATTATTTTGCACTTCTTTGCATTGAATCCTAGCTGCCATTCTTCTGACCATTCGTCCAACCTTGCCAAGTACCTTTTCATCCTTTCCACTCCTTCTTGTGTATCAACCCTGTTGCAGATCTTTGTGCCATCTGTAATAAGGCATACTTTTCCTTCCAGTCCCTCTGCAATGTCACTGATGAAGACATTAAAAAGGACTGGACCCAATACTGAACCCTGCGGTACCCCACTAGTAACCCCTCTTTCTTCAGAGTGGACTCCATTTACAATTACCTTCTGTGTCCTGTTGTCCAGCCAATGTTTTACCCAGGCTACCACCCTGGGCCCCACTCCCAGACTGGTTAATTTGACTATTAATCTTTTGTGTGGGACTGTTTCAAATGCCTTGCTAAAGTCTAGGTAGGCCATGTCCACAGCCCCTCCCTGGTCTACTACTTTGGTCACCCAGTAAAAGAAATCTATTAGATTCATCTGACATGACCTTCCCGCTGTAAACCCATGCTGCCTTGGGTCCTGTGCTCCACTGGCCTTAGGTACTCAACTATTCTTTCCTTCAGAAGTGACTCCATCACTTTCCCTACCACAGAGGTCAGACTGACAGGTCTGTAGTTTCCTGCCTTTGTCTTGCTCCCATTTTTGTGAAGGGGAATAACATCCGCCTTCCTCCAGTCCTCGGGTACCACACCATCCTCCCATGATTTATTAAAAAGAGTTGCCAGTGGTTTCTCTAGTTCCACCCTTAATTACTTTAGAATTCTGGGGTGAATTCCATCAGGACCCATTGCTTTGTCCACCTTCAGTTTCAGGAGTTCTTGCAGAACCCTTTCTTCTGTGAAAGGACTGGGATCGACCCCCCTATCAAGAGTGCTTCTGTTAATTGGATTAGGCACTTCCCCTTCCTCTTTTGTGAATACTGAGCAGAAATATTCGTTCAGTATCCCTGCTTTTCCACTGTCCCCCTCTGCCCACCCACCGTTCATTCTATTCAGCCTCACTAGCCCTCCCTTTGTCTTTCTTTGCTCGCTGATGTACCTATAAAATGTTTTATCCCCCTTCTTTATTGAGTTGGCTATCTTTTCCTTAGTTTGGGCCTTTGCTATTCTGACTTCCCTCCCTGATTCCTTCTGCCTTAACTGGTACAGCTCTCTGTCCTGCTCCTTCTGTGTTTCCTTATACTTCCAGAATGCTATCTTTTTCTTCCTGACTTTCACAGTCACCTCTTTTGAGAACCATAGTGGCTTTTTCTTTCATTTTGATTTGTTTATTTGCTTCACACAAAGGCTTGTTGCCTCTGTGATGGCAGTTTTGATGATTCCCCATTGTTGCTTCACACCTCCTTCTAGCCTTTTTGCTAGTGCTTTTCTGAGGCACTCTCCCATCTTGCCAAAGTCAGCCCTCCTAAAGTCCAGTACCCTCACTTTTGTATGGCTTGACTGTGTAGCTGAGTTTAACATGAACCACACTGTTTGATGGCCACTTGTCCTCAGATGGCAACCCACTTCTAGATCTGAGATCCTCTCACTGCCCCAGTTTGAGAGTATGAGGTCTAAGATTGCTCCCTCATGAGTGGGTTCTGAAACTAGCTATTTGAGGCCTGCCACCTGTAGGGCATCAAGAATGGCCCTGCTATTGGATGTGGCTGCAACAAATGTGCTCCAGTTTATATCTGACATATTCAAGTCCCCCATCAACAGTATCTCCCCTTTGTCTGCCATTCTAAGAATGCCTTCTATCATATCCTTGTCCATTCCCTCCCCCTGACATGGGGGTCTGTACACAACACCTGTGCGGATTGTGGTGCCCTTTCCAGTCTCCAAGGTGACCCACAGTGCCTCCTCTCCTCCCTGTTTACTCTTCTGTTCAGTTGCTTTTATCCCTTCCTTTACATAGAGAGCTACTCCTCCCCCTCTTCTCCCCTGCCTGTCACTCCTGTAGGTTATGTACCCTGGTATGTTAACATCCCAGTCATGGTTCTCTGTGTACCATGTTTCTGTGACTGCTACGATATCCAGGCATCCCTCTTCCATCAAGGCCACCAGCTCAGGGAGCTTGTTGCTCAGACTACAGGCATTGGTACTCATTACCCTCCATTTTCTGATGGCCTTACTCCCTTTTGCCCATCCCTGTCTTTCTTGCCTTTGTCACTTTCTCCATTTACCCCTGCCCTTCTCCCTATCGACACCTCTATGTTGGTGTTTGCCGCACTTACTACCGTGATTATTTGGGGGGCTAGGATTTCCCTGCTCATTTCCAGTGCCTCCCCCCTTCACTAGTTTAAATGCTTGCCAATGAAGCATTTAAACCTATCACCTAGGATCCTGGTTCCTGTCCCGGACAGATGCAGCCCATCATACCAGTATAGGCTTGCATCACTCCAGGTAGACCCCCAGCCCCCAATGAAGCCAAATCCCTGAGCTCCACACCAGTTTTTCAACCACTGATTGAATCTCATGGTGCAGAACACCCTAGCCTCTCCTATGCCATAGATGGGCAGCACCTCTGAGAAGGTTACCGTGCATGCTACTTGACTAAGGCTCCTCCCCAATTCCACAAACTCTTCCTGCACTTCTCTAATCCCTTTCTTAGCCAGGTAATTTGTCCCTAGGTGGACAACAACATCCAACTCCCTCCCCTGTGCAGCTGCTCCAGCAATCCTGAGGATTTGCTCCCTGTCCCTCCAAGCCATGGCGCAAGGCAGGCACCTTACTTCCCTTTCCCCTTCCTCTCCCAGTTCTACCTTCCTAACAATGGAGTCCCCCACCAGGAGTTGTTTTCTTCCCCTGCAGGGTCCCCTGCCACCCTCCTGTGGGTCTCCTTTGTGGAGGTTCCCAGCATCCTCCTTGGTCTCCACTGCAAGTGCCTCCATAGAGGAACCACACTTTGCCAGAATGGCATAGGAATTGTGGAGAGGTACAACTGGAGGGATGCACCTCTGTTCCACCACCCTCACCCTCCCTGAGCCCACTGTGGTTCAGCCGCTCCTCTTTCTTGGCAACCTCTGAGGCAACGGCAGTGGCACTGGTGGTCCCTGGATGGAAGAGTAGGTCCCGCAAATCCTGACCAACTCAGCATGGAGATGAGCAACCTCCTCCTTCAGCCCAGAGAGGTGCCTGCAGATGGGACAACACTGCATCCTCCAGAACGTCTCCCGGAAGGCTGCTGCTCCACAGCCACTGCACTGCACCATTCCAATCATGTCTTATTTCTGGCCCCTTAACTGTTTGCAATCCCTCTGTTTTTTTTTCTCTCTCTCCTTACTTTCTGCCTGTGTTCCCTTTAAGCTCCTGATTGTCCTGTTCTGAGAAAAGAGTATCCTATATTTCTCAGTAGACCCCTTACTTGCTCAGAGGCCGACCTCCAGCAGCTATAGGGGGCCAAGAGAGCTACTCTTGCCCTTCTAGGATGGTGGGTCTATGGTGGTTCTGTGATCACTCACTTCCTGCTCCCAAACAGGAAGTTCCTGTTGTCAGTCAAATCCTGTGCCTATAAAAATAGAACTAGCTTTGGGTGGGGGGTGGAGGGGAGGGAAGGAGGGCAATATAGTCCCAGTAGAGAAGTTCAGTCACACAGCAGTCCTTTCTCCTGGTGTCTTCTGCCAAGCTAGTAGCAGAATCTTTCTAAGGCAGTCTTTAAATGAAGTCTCCTTCTAGCTAAGCCACTCCCCCTACTTACTAGATCTTTTTACAAGTAATTTAAACCTCTCAGCTACTAAGTCCTTTCAATCACTTGAGATTTACACCTAGATGGCTGTTCAGATAACCATTGAGTTCAGTTAACTCAGACACACACTTTTTTTTTGTTCTGTTTGTTAGGTTTTTTTTACCCTAAATTAAAGGTCCAAGTGCAAAAGTTCTTCTTCTTTAGTCCCAGCAGAGAAGTTCAGTCACACAGTAGTCCTTTCTCCTGGTGTCTTCTGCCAAGCTATGTAATAAACTTCCCCAGTCAATAGTTAGTTCAAAAAATATTGAACAATTTAAGATCAATTTACATAAATATATTCTGGGTACCTATTCAGAGATCCCATAAGGTGTGGGGAGGTAAACTCGATAAGTCATATGGCCTTCTTTTACCTTAAACAAACTGTGCAAACCATGTAAATATCCTCTTTCACATCTTTCACCTCCCTCAATCACAAACCATCTTTTCTCAGCTTATAAATAAAACCAAGTTTATGTATTATAATACTAATACTGCTTTCATCCTCATTCCTTTACCCATAATCACAATTTCCTTGTTGTGCATCATTGTAGTGTGGGAATAACACCATATTCTTTCTTGCACACTGCACAGCAAATGGTACAGTAAAACTTGTATCCATGACTATAGTGGTGGTGACACCATTGGTTCATCTGAGTCATCAGGCTGAGGTTTGGCATAGAACACCAGGAGAAAGGAGTGCTGTGCGACTGGACTTCTCTACATGGGACTAAATAAGTAGAACTCTTAATTACATGTAGAAAGATCTATTAAGTAGGGGGAGTGGGTTAGCTAGAAGGAAGCTAGATTTAAACACTGCCCTAGATAGATTCTGATAGAGGCTTGACAGAGAACACCAGGAGGAAGGAGTGCTGTGTGACTGGACTTCCCTACTGGGACTAAAGAAGTGGAACTCTTCTACTGGGACCTTCAGTTTAGGGTTAAAAAACACAAGCAAAAAAAGTGAATGTGTTTGTCTCAGTTAGCTGAAGTGAATGGTTATCTGAGCAGTTATCTAGGTATACATCTCAGGTGGCTGAAGGGGATTGTTACAGTATATGTGCAATTTAAGTACATGTAGAAAGATGTATTAAGTAGGTGGAGTGGGTTAGCTAGAAAGAAGCTAGATTTAAACACTGCCCTAGATAGATTCTGCCAGAAGCTTGGCAGAGAACACCAGGAGGAAGGAGTGCTGTGTGACTGGACTTCCCTACTGGGACTATATTGCCCTCCTTCTCTCCCACCCAAAGCTAGTTCTACTTTTATAGCCACAGGATTTGACTGACAACAGAAACTTCCTGTTTGGGGGCAGGAAATGAGTGATCACAGAGCCACCAAAGACTTACCATCCTAGAAGGACAAGAGTAGCTCTCCAGCCCCCTATAGCTGCTGTAGGTCGGCCTCTGAGCAAGTAAGGGCTCTACTGAGAAATATAGGATATTCTTTTCTCAGAACAGGACAATCAGGAGCTTAAAGGGAACACAGGCAGAAAGTAAGGAGAGAGAGAAAAAAAACAGAGGAAAGAGTAGGGATTGCAAACAGTTAAGGGGACAGAAATAAGACATGATTGGAGTGGTGCAGTGCAGTGGCTGTGCAGCAGCAGCCTTCCAGGAGACATTCTGGAGGATGCGGTGTTGTCCCATCTGTAGGCACCTCTCTGGGCTGAAGGAGGAGGTTGCTCATCTCCAGGCGATAGGTGATAGGTTTAAATGCTTCATTGGCAAGCATTTAAACTAGCCAAGAGGGGAGGCACTGGAAAGGAGAAGGGAAATCCTAGACCCCCAAAAAAGTCAGGGTAGTAAGTGAGGTAAACACCAAGATAGAGATGTTGACAGAGAGAAGGGCAGGGGTAAATAGAGAAAGTGACAAAGGCAATAAGGACAGGGACAGGGCAAAAAGGAGTAAGGTCATCAGGAACTGGAGGGTAATGAGTACCAATGCCCGTAGTCTGGGCAACAAGCTCCCTGAACTGGTGGCCTTGATGGAAGAGGGATTCCTGGATATCATAGCAGTCACTGAAACATGGTAAACAGAGAAACATGACTGGGATGTTAATAAACCAAGGTACATAACCTACAGGAGAGACAGGGAGGGAGGGGGGCAGGAGTAGCTCTCTATGTAAAGGAAGGGATAAAAGAAAGTGAACAAAAGAGTAAACAGGGAGGAGAGGAGGCACTGTTGGTCACCTTAGAGAATAGAAAGGGCACCACAGTCCACAAAGGGGTTGTATTCAGACCCCCATGTCAGGGGAAGGGATGGAAAAGGATATGATAGAAGGCATTCTTAGGATGGCAGAGAAAGAGGAGATACTGTTGTTGGGAGACCTGAATATGCCAGATGTTAACTGGAGCACATTTGCAGCAGCCACATCCAAGAGCAGGGCCATTCTTGGTGCCCTACAGGTGGCAGGCCTCAGACAGCTAGTTTCAGACCATTCGTGAGGGAGCAATCTTAGACCTCATACTCTCAATTGGGGACAGTGAGAGGATCTCAGATCTAGAAGTGGGTTGCCATCAGGGAACAAGTGACCATCAAACAGTGTGGTTCACGATAAACTCAGCTACAGAATCAAGCCATATAAAAGTGAGGGTACTGGACTTCATGAGGGCTGACATTGGCAAGATGGGAGAGTGCCTTAGAAAAGCACTAGCAAACAGGCTAGAAGGAGGGGTGCAGCAACAATGGGGAAACATCAAAACTGCCATCACAAAGGCAACAAGCCTTTGTGTGAAGCAAATAAACAAATCAAAATGAAAGAAAAAAACACTATGGTTCTCAGAAGAGGTGGTGGGGAAAGTCAGGTAGAAAAAGATAGCATTCAGGAAGTACAAGGAAACACAGAAGAAGCAGGACATAAAGCTGTACCAGTTAAGGCAGAAGGAAGCAGGGAGGGAAGTCAGAATAGCAAAGGCCCAAACTGAGGAAAAGATAGCAAACTTTTATAGGTACATCAGGGAGTGTAGAAAGACAAAGGGAGGGATAGTGAGGCTGAATAGAATGGATGGTGGGTGGGCACAGAGGGACAGTGAAAAAGCAGGGATACTGAATGAATATTTCTGTTCAGTATTCACAAAAGAGGAGGAGGAGGGGGAGGTGCCTCATCCAGTTAACCAAAGCACCCTTGGTGGGGGGGATCAATCCTAGTCCTTTCACAGAAGAAAGGGTTCTGAAAGAACTCCTTAAACTTAACATGGACAAAGCAATGGGGCCTGATGGAATACACCCCAGAATTCTAAAAGAATTAAGGGGAGAACTAGTGAAACCATTGACTGCCCTTTTTAACAAATCATGGGAGGATGGTGTGGTACCCGAGGACTGGAGGAAGGCAGATGTGATTACCCTTCACAAAAGTGAGACCAAGACAGAGGCAGGAAAGTACAGACCTGTCAGTTTGACCTCTGTGGTAGAGAAAGTGATGGAATCATGTCTGAAGGAAAGAATTGTTGAGTACCTAGAGGCCAGTGGGGCACATGACCCAAGGCAACATGGGTTCTCAGTAGGAAGCTCATGTTAGATGAATCTAATTGATTTCTTTGACTGGGTGACCAAAGTAGTAGACCTGGGAGGGGCTGTGGACATGGCCTACCTAGACTTCAGCAAGGCATTTGAAACAGTCCCACACAAAAGATTAATAGTCAAATTAACCAGCCTGGGAGTGGGTCCCAGGGTGGTAGCCAGGGTAAAACATTGGCTGGACAACAGGACACAGAAGGTAATTGTAAATGGAGTCCACTCTGAAGAAAGAAGGGTTACTAGTGGGTTACCGCAGGGTTCAGTACTGGGTCCAGTCCTTTTTAATGTCCTTATAAGTGACATTGCAGAGGGACTGGAAGGAAAAGTATGTCTCTTTGCAGATGACACAAAGATCTGCAACAGGGTTGATACACAAGGAGGTGTGGAAAGGATGAGAAGGGACTTGGCAAGGTTGGTGGAATTGTCAGAATTATGGCAGCTTGGATTCAATGCAATGAAGTGCAAAATAATGCACCTGGGAAATAAAAACCCTGGGGAAGAATACACAATGGGGGGGGTAGTAACAACAACAAAAATGGAAAGGGACCTGGGGGTAATCATATCAGACGACATTAAGGTTAGCAAGCAGTGTGAGAAGGCACTAGGGAGGGCTGGGGTGATACTGGAATGTATAGGGAAAGGCATCACCAGCAGAAAACAGGAAGTTTGTTATCCCTCTGTACAGAAAGTGGTGAGACCCCATCTGGAGTACTGTGTCCGGTTCTGGAGACCCCATCTCTGCAATGACACAGACAGGATAGAGGCAGTCCAGAGGAGGGCAACTAAAATGGTGCAGGGTCTGCAAGAGAAGCCGTACGAGGAGATACTAAAGGAGGTTAATATGTATACTCTTGAGGAAAGGAGGGAGGGGGAACATGATAGAAACTTTCAAGTACCTCAGTGGAATCAACAAAGTCAAACAGGGTAGCATCCTTCAGAAAAAGAGATGTGCAAGAACAAGAGGGACACAATTTAAATATGGGGGCAGTACAGGGGCAATGTGAGGAAGAACTGTTTCATAGAGAGGGTGGTGGGCACATGGAACAGCCTTCCTGAGGAGGTTGTGGGGTCTAAAACTGTGGGAGAATTCAAGAATACATGGGACAGACATAAGACAATTATTGTGGTGGGTAAGAAGAAATAGGTTCCTGGTTAACTAGGATCTGCAGCTTATCCTGTAGATAGGGAAATGAGCACACTAGGTGGGCCAAGTGGTCCTTATCCGCCATCAAAGTCTATGTTTCTATGTTTCTATCACAGCAGCAGCAGCAGAATGCAATACTCATTCATGAAGTCACTAAGATATTTCTGACACAATGAGTGGACAGATTTGATAACATATTATTAAAAATGCAGTTTGGCATGGCATCACTGCTAAATCCCTTATTTACTTATTTGATATTTATCCAACTGATTCCTGTTTTCATGGGAATCCTTGGGAGGATAGCAGTAGCCAAAATGGTAACATAGTTCAACCGGAATAGTTACATACGGGTTAAAATTTACACAGGAAAAAACTGTAAAGGTAAGTACATCCAAACTGTAACCAAATAAAGCACCAAATGTGGGATCACAGCTAACAAAGAACATGATCATTTTCTGCAACATGATCATGACTACGGGGAGGCGTTTCCTGGACCAAATCAAAAATAAGGGTATCTAAGGTTACTGGAAAGACTGGACATGGACATTTGCAAGCTAGAAACATTCCTCGGCTAGAGTGGCATTTATAGTGTATGGTTTATGACTGTATAGGGCCATCTCTGGGATGCACCTACAGAGAATCAGAAAATCTCAGAATCTGTGAAATATAAGTTGTACTAACACAGTAATTAAAGATTGTATAGTGCTAATTCACTGTCTGGGGTGTATCAAAAGTGAGTCTACTGTGTGGATCTGTGAAATACAGGTTGCACAAATATATATCAATGGATGGCATAAACAAAGGACTGTATAATGCTAACTCTCTATCAAGGATGTACCTTTAGATAACCGTGGGAAAAGTATAGTAATAACTGTACCAGTATACACTACGGGTAGGCAAGAACAGTAAGATGCATGGGGGCACTATTGTGGGAATGGGTGGTAAGTAGGGGCTGTGGGACAATTGAGGTTAGAAGGGTACCCTGGCACTACAAATGCTTCCAAAACTGTTTGCAGCTCCACACCTGCCTGTTTGTGTTCGCAGGAAGTAAGAGCTGACATGTTGTACTTGAAGGTCAGACTGATCTGGCAGTAGGATCACTATAAGAGCCACTCCCTCAGAGGACTACTTTGTCCATTGGAGTGGGATGGACATTAGCAAGGTTGGGCATCAGAGGGTTACACAGAAACATAGAAGACAGTGGAAGAAGTAGACAACAGGTCCATCAAGTCTGCCCAAGGGTTACTGAGACCTTTTATGGGTCCCGGCATCTAGGCCCCTTACCCAATTTCTGTACCCCTGGTACCTAAGTGGGTTCTTGTTCTGACCCACCCTCTCTTGAAAGCAGCCATTTTTTTAGTTCTCACCACCTTGGCAGGTAGTCTATTCCATGGCTTTATTACTCTTTCTGTGAAGTAGTATTTCCTCAGATTCCTTTTGAAGCTTCCTCCCGGTAGCTTCCATTCAAGTCCTCTAGTGCCTGAGCCATTTACTTTATTAAAATGTTTTGAGTAGGGCATCGTATTAATGCCTCTCAAGAAGTTGAATATCTCAACCATATCTCCCCTGACTCTTCTAGTCTCCAAAGTGTACATGTTCAGTGTCCTTAGGCAGTTCCTTGAACGAGATCCCTGGAGAACCTACACCACCATGGTCACCATTTTCTGCACAGCCTCTAGCCTATCCTTGATCTTCTTTGGGTGAGGGCTCCAGAACTAGACACAATACTCCAGGTGAGGTCTCACCATGGACCTACACAGTGGGAGGATCACCTCTTTATCTCTGCAGTCAAATCCTCTACCTATGCACCTCAACTTTTTATTTCCCCTGCTAAAAGCTTTGTTGCATTGGCTAGAATGCTTTAGGGTGTCAGATATGATGATCCCTAAATCCCTTCCCTCATGTGAGGTGCTTAATTGGACCCCATTAAGCCAGTATGCTGCCCTTGGTTCCCCATTTCCCTGATGCATTACACTGAATTTTTTCACATTGAACTTCAGCTGCCAAACATTGGACTATCTTTCCAACCTCTGCAGGTCTTTTTGCAGGTACTTCACCATCTTGGCACTGTGAACCCTACCATCGAGCATAGTGTCTTCTGTGAAGAGGGCAATCTTGCCTTGAATGCCTTCACCAATGCCACTAATGAACATACTGAAAAGGATCAGACTCAAGACCAATCCTTGGGGCACTCCACTAGTGACCTGTCCCTCACCTGACCTCATCCCATTGACTACAACTGTTTGTTGTCTGTCCTTTAGCCAGTTTCTTACCCACCTGACTCTGCTGCCAGCAGTACTTAGGTCCTCCAACTTCCTTAACAGGCACTTAAGTGGCAACAAATCAAAGGCCTTACTAAAATCAAAGCAGAGGAGATCCACTGGGTGGCCTTTTCCAATTCCTTAATCATCCAGTAAAAGAACGTAATGAGGTTTTCCTGACATGATCTACCTGCTATGAACCCATGCAGTCTCTCCTCCTGAAGTCCATTCCTTTCCAGGTATTCTAGTAGTGAATCACCTATGCCACAGTAACAGGCAAGTTGCCAATGCCGATTATGGTGTAGGAAACATGCCATCTGGCATTACAGTGCCAGGCATTATGCCTCCCAGGAGTTACAGAACCAAAGCACCATTCCAGGAAACAGTCAGCTTTTGAGGAGGGTTTTGCTCCCAGCACTTCTCAAAAATATATATATTCTCTTCTGGGATGGACATGCTGTAAAGGGCACAGAAATTGTGTCATTGCCCAATGTGGCTTGAGTGCAGAGTGATCTAAAATCAATATTGTCCCTGTCACACTCTCCCTTTTTTTTGTAGACTCTTTCTCTGCACTCCCTATCTCCAGACTCTCTCCAGCATGGACATCTTGGTCTTCAGTTTCTCCCATCCTGCCTGAAGTGAGACGCCATCGATTACGGTCAGGACTTCCCCCAGCACCTGCGTGGCATGCCCGAGCCCCCTGGTTCTACATCCTCCAGGGAAGGACCACCATTGTCTCCAGTGCCTATCTAGAGGATTGGAGGGGTAGCCCACAGGGGAGGGAACAGGAACATGCGTCCTTGCATCCAGAGGTGGATGTGGGTCCGAAGCCACTGCTCCCGCCTTCACCTACTGGAGGGGGAGGGATTTTTCCAAATTTATTTCCCACAAT
Source organism: Neoceratodus forsteri (assembly GCA_016271365.2). Classification (NCBI taxonomy): domain Eukaryota; kingdom Metazoa; phylum Chordata; order Ceratodontiformes; family Ceratodontidae; genus Neoceratodus; species Neoceratodus forsteri. The sequence goes on along the minus strand of CM057450.1, from coordinate 852,147,428 downwards.
TATGCAGTGCAGTGCTGCCCAGCCTGCTACGTGCATGCTCCCACACACATTCAGAGGGCGGCCGCCCAATGTTGTGACCCATTGATTGAGTCCCACAGCTATGCTACACCCAGCCATTGCCAGGTGCCGCTACCAGCATGGGATGGTCCCCTGACCCACCACTGGAGAGAAGAGCTGTTTATGGATGCTCAATCCTCTCCTCCCCTGCCAACCCCTGATGCTCCAGGCTTGTTTCTGAACCCAGGTCACTGGTATGGCATGAGGTGTGGTGTCCAGCGCCTCATCCCTCAGTGTCACTGGGCTGGCCCCACAATCTCCTTTTTGCAGCAAAAATATTACCATGCTGAAATGCAGTCACCACGCTGATGGTCTACTAAGTCTTGTTTAGTTAATGCTTTCATCAGTTTACAGACTACAGGTGTGAGGATCATGGGTCTACAGTTGCCGGTCTCCTCCCTACTCCCTCCCTTGTGGAGAGACATCACATCTGCTCTTCTCCAGTCACTTGGCATAGTTCCTATCTGCAATGAGTGATTGAACAAATGTGTCAAGGGGTCTGTCAATTCCTTGGTCACTTCCCTCAGCATCCACAGGTGCAGTGCCTCCCTGACAATGTTTGTGGTAAATGTTGGAGTATCCATTCTCGGGATCCCCCTCTCATCAGTCTTAATGCACTAGCCAGAATTGGTCCATCATGCTCCTTGATGAATACCAAACAGAAGACTTTATTCAAAGTAGATGCCTTCTGTTCATCATCTTTGATGATTCTATCACCATCTATAGGCTGGAATGTCTCCCCCTTTTCTTCCTCATCTCCTGAATGTATCAAAAGAAGTGTTTGTCCCCAGATTTGACCCCTGCCACAATCCAAAGCTCCACTGCCACTTTTGAGAGTCTCACTGCCTCTTACCATCCTTGTGTTTTTGAGTGTAGTTGTTCCATTCGCAATCCCCCTGGTTTGTCTTGTATTTGTGAAAAGTTTCCCTTTTGTTCCAAATTGCTTCTCTGACCTGGACCATGAACCAAATTGGTATCCTGTGCTTGTTCCTGTTCATCACTGACCTTATGTACAGCTTAGTAGCTTCTAGGATGGCTAGTTTAACCTTCCCCAAGATGTCTTCTACCTCCAGCTTTTCATGGATCCCCAACAGCTTTCCCCTGACTATTTGTTTCATCCTTTCAAAGTTATCTCCTCTTAAGTTCAAGACCTCCATCTGGGATTGTGATTTTACATCTTCTTGGAATAACTCAAAACAGCCTAAGTTGTGGTCATTATTATGGTAGCCAGTGCCTCCCTAACCTTAACATCACCTACCACCTCCAAGTTGGTGAGGACTGAATCGAGGATGGTATTAAGTCTAGTGAGAGTGGTAACTAGTTGGGTTAGTAGGCAGTTTTGTAAGGCCTTGATCACATTTAGATTTTTTGAGAATCTAGCCAAGGGGATATTCCAGTCAATCTCGGGCATGTTCAGATCACCCACCACCACTGTGTCTCCTTTCTGTATCATGCACTTGATTTCTTCCAAAAGTACCTCATCCTTATCCTCTGCTTGTCTTGGTGGCCTGTATATGACCGCAAGGTTTTTTTCCCCCCGATACTGAGCTGAGTTGCATCCATAGGGATTCTACACCTTCTTCTTTGATGACAATGAGTGACGTGGTTCTCATCCCTTCCCAAACATAAAGTGCTACACCTCCCCCACTGGTGGCCTTTCTGTTCTTTCTATAGAGCAAATAACCTGGGATTGAAGGTCCCAATCATTCTTGTCTGTAGCTCATGTTTCCATTATCGCCTCCAGGTCTAGTTGGGTGTTTGCCATTATTGCCTGTAGGTCACCTATTTTATTTTCTAGGCTTCCTGCATTGAAGCACACTCCCTTCCAAGTAGCAGCAAGAACACTTTTATCTCCTTCTTTTGGTTTCTGCTTCTTCTTTTTGGTTGCTTGGTCTCCTTTAGTGTTCCCTCACGATCTCGTTTATATCCTGTGGGTACCCAGAAGTACCCACTAAGAACTAATTTTTTCCTTTGGAAGTGCAGTTTTAACCTAAGCCTTGCATGAAACAGGCTGGTAGTGGTATACATGAGAAGGAGGCATCATCAACAAAAGGTGAGCAGGAACAGAAGTTGGGGTTTTATGACTTGGAAGGTGATTGTAGTTGGGGACTTCATTGTAAAGGGGTTGAGTGGGTGGCATATTCCACAAACATGGGAATGAGAAATGTTCAATGTAGCCTTGTGGCCACAGTAGCAAGACACAAGTCTGAGATGGTGAAGCTCATCAGGGAGGAAGGAGGGACGTCAGAGTGCTGGTCCATGTAGGCATGAATGACCTTGGCTGGCATAGTGTGCAAATGTTCAGGAGAGTTTCCAAACTTTGTGCACAACCTTGAAAGAGCAGACAGCTTCTGTAGCTGTCTCCAAGGTCCTACAAAGGCCATGCAAAGCAGAGAAGTGCCAGTACAGGATTTTTCAATTTAATGCATGACTAAAGTTTGCATGTGAGGAGAAGGGGTTTCAGTACCTGAGGAGCTGCAGTTCTCAATTGAAGGGGAAACAGTTATTTAATAGAGATGGGCTACCCCTCACTGAGAATAGCACTGTGGGCTAGGACAGAGATTTGCAGCACACATCACAACACAGTTAAACTAGGTAAGGGGGAGGCAGTTCAAATGAGGCAGGGCACACCAACACAAGCAAGTGTGGGACAGATGGGCCTCCCCCAGAGACTGACATGACCAAGCAGGACATAGGCACACATCAAAATGGGAGACACTGGGACTAGAGATTGACTAGAAAGGGAACCAGGAGAAAATGGGGAGGGACTAGCAAGAGCAATACATGGTGAAAATGATGCACAAGGATCTAGGGAAGGTGTACGTAGTACACCTAAAATGAGCAAAGTGAACACAGCAGTCTTGAGGAGAATGAGGGTATGGAGCCATGGTTGAGGAGCAGAACAGTAAATAAAAGCCACCAGATTTTCTGAAGATAAGTGAATGTTTGAATGTTAAAATCCTAGAGAATAAAATGTGTGACCTCTAGGTACTGGTAGCCAAGACTCAGTTGGACAAGGTATTTGTGATGGAAACCTGGGTAATGCAGCTTCATGACTGGGAACTTATAATTCCTGGCTACACCCACTACATGAAAAACAGGGTGAAAGTAGATTGGGAGGGGTAGCCCTTTATGTCAGTGAAGGCATTAAGACACAGAGGGTAGGGGCACCAATGGGGAAAGCTTGCCTAAGAGTTCTGGGGGAAAACTGGAGTCCATCACCAGGAAGTGCCAAGAAATTGACACTGGAAGGATGAACCCTGTGGTGGAGTACTAGCTGTGGGGGAAGATAGTTACATCTGAACAAGACACATTCAACATCACGGATACATATCATCCTCTTTTTATATACATAGTACATGTCTACATCCTTGGTACTGTACATGCAAAATTGAAACAGGGAGGCAGAGAGAAAGAAAGAAATGTGTTCTGTATTATTATTATTTGATGCTGTGAATGGTGTAGTATTGAGACAAAACATGGGAGTATCTGTTTAAGGATATCAACATTTATTCAAGAAGTCATCCCAAACCAGTTAAACTGGAAAGCATCTGAAGAATAAACAGGAGATATTACTTTACCTTGTGTGTGACCAGGACCTGGAACAGTTTCCCACAATATATTATGAAAAGTAAAAATAAGAAAACATTTAAAATAAACTGGACCAAATGATTACAGAAGAGATTCTAATTGTATAGTGCCGCTGATCTATGGAAGGTTAGGTCACTAAAGACCTTCTTCTACCTACCTCATAGAGTTGAGTAAATGATGAAAAAGATGAATAATCATAGATTTTAGATTTGTACCAATATCCTTCTCTTCCTTATCATCCAGAATGGCCAGTTCACCGATGATCTGACCAGTCTTCACCCTCTAGATGGACGTAGTCTAAGTTAACCTATGATTGTGAGTTTTTTGACTTCTTTAGTGATTTTAAATATTGACAAACCTGTGTTATATCCTGAATGAAATGTAACTCTTTATCAGAGATTTCTATGTTATTCAGTTAGACCATTTGTGTAAAAAGAGCTATTCTTCCTAAACAATGATCCTAAAGCAAATTGCCATTTTAGGATCAACCAATCAATCAATCTTTATTTAACCAGGTGGAACACCATTGAGGAAAACTCATTTGCAAGGTGGACCTGGACAAATTGGCAATAAGCATGTAGATGCAAAGCATGCAAGACATGGATATGTAAAAGGAATACAGTAAATAATAGATCCATACAAGGGTACATATGTGCAAAAAATACAATACGACCATAATGACAATGAGGTCCATAAAAGTGGCATTAAGTGCAATATCAATAGAATAGGAACATTTGAACAATAGTCACATGGAGAGCAAGTTTAGTAAGAATATATATTGCATGAAAGTAGGAGTACATACAAGTTAGAGTATGAGCAAGTCAGAATAGCCAAGGAACTAGTAAAGGGTCTGGCTTTCAGCTGAGTTGAAGGATGGGTGAACCATGAACAGGTACGAAAGAGGGAGTGGAGGATGGATAGAGGAGGGATGAAGAAGGAGAACAAAGTGGGGTGGATGAGAAAGTGGATGAGAGGGGAGATGCTGCCACTGGATGAAAGTGATGGATAGAAAATATGGCAGAGCAGGGACTCAGAGCAGGATTGGCGGTAATGGCACTAGGATGAAGAAAGGCGAGAATTAGGTGTAGCAGTGACAGGGGACCTGGAAGATCTGTCTAGGGCTAGTTTTAAATTTTGCTAAACTGACAAGTTTAGAAAGTTTAAGGGACTTTTGTAGATGATGCCATAGGGAGGGTAGGGCATGGCTTAAAAATGCAGTCCATAACGGGATTGCATTCAGGGAACAACAGTGAGCTGTGTGAGTATCTCATGAGAGAGCAAGATCCACAAGCAGTAGTTAGGAGGTTGCAGATATAGTCAGGTAGTTTGTTGGTCAAGGCCCTGAAGGTCCAAAAAGCAGCATTATGCAATCTTCTAGTTTTTAAGGAATACCAACCCATCAAGGAGTAGCGGGAGCAATGATGTGTGTTATAGGGAGCGCTGGTTATGAATCTTATTGCTTTGTGGTATAGTGTATCTAGTTTTGTTAAAGCAGGGTAGGAGCCATGGCTGTAGATGAGGTCCGCGTAGTCCAGGAGTGGGAGAAAGGTTGATTGTACACACCTGACCTTGGCATCATAGGTGAGGAGGTGTTTAGTGTGGAAAAAGAGACCCAATCTCTGTTTTAATTTTTTCGCTAGATTGTCAATGTGCACAGAGAAGGTAAATTTGCATTCTAACAAGAAGTAAAAGTATTTAAATTTGTCCACTGATTCCAGGGTTTCTCCTAATAATGTAGTGATCAAGGGTATAGTCATAGTGGGCTGGGATGCAGATTGGTATATGGAGGGGTACACATGGGGCGATAGGAACATGGACTTGGTTTTCTTGCATTGAGCAGCAATTTCAGGCACAAAAGGTTTTGTTGCAATATGTCAAATTCGTGCTGCAGTACAGTACTAGTTTGTTTGGGGTTGGACTTAGCGACATAGATCACTGTGTCATCTGCAAAGAGATGGACCCCTGAGTTTGTTACACCAACATTTATATTATTGATGTAAATCGCAAAGAGAAAAGGGCCCAAAATCGATCCTTGTGGTACTCCTCACAGTAAAGGTTTGAGATGGGAGATGTCACCCAGTACTCTGATTTGCTGTTGACAGCCTGACAAATAGCACCTGAATTATTTTAGGGCTGACTCATCCAGCCCAACATTACATACTTCAACTAGCAGCAGATCGTGACCTACCATATAGAAGGCTTTGCTCAAATCGACAAAAAACGCACCTACATGGTTTTTTGAGCCTAGTGCTAGCTGCCATTCATTGATGACATAGGCTAATGCAGTGACAGTACTATGATTAGGCTGAAAACCCGACTGTACAGGGTTAAGTTTGTCAAAGGATTCTAGGTAGTTATGCAGTTGGGCGTTGATGATTTTTTCAAGAAGTTTAGAAAAGTGCAGGTAAAAGGGATATGAGTCTATAATAAAGGAATAATGCATGACAGGGTGTGTGTCGTGCTGAGATAACCTCACGCCTGGGGTGATTAGGCATGAGGCCGCAGGCCGAGTGCGACTAATCACCCCAGAAGTGATGTTATCCCAGCACGACACATACGCTGGAGTGCATTATTCCTATTATATAATGGCTCTTTATTTATTTTTTAAAAGGAAATGGGAAAAAATATGTTTAAATACTTTTTTAAAATGATTTTTCTAAGGGGAGGTATACCTATTGAAAAATGAGTCCATACTTTCTCTGTTGTCCTGAAGGTGGCAGTGCAGTTGCATGACTGTTCTTTAGCATGCTAGTGCTACTACTATGCTCCGTTCCTCCATGATATGTGTTTGTCTCTCATGCTGTGCATCCGCCCCCCCCCCCCATGTATGAGTGTTCACATTTCTTCAGTATAGTGTAAGGAAGTGTTGGGGTTTACTGTGACTAATATTATCGACGTTAAGGTTGGATCGCTGCTTTTGTATATGGAGTGTACAGCCTGCTGGATGGTTGTAAGCAAAGGTGGGGTTTGTTACTACTTAACGTTTCTAGTTCAGGTTTACATGTTTGTATTTTTGGGGGGGGTCCTTTCGTTCTTTAACCATCGAAATGCGGCCCTTGTTTCCAGAAGCTGGGCAGCATGAGGAGCAAGCAAGGCGCTTTTGAACTCTGCACACGCTCGCATTATTATGCTGCTGACTGGGGGAAAAGCTGATTTCAATTACAGCTTTTTAAAAGTTTATTTTACGTCTTTTTGACTTGCGAATATCAGGGGAGCAGTGATGTGTAGATGAAACTGTGTTTCGTGAGTGAGTGGGTGGGTACCGCTAATTTCAAAACACATCGAGGGCTGATGAATTTGGTCATACGGAGAGCTGTGGAATGATCGTTTGTAAAGGTTTCATGTGGTCAGTTAGTGGACTGGGACTAGAGCCGTGATGTTATGCCAGGATAACATCACGACTCCAGTGCCAGCTTGACCAATCAGAGGACAAGATTTTTCTTTGCCATTGTATAATTGTATATAAAATATAGTCTACTCATTATAAAAAGGTGCTGTGGTACAACGTTCTGCCTCTTCTTGATAGTGTGCCTAATCAAGAGTTAATACAACTGTCTCATGAAATGAAATGTTGCTTAGGAGTATCCAAACACCAGTTTCAAAGTACGGTTAATATAAATGACACAGCCTGCAGAGTAGTATTCAGCTCAGTAGCCACTAGGCATTATGCATGGTTAAGGACACCATGTTTATCCACATGATAAACCAAAAGCCACTGTTTTTCCCTGTGATAGTTCCACTCTTTTTGGTGACCAAACCATAAGATAGATGAAAAAGTTCAATAAACAAAAATAGATTTTTCAAAACCTAACACAGAGAGACAATAAGTCTTAATGTGGTGATAGACCTAAAAAATGGGGTGTTATAGGAATAAGCCAGTATGGAAGTCCATCCTTCCAACAAGAACACTCAGTCCCCAAAGGTGGCCATAGAGAAAGAGGAACAACAAAGGTGGGCAAACCAGGAATTTTTCACCTAGACCCAGGCTAGAGCTGAGCCAGGAGTCTGGCTTAACTCTACAAGCCATAACACAAGTGAGGCCCTGGCTACTACAAGCTGTTCTCTGCATAGCAATTGAATGTTTCAGACTCCACATTAACTGCTCAGGCTTACAAAAAGGCTCACTTTGACCATAACTGGCTTGGGTTGACCTATGCTCTAAAATTGTTTATAGAGGTCAAGCTGGTCCAGTCCAGACAATAAGTTCAAGCCAGGCTTGAGCCTGTCCTTGCTTGCCTACATGAAATAATCAATCAGCCACTTCATGCAACACCAGAACAAGATAAGACAAATCTGTGACAATTGTGCCTCTGGTGTGACAATCCAAATGCATTTGGGGGCTATCCCTTTCATTATCTTCAAAAATGAGAACAAAATCACCACAGATCAGTGGGTACTGAAAGTAATAGAGAGGGGGGCTGTGTTTTCAGTGTCAAAAATATTTAATACTGAGAAATCTCATACCATTCAAATCTCAAATTCCAGATCAAAAGTCTGAACGAGAAAACTCCAGGAGATAAAAGTAGGAGAAAAGTTACCTTGTACCCAGTTGTGAAAACATTCTTCTCAATGTGCTCTTTAACACTGATAAAAAAGGAACAGTGGCAGCCAATCCCAGACCTCAGGGGCCAGGTATTCAAATGTTAGGCAGGGTGCTAAGGGGTGTTTCTCCATGCAAATTGGGTTTTGAACCCGATTCATGAGTGGGATCTATATCCAGACACCCCCACAGTGCTGGCAAAACCCGTTAGCATCCAAGCACTAACTTACCATTGCACCCATACAAATGGGTGTACCCTCCGCCATATACTGGTGCAACAGGAAATTCAGAGGTTTGCACAGGTGGTAAATGCTACAATAATGGGTGAAAATTACCACCTTTGCAAACCTCAGCTTAAAGGGCCACCGTCCACCTGTTTTACATACTGTAATGTTATTTTTAGGTAAAAACCAACATTTTATGATTGCTTACCTTGCCTAAAATTAATTGATGTTGCTGGTTGCTTTATCTGCTTCCTTGCTTATTAGAACCAAAATGCATGGGGATGTATAGCTATGCCCAGCTTTGTTTTGATTCAAATCACTGAACTATTTTAGTGCACACTTCCTAAACATTAGAAACACCTTCGGACAGTGCAGCCACTGATGATACAATAGTCTCCTCTACTCCCACTGCATAATGAATGGCTAGATTGTGTTGGAGTGTTCCTGAGTGCAGGAAAGATGTACTGGGTGCTGGTCGTGACATGTAAACAAACATGTTCTGGTGTGGTTACACCAGTATGGTGGTCAGTAAGTTTTTCACTTTTTTAAAAGAAAAAAGGATCTGAATCAAACTACCACCTGCATCAACTATCTCTAGAGAATGTGAACAATCATAATATGCGTTTTTTAAACTATGGACACTTTGAGGCCTAAGGGGGTTGACAGTGTCCCTTTAATGTGGCACAAGACCCTGGTGGTGGGCAGCAGTACTGCAGCAACCTAGCCCCCAGTCCCAAGCACCAGCCCATTGAAACAGTGGATGTCTGGGTGTCCAGTGGCATCCCTCAACCATCCCAGTGCCCGTCCCCATAAAAGTGATGCCTTCCCTGGTGTCCTGTGGCATCCCATCCTACACTGTTACCGTATGCTTAGTGTAAGTCCTTGGTGGTTAGGGGCACCCCTCCCTCTGATTGCATATCACTGTAAGATTAATGATCTTCCTGGTGACTGTTGGCACCCTCTACTCTCTGATCACCTGTTGCTCTATGATTAATGATTTCCCAGGTGTCTAGTGGCACTCCCTACCCTCTGAATGCCCACTGCCATAATATGAGTTATGTCCCTGGTGTTGAGTGGCAACCCCGCCCTCTGACCATCCATCAGCATAATATGAGTGGTGTCCTTGGTGACTAGTGGCACTCCCCACACTCCGATTGCCCATCACCAAACAATTAATAATTTCCCTGGTATCTAGTAGCACTCTGTCCTCTGATCACTGTAAGTTCTATATTGACTCTGGTGTCCAGTGGCACCCCTCACCCTCCAATCCCTCATTGCCATTGTATTAGTGATGTACCTGGTGTCTAATAGTATCCCCCACCTGCCAAGCACCTGTGCCAGTACCACCTTATTTCCTGGTTGCTTGCAGCCCTCACTGCACCACCTGCTCCAAGCACACTACCTTGTCACCCATCTCTGTACCTATGTATCCAATGCCACATTGGGGATCCACTATGGTGACCTGCGCAGCCCTTCTTTCTCCACTTCAGCTGTCTGCCATATGGAATGGCAGGGAGTGCATGTACTGGTGTGCACAGTGTGAGAAGTATGGTGGGGCCATTAGCCACTGGGGAGCAGCATGGCACCAGAACGGTTGTTCAGCAGGTGGAGGGTACCACTAGGCACTGAAGATGTCACTAATATGATGTCTATGAGTGATCAGATAGGAGGGAGTATGACTAGACACCAGGGAAATCACTCATATTACAGTGACAAGGGACAGAGGGTAGCGGTGTCATTAGATGTCGGGCACATCCCTCATATTATGATGACAGGTGATCAGAGGGTGGGAGGTGCCACTGGATACCAGGGAAATCATCAATATTATTGAGATGGGTGTTCCAATGGTGGGGAGCTCCAGTGGGCACCAGGGAAATCATTAATATTACTGGGATGAGTGATCAGATTGTAGGGGTGCCACTGGACACCAGGAAAACCATTAATATTACCAGGATGGGTGACCAGAGGGTGGGGTGCCACTGGACCCCAGGGAAACATGAATATTATGTGGATGAGAAATTGGGGTAGAGGGCCAGTCAACACCATGCCTGATGTAGCAGACAGCCACAGGAGGGTCATAAACCTGCCACTGCTTCTCTTGCAAATGAGCCCATAATGAGAATGCATATGGCCCTTATCACCTGCATGCCCAATGGACTCATTTGCATATTGCAAGCTGAATAACGCATTGTGGTTCTGGGCTCTAGCAATTCAGGGACACAGTTCCCTGCAATTTACAATGGGTTGCATATAGCCAGATCCACATCAGAGCAGCACTAGTTGATTTAGCACTGCATCAACTTGGCCCTATATTCAGTCAGATAGCTCTGGCTAGCTATCTGACTGCATATAGCAACCTCTGTGTCGTGTGTAAGGGTAAGCACAGCACAAACCTTTACACTCAGGTTTTGCCTTTATTTCATTAACAGGCCCCAGATATCTAAAGATACTGTACACATACAGAAATAAATGTTAAGGATCCTTAGTTCAGATCAAAAGGGCAAACAAGGCAACATCTAATTGGAGCATTATATAAGGTCCTGGTAGATCTGTTGCCCAATAATACAGAAGAACACTAACTATATGGAACAATGAAGTAAGCACAATGCACACCCAGATGGACTGGCATAAATGTGCAACATCCAATTGTCGCTCACCTCTTACACTTATTTTATTATCTAGTAAGTAAGTTACTAGGTAGTTACTTAGGTAGTTAGTTAAAAATTGATACCTGGCAGAGGCCCACTGAGATGAGACTTGTTTAGAGGTACAATCTAGGGGAAAGGGGAAGGGGAGAAGCACAATTATAAATAGAAAAGTCAGTCAGGTAATGTGGTTTTAATGAGGGTGACATAAAGAGCATATGTTGAGTGCAGTACAGACAAAATGTAAGTCTGTCAGCTGCTGAAGTTCTGGGTTCTGGTTCCAGTCTAGAATTTTTGAAAAGGCACTAGGGTTCTAATCTTTTTTTTAGAACTCAAACCCTAATTTTTAAATTGTGTTGCCAATAGTGAAGATCATAGTGAGGACACAGCAGGATGATGGCCAGTATGCCAAATAGGAGTAACAGATATTTTCAAATTTAAAGGAAGGAGGAATTTTCTCCTCAAGTCCCATAGTCAATCATCCAAAATATTTCAGGGATTTATTTAAAGACACTACAGTCAAATGGAATACAGCAAGATGACAGCCAATAAGCCATATAGGAGTCACATATATTTTTAAATGAATAAGGTATCTTTTCCTCAAAACCCATCGTCAGTCACACAAATTATTTTTGGTATTTATGTAAGGATACCACATACATGTGTTTTGGATGGCACATGGTAACACACTGGGTACAGTGTACCAAAAAAGAACAAAGAAGGATGATGGCCAGTACGCAATGTAAGATTCATAGATATTTTTAAATGATTGAGGCATTTTTCTCCACAAGTCACATTTCAATCACCCAAAATATTTCTGGAATTTATTTTTTATAGATAACACCAAAAGGGTGTTCTGGGTGGCACACAGTCACACACTTGATGTAGTGCAGTCAAAGGGAACACAGCATTATGACAGCCAGTATGCCATGTAGGAGTCAATTAGATTTTCAAATGAAAATGAAGGAAGTATTTTCTCCCCAAATCCCATTGTCAATCATCCAAAATATTTCTGGGATTAATTTAAATACAACAGAATGCACAAAAAAATAATTATCTCCACCTTATGATCCTCATACTGAAGGAAATATGAAATTGTATTTTAGAACATGGTGGAGTGATTCAAATTCTTCTGGAATCAGAATATCTCTAGTATTATTTGAGAACCTCTACCCCATTCAGTAATTCACCACATCATTGATTTAAATCTTCTTTTATTTTCCATCATTTGATGTTATCAAAATGGTATTCATCTTTATATAGCTTTCAAAATTAGTTAACGTTTCAGGAATTAGAATTGTTCCTTCATCAGAACTTGAAAGTTGTAACATACAAAAAAAATAAGATATTTAATGTTGTATTTTTAATAGTCTTTAGAAAGTAACTTTACTACCAACAATAATATTTCCTGTATTCGGACCATACCTCCAAAAAATTGCTACGAAATGCTCCTTACAAAATATTATTTTTTCGTATTATTGTAGCCACTCTGAACTTGGAAAAAGTAACATACAAGCAAAATTACCTTGGTTTCAACTCCTTCTCAATACATAAGATGTGGGGACCCAGAGTTTATTTTTTTCATGTCTTTTAAACCAAATGTTACCTTCAAAGGTTCTTTCATACTTTTTTAAACAAAGAGGAGATGAAGTCAGAAAACATTCTGTACATTTCAAAACAGACCCTCTCCTTGCAAAAAAATGTGGGCTATGTTATTTTAAGACTGCTACCAAGGCACTATGCATACATATATGTGCCAAAAATATATATGTATATATTCATGTTGTGGCTTACCCTCATTACAATTGAGCTTGCACAATGCTGGTGGTTAGAAAACAAGTCGCTGTTAATGAAATTATATGGAGCACTACATGCAGCCATTACCCCAGATGCCAAAAATGGGTGTTACTCAGAATGCTGCTTTGCTGTGCAGCATGAAGGAGGCCGAGTCATGGGAGTAACGTTGAAAATACCGTTTGATGAAGTCACCATAATGATTCACACCCATGGCGCAGTCTAATTAAAGAAACCACAAGTTGCTACAAAATGCTGTCTGCAGTCCCTCCCTCAAATAACAATCAATAAAATCTCTGCAGATAAGATGTGTGGAGCATAAGGGAGACCTTTAAGCTATGTAAAATGAAAAAAGGGAAAGGATAAAAGAAAAAAGCAAAAAATTATGGGGAAAGGGCTCATAATCAAAACTGAGCTATGCTCGAGGTCACAAAATATGATTTTCGCTCAGCGATTTGCTAGAAAACTCATTATTGTGAACGCATATTATTATATTGAAATACCTAAGCTGCTATGTAAAGAGATTGTTGCATTTTTACAGTCTCAAAAATAGAAACTTAATTATATGCGAAAAAGATGAATTCTATCTCCAAGCAAATGCTCAGGGTCAACAAATTTGACCTCCCATTTGCAAACATGTTTTTATATAAAGAAATCTAAATTTCTGCATACACAATGAAGACTAGAATAGATTATGAATTCCTAACATTGTCACAAGCTAAGACTGGCCCTCATTATACAACAAAAAATTGGGTTGTCTAATACTTATACATAAAAAAATGCATGAATTTACCATGTTGTTATATGAAGGCATCTTAAATACTGCATTCACAAAGAAACTGGAATAAGCTACAGTATAATAAACTTTTGACTGTTACACAGGCTAGCGCTAACCCTCATATTAATCAAAAAATAGCTTGTCTTATACTCATTATCACTTCTAGAGACAGAATACATGAATTATGAAGCAAGACAATGCAAAATAAATGTGGAACTATGTGCTGATTATGGTCTTATAGTGCTCAAGGTCAAAATTTGACCTCCCATCAACTACGTGCTCATGAGCTTTATACTGTAAGAAATACAGATAATTGAAAAAGTGCTCACAGTTCTGCTTTAGTAGGATATTTCAACCTACAGATGTCCATTTCTAAAATGTTTATAAGTTAGATGATCAAAGACCAGTTTAAACTTTCATTAAGTCCATATCTGTTTTTAAAAATTTTAAGTGTAAAGTTCCAGTATGCTTCTCCTCTTAGCAACTTTGTGTCCCAGTCACTTCCATCCATAGTTTTTTACTTTTTCAATGCCTAAAAATTTCAAAGATGAAATCTGGTGTGGATAAGAGTTGAAGTGACGTGCTACTGAGGATTTTTCATCTTTGCATCTTATTCTGCTTTTATGTTCAGTAATTCTTGTTTTCAAGGTTCACAATGTTTGTCCAATATAATATTTTGAGCAAGGGCAGATGATACAGTAAATGACATGATCTGAACTACGTGTAATAAAATCCCTAATTTCAAATGTTTTTTCTTGGCAAGTGCTTTTGATATATGTTGTCTTCCTACAATTATTGCAATAAGTACAGTTCCCACAGTTGTAAAAACCTTTTATATCTCTATTAAGCCATGTAGTGGATGGAGGGTCTGGTTTCCAATGCTGTGTTTTAATAATATGTTTTCTGATATTTTTTTTTGGTTTTGTTGCTGTAATCCATGGTTTCTCTGCAAAAGTAATATTGCCTTGCTCTGTAGTTTGTAATCAATTCCAGTTTTTAAAAATTATATTTTTAATAGAATTGAAATGTTCTGAATATGTTGTGCTCATATTTGTTTTGTTACTTTCAGTATTCCTGCTTTTTTCATGTAAGAGGGTAACCCTAGAGTTATTGTTAGCCTTTTGTCTTGCTTGCTGTAAAATCTGTTGGCTATAGCCTCTTTGTTCAAATCTTAAAGATAAATTGTCCAAAGTTCTTTCACATAAGATCTAATTTCTCTATTTCTTTTTACTCTTAATATTTGTCCATATGGAATGCTCCTTTTTAAACTTGGTGGTTGAAAACTTTTTTCATGAAGTACTGTATTTTTTGTTGTTTGTTTCCTCTATAAGTCTGTAACAATTTTGTTATTTTGAATCGAAGTCATCAGATCCAAAAAATACACTTTTTCTGTGCTGTACTCCATAGTAAATTCTAGATATTCTGTACAAGAGTTAATGTAATGATGAAATTAATGTAATTTCTCTTCTGTATCATTCCAAATAATGAGCAGATCATCAATATATCATTTGTACAGAACAAATGAGGGAATAAATATATTATTTTGATTCAGAACATATTCATTCTCAAATTCCCCCATCAGGATGTTAGCATATAATGGTGCCAAGGTCGCTCCCATGGCTGTCCCTTGTAACTGAAGGAAGCATTGGTTTTCAAATTTGAAGTAATTATTATTCAAGACAACATATGTTAATGTTAAAATTTAACCTCTTGTCTGGTTGATTCTTGTCTCTTTGATCTGTTGTTTTTTCCAGTGCTTTCATACCTTCTTCATGTGGTATGCTGGTGTATGAATTTTTAACATCACAGATGACCAGAATGCATTTATTTAGTTCTGTCTCAGTTTCATTTAACCTTTCCAATATCTGTATACAATGTTTATTATCTTTTATATTTGATGTTATTAATGGAACCAGATCTTTTATATAAAAATCAGCATATTGTGATAATCTTTCCATTATAGAACCTATACCTGAAGTTATAGGTCTTCTTGGAGGTGCATCTATACTTTTGTGAATTTTTTGGAGACAGTAGAATAATGGTATTCTTGGTTGTTTGTTCAATAAATCTTTGACCAACCATTCATCAATCTGTCTCTGATTAAATGCTTCCTGTAAAATGTCTTGGATTCTATTTTTTAATGTTTCCAAAGGTATTCTAGGTGTTTATTGATAGATTTCTCTATTATTGAGTTGACATAAACATTCTCTTTTATAATCTTGGTAGTTCATAATAACTACTCCCCTTCCTTTGTCTGCTGGTTTGATATTGATGGATTTGTCATTTTCCAAATTTTGAAGAGCATCTTTTTCAGCTTTTGAAATATTATACTTTAATTTCTAATTACCATTTGTTGTGTGATGATTTCACTTTCACTATTCACTTTTTCAATATATGCTACATTATTGTTTGGAATATTAAAATTTGTATCAAACTTGGATTTTATTCCCAGAGATTGTTTTAATCAAGCTTTAGTTTTAATTTCTGGTGTATCTGAAATGTTGTTTTCAGGTAAAGAAAAAAAGTATTTCCAACAGATTTTCCTAAAAAATCTTTCTATATCTAATGTGAGTTCTAAAGGATCTAGTTTCTATGTAACAGAAAATGATAGACCCTTATTTAATACTTTATTTTCTGTGGAAGTTAAAACTCTGTTAGAAAGATTATATAATGTTACATTTGTACCGTCTTTGATCTGGTGTTGTGTATCCTTCCTTTGTCTCCTTTTCCTCCATGGTCTTGTCCTTGTTGTTTGTCTTTTTCTGTTTCTTTTGTTTGTGTTGTTCTGGATGGGCCTGCTATATCTTCCCTTGCTAAAAAAGGTCTGCCTGTATAATAATCCTCTCGTCCATCATAGGAGTCTTGATATTGGAAATCTCTATAATAATATGGTCTATATTGTTCATTATATGGACCTTGCCACCCATAATTGCTTCTGTTCCTAGAAAACTTCTTATACTGTATATTTTATATTAATCTTTTTCTGTTACCCCACTGTTGTCTATTGAAATTGAAACTGTCTGAGTCAGAAGTGGGACCTGAGATGTCAGTGTCATCTAAATTATAATATGTTTTTTTGTCTGTCAGATCTTTTCCAGTTGTACACATGCCTATCTCTGTAATCCTTAACATCCCTTTTGAATTTCGATAATTTTATTCCTTTAATGTGGTTGTCATACTCTTTCAAAGATTTTTCTATTCGCTCTAGTAATTTATTAATTTGGTCGTTATCAATTGTATCCCGAATGGATTTTTCCATTTCTTCCGTTTCTAATAAAACATTGGAATGCTCACTAGTCATTGCCTCTATTAGTAGTAACATAAAATCAGAATAGCATTTGCTCCTTGTTCCATCCCATTTTTCCATAAATCCATTGGGGGTAAAGCCAAAATTAGCTTCCACCAATATACGTAAACCCTTTGGGATTCTTTTCTGTTTGGCATATTCCAGTAATGTAACAGCATGCCAATCAAGGAGAATTTCTTTTTCTTTAAGGGTTTCTAGTTTATTTAAGGACATTTTTGGTACTTCTACAGTATTAAATGTCCTTTTACTTTTGACAAGATTCATAATTTGAGATGCCTCATTTGTATCCACACTATGTGATGTTGATCTTGCATCTGTAAGTTCACCTATTTTTGTGAAATTAGCCATATTAATAAATGAGGAAAAAGGGGACCATTATTATGCTTTTCACCAGAAAGAAAAGTGTAAATCCAACAAAAGGCACAAAACAATAGTTATCTCCACCTTATGGTCCTTGTACTGAAGAAAATATGAAATTGTATTGTAGAACCTGGGGGAGTGACACAAATTCTTCCAGAATCAGACTATATTTTGTATTATATGAGAACCTCTACCCCATTCAGTAATTCACCCCATCATTGATTAAAATTTTCTTTTATTTTCCATCATTTGATGTTATCAAAATGGTATTCATCTTTATATAGCTTTCGACATTAGTTAACGTTTCAGGACTTAGAATTGTCTCTTCATCAGAACTTGAAAGCTGTAACATACAAAAAAATAAAATAAGATATTTAATGTTGTATTTTTAATGGTCTTTAGAAAGTAACTTTACTACCAACAATAATATTTCCTGTATTTGGACCATACCTCCAAAGAATTTGCTGTGAAATGATCCTTACAAAATATTACTTTTTCATATTATTGTAGCCACTCTGAACTAGTAAAATGTAAAATAGAAGATAAATTAGCTTGGTTTCAACTCCTTCTCAATATATAAGATGGTGGGGTTGGGGGGAGACGCCTAGAGGTTAATATTTTCATGTCTTTAAAACCAAATGTTACTTCCAAAGGTTCTTTCATACCTTTTTAAACAAGGAGGAGATATAGTCAGAAAACATTCTGTACATTTCAAAACAGCCAATTTCCCTGCAGAAATAAATTGTGGGATATGTTATTTTAAGACTGCTACCAAGGCACTATGCATACATATCTTTGCCAAAAAAATATATGTATATATTCATGTTGTGGCTTACCCACACTACAAAGGATCTTGCACAATGCTGGCCTTCAGAAAACAAGTGTTTGTTGTTGCTCTTAATGAAACTGTATGGAGCACTGCATGCCACCATTACCCCAGACACCAAAATCAGGCATTACTCAGAATGCTGCTTTGCTGTGTAGCATCAATGAGGCCAAGCCATGGGAGTAGCCCTCAAAATACAGTGTGATGAAGTCACAGCAATGACTCACTCCCACAGCTCGATCTAATTAAAGAAACCGCAAGTTGCTACAAAGAGCTGTCTGCGGTCCCTCCCTCAAATAACAATCAGTAAAATCTCTGCAGATAAGCAGTGTGGAGCATAAGTTGGCCCTTTAAATGATGTAAAATGAAAAAAGGGAAAGGATAAAAGAAAAAAGCAAACAATTATGGGGGAAAGGGCCCATAATCAAAACTAAACAAATGCTTCAGGTCATAAAATATGATTTTTCCTCAACAATTTGCTATAAAACTCATTACTGTGAACACATATTATTATATTGAAATATCTAAGCTGCTACGTAAGGAGATCGTGGCATTTTTACAGGCTCAAAAATAGAAACTTAATTATATGCCAACAAGGCGAATTCTATCTCTAAGCAAATGCTCAGGGTCAACACATTTGACCTCCCATTTGTAAACATGTTGTTATATAAAGGAATCTAAATGTCTGCCTACACAAGAAGACTAGAATAGATTATGAATTCCTGACATTGTCAAAAGCTAATACTGGCCTCATTATACAACAGAAAATCAGGTTGTTTAATACTTATACATAACAAAATGCAATAATTTAGCATGCTGTTATATGAAGGAATCTTAAATACTGCATGCACAAAGAAACTGAAATAAGCTATAATAAACTTCTAACTCTTACACAGGCTAGCGTTAACCCTGGAATTAAAGCAAAAAAAGGTTATCTTATACTTATTATCACTTCTAGAGACAGAATACATGAATTATGGAGCATGACAATGAAAAATATATGTGGAACTATGTGCTGATTATGGTATAAAGCAAGAAAATAATGGTCTTAAAGTGCTCAAGGTCAAAATTTGACCTCCCACCAACTAAGTGCTCATGAGCATTATACTGTAAGAAATACAGAAAACTGAAAAAGTGCTCACAATTGTGCTTTATCAGTGTATTTCAACCTACATATGCCTATGTCTAAAATGTTTATAAGTTAGATTATTACAGATCAATTTAAACTTTCATTAAGTCTATATCTGCTTTTAAAAGTTTTAAATGTAAAGATCCGCCATGCTTCTCTTTTTAGCAACTTTGTATCCCAATCACTTCCATCCATCATTTTTTTAACTTTTTCAATGCCTAAAAATTTCAAAGATGAAATCTGGTGTGGATAAGATTTGAAGTGAAATGCTACTGTGGATTTCTCATCTTTGCATCTTATTCTGCTTTTATGTTCAGTAATTCTTGTTTTCAAGGGTCATGATGTTTGTCCAATATAATATTTTGAGCAAGGGCAGATAATACAGTAAATGACATGATCGGCTCTGCACGTAATAAAATCCCTAATTTCAAATGTTTTTTCTTGGCAAGTGCTGTTGATGTATTTTGTCTTCATACAGTTATTGCAATGAGTACAGTTCCCACAGTTGCAAAAACCTTTTATATCTCTATTAAGCCATGTAGTTTGTGGAGGGTCTGGTTTCCAATGCTGTGTTTTAATAATATGATTTCTGATATTTTTTGTTTTTCTTGCTGTAATCCATGGTTTCTCTGCAAAAGTAATATTGCCTTCTTCTGTAGTTTGTAATAAATTCCAGTTTTTCAAAATTATATTTTTAATAGAATTGAAATGTTCCAAATATGTTGTGCTCATATTTATTTGATTACTTTCAGTATTCCTGCTTTTTTCTAGTAAGAGAGTAATCCTAGGCTTACTGTTATCCTTTTGTCTTGCTTGCTGTAAAATCTGTTGGCTATAGCTTGTTTGTTCAAATCTTAAAGATAAATTCTCCAAATTTCTTTTATATAAGATATAATTTCCACTATTTCTTTTTACTCTTAGCATTTGTCCTTATGGAATGCTGCTTTTTAAACTTGGAGTATAAAATGTTTTGCATGAAGTATTGTATTTTTTGCTGTCGGTTTCCTGTATAAGTCTGTAACAATTTTGTTATTTTGAATCGAAATCATCAGATCCAAAAAATACACTTTTTCTGTACTGTACTCCATAGTAAATTCTAGATATTCAGTAAAAGAGTTAATGTAATGATGAAATTCATGTAATTTCTCTTCTGTATCATTTCAAATAATGAGCAAATCATCAATATATTGTTTTTACAGAACAAAGGAGGGACTAAATATATTATTCTGATTCAGAATATATTCATTTTCAAATTCCCCCATCTGGATGTTAGCATACAATGGTGCCAAGGTAGCTCCCATGGCTGTCCCTTGTAACTGAAGGAAGCATTGGTTTTCAAATTTGAAATTATTTTTATTCAAGACAAAATTTGTCAGTGTTAAAATTAATCTCTTGTCTGGTTGATTCTTGTCTCTTTTGTCTAATATTTTTTTTCAGTGATTTCATGCCTTCTTTATGTGGTGTACTGGTGTATAAATGTTTAACATCACAGGTCACCAGAACGCATTTTTTTAGTCCTGTCTCAGTTTCATTTAACCTTTACAATATCTGTATACAATGTTTAGTATCTTTTATATATGATGTTATTAATGGAACCAGATCTTTTATATAATGGCCAAAGTTGTAGACCAGGTAGGGGCTGTGGACATGGCCTACCTAGACTTTAGCAAGTCATTTGACACAGTCCCACACAAAAGATTAATAGTCAAATTAACCAGCCTGGGAGTGGGACCCAGGGTGGTAGCCTGGGTAAAACATTGGCTGGATAACAGGACACAGAAGGTAATTGTAAATGGAGTCCATTCTGAAGAAAGGGGGGTTACTAGTGGGGTACCGCAGGGTTCAGTATTGGGTCCAGTCCTTTTAATGTCTTCATCAGTGACATTGCAGAGGGACTGGAAAGAAAGTATGCCTTTTGCAGATGACACAAAAATCTGCAACAGGGTTGATATACAAGGAGGTGGAAAGGATGAAAAGGGACTTGGCAAGGTTGGAGAAATGGTCAGAAGTATGGCAGCTAGATTCAATGCAAAGAAGTCCAAAATAATGCACCTGGGAAACAAGAACCCAGGGAAGAATACACAATGGGTGGGTGGTAGTAACAACAACAAAAAGGAAAGGGACCTGGGGGTAATCATATCAGATGACCTTAAGGTTAGCAAGCAATGTGAGAAGGCAGTAGGGAGGGCTGGGGGTATACTGGGATGTATAGGGAGAGGCATCAGCAGCAGAAAACAGGAAGTTGTTATCACTCTGTACAGACAGTTGGTGAGACCCCATCTGGAGTACTGTGTCCAGTTCTGGAGACCCCATCTCCACAAGGACATAGACAGGATAGAGGCAGTCCAGAGGAGGGCAACTAAAATGGTGCAGGGTCTGCAAGAGAAGCCTTATGAGGAGAGACTAAAGGAGCTTAATATGTATACCCTTGAGGAAAGAAGGGAGATGGGGACATGATAGAAACTTTTAAGTACCTCAGTGGAATCAACAAAGTCCAAGAGGGTAGCATTTTTCAGAAAAAGAGACTTGCAAGAACAAGGGGACACAATTTAAAGATAGAAGGAGGGCGGTTCAGAGGCAATGTGAGGAAGTATTATTTCACAGAGAGGGTAGTGGATGCATGGAACAGCCTTCATGAGGAGGTTGTGGGGTCTAAAACTGTGGGAGAATTCAAGAATGCATGGGACAGACATAAGGCTATTCTTGTGGGGGGTAGTAAGAAATAGGCTGTTGGTTAACTAGGATCTGCGGCCTATCCTGTAGGTAGGGAAATGGGCAGACTAGATGGGCCTAGCGGTCCTTATCTGCCGTCAAAGACTATGTTTCTATATTTCTATGTAAAAATCCACATAGTGTGTGATAATCTTTCCATTATAGAACCTATACCTGAAATTATAGGTTCTCCGGGAGGTTCCTCTATACTTTTGTGGATTTTTGGGAGACAGCAAAATAATGGTATTCTTGGAAGTTCATTCAATAAATCTTTGATCAACCATTCATCAATCTGTCTCTGATTATGAACTTCCTGTAAAATGTCCTGGATTCTATTTTTTAATGTTTTCAAAGGTATTCTAGGTATTTCTTGATATATTTCTGTATTACTGAGTTGATGTAAATGTTCTCTTTTTTAATATAGATAGTTCATAATAACAACTTCCCCACCTTTGTCTGCTGGTTTTGATGGATTTGTCATTTTCCAAATTTTGTAGAGCATATTTTTGAAATATTATACTTTAATTTCTGATTACCACTTTGTTGTGTAATGATTTCAGTTTCACTATTCACTTTTTCAATATATGCTACAATATTATTAGGAATATTAAAACTTGTGTCAAACTTGGATTTTATTCCCAGAGATTGTTTCAATGAAGCTTTAGTTTTAATTTCTGGTGTATCTGGAATGATGTTTTCAGGTAAAGAAAAAAAATATTTCAAACGTTTTTCCTAAAAAAAACTTTCTAGATCTAATTTGAGTTCAAAAGGATCTAGTTTTTGTGTAAGACTAAATGATATGCTATTATTTAATACTTTATTTTTGGTGGAAGTTAAAACTCTGTTGGAAAGATTATATACTGTTACATTTGTACCATCTTTGCATCTTATTCTGCTTTTATGTTCAGTAATTCTTGTTTTCAAGGGCCATGATGTTTGTCCAATATAATATGTTGAGCAAGGGCAGATGATACAGTAAATGACATGATCAGAGCTGCATGTAATAAAAACCCTCATTTCAAATGTTTTTTTTTTGGTAAGTGCTTTTGATGTATTTTGTCTTCATACAATCATTGCAATGAATACAGTTCCAACAGTTGTAAAAACCTTTTATATCTCTATTAAGCCATGAAGTGGGTGGAGGGTCTCGTTTCCAATGCTGTGTTTTATTAATATCATATTATTACTGTATCATCTGCCCTTTCTCAAAATATTATATTGGACAAACATCACGACCCTTGTAAACAAGAATTACTGAACATAAAAGCAGAATAAGATGCAAAGATGAGAAATCCACAGTATCACATCACTTCAACTTGTATCCATGCCAGATTTCATCTTTGAACTTTTTAGGCATTCTAAAAGTGAAAAAAAAACTGATGGATGAAAGTGATTGGGATACAAAGTTGCCATGACGAGAAGCATGGTGGATCTTTTCACTTAAAACTTTTAAAAGCAGATATGGACTTAATGAAAGTTTAAATTAGTCTTTTATCATCTACTGTAACTTAAAAATATTTTAGAAATATACATATGTGTACAACTGGAAAAGATCTAAGAGACAAACAACATACTATAATTTAGATGACACTGACATCTCAGGTCCCACTTCTGACTCAGACAGTTTCGATTCCAATAGACAACAGCGGGGTAGGAGACAAAGATTAAGATACAATAGATGGTAAAAGAGGTTTTCTAGGAACAGAAACAATTATGGGCAGTAAGGTCCATATAATGAACAATATAGACCATATTGTTATAGAGATTTCCAATATCAAGACTCCTATGATAGACAAGAGCATTATTATACAGGCAGACCTTTTTTAGCAAGGGAAGATATACCAGGCCCATCCAGAACAACACAAACAAAAGAAACAGAAAAAGACAAAGGACAAGGACAAGACCATGGAGTAAAAGGAGTCAAAGACAGGGTACACAACACCAGATTGAAGGCGGTACAAATGTAACAGTATATAATCTTTCCAAGACAGTTTTAACTTCCACAGAAAATAAAGTATTAAATAAGGGTCTATCATTTTGCATTACACAAAAATTAGACCATTTTGAACTCAAATTAGATCTAGAAAGATTTTTTAGGAAAATCCATTTGAAATACTTTTTTTCTTTACCTGAAAACATCATTCCAGATACACCAGAAATTAAAACTAAAGCTGCATTAAAATAATCTCTGGGAATAAAATCCAAGTTTGATCCAAATTTTAATATTCCTAACAATAGTCTATCATATATTGAAAAAGTGAATAGTGAAATCAAAATCATCACACAAAAAAGTGGTAATCAGAAATTAAAGTGTAATATTTCAAAAGCTGAAAAAGATGCTATACAAAATTTGGAAGATGTCAAATCCATCATTATCAAACCAGCAGACCAAAGTGGGGGAGTATTTTTTATGAACTACCGAGATTATAAAAGAGAATGTTTACATCAAATCAATAATAGAGAAATATATCAAGAAATATCTAGAATACCTTTCGAAACATTAAAAAATAGAATCCAGGACATTTTACATGAAGCACTTAATCAGAGACAGATTGATGACTGGTTGGTCAAAGATTTATTGAAAGAACATCCAAGAATACCATTATTTTACTGTCTCCCAAAAATCCACAAAGGTATAGAGGCACCTTCCGATAGACCTATGATTTCAGGTAAAGGTTCTATAATGGAAAGATTATCACAATATGTGGATTTTTATATAAAAGATCTGGTTCCATTAATAACATCAAATATAAAAGATAATAAACATTGTATACAGATATTGGAAAGGTTAAATGAAACTGAGATAGAACTAAATAAATGTGTTCTGGTGACCTGTGATGTTAAAAATTCATACACCAGCATACCACATGAAGAAGGCATGAAAGCACTGGAAAAAATATTAGATCAGACAGACAAGAATAAACCAGACAAGAGGTTAATTTTAACATTGACAAATTTTGTCTTGAATAATAATTATTTCAAATTTGAAAACCCTATACTTCCTTCAGTTACAAGGGACAGCCATGGGGGCTACCTTGGCACCATTGTATGCTAACATCCTGATGGAGGAATATGAAAATGAATATGTTCTGACTCAGAATAATATATTTAGTACCTCCTTTGTTCTGGACAATCAATATATTGAAGATCTGCTCATTATTTGGAATGATCCAGAAGAGAAATTACATGAATTTCATCATTACATTAACTCTTGTACAGAATATCTAGAATTTACTATGGAGTACAGTACAGAAAAGGTATCTTTTTGGATCTGATGGTTTCGATTCAAAATAACAAAATTGTTACATATTTATACAGGAAACCGACAGCAAAAAATACAGTACTTTATGCAAAAAGTTTTCATCCTCCAAGTTTAAAAAGGAGAATTCCATAAGGACAAATGTTAAGAGTAAAAAGAAATAGTGGAAATGATATCTTATGTGAAATAAATGTGGACAATTTATCTTTAATAATTGAACAAAGAGGCTATAGCCAACAGATTTTACAGCAGGCAAGACAAAAGGCTAACAGTAAGCCTAGGGTTACCCTCTTACAAGAAAAAAGCAGGAATACTAAAAGTAACCAAATAAATATAAGCACAACATATTTGGAACATTACAATTCTATTAGAAATATAATTTTGAAAAACTGGAATTTATTACAAACTACAGAACAAGGCACTACCATGGATCACAGCAAGAAAAACAAAAAAAATAGAAATCATATTATTAAAACACAACACTGGAAACCAGACCCTCCATCCACTACATTGCTTAATAAAGATATAAAAGGTTTCTACAACTGTTGGAACTGTACTCATTGAAATAATTGTATGAAGACAAAATACATCAAAAGCACTTGCTAAGAAAAAAATGTTTGAAATTAGGGATTTTATGACTTGCAGCTTCAATCATGTCATTTACTGTATCATCTGCCTTTGCTCAAAATATTATATTGGACAAACATCACAACCCTTGAAAATAAGAATTACTAAACGTAAAAGCAGAATAATATGCAAAGATGAGAAATCCACAGTAGCACATCGCTTCAACTCTTATCCTCACCAGATTTCATCTTTGAAATTTTTAGGCATTGAAAAAGTTAAAAAAATGATGGATGGAAGTGATTGGGAGACATCATTGCTAAGAAGAGAAGCATGGTGGATCTTTACACTTAAAACTTTTAAAAGCAGATATGGACTTAATGAAAGTTTAAATTAGTCATTGATCATCTAAGTTAAAAACATATTAGAAATGGACATCTGTAGGTTGAAATATACTGATAAAGCACAATTGTGAGCACATTTTCAATTTTCTGTATTTCTTACAGTATAAAGCTCATGAACACTTAGTTGGTGGGAGGTCAAATGTTTACCTTGAGCACTTTAAGACCTTTATTTTCTTACTTTATACCTTAATCAACACATAGTTCCACATTTATTTTGCATTGTTTTGCTCCATATTTCATGTATTCTGTCTCTAGAAGTGATAATGAGTGTAAGACAACTTATTTTTTGCTTTGATACGAGGGTTAGTGCTAGCCTGCGTAAGAGTTAGAAGTTTATTACAGCTTATTCCAGTTTCTTTGTGAATGCAGCATTTAAGATGCCTTCATATAACAACATGGTAAATTCATGCATTTTGTTATTTTAGGTATTAGACAACCCAATTTTCTGTTGTATAAAGAGAGCCAGTCTTAGATTGTGAAAATGTTAGGAATTCATAATCTATTCTAGTCTTCTTGTGTATGCAGAAATTTAGATTCCTTTATATAACAACGTGTATGCACATGGGAGGTCAAATTTGTTGACCCTGAGCATTTGCTTAGAGTTAGAATTTGTCTTTTTGGTATATAATTAAGTTTATATTTTTGAGCCTGTAAAAATGCCACAATCTCCTTACATAGCAGTTTAGATATTTCCATATAATAATATGTGTTCACAATAATGAGTTTTCTAGCAAATTGCTGAGTGAAAATCATATTTTGTGACCTCAAGCATCTGCTTAGTTTTGATTATGAGCCCTTTCCCCCATAATTTTTTTTTTCTTTTATCCTTTCCCTTTTTTCACTTTACATAGTTTAAAGGGTCCACTTATGCTCCACACGGCTTATCTGCAGAGATTTTACTGATTGTTATTTTAGTGAAGGACCATAGACAGCTCTTTGTAGCAACTTGCGGTTTCTTTAATTAGACCGAGACCTGGGAGTGAGTCATTACATTGACTTCATAACACTGTATTTTCAGTGCTACTCCCACGGCTTGGCCTCCTTCATGCAGCACAGCAAAGCAGCATTCTGAATAATGCCCGTTTTTGGCATCTGGGGTAATGGTGGCATGTAGTGCTCCATACAATTTCATTAAGAGCAACAACAAACACTTGTTTTCTAATAGCCAGCATTGTGCAAGCTCCCTTGTAATGAGGGTAAGTCACAACATGAATATATACATATATTGTTTTGGCAAAGATATGTATGCATAGTGCTTTGGTAGCAGTCTTAAAATAACAGAGCCCACAATTTTTTTTTTGCAGGGAAAGGGTCTGTTTTGAAATGTACAGAATGTTTTCTGACTACATCTCTTCTTTGTTTAAAAAGGTATGAAACTGAGGGTCAGAGGATTGTGTACTGTACTATATTGTATTGTTCTGTAAGCTGTCAGTTTTGTATAGATGCCAAAAAAACAAATAAAGTATTTAAATTTCAAAAAATAAAAATAAAAAGGTATGGAAGAACCCTTGAAAGTAACATTTGGTTTAAAAGACATGAAAATAATAACCTCTGGGAGCCCCCCCCCACACATCTTATACATTGAGAAGAAGTTGAAACCAAGCTAATTTAACTTCTATTTTACTTTTTCCTGGTTCAGAGTGGCTACAATAATATGAAAAAAAAAATATTTAGTAAGGAGCATTTTGCAGCAATTTTTTGGAGGTGTGGTCCAAATACAGGAAACATTATTGTTGGTAGTAAAGTTACTTTCTAAAGACTATTAAAAATTCAGCATTAAATATCTTATTTTTAGTTTTTTTGCATGTTACAGCTTTCAAGTTCTGATGAAGGGGACATTTCTAAGTCCTGAAATGTTTACTAATTTTGAAAGCTATGTAAAGATAAATACAGTTTTGATAACATCAAATAATGGAAAATAAAAGAAGATTTAAATCAATGGTGTTGTGAATTACTGAACTGGGTAGAGATTCTCAAATAATACAAAATATATTTATTTAAATACCACAAAATGAGTGCTGGGTGTCACAAGATCGCACACTGGGTACAGTTCAATCAAAGGGAACACAGCATGCTGATGGACAATATGCCCTGTAGGAGTAACAGAAATTTTTAAATGAATAAGGTATTTTTCTCCACAACTCCCATTGTCAGTCACCAAAAATATTTCTGGGACATATTTAAAAATACCACACAAATGAGTGTTGGATGGCACACAGTCACACACTGGGCATAATTTACTCAAATTGAACACTGCAGGATTGAAGGCCAGTACACAATGTAGGAACCATAGATATTTTTAAATGAATGAGGTATTTTTCCCAGCAAGTCCTGTAAGTCAGTCACCCAAACTATTTATGGGATTTTCTTAAAGATACCTCCCAAATGAGTACTGGGCAGCACATAGCCACACATTGGGTACAGTGTAGTCAAAGGGCACACACCAGTAGAACAATGCAGGAGTCACATATATTTATAAATTTAAATGAAGGAGGTATTTTCTCCCCAAGTCCCATAGCCAATCATCCAAAATATTTCTAGTATTTATTTAACAGCACTATACAAATGAGTGCTGGGTGGCACAAGTCATGCAGTGGGTACTGTGCAACAGGAATCACAAATGGATGATGGCCAATAGGTCACGTAGGAGTCACATATATTTTTAAATGAATGAGATATTTTTCTCCCCAAGACCTATTGTCAGTCACCCAAACTATTTATGGGATTTACTTAACGATACCACCCAAATGATTGATGGGCAGCACATGATCACACACTGGGTAGAGTGCAGTCAAAAGACACACAATACAGTGATGGCCAGTACACCTTGTAGGAGTCACAGATATTTTTAATTGAATGAGGTATTTTCTCCCTAAGTCCCATCATCAGCCACCAAAAATATTTCTGGGAGAGGAAACAGCAACCTTCCCAAGCAGTCCCCCAATGAACCAAACCACTGCAATTTATGCTCCTTGTCTCACCAGTCCCATGCCAAACCCACCCCCTTCCTTGTTTTTGTTTCATTAAAACAGAAAAAATTTTTAGGTAGTTAGGCAAGGCACTAGCTGTGGCTAGCAGCAGTGAGTTCCCTCCCTAGCCCAACCTCATTTAATATTTCAATGACTTCCTTGTGCCTTGCTGCTTGTACCAACAGTCCCTTTATAATTATCTTTCCTCTGCCCTTACTAAGTTAGTATTGGTTCCTAATTCTTATATATGTTTTCCTAAGGCACTGCAGTAGCACTATTACTTGTGCCTGCCTCTGTACAGAGTGAAGATTTTTTCTGCCACTGCTGGCCACAAAGAGGTAAGACAGAAAAGAGGACATCTTTGCTGCTGCTGACTCTACAACTTGTGCTACCTAATTCTATCTGTGCCAGCTGTAAGACTGTGACAGAGTCACATGACTTAGGCACTGCATATCTTGCACAAGTCACATGTGTTTATGCCTCAGACTGCAGTAGTGAGTGACAGTAGTATTCCTGTACCCTACCCACCCAACAGCAGTGAGTCCCTCCCTCAAGTCCCTCGCACTGTACAACCAAAAAGTCCACCCGGCTCCAACTGATCAGCAGCAGCCATCCAGCAGTGAGTCTTCCAGCCCAACAGAAGCATGGTCAAGTTCCTTTGTTTGCTTCCCACTCACTTCATCATGCCTGCTGTGGCACAACCACCTACTGTACTTGTGTGCCACCCACCCAAAACAAGTCCCTCCCACAGCTTTAGCAGTGCAGCAGAACAATTGCTCCTCTTGAGCCTTGATTCTGTCCCAGACAGGCATTGCACTTTAATTTCCCCCCACCCACTTTAGCTCACCATCCAGGTCTCCACACTCATATTCATCCAGCACCTGCCCACCACCCCACCCATGATGATGAGAGAAGCGCCGCAAGGACTGGAGGGTGTAACTCAGGATCGGGACAGTGGAGGATGTACATTGCTGCCTGATACCTGAGGTGAGCCTAAACAGGGAAAAAAAAAGGTTGAACCATTCTGCGAACCCTCTAATGCTTGAGTTCTATATTAGAACTCGAACACCAGAGTTTGAGCATAGTTTAGATCTTTTTAGAACTAGTTCTGACATCCCTAACAAAATGGCAAAACAGCATATGGAAGCCAAATAAATTAGTATACAAATCATCTGTGCAAGTTGGAGAAACTCAAAGTGCATAGCCAGAGTGAAGGGTGGCTGAACTGGTGCTGAAAGTAAGGGTCAAAACAGGTTGATAACTTCAATGAGGTTGCCAGAAATATGAGGTGGGGGGGAGAAAAGGGTGGTCAAAAGCCAGGTAAGGGTAAGGAAAGGTTCCGGAAGAGGGTTGGCTGGGGCAGGGGTGAGGGGTTTTAACTGGAATCTAAAAGAGGGAAGGAAGGGGAGGGACAGATGGAGGAGGGTAGCTGATTCCAGAGGGAGGGGTGGCAGTATTAGAAAGCAACTTCCTGTCTGAGAATTGTAGTTGGGGAAGGAAGAATGTGCATGGCCCTCTTGAGTGCAGGGAGCAGAAAAAGGAGGGAATGGGAAGAGGAAATGGAATAGATATGAGGGGACAGACCCAAACTAGTATTTAGAGATAAGGGAAACACAGTGGGACTGGTGACATGATGGAACAAGGAGGATGAATAGAGAAGAGGAAAGAGGGCAGCAGCAAATATGAGAAGGTAAGTTGGTAGAAAAGTGTCAGAAAGTATTGCAGAGGGTGTCCAGTCTGCCAAGGGACATGAAGGGGGTGGCGCCATAAACCACATCCACATAGTCGAACACCAGGAAAGCCATTCTGGTGACCTGCTCCCTGCAAACCTGAGGAGAAAGGCAGTCCTTATTGTGGTACAGGGCACTGAGCTTGGGGCAGAGTTTGGCATGGATGCCATCAAAGTGGGCAGAGAAGTCAAGCCTGCTACCTAACCACACACTGAGATACTTAAAATCTGGGACTGCTTCGAGTGTTGTGCCATCCTATGAGTAGAAGATGGGGAGGAGGAGGGGGCAAGCTAGACCAGAATCTGACTGGTACCAAAGGTCATAGATACCATATATGTGTGTGTGTGTGTGTGTGTGTGTTTTATTGGAGAGATTTCTCTTGGAAATGCTGAATGCACTATTTTAGAACCCCAGCAGTCCAAGCACATCACTCGAGCACCCAAGGCTGGAGGAGATGTGGTGAGACTAATGCAACTCTGTTGATCCTACAACCTCAGACCGCAATCTTCTGGTTTTGCCCCTACCTCTCAGAGTTTCAAAAAGCCAGAAAGGTATAGGTGTGTCACTTCAAAAAACTTTCAACAAACTCGACCTAGCGACACCCTCTTCATTTCTCCTGACTAGGACATCTAGGAAATTAGTAGATTTTCACATAAATTATTACTCAAACTAATTATAGCTGCCAAGAAGATTATAACCAGACTCTAGTTAATTAATGCTACTCCTACTGTAGCAAAGTGGCAGGTCACAATGAACACCATGGGCTGGATATTCAAAAGGGTTGTGCCATGCGCAATAGGGTTGCGCCTGTGCAAGTCCGAAATTGCGCAATTCTGTGATATTCAGCAGGAGGCAGCTGTGGCCCCCAAGTCATGCTGAGCAACAGCAAATGCTAATGAAGGCATGCTCAACCGAAGGGGGAGGAACCATGCATAAACTGCATAGCCCAATATTCAGCCTGGCTGTGCAGAGTTGTGCAGGTGCAACCCCCTACTTGCGCCTGCATAACTTTGAGCCAAAAAAAAAGGAGTAAGTCAAGGGCCACCCACAGGTGAGCTGCTGCATTGCAGGGCACAACACAGCAGCTGCTATCTGTGGGTGGCCCTCCACTTGTTCCCTGTGCCCCCCCCCTGCAGCCCGATCGTGGGCAGATCTCACTCCGCCCCCACTGGCCTGATCGCGGGCATAACAGTAATGAAACCCCCCCAACTGGCCTGATTGAGGGCATAACAGTACTGAACCCCCACTGGCCCGATCACAGGCATAACAGTAGTAGACCCCCGACTGGCCTGATCTTGGGCCTAAGATCAACCCCCAAAGACCAATATCCCTGGTGGTCCAGTGGACATGAAGCCTAATAGCGGGCATAAGATTAACCCCCCAAGACCAATATCCCTGGTGGTCCAGTGGACCGTGAAGCCCTGATACGTGGGCATAAGATCAACCCCAAGTCAATTCCCTGGTGATCTAGGTCCCCACCCACCCACCGCATGGAGCTCCACCACCCGCTCCCCCCATCCTTACCGTCAACAGGCGGTCCAGATATGTGAATTCATTCATTCACAATCTGGACTGCCTTAGAGGGTAAGGCTGCACCATTGGCTCCTTGCTCTGAACCAATGGGAGTGCAGCCTCACTGAGCAGTCAGTCGGTGGGCGCGGGCGGCAGGCGGGTGGTGCTGCTGCCCCAGCTGATTGGGGAACGGGTGGTGGGGCTCTGTGGGTGGGTGGGGGCCACTAGATCACCAGGAAATTGGACTTGGAAGGGTTGACCTTATGCCCTCGATCAGGCTTCGCAGTCCACTGGACCACCATTGATATTGGTCTTTGGGGGTTGATCTTATGCCACGATTGGGCCAGTTGAGAGGGTTCACTACTGTTATGCCTGATCGACGGGTCAGTCAGGGGTTCACTACTGTTAAGCCCGCGATCGGGCCAGTTGTGGGGGTTCACTACTGTTATGCCCGTGATCGGGCCAGTGTGGGGGTTCTTTCACATTATGCCCACGATCGGGCAAGTCAGGAGGGATTTACTTCATGCCTTCGATCAGGCTGCAGGGGGCGTCGGTCCCCGACGGCTGCTATCTGGCAGGGCGCCAGGTGCAAGTTGTCGGGGATCGGCGCACCTGCATGCTAATGGCATGCAAATGGGGCCATAAGTAGATGCAAATGGCCCCCGCACCTTGCATGAATTATGACCCCATTTGCATGTCATCTTTTGAATATTGGAAAGTTGTGCATGGTGCAATGGAATTTGTGCCACTGCATCTTGTATGCTCCACTCTGACCACTTGCGGTGGCGCAAGTTCCAGTGAGCCATGCACAGTGGCTGTGGCTTGGGGGCAATATTCATAGGAGTTGCTCAATAGTGCAAATCCATTGAATATCACCCCGGCCACACCCCAGTGCAACTTTTTTGAGCAGCGCAAGGGCTTGCGCCACAGAATGGCGCAGTTTTAATATCCAGCCCCATGTACAATATGGAACAAATAACACATAGGCTTTGGGAACATTAGCAAAAAAGAAAAGAAGTTTGGCATTGCTGGTCTCTAGTATCAATTTAAGGTAAACCCAGAGTTTGTACCTTATCTTGCTTGATAGTTTCCAGTAGTTCTATACCATTTCTTGCTTCAGCAAATGATAGAATATGACTCAATCTAAAAATGTTATTGTAACTTATATAATTCCAGTGCAACTGTGTTTTATCTACTTCCTATGTAAAATGTAATTATCCAGGAAAGTCACTTTCAAGCACTATATCTGAATGTTGCAAAAGCTGCCAACAAAACCAAAAACAGGGTTTAGTCAACTCAAGACTCCAACAAGAACTCTTCTGCAACTGAATACACTCAAGATGATATTATGGGCCTGTTTTCACTGTCTGGATACGCTGCAGCCTTTTGTATTTTCTTTGTAATTCTGTCTCTCTGTAACCTTACCTGTAAAAACCAAACTTCATGAACATTTTGATAAAAATTAAATAAAAAACAAAACTTGACATAATTGTTAAATGATGTATGTTCTCCCTGTAACCTGCTTTGAAACGCATCATCTTTTAAAACTGGTTCATTAGAATGTGTTCTACATAGCTACAGAGGATTGAGCCACTGTGATAAGGAAAAAGTTCAGACATAGGTTTTAAAAGTTGTGTTTTAATTAAAAAGAACTTAAGCACAAGGACCTATCATGCTATAAATAAAGGATGTCTCCATTGTATAAATTGCATATACCACTGCCACTATGGGCGCTGGAGTAGACGGCAGCCTGAAGCTACAGCTCTCTAGCTAGGAGGGCATTATCCATAAAAATCCAGCAATTTCATGCATTAAATAACAATTTTCAGTCAATATAGCTGTGCAGCATATCACAAGGAACCAGGAGATATCAAACTTAAACCTGTAAACAAAGCGATCCGAAAGTAACTTGGACTTACCTAACTGCTGACTTCCGTGGCCTACATTTTCTGCATGGAGCAGCTTCCACCACCAGTAGTCTGGGATCCAGCTTTGGTGGAATAAATATTTGGGCAGCTATTATCGCAAATGGCCTGAGTCACAATGGCCACTAATCACACCACACAGGCAGTGCAATCCATGGAAGCATGGCTTTTTTA
Organism: Neoceratodus forsteri; assembly: GCA_016271365.2. Taxonomy (NCBI): domain Eukaryota; kingdom Metazoa; phylum Chordata; order Ceratodontiformes; family Ceratodontidae; genus Neoceratodus; species Neoceratodus forsteri. The sequence continues at coordinate 852,112,928 of CM057450.1, read as the reverse complement.
AAATGAGAATCAGCTGAAAGAGATGGAAGGCTGCGTGCAAGACCATGATGCCATACTCAGGGAGCACAAGGAAATGCTGATATGGCGCAATAAAAAATCAATGACCTCAAGAACTATTGGAGGAGAAACAACCTCTGGTTACTGGGGTTCCCTGAGCGGGCCGCGGGACATAGCATGGAAGCGTTCCTACAAGCAGCACTGCAAGAAATTCTTAAACCTGATCCTGGGTGCAAGCTGCAGGTGGAAAGGGCCTACCATATGCTTTCCTCTCTGTCCAAGCCCTCAGAGAGACCCAGGCTGGTCATTGCATGGTCCCTGGACTTTTGAGATAAAGAACTGGTCATGGCTAAGTCCAGGGAGCTGCAGTCAATTATATGGAGGAACAACCAAATTAATATATATACGGGCTATTCCAAACTCCTATCGGACAGAAGGAGGGCCTTCTTGGAGGCCTGCCATGCCATGCACCGAATCAGTCTCTCCTTCTCCCTCCACTACCCAGCCACAATGTGGGTAGAGCATAACGTAGTTCCACTGTCCTTTGCATCTCTGGAGGCCGTGATGGATTTCTTACATAGAAATTGGCCAGGTGAATCACAATTAAAAGCATGGTAGCAACCAGCACTGAACGGCCAGTCAGGAGGGCTGGTTTAACATTCTTCACTAAGGCATCAGAAGGTGACCACCAGGGACAGCAGGCCGGATGACTTGTGGGAGCTCCCCTCCAGAACCACCAGGAAGTGCCATACCTCATGGCGACATGGGAGAAGGGACCACCCCATGAAGAGGCACAGCAGTTCCAGCCCTGTGCTCCAGCTTATGGATACTGCCTCCTGCAGCACCCTTGCCGACTTCCTGATGACAAATTGTTATGCCGCAATGAGGACCGTCACTCCAGAGCCACAGCCGAAGACCTCCGGAGACCTGTCTTCAGCTCCGAGCATGCCAGGCTTCTGACCACCTTCACCAAGTAGACTGTGGGCAGACCAGATCTCATCCCCCAGCAAGTCCTCCACCAGGCAGGAATCATCCCCATCTACCCTCCAGACCCAGATGTTATTGCCAACCAGATGAAGGGGAAATGCTGAGTAGACCTGGCCGGCATCTTCAGTACAGACTATTGCCCCCCTCCAGACTGCAGAACACAGGACAATCAGATAAGTTGCTTTTGCATATGTTCTTCATGGGATCTGTGCAGCAGGGGAGGGAACGGGGGTTCAGGGGAGGAGGGGGCTTGTACAGAACTCACTCATGTGGCTGTGTTTTGAGTACTTCAGTAGGCCTCAGAGTAGGCCGTCAACCAGCCACATGAACCTGACCCCCCCCCCGGGTCCCCTCCTTTTAATCCCATCCAGGCTTCCCCAGTCTCACCTGAGCAGAGCAAATATTTAAGGGTGGAACAGTAGCCTGAGAGAAGGACCAACAATTGAGGAAATTTGTGTCTGGTAACACAACTAGTATGAGAGGGAATGATGTCTGATATCCCCACCTCCCCTTTCTTGCCTTCATTGCCCATGGCTCTCCATCTCAGCAGGCTGGACTAGCATAGGCGGCTCAGTGGGCAGAGAGGCTCACACCTAAGGGGCCCCCACTTAAACAAAAGCAGATCCGATTTTCTGCTGAGCCAGATGCATTGTTAGTTAAGCATGGAGGGAAACAGGAGTTACGATGAAGGCACTCCTTATTAATCCTTTGGGAGGGGACAAGGAAAGGTGTACCGAGCACTAGCTTAGGATGATGAGTAAATGTGCTGCCTCCCCCTCTCACTGCAATGGGCTCCTACCCAGCTGGATGTACCTGTTATAGCCCGTGGGGGCATGTTACTCTTGGGTTATGTGTAACCCAAAAAAAACATTGTGGAGGTGCCTAACCCGACTGCAGACATCTTCGCAGGCAACACCTGGGAGGCCTTCAAAGCCACCCTAAGGGAGGCAATAATGGGCTTCATGCATAGACAGAGGAAAAAAAGGGAACAGCAGCTTCTGCAGTTGGAAAAATCACTGGAGGAGGTCAAAGTCCTATTTAAGGCCCTACCCCACCCCTTCCTCCATTCACAGGCTGGCCTTAAAGTAGCAGGCATTCGGTTGGAGATAAATGAACTGGTGGTCAGGAAAGTGGAGGTCTCTATTCTCCATCTTAAACACAAGTATTTGGAGGCTAGGGAAAGGGGGGCAAGGTCCTGGCATCCTGGCGTACCGTCTAAAGAAACAATAGGCGGACAGATATATTCCAGTCCTGGATGATGGTTCCGGGCAAACACACACTACCTCAGACAAAATTAATACTGTAAGATTATGGCTGAATACTATGCCACTTTATATACCTCCTAGAGAGCCCCACACCTGGAGGGTGCAGCAGCCTTTCTGCAGTAGCTGAACCTCCACCAGCTGACCAGCCAACAGGCACAGGCTTTTGATGCCCCTCTGACCCTGGAAGAAGTGGTCACTACCCTCCAATCCTTGAAAACTGGAAAGGACCTGAGTGGGGATGGATTCCCCATGAAAATATGGCAGCTCCTCCACTAGACAGTGTCTCCAATTCTCTGTCAGGTGTACTCAGAAGCCCTAAGTGCTGGCTCCCCCCCATCTTTCAGGGAAACAATAATAAAGGTCCTTCCCAAAAAGGGTAAAGACCCCATAAAGCCTCGGACTACAGGCCCATATTCCTGTTCAATGCATGCAGCAAAGTCCTGGCCAAACTATTAGCCTCCAGACACAATCACCTCTTGCTCCATATCATCAACCCTTCTCAAGTAGGCTTCATTAAAGGCCGCTACAGTATGGATCATAACAAGTCCCTGATAAATCTGAAGCAGTCTGCTAAGTCACTTCCCTTCCCAACTGCAGCAGTGGCTATTGATTTCAAGAAGGCATTTGATTAACTAGAATGGGACTTTGTACAATGAGTCCTACAAACCATAGGCTTCGGTCAGGGGTTTCAGGCCTGGGTAGAGGCCATGTATCACCTCCCTATGGCCAGGGTATTGACAAATGCTTTGCTCTCCCCACCTCTCCCACTTGGGAGGGGTACCCGCCATGGCTACTCCCTCTCCCCTTACTCTTTGTTCTGGTAGTGGAACCCCTAGTGGCTGCTAAAAGGCAGGTCCCAGTCATCAAGGGTGTACAAATCGGAGAGGTGGCATACAAGTCGCTCATGTAAGTGGATAATTTTCTCCTACCTTTGTTGGACATAGAAAGGTCCATCCCCTCCACTCCTGGCCACCCTATCTGACTTTGCAGTCTTCTCAGGGATCTGCCTCGAACCAGGCTAAAACCGAGATTCTCCCTCTAAATAATCACTGCTCCCCCCAGATGGCCACAGTCCATAATCTCAGATGGATGCCGAATGGCACCACATACCTGGGGATCCTAATAACCCTGCACTTGTCAAAAATCTTGGAGGCTAATCTGAAACCCCTTTTAGTCAATATACAAATGGAACTGGATAGGTGGAAGCCCATCCAGCTTACAATGGTAGGTAAACTCTCAGTCATCATAATGGTCACCAACCTCAAGATTCTGCACATCTTGTCTCACCTCCCCCTTAAATTTCCCTCCTTATGGTACAACAGGATAGACACCATGGTAGGGCATTTTATATGGGAGGGAAAAAGCCCTGATATGGCAGGAAAAAGCTGCAGGTACATTGGTCGGAGGGAGGCTGGTATATGCACTGGTTCAAAAGATACTAGTGGGCACTGCAAGCAGTGCAAACTTTGAAGTGGTTTTCAGCTCAACTAGAGAGGGCGCCACAGTGAATGGACATGAAGCAGGTGTATAGCAGAGTGTTCCACCTTTCCTTGCTATTGTATAACAGCCCACCTTGGGGAATACGATAACACCCCACAATAGGACCCTCCATAGAATATTGGAGTAGATTACACAAGTAACTGAAATCTGACCTGACCCCCCCCTTAATCACACCCCGTTGTGGGGTAATGCAGATATCACAATTGACCACCGCCCTATTGGGTGGCTGCAGTGGGTTGATGAAGGCCTCTGATTCCTGGAGGACACCTACAAGCCAGGCACCACCACACTGGATACGTCCTAGGGAATCAGGGAATGCCATGCTATTCCATCCATGGACCATTGGAAATACTTGCAAATCAGGAGTGTGATACAGTTACTCATCAGGAAACACCCCAAGGGGGTAAAAATATCACTGGTACACCACTGGCTTTCCCTTAAGAGTGGCCAATCCAGTGCAGTGTATGTGGCCCTAAGAACTCAGATTCCTTCCCAATCCCTAGATGCCAAGTGTAAATGGGAGACAGCCTTAGGGATCCAAATCACAGATAAAACCTGGGCACCAAGCTGGAGGCTAGCACACAGAGCCGAACCTGACCCTCATAGTGTGCTGATCCAAAACAAGATAATACAGTCCTGGTAAAGAATCCTGGCAGTACTTCACAAGGCAAAGCTTATGCCGGATGACTGCTGTTGGAGATGCCAAACAAAAAAGGGGATTTACTGCACATACTAAGGGACTGCCCCCTGATCAGGCCACTATGGCAGCATGTCTGCTCCCCAGGGGCTCAGGTATTACTGAAGCCTACCTCCCTTTCACTGGAGATGCTCCTTTTAGGCGTCCATATTGAACCTTCATATTTTACACTTCAGGAGCAGAAATGGATGGCTATCTTGAGTATGCTTGCAAAGAGACTGATCCTCTGCAGGTGGAGAACACAGGATGTTCCCTCTTTCACAGAAGTGCTGAATGCCCTGGCCCAAACAGCCACTCAGGCACAAATGACCCATGTGGTGGAAACACATTACCTCTGTATGATATTTTCTGGGACCCCCTTTCTAGTCCTGCTGAAACCAAATGAGCAGATTGGTTGAGGTGAGGGTGAGAAGTCCTCTCCACCTCACTCCCCCAACGATCCCCCCCATTCAACCAATAATAGACAGGCTGAGAGAGACCAGTCATAGCTTAAGGTATGCTTTCAGGTCATGTTGTAGACAAGTAAGTGTCATCCTTTCTTGATTTGTATACCACACCCTTGTATCCTTCAAGATTCTCTGTGTGTATGTATTTATGTTCATACAGGACCTCCTAAGGAGTTTGAACCTGTTTGGCACTTTGGGAAGCACCCCGCCTCCGGAGTTCTTCCTGACATAGTCAGTGACCACTGTGCTGTTTTCTGCCAGTGGTCTATAAAAACACCCCCCGCCCACACAAATTCATCCAAACCAGGCAATTGAAGAAGCTCAACCCCTCCAAGTTTTCCAAAGCTACCCTAGCCCAATACTGGTCCTTCACTGAAAACATTTCTGACATCTGCAAAGCACCTGAAACCTTTAGCAAGAAGCTCATTGGCCTCTGCAACCATTTCATCCCACTTACAAAAATCCATGCTAAGTGTTCTAGCCAAGAATGGGTCACCCCCAAGCTTAGCAAACTAATGAGGGATAGGGACCGAGCCTGGAAGTTGTACAGAAAACACCCCCCCAACTCCTCCAAGACTTCAAAACCCTCAGGAACAGGTGCATATCTTCCACAAAATCTGCTAAATCCTCCTTTATCCTGGAAAAACAATGTGCTGCTTTGGGGAACCTTAGGAGGACCTGGAACATTCTTCACAACCTTATTGGTAGAGGAATTTCTGAAGAACATATTTGTCTTACCTCCTAAGGGACAACCACCATTGAGACAAGCAAAATAGCCTCTCTTTTCAATAAATACTTTAGTGACCTTGACCAGTACAAGCCCAGCTCCACTCCTATCCCATTTACCCCAGCACCCCTCCCAGTCTCCCACCCTAAGTTCCATTTCAGGTACCTAACCCTTGGTGAAGTGATTAAGTTAATCAGAACAAATGAACCGAGACCTTCCAAGGGTGCTGACAACATTGACTTCAGAGTTCTCTGCCTTGTCTGTGACTCCAGTCATTGGCTGTCACTCTTACTAACATACTCAACCACTTCCTCTGCATGGGGTCCTTCTGGAAAGCTAGGAAGTGCACCATTATTAAACCTCTTCACAAATCTGATTCCAAGGATCTAGTATGCAACTACTGTCCCATCTCCTCCTTTCCCCTCTCTCCAAAATGTTAGAGAAAGTAGCCCACGGGCAAACCACGGAATTCCTCTCCAAATACAACATTCTCACAGAGGCCCAGCATGGGTTCCATGCTCAACACAATACCAAAACTGTCCTCATCAAGTTCACCAACTTCATAGACAAAGCTATCAACAAAGGCCTCTACACCAATGCTGCATTCATAGACCTCACCAAAGCCTTCAGCCTCATTGATCATGCAGTCCTGCTCTGTACCCTGGCTAGCCTCCATTTCTCACCTGAGGTCTGCCTCTGGTTCAAGGATTACCTAATGGGAAGATCCTATTGGACCATTATTGGCGGCATGCTCTCTGAATCCAGCCCCATCCAATATGACATCCCCCAAGGGTCCATTCTGGGCCCTCTTTTCTTCTCTCCTCTCTGGTCGTTAACTCCCTGCCTGACATCTGCACCTCCTCCAAACTCATTCTCTATGCTGATGATGCAGCTCTTTTCTGTCAGGACAAAAACCCCAATGCTGTCATTAACAAACTCCAATTTGATTTCTGAAGACTTCATACCTGGTTCATGTCCAAAAGTCTTGTACTGAACTCCAAAAAAACTAAGTTCATGGTTTTGTCCTGCCCCCGCAAATCCTTTGGCTTTTATCTCTCCCTCTATGACAACCTTGGGAACTCCATTGAAAGAGTCAATGAATTCAAGTACCTTGGCTTACTCCTGGATGGCCATCTCAATTTTGATGCTCACATTAGCCTCATAATCAGAAAAGCCCACCAACACCTCGGTATCCTCCACAGAACCAAGCATTACCTTAACAGGGAATAGAAATCCTGCTTAGTCTCCAGCTTCCTCCTTCCTGTCATTGACTATGGTTCACTTGTCTCCTTCCCCCAACTCTCCAGCAAACATTTCTCCAGACTTCAAAGCTCTTACCACAATGCTATCAGCTTTGCCTCTGGTCGCCCTAAACTCACACACCACTGTTACCTTTTTAAGCTCACCAGTTGGCCCTCCCTTGAGGCCCACCTCAAATGCAAGATGGCCACCTTCTTCTTCAAACGCTCCTGTGCACTGCTCCCTGATTGCCTCACCTCTCTCTTCCAGACAGCCATCACCACCAGGACCACTAGACTGTCCTACACTCTCTCTTTCACTGTTCCTTTCTGCCAGACCACTCAAGGCCAGAAAACATTCTCTTTTATGGGACCCAAGCTCTTCAACTCTCTCCCTCCGGAACTAAAACTATGTCCCTCCACAAATGACTTCAAATACAATGCCAGGAGACATTTCTCTCCCACCGTCACCTGCTTGCAGCCCTAATCTGGCTCCCCTTCTGCACTCTTTTCCCCTCACTCTGTGGTTATCCACCTCTGGTACTTACCCTCTCTTTCTAGCACTTGTAGTATTGTTAATCCACCTAGGCTGGTTTTTAGATTGCACTTATATTTTTTGTTTCCCACTGTTATATTATATTATTTTAAACCTTCACTGAATGCTTAATGTCACCTTGTATGTGTTAATTCACCAAGGCTAGTTCATGGTTTGCCCTTTAATCTATATTATCCTGGCTTTTTGTAGTAACCCTCGCTTTTAGTTAAATGTTTTAGCCTATGTCATGTCTCATGATTGTTGTATGTAACTGGATGCTTGTGTAAACAGGCAGCAATGCTCACATGCCTTTCCAGTATAGCCAATAAAAATTAAATTAAATTAATCACATCTTAGAGATGATCCTCCAGGCTGCTACAAGTATGCAGTTTCTTAATATGTTGGTAAAAGATTCTTTAGTTTCACACTGCAAGCTACCTCCATCCCTCTTGTAACAAAGGCAGATGTTGGAAGCCTGGAGCGGTGGGAGTAGCTCCAGAGAATAAGATTATGTGTTCATCTGCTCAGTGATGTGTCCTGCGTGATACTGGTGCTGACTGCCTTACAGCACACATAAATGTATGTTTGTTGGTTTTCTTTTAATTTCAAAATAAAAAACCTTTAACAACAAAATAAATTGCATGTACCATAGGCCCACTAAAAATACCACATTTTTTATCTGCAGAGTTTGATCTCAGTTAACTTCCCTTATTGCTCTGCAACATGTTTAGTCACTAGAGTTCAAAACCTGCAGATAAAATAAAATGTGGTATTTTTAGCCAGTCAATGGCATATCCCATATTTAGACAAATGTAGGTGAAAAACAAAAATCAAACCTTAGAGATAAATGATTTATTGTATATCAGATTATGATGTGTCTAAAATGAAGATAATTCTTATTTCAAGTAACATTGGTTGTTTCATTTGTATTTATTTCCACTTTGGCTAGATCAGATAGAAACTCTTAAAAGAATGGGAAGAAGGATATACAGTGTCTGACATATCATTGTAGCATCCACTGCACAAAAACAGGGCAGTGGACTCGATCAGAAACGTCTGATACTTTGTAAAGAGAACTGCAAAAACGTAAGCATTTAAAATACTTGGTATGCAATGGAAACACTGAGCGATGAGCTCACTGTTTTTCACATATTTGTATCTGTTGCTTCTTTTTCTTACACTAAGTCTGTCAATTACCGCACTAACTGCACCGGCAGAGAAAAAGATACATAAAATGAAAGACATTGAAAGAAAATTCTTTACTTAATAAAACAAAACTGAGTGCTGGCTGGTATGATTCGTTAGGGTTTTAAGCTGTAGAAGAGATATAAAAGGTTGCTAGGCTTTGAAGTGTGCAAGGTTTCATCGCAGCCTCAAAACAGAAATACTTGAAACTCACCTCTTAAGAAGAGTCCTCCTGTCACTGACAAACAGTATGCAAATCCACACTGGCTATACCTGAAGCAAAACATTAGTTGGCTTTGCTTTCTGTGGGGTCACTGATTTGCACTTCTTGCTGCTCAGTGTTGATTCATATTGAACAAATTGTGGATTTGCAGACTGGAGTGCCATGATTGTTCTTAGAAGGTGAGAACTTTTTCTTGTTTTCTGCTTTAAAACTGCTTCTAGTTATCCTAAGCACTAACTACTCTCTGGAAGAATTCTTTTTTTTAATTAAATCAGTCATAACCAGAGCTGAAGACATGAGTGTATCAAAAGCAAAGCAATAAGTCTAGCATAAACAGCCCCAAACTCTCATGTGAACTACTCTAAAAAATATAAGCAGGTTCAATATTGCTTACAGTTTATGTACAAGCAACATGATCACAGATCATATGATGAAGCTGGAGAGGCCAGTTCAGGAGAGATGTGAGGAAATATTTCTTCACTTTAGGGATAGTAGATATTTGGAACAGATAGAAAATAGATGTGATGTTGACTAAACCGGTGGAGGACATCAAACGTAATGAACGAACAGAGTAGTTTATTGCAAAAAAGATGGAGGGCAGGGAGTTGCCAGAGATCAGATAGGGTCTTCAGAGATGGAATGAGTAGGGAACACTTGGGCAGACCACATGGGCCAAGTAGTCCTTATCTGCCAACAAATTCTATATTTTTATGTTTCAATGTCTCTATACTTACCAGACTCTCAAACGTTTGTACATATGAAATGTGTAAAGACAAAAGGGGCTTGATTCTCAAAGCTCCCAGAAAGTCACGAGGGGATTGCAACATAAGGAATGGCATAGCATACCACATGCACCAAAAGAGGATCCAAGAACAATTCACAAATGCAACCTGCCTCAAGCACAGGCTGTGTGCACCAAAGGGGGCTTGTGCTGTCCTTGTAGCACAAAATGGGCTGTGGCATAGTACTAGGGGTATACAGCAGATGCAAGCTGCCATATCCCCTAATTCGGGATTTTGTATACCCTCCCAGAGCACATAAATCTGAGTACCCTTAGAACAGTCAGGGCTGGTCTAAGGGAACTTAGCATTTCACCCTCTGTGAGGGTTAGTGCACTTGTGCCACTCTCTGAGCCCTGCCTGGATAGGAGGGAATATGTGGTGTGCCCCCCCACCCTGATTCCCTTTTATAAACATTAATCCTGTCCTTGGTGGTCTAGCAGCCCCCCAGCCCCAATTCTCTTTCATGAAATATAAACTCATCCCTTGTGGCTAGCATTCCCCACCCTAGTCCCAATCCCCTTTTATTAAACTGAAACATGTCCCTGGTGGTCTAGTGGTTCCCCCAGCCATGATTCCCTTTTACTAAATATAAACTCATCTCTGATGGTCTAGCAGACTCACCCAGCCTCAATCTTCCCACCTAAGAATAGTTTTCATTCTGTGGTGGTCTAGAGGACCCCCACCTTCCCACCCTGACAGGTAGTGTCCCACCATCCTGCTCCCACCATCCCAAACCATCCTGAACCTGAGCCAGTGGCTGGTACAGCCCTCTGCTCTCCACAATGGCCAGCTGCTGACTGAGCTGATGATGAACGTGTTCTGTATACAGTATGCGCTCATTGACTGACAGCTCAGTAAGCTGCCACTCACTGAGCGCATACTGTATACAGTATGCACTCAGTGACAGCTCAGTTGGTGGCTGCCATGATGGAGAGTGGAGGGCTGAGCCATTCACCAGCTCAGATTCAAGATGGGGGGAGCGGGATGGTGGGAGCTGCCTGCCAGGGACCTGGGAAGGTCAACTAGACAATCATGGAATGAAAATTGTTTTTATATGTGCAGATTGAGGTTGGGGGAGTCTGCTAGAGCACCAGGAATGTGTTTAAGTTTAATAAAAGGGGATCAGGGCCTGGGGGGCTGCTAGCCACCAGGAATGTCCTAGAGTGGTGCACAGCCACCCCACAGTTTGCAGCAACCCTTTCAGATTTGCTGTATGTTTGGCACATGGCCACTGCTGCCGTAATGCATATGGGCACAAAAACCCTGGCGCAATATATCAGTTGGGGGGTGAGGATATAGCATGCACCAAGCAGGAAAGGGATCTTGGGGTTATCATCTCTGATGACCTCAAGGCAGGGAAACAGTGTGACAAGGCAGCAGGTAAAGCAAATAGGATGCTGGGATGCATAGGCAGGGGCATCACCAGCAGGAAAAGGGAGGTCATAATTCCACTATACAAGACACTAGTGAGGCCCCACCTGCAGTACGGTGTACAGTTCTGGAGACCTTACCTACGTAAGGACACAGACAGGGTAGAGAAGGTTCAGAGGAGCGCAACAACGATGGTGCATGGATTGCATCACAAGTCATATGAGGACAGGTTGAAGGAACTGAACATGTACTCCCTGGAGGAGAGGAGGGAGAGAGAGGGGATATGACAGAGACATACAAGTATCTTACAGGGAGGAACAGGTTGCAGGAATACACTATTTTTAAGCAAAAAAGATGTTCCAGGACTAGAGGGCATGGGATGAAGTTGGAGGGAGGACGATTCAGAGGAAACGTGAGAAAGAATTTCTTCACAGAATGGGTGGTGGACAAGTGGAACACCCTGCCAGAGAAAATGGTGGGGACTGAAACAATCATGAGATTTAAGAATGCATGGGACAGACATAAAGGAATTCTGGAGGTCAGGGGTAAGATGCAACAGACTTCTTGGAAAACATAAACGTAACTTACAAGCTCAAATGGGCAGACTGGGTGTGCCATAGGCCCTTATCTGCCGACACTGTCTATGTATCTATGTATGTATGATTCTGTGTATCTCTCCAGGCCATCTTGTAAATGAATATTTTCTCAAAGGTGTTCCACCTGTTTAAATAAAGTTTGATTGATTGATTGATTGATTGATTGATTGATTGATTGATCAATATTCTAATGCCTTACTGAGCATTAAGTCCTAGTTATCTACTTTGGGGATGCAGTTTGCAATGTTGACCATAAATGTTAGTTAATAAAATTATATACCATAGTCAATGCCATCTGCTGGATTGATTATTCTACATGACCATGACCATATCACCCATTACAATAAAGTAATATATAAATGGAAAATCCAGTGGTGGACTGCAGAGGAGTAAGTCAAAGTTACAGCAAAGTTTGTAGATGGGGCTCTACAATTTAGAGCAATGTCTAAGTCTGAAGCCAAACACTGCATTGCTTACACCACTGCTAGACAGTATATACAACAACTGGTATAGTAGGAAAACTTAATGGTAGCCAAAAAGGTGCTCTCGCCGTAACAATTCTGAAGTTTAAAACTCACAATGGGTTCCCCTCTGCCAGCCACAAAACCACTCAGTCACAACCTTTTCAGCAGAGAATCAGAGCTTATTTTCACAGAAGGAACTCTCACCACCTATTCTGTAAGACAGCAGAACTTTTAAAGAATCTTGCTGGGCAGTTTATGCAGAGCACTCACAAGAAAAAGACCATTCCAGAGGCAAACCAGCAGCAGTATTCACAACCGCTTCTCTTTCTGTCATGGGTATCCTCGGACTCAGCCATTCCAGCAGCATCATTGTGCTCTGTCCTTCTAGCAATGTCTGGGCTGATTCCAATCTTCAGGCACCAGCCTCAGCAGAGTCCGGACTGAATCCGATTTTATTCCACCAGTCTCACCAGCTTTTCAGCCAGTTTTCTACCGATGGACCATCGACTCCTACAGCTCTGTCCACTCAGTTGAAATCTGAATCAAGTCTCTCCAAATCTCTCTTCTGGTATCAGTTTTTCCCTCAACAGTTTCCAGCTGGACTTAACCCCCAAAGTCTTCCACTCACCAACTGTTCTGCAAGGTAAGCTCTCACACACAGTAGATACCGTTATTAAATGGTGCCAGGTATTTAAATGAAAATAAAAACTCCTCTGCAAAGCACAAGTGGGTTATCCTAAAAACAATAAAGCCAACTCCTAACCTAATCCTAGCTTACTCCTACTGTGCAAACAAACAGGGAGGGAAGTGCTGTGTTATATAGGGAGTGAGAGAGAGAGACTGCTCTCAGTTTTTAGCATGTATTAGTGTTGTATGTCACTGGAGCCCTACTCCCGTAAGACAGAAAGTAGGAAGAGGATGTGGTAGTTCTGGAGGAAGCAGACTGATCTACAAAAGTGCCAGTGGTCTGTGTTTTTACACACATGGGACATCCTTGCACTGTGCCTTTGCCTCCCATGAGAGGCAGACACTAGACGGCACAATACATTTTATTTAGTTTTTTAAAGCATTGACACGTTCTTTGAGGGATCCATGACCCTGTAGGCACTTCTGGGTCATTTAGCTCCATATCTAGCAGCCCTGCTGTGAGCAGGGCGAGCTCTGGCAGGGCGCACAGAGATGCGCGCAGAGGCACGTGCATCAGCGCATGTCGGCTGTGTCAGCTGGGAGGCAGGGATCCAGGACAGAGCATCATAAATAAGTGTAAAACCTAAAACTATCATGAAGCAATTTGGTAGATGTGGTATATTCAAGTTCAAGTTTATTGCAGGGAAAATACTCCATTGAGCAAGCTCATTCACAAGGAGGTCCTGTTACACATGCATAGGCATAAGGACACAACATACAGGTATCATTTCAATAAGAATATAAGTCAAGTACTTACAGAATACAATGAAAGTTACAAAGGTATGGAACCATTTAAGAAAGAAATAAGGACTAACATTGACAACATAATCAGCTAATCAAATTCATTCAAATAGATTATTAGTTACATGTCTTATGTACAATGGTCATGGTGTATGCAAGGGGAGATGAGATAAAGGTGTTTGTATGTGACAGCTGTAACTTAACTTAATAGAGGTGTTGCAAAATGAAATTGTTACTCTACAGCATAAGGTAGGGGTACAAGCTGAGATCTCTGGGCTGAAACAGTTTATTGATACAGCTGCAAATGATTTACTCACATCAAACACATGTCAAATCAGTCCCTATCATCTAATACTTTAATACCTCCAGAAGAAGTCCCTGATGAGACTGGTAACAAAAATGACTGGTGTTTACTGCATAAATGCTCCAGGGGTAAAAAGGGCAAAAGGAAAATAGGTGGTTCTTCCAACATATTAACCCCAAATAAATTTTGTGCACTGGTTGCGACCAGGACTTGAGCAAAGCAGCTGAGCCCATAGTAATAGTTGATCAGATAATAAACAGTGGTCCCTCACCAAGCCCAAATGATTCGGTTAAACCAGCTACACCAGAAGCACCTAGGGATGTCCTCCTTATAGGAGACTCAATGCTTTGGAATACACACCAGGTGACCTGCAGAAATAGAAATGAAAACACTATAGTTTCTGTATTGCCAGGGGCAGGAATCAGGGATATATGGAAGTTACTCCCCTGCCTGCTTGAAAATGCATATAAACTGGTAAAAGTGATTGATGTAGGAATAAATGACATGGGTAGGAGAAGTCTCATTGAAAAAAAGTGAGTCTTCGAGTTCATGGGGGAAGAATTCACAGCTAGAGGATATGATCTGGTTATCTCTGGCATTCTATCAGTTCCCAGGAGGGAACAGTATCAAAATGAGAACATTAGACAATTAAATTGGTGGCTTAAGTAATGGTGTGTTAGGGAAGGGTCTACTTATTTGGACCACTGGGAGGACCTCCAGGCACCACACAGTTTTGCGCAGGATGGATTACATCTCAATAGGCAGGGAAAACCAATCAATCAAGCAATCAAAATCTTTATTTATCCAGGTGAACATCATTGAGCAGAGCTCTTTTACAAGATGGACCTGGTTAGAACAGAGTCGGTAACATCATCATAAAAACATACAAATACATGTAAATAAGTGTATAAACACAAATACAATGGTGCATTAATAGGGGAGTCAAATGATAAAAGAAAGACAAGGCAAGCCATAACAGAGGAGGATTCAAATACAAGGGGGCAGGTCCCCCACTGAACTATGCAAGAGTATATAAACCATGTTCTCTGTATAGAAGTACCAGTTAGTTCATTTACCAGGGGCAGTCTCTAGTACTAGCCATGAAAATGGCTTGGAGAACAACCAACTAATGGCAGATGGGGTACCAGGAGGGGTATGTAATATATAAGTGAAGGATAAACATTGTGAGAAGTGAAGTCCCACATGTAGGTCGGTAGAACTGATGCAGCGGTGGGGGTCTACGGTGAGAGGGAAAGGGGAGTTAGGACTTTTACAGTATGATTGCATGTAGATTGTGGATGAGTGCAGTACAGAGTTGTGAAAAGAAGGCTGGAGAAAGTGGGAAGATAGACCAATCTCATCTCAAAGAGAGGACAGAGGCATCAAGGTGTTACATGAAAGCATGATGACAGACAAGGGCCAAGGAGGAGACAAGCACTAGAAGTAATTTGTTCATGGTTAAATGGTACAGGTTAGCATGATGACAATTCATGGTCATGGGAAACAATTGCACTGATCATTTCTGAGATGTGAATATAAGAGCTTGAAAGATGAGATGCTGATGGGTGACCTCAGTTTCAGGTTTTTTTTTGCAATTTATTCCACAAGAAAGACAGTGTAAAGCTTATAGCAGCCCTGCCAAAGTGATAGTTAACTTTGGGAACCATCAGTAGGAAAGATTTGCAACTTCTCAAGGCATAATTGCCTATTGGTTTTATAGGGAGACAGTCTGTAATGTATTGGGGCAGTTTTTTGGAGATGGCTCTCAGGGTCCATAAGGCTACATTTTTATCACACCTGAATTGAAGAGAACTGCACCCCACTGATTGATATAGGGAGCAGTGGTGAGTGGAATAAGGCAGACCTGTGATGAACCTCAAAGCTCTATGATATAATGTGTCAAGTTTGGTGAGGTAGGAAATGGGACAGTGACTGTAGAGGATGTCAGCATACTCTATCAAGGATAGAAAGGTTGATTGTACCAGCTGTAGTTTGGCATCTCTAGTTAAGAATTGGGCTATCCTAAAGAACAGGCCAAGTCTCTGTCATAATTTTATGAGTAATTCTCCAACGTGCTCTATAAAGGAGAGCCTGTGGTCCAGCCATACTCCCAGGTATTTGAATTTAGAGATAAATTCCAACTTCTCACCAAGAATTGTAGTAATCTGAGGAACAGGATCTGATAGGGCTGAATTTACCATTTGGTCAGAGGGAGAAAAGAGCATTGCTTTTGTTTTCTTGGCGTTAAGTAATAGTTTTTTGTTTAGGAGTTGGTGTTGCAGCAGGTTGAACTCAGATTGAAGGTTATTACATGCAGATTATAATGATGGGCAGCTTACGTAAAGAACTGTGTCATCGGCAAACAGATGAGTGTTGGCCTTAATTATGCTTTCATCAATACTGTTGATGTGTATTGCAAATAAGATCAGTCCTAAGATAGAACCCTGGGGAACACCTCTTAGGAGAGGTCTGAGAGTTGAGAGATCTCCTTCCGCTTTCACCTGCTAGAAACAATCGGAGAGGTAGTTGTTGAACCACTGTAAAAATAATGGGTCAGCACCTAGTGAGGTCAGGGAAGAGAGTAGCAGAGAATGGTTGACAGTGTCAAAGGCCTTGCTCAGGTCCAAGAATATGGTGCAGGTGTAATTCCTGCTGTCTAGCTCTCTTTGCCAGTCATTAGTCACTTTTGCAAGTGTTGTGATGGTGCTATGTTTAGATCTAAACCCTGATTGGACTGGATTAAGCAGGTTATTAGCTTCTAGATACTGCCTCAGCTGATTACTTTCAACTTTTTCCAGTAATTTTGACAAGACCAGGAGAATCAAAATTGGTCTGTAATTATTTAGATCACAGGGATTTCTGGACTTGAACAGTGGTATGATGTGCACTGTTTTCCATATTGAAGGAATGGATCCTTGAGTTAATGATAAGTTAAATAAATGGGTTATGGACATGGCTAACACATGGATGGCCACCTTCAAAAAATAGGGGTCAAGGGTATCCACACCAGCACTTTTTTTTACATCCAGTTTTAGCAATAGGTCTTCAACTTCTTTCAGAGTAGTAGGATGCAAGGAGAAGACTGAATCAGTGATGCTAGGATCTGCACTTTGATTATCCACCTGAGAGCATATCAAATTCACAGGGGAATTGTTGAAGGCTAAGCCTGCAGTAACAATGTGATTATTGAAGGCATCCAGAACTTCCAGTCTGTCACTAATGGTGTTATTATTTAAGGAGATTTCATCAGGTGGTGAGCCACTGAACTTGTGGCCAGACAAGTCCTTGAAGGTTTTCCAAAATTTTGTAGGATTTTTGGAGGCAGAGAGAATTCAGAATGATAGTATGCAGCTTTTGTATCTCTAACCATTCTAGTACATGAGTTTCGTGCCCTTTTGAACTTGCACAGACTGGGTTTTGCATGCTTTTTTCCACAAGTTATCTCTTTCAGTCAGTGCAGATTTTAATAATAGTGTGAACCATCTACATGCATTTTTTGCTGTTCTCACCTTTACTATCAAGGCATATTTATTTAGGGTGTCTAGGATAATTTTGCTGAATACGTTGAATGCTGATTGCATGTTTTTTGCCAAATAGAACTCTTGCCAATACAAGGAGTGTTTCAGTTCATTTATGTAGGCAGTGCGATCAAAGTTCCATCTAGATCTCTTGGCAGCAAACTTCGGTGAAGTAGTAGGTTTGCTGCTTGATCTTATGCAAGCAATAAATGAGTGATCACTGATATCACTGAAGGTGGTTCAGGCAAAGGAGAAGAGATGTGGTTTATTCACTAGGATAACATCTAGCAGGGAGCTGTTATCCACTTTCTTTTTATTTACTCATGTTGTTTGACAGTGAGTTATGATAATCCATGGGTGTCACAGAAAGCTACAAGAGGAGCAGCAGTTTTAGATAGCTAGTCTAAATTAAGATCCCCAAGAATAATTATTTCTGAGGATTGTTGTTCAATGATATTACTCAGATGAGATAACAATTGTAGATCGGCAGAAGGAGGTCTATAGCACCCTATGATACATAATGTTGAAGTGTGTGAGATGGTGACTTGAAGAGACAGACATTCATAAGCATTTGCAACAGATAAAGCACTCAGACAGGATGCCGGATACCTATCGTTGACATAGATGGCAACTCCTCCACCCCTGGAGTGTCTGTCTGCTCTAAATAGTAAATAGTTAGGGATATTGACTTCCCTGTTGGAGGTGGATGGTCTAAGCCAGGTTTCTGAAACCACTAGGATGTCTGGTCGAGTATGGAGGACCCAGCCCTGGATCATGGAGAACTATTTTAACAGACTGCATACATTAATGTGGAGGAAAGTCATGCCTTTCATGGTGGCAAGGCCAGAGGGCGATGTGATTGCAGCTGGTGACCCCGGATTGATCTCCACATTTCCTGTGCACAGGAGAAGAAGGAGTAAAAGTTTTCTTAGAGTGGCAATAGTAAGCTTCGTATTGGTAACCCCTTTACGTCATTGTGGGCCATCGTCCGGGGGCGTGCCCCAACATTTTTTGCCCTTCCCACTAAAGTAGCAGAGATGAGTATTCTGACTGCTATCTGTAGAGGTGACGCCTCTATGATGTTGGTGCAAGTCAAAAGCTGAGGTGGTAATTCATTTTGTGTACCAGCATTAAAGGTAATATGAAAATAGTGTTGAAGAATTGGGGATTTGAAAAGGCATATATCCATGTAGGGACAGGAACTAGTTACAGAGCAGATCAGATTAGTATCCACAGTAATAAAGGCTTGAGGTGGCATATATTGGGCATGCGATATGAGATAGAAGAAGGACCAGAACAGGATCCATGATTGGCACACACGGTGGAATATGGATGGGGGGAGCTAGAGAATAGTGGCAGGTCGGCTTCATCAGACAACCATGGCTGTGGCTCTCAGACTACCTGGAAGGAGAAGGCAGAGGAGAATTAAATAAGAAAGTCAGAGGGGTGGGGCTGCTCATGGAGCTAAAAAGAAATGCAGACTGTCTAAAATGGGGGGGGTGTTACAGACCAAGATGTTAGGCAAGGTGCCTCCAAGTCTGAGTGAGCAATAACTGGGCTATTTAAAACACAATACTAGCGTAAAAAGGTTAGGGGGGGTTTCAAAGGCCTGTGCTGAGATCGCTACTGGTCTTATGAGGAACACAATACAGACATTTACATTAAATCAGAAAACTTCAGCTACAAAAATGCAAACAAGACTGTTTTGACAGAAAACAATCTAGCACATTATAATCAACATTAACAGTGCAGAGCAATATGGAGCCAATCGGAGTGCTTCTGGAGCTGACTGCAGCCAGTGGGCCACAGCAGTAAAAGACTCTGGATTTAAACACAGAGACAACTGTCCTCATGTAAAGACAGCAAAAATTGGCAGCTAGGGCTCCCTTTCTGGAGGTAATCAGTCCCTGAGGGCAAGTCTGTACCTGCATTTCTGTGAGGGGCTGGTGGCTTCAGACCTGGACTGCGGGTGGCAGTCTATCAAGTTGGGTTCATCAGAGAACCACCGCTGTGGCTCTCAGACTACCTGCGTGTCTGTGAGGGGCTGGTGGCTTCAGACCTGCACTGCGGGTAGCAGTCTGGTAGGTCGGATTTATCAGACAACCACGGCTGTGGCTCTCAGACTACCTGCATTTCTGTGAGGGGCTGGTGACTTCAGACCTGGACTGTGGGTGGCAGTCTGGCAGGTCAGGTTCGTCAGAGAACCATGGCTGTGGCTCTTAGACTACCTGCATTTCTGTGAGGGGCTGGTGGCTTCAGACCTGGACTGCAGGTGGCAGTCTGGCAGGTCGGGTTCATCAGAGAACCACGGCTGTGGCTCTCAGACTACCTGCATTTCTGTAAGGGACTGGTGACTTCAGACCTGGACTGCGGGTGGCAGTCTATCAGGTTGGGTTCATCAGAGAACCACAGCTGTGGCTCTCAGACTACCTGCACTTCTGTGAGGGGCTGATGGTTTCAGACCTGGACAATGGATGGCAGTCTGGCAGGTTGTTTTTGTCAGAGAACCACGGCTGTGGCTCTCAGACTACCTACGTTTCTGTGAGGGGGTGGTGGCTTCAGACCTGGACTGCGGGTGGCAGTCTGGCAGGTCAGGTTCATCAGAGAACCACGACTGTGGCTCTCAGACTATCTGCATTTCTGTGAGGGACTGGTGGCTTCAGACCTGGACTGTGGGTGGCAGTCTGGCAGGTCGGGTTCATCTAAGAACCACGGCTGTGGCTCTCAGACTATCTGGAAGGAGAAGGCAGAGGAGAATTAAATAAGAATGTCAGAGGGGATGGGGCTGCTTATGGAGCTAAAAAGAAATCCAGACTGGCTTAAATGGGGGGGAGGGGTGTTGCAGACCGAGTTGTTTGGCAAGGTGCCTCCAAGTCTGAGTGAGCTAACAGGGCTATTTAAAACACAATACAAGCGTAAAAAGGTGAAGGGGGGTTTCAAAGGCCTGAGCTGAGATCGCTACTGGTCTTATGAGGAACACAGTACAGGCATTTACATTAAATCAGAAAACTTCATCTATAAAATACAAACAAGACAGTTTTAACAGAAAACATAATCAAGCATAATATAATCAACATTAACAGTGCAGAGCTATATGGAGTGAATCGGAGTGCTCCTGGGGCTGACTGAAGCCAGTGGGCCACAGTAGTAAAAGACTCTGGATTTTAACCATGAGACAACTGTCCTCATGTAAAGAAAGCAAAACTTGACAGCTAGGGCTCCCTTCCTGGAGGTAATAAGTCCCTGAGGGCAAGTCCATACCTGCGTTTCTGTGAGGGGCTGGTGGCTTCAGACCTGAACTGTGGGTGGCAATCTGGTGGGTCGGGTTCATCAGAGAACCATGGCTGTGGCTCTCAGACTACCTACATTTATGTGAGGGGCTGGTGGCTTCAGACCTGGACTGTGGGTGGCAGTCTGGCAGGTCAGGTTCATCAGAGAACCACGACTGTGACTCTCAGACTACCTGCATTTCTGTGAGGTGCTGGTGGCTTCAAACCTGGACTGCGGGTGGCAGTCTGGCAGGTCGGGTTTGTCAGAGAACCACGGCTGTGGCTCTCGGACAACCTGCATTTTTGTGAGGGGCTGGTTGCTTCAGACCTGGACTGTGGGTAGCAGTCTGACAGGTTCGGTTCATCAGAGAACCACGGCTGTGGCTCTTAGACTACCTGTGTTTCTGTGAGGGGCTGGTGGCTTCAGACCTGGACCGCTGGTGGCAGTCTGGCAGGTTGGGTTTGTCAGAGTAGCACGGCTGTGACTCTCAGACTACCTGCATTTCTGTGAGGGGCTGATGGCTTCAGACCTGGACTGTGGGTGGCAGTCTGGCAGGTCGGGTTTGTCAGAGTACTACGGCTATGACTCTCAGACTAACCTTGGTCCTTGCCAGTAAATTAAAGCAGTTCATTAATACTTATTTAAACTAGTAGGCGGGGGGATGAGGGAGCCGGTAAAAGGAATATTGTACACAACTTGGAGACCAATTGGAACCTTCTTTTATTAAATGCTAGATGCCTTAGTAATAAAATGGATGAATTGAAGTTGAAATTATTTAACTCAAACGTACACATATGTGCCATTTCAGAGACCTGGTGGCAAGCAGATGACACTTGGGCCAAACACGTTTCTGGATATACCTTATAAAATAAGGATAGGGTGCATACTAGGAGATGGGGTGGCTCTATACGTTCTGGATAGCATAGTGTCTGAAAATGTTGATTGCACTGTATGGGGTAATACTGAAAGTGTGTGGATCAAGCTTACCCCCACACACTCTGGCAAGATCAGCATAGGGGTAATATATAGACCACCAGCAAATACAGTCCGTAATGATAGCCTACTTTTGGATTTTATTAAATGCATTGCACAGGAGGGAAATGTTATCCTGTTGGGGGACTTTAATCTCCCTTGCATTAACTGGGATACACTACAAGTGGATTCTCTAGTTGAGGCTAGCTTTTTGGAGGCTTTTTTGTTGGCAGAAGTGGAACAATTTGTCCAGGAAAAGACTAGGGAAAATCATGTCCTGGATCTGGTGCTAAGTAATATGGCAGATAATGTTCAGAATTGTACGGTCAAGGTTCCCCTGGGTACTAGTGACCATTCTGTGATTCAATTTGAGTATATAGGGGCTGGGGAAATCAATAAAGGTAGTACTGAAACCCATAATTTTAATAGGGCTGACTTCAGAATGATGAAAATAGAACTAGACAAATGAAATTAGGAGAAAGAATCTGAGAACGTAACACTTCAGAATATATGGGATTTGTTAAGTACTAAACTTAATCAACTGATTAACACCTATGTCCCGGTCACCAGGAAATACAACAAATCCAGGAGAGCCCCCCCCCCCATATGACTCACCCCTGCAGACAAAAAAAAATTATTAAAAAATAGAGAATATAGCAGGGCTAAGAAGAGTGGTGATGTAAGATCTTGGGAAATGTACAAACTTAACCAGAGGAGAGAAAAGAGAGCTATTGCAATGGCAAACAGTAAATATGAATATAAACTAGCTACAAAAACTCAGGATAATTATAAGGCCTTTTATGCTTATATCAATAAGAGAAGGGGAACTAGCAGAATGACTGGTCCATTAAAAGATGAGGCTGGGAAACTAATAATAGGGGATCAATGACATGGCTGAGCAGTTCAATCGTTATTTCTCCTCAGTTTTTAATAAAGGCCCAATAGCTCGAGACCCTGATACTAGACTACATGGAACTATAGGCCCACAAATTAAGGTTCAAGATATAAGAAAAAGGCTAAGGAACCTGAATTAGAATAAGTCACAAGGTCCAGACAGTCTACATCCTAGACTCCTCAAAGAACTTGCTGATAGTTTGGCAGGTCTTGTTACATCTTTATTCCGAAAATCGCTGGATATAGGCCAGGTTATAGAGGTATGGAGACAGGCAATGGTAATCCCAATATATAAAAAAAAGGTTTCAAGACATGAGGTCGGAAATTATAGGCCAGTCAGCTTGACCTCTGTCCTTGGGAAAGTACTTGAAGGCATAGTAAAAGACATTATTGTGAGTTACATCGAAGTGACAGGGTCCAAGGACATGATACAACATGGATTCACAAAGGGTAGATCATGCCAAATTAACCTGCTTGAAATTTATGATCAGGTTAGTAAGGCACTGGATGAGGGCAGCTCGGTGGATGTTGTGTTTCTGGACTTTGCCAAGGCCTTTGATAAGGACCCTCAGGAGCAGTTGCTAGATACACTTGCAGAATTGGGAATATAACCTAAAATAGCTAGTTGGATAAGGGGATGGCTGATGGGAGAAAGCAAAGGTATGTGTTCTGGGAGAATTGTCAGACTGGGCTGATGTGACTAGTGGGGCCCCTCAGGGATTGGTGCTGGGGCTATGCCTCTTTAATCTATACATCTCAACTATGAAGATGAAAACTGGTATTTGGCTCTTTAAATTTGCGGATGATATGCACCTGGGTTTCCTGTTGAATAGCCAATCGGATGCGGTAATACTTCAAGAAGCGTTAGAGGATTTAGAAAATTGGGCACAGAAAAGGAAAAGCACTTTTTAAGTTTGCGAAATGTACAGTGATGTACCTGGGGAAAAAAAAAAACACCTCTGAACTAAATTACATATTGGCAGGACAGGTGCTCAGAGTTGTGCATGATGAATGTGACCTGGGGATCTGGATCATTAATAACCTCAAATTCCAGCCTCACTGCAGTCAGGTTATTAAAAAGGTTAGTGGGATTCAGGGTTGCATCCATAGACACATCAAGAGCAAAAAGAAGGAAGTTTTTCTCCTTCTATATATTTCCTTAGTGCATCCCCACATTGAGTACTGTGCACAGTTTTGGGCTCCTGGGAAAACGGGTGACATTCGAGTTCTTGAGAGAGTCCAAAAAAGGATGACTAGGAGGATAAAAGAAATCCAGGAATTAGATTATGGGAATAGGTTGAGGAAACTCAATCTGTATCCTCTAGAATATCACAGACTGCGGGGGGATATGTGCCTCATTTTTAAAGCTCTGACAGATCAGCATCTGTGGGAACAGGTGGGCTTTACACTCAGAGACCAGTTCTAAAACACAAGGGCCCATCCACTGCAGATAATGGGGGATAGGTTCACGACACAGGCTAGAAAGCACTGGTTTTCAGTGAGAGTGGTTAAAATCTGGAATGAACTGCCTATTGAGGTGGTGGGTAGTAAGACTATGGAGGCATTTAAATCTTCTCTTGACCACTATATGTCTAGCAATAACATTACTGGGTACCCTTAGAATCTCATTGGTGAGCTGTAATGGACCTTGGTCCCTAAGAAGCTCAGAAAAACCTATGAAACCTCACTCACTAACCAACCCTGACTATAACTAATTTCCTACACCTCTCCTGCTAAACTTACAAATGATTACACATGGTTAAATCTATGATGCTTATAGAATTTATTTATTTATTTAGTTTTTGTTGACTGCGTACGTGCACTAGACAAATCCTGCCTATTTTCAGGCACGACCCAGGGAAGGGAGATACAGGTGAATGCCAACTGACCTTGAACCAGATTTAGCTGTTGGTGGTATTTTTAGTGAATGAGGGAAATTTGGCCAGGACACCGGGAAAGTTCCCCTACTCTTTTCGATAAGTGCCATGGGATCTTTAACAACCACCTGAACTACCACCAATCCAGGCAGATGGGACCTCGGTTTAACATCTCATCTGAAAGACGGATAAAGCAACATATCCAGTAAACAATATTAACTAAGGATTCTCCAATTAATGCTTAAGGTCCTTAATATGAAGGAACTAAAGGGAGTTTTTGCATGTGCTCAGCTAGCGCACTGCCAGATGGCAACCCAGCCTGGTGGCCATCTTGAATTCATCTGAACTTGATAAGAAGTGTGAAGTGCTGACTTTACAAAGTTTTTGGCAGGTGAGTGGCACTTTTTCAGGTGAACTTAAAGAGCTAGTGTATCAAAATGGTCCTAGTAAAACCCTTTTTCACTCACCAACTTCAATTTCATCATGATTATGTGGCTGTGCATTCATTCTGTAAATATATAAACCCCATAGTCTAGTTTTTTACTTTATTTGAAACACTGGAATTATTTGCTTAGTCTGATGCCATTCAGCATCATGAAAACCGGAAGTGATACTGGGGGGAGGGGCTATCAATCTGCTGTACCTACTCCCAACTGGAGCATAGGTACAGTGTCCACTGAAGAGTGGGTGGTATTGTGCCTAATTGCTCCTAGGTATTCCCGAGGAGGAGGTGGGAGGGTAGACTTTTCTGGGCGCTGAAGCAGTAGTCATTGGGCCTTAGGGCAGCAGCCTCCTAAGGGAATACAGTTGGGGTGCCTTTTGAATTACCCAGTCGGGTGTGCTTGGTGAATTCCTGGGACTGCTGAGGGAGTGGCCATCTCGGGGGACATTTCTTTGCCAAATCTACTGTTTACCATGTGAAGTGAAGGTGGACAGTTGGAAATGGACTCATTTAAACTCTGCTAAATGGTCAGACCTTCCTTTTCTTTTTTGTTGGGACCCCTACAAACAGTGTGGGTAGTGAGAGTGCCCCTGTAAACTTTTGTTTCGCTTTATTAATATCTGCTGTCTCTCCCCAGCCTACATAAGAGGTAAAGCCAGGGGATAGTCTTTTTATTTGTTTTCTGGAGAGGTGGGAGCTCTTCGGTCTCACAACCCATCATCGAGAGACTTAAGTGACTGCTCCTTTTTGGACAGTATCTTTCTTTCATGCTGCCATAAATATATTTATAATTTCATATTATCTTTTGTGGGTTTGGTGGGGGAATTGGTTTGGGACTTGTTGGGTGGATTAGTGTAGTTAAAGTGAGGGTGTGTGTATGTTGGATTTGATTAGTTGGAGTGAGAGTTGTGGTGTGTGTGAGGGTGTGTTTCTTGTATGACTGGAGTGTTGTGGTTATTGTTTGTGGTTTGACTGCTGCTGTTGACTGTGACATGCTGGGAGGGTATTAAGATGGTCAGGCACTATTCCCCCTTCAGACTCAGGGACCTCCACCCTTTTTACTGTTCCCCCCCCTTGCAATCTGTGACATATATAAGATGTTGCACATTTTGGGGATAGTGAGGTGGTAGAAGGGGAGGGGTCTGGGCTTGGTGGGGTAATGAAAAGCAGTGGCCAGACTAGGGCAGGGTAGGGACAAAGAGATGCCTTGGGGAAAAATGGGACCAGGATAGGGACCCTCCCTGTGTGGTTTCCATACCCATTGGCTCTGCCATATGCAGGCAGGTGGTGCAGTCTTCCTTGACTGCTCATCCTACTCGGGCGCTGTTGTGCAATGCCAGGTCTCTTAAAAACAAGACTGCTATAATTGCAGATCTTGTTAGTACATCTGACCTGGCATGCATCACAGAGACCTGGCTGGATGAAAATGCAGGCCCAATATTGGCCTCAGCAGTTCCAGCAAGGTACTCGGTAATACACTGCCCAAGAATGGATCGTACGGGTGGGGGTGTAGCCATTTGTTTTAAAGCGGAGCTGGGCCTTGTGGATGTGCCAGTTGGGTCCACCAGATCCTTTGGGTGTATCATGGTTGCTGGTGTGTGGTCCAGGATACTGCTCATCTACCGTCCACCCCGGGATGGGAAAGATTTCCTTCAGGAAGTCGCTGACTTAATTGTCGATGTGGTATTGGGATCCCCCAGATGGTTAATTCTGGGGGATTTCAGTGCCTGGGTCAATGATAAACTCTTGCACTTTGGTTGAGACTTCCTCCAGCTTTTGACTTCACTGGGCCTCACACAGGTTGCTACCTCCACAACCCACATTTGCAGTCACTTATTGGACTTGGCGTTCTTCCTGGGGATGGAGATTTCCGACTTTGTGGTGGAATCAGTTGGTTGGTCTGATCATAACACCATAGAATTCAGTTTTACAGCTCTCCCTAATGGGCCTGCCCCTATAGAGATGGCCCGGTACTGTTCTTTGAGATGTGTGACCCCAGAGGGCATAATGGTGGTGCTGGACCGATCAGTCTTGTTGAGTGAATGCATGGATCCAGTGGATTTGGTACTTGCATATAATAGGGTGGTGGCAGGAGCCCTGGATTCCATTGCTTCTGTTCATGTTCGACCACTCACTCTTTGACCAAGATCCCCATGGTTTGAGGGGATCTTGAAGGAGTTGAGGAGAGTCGGTCAAATGTTATAGAGGGCTTGGTGGAAGAATAGCCTGGAGGTTGACAGGCTTAGATTGATGGACCATTATATGGTCTATCAATTGACAATCACCCATAAGAAGGCAGAATTCCTGACCAGGGAGATTGCTGCTGTGCAAAACTGACCAGCTCAGCTCTTCTGGACTGTCGACAGATTGTGCAATCCAACCTGTCTGCAGTCTGGGGGAGCCTTGTCACAAGAGAGATGTGGCGAGTTTGCTAATTTTTTTGTGGCTAAAATTTCCACCATCAGGTCTGAGATCTTCCCAGCCACCTCTACAGGACATTGTGGAGGTTGGCAGGAGGCTGAAAGTGCCCGATTTACCTGGTCTGACTTCGGCTGGCCAGACATCATGGACGTTGTGAGGATCATTCACTAGTTGATTTGTGTATTAATTGTTAATGTTATTACATTCATATTAATGTTTGTTGTTGTTATTGTCTGTAATTATGTCTTGCGACATTCTGTAAACAAGATTTGTTTCTTGTGGAACTTATCCAGTACTTCTGAAACTTTCAATAAAAAAAAATACAGTGCTTTTAATCTGGCCTTGTTGGCTCATGCCGATTCTTTCACACCAGTCTTTGTAGGGAGTAACTTTAATTTAACTGTGGTAGCCAGCTTGGTCAGAAACTCTGGCAAGCAAATCTCCATTCTACAGCTCTGGCTGCAGCACAGGACTTAACATCAGTGCATGTACTCCAGGACATGTGGCATCTGCAACAACTCACCATGCTTGATTTTTCTTACTCCTTGCCTATACACTCCACCTCTAGCAGAATCAACTACTGGCTGACTCCCCTCCCACCTCACAAATGGTAGCTTCCCAGATTGCCCACCTATATCTATCTGACTGTGCTCTGGTAGAGCTCTCTGTCATCTGGTGCCCCCCTGCCCCCAAAGCCACCTAGTGGCACTTAGATAGTCTGTTGCTCCAGGAAAAAAGTTTTCAGTCAGTGACTCCAAAGCCAGGCCAAACTATGCTTTGAAATAAATGATACTGGTACCACTAGTAAATGTACCTTGTGGGAAGCCTTCAAGGCCTCTATCAGGAGATGGATAATGGGCTATGCAGTTGCTTATCACAATAAAGAGGGTTGCCCCCTTTAAAGGGGTAGACCCCATTGTCCACAGGACCAAAGCCAAGGAGTGTGTGTAGCCTGAGGCAAGAGAAGGAAGGAAAAGGGGATGGGTGGGGTTGGGTTGGGGAAGTGGGAGGGGTTTTGTGACATCACAAAGGGGAGGGGCAATGAGGTCATGGATGGAGTGAAGTGGGAAGTAGGGATTGGAGGAGAGGAAGAGAGAGAGAGGGGTGAGCTAAAGCAATACTTAAGGGCTTGCACAGCCCCAAGGAGCTCACAATTTTGCTCCAAGAGATTATAATGAATAAAAATGACCATGGTTCCCAAACTAATGCAGTACCTGACACTACTGGCACTTGCGGTACCTGCACAATGGTTTTCTGAGATAGGTGCCCTGGTAGGAGACTTCCTATGGGAGGCAATCTCCCCCTCTACAGTAAGGCCAAATTGAAAGCCCACTAGTGAAGGGAAGGATGGAACCTTTTGTGGCTCCATGCATATTACATAGGGTTCAGGTGCACTCAGACTATGCAGTGGTTCCCCCTCTAATGCTGACCTCCCCCAATGGGTCACGCTGGAACGCAACCTTTGCCTGGGCTCCTATCTCCTTGCCTACCTATATACCTTTTCCCAAGCAGCTAAGAGCCTAGGCCCCACAGTCACCACCTTTCTCCATTCCTGAAAAACTCTTGAATGGAAGATGCACTGCTTCCTGCATTTATGCACTCAGACCCCCCTCTGGCATAATCACCAGATTAAAATAAACATTAAGACAGTACACTAGTCTTTATGAGAAGATAAAGACATATCACATATTAATGACTTGTGGAGACTACCAAAAAAAGTTGCCCCTCGGATCCCGCTTCTGTCATCCAAGGTATTTCAATCATGGTTAACTGCCCCAGGGGTAGAGCTAGTTTAATATATAAAGCTATCATGAAGGCAGTCCCAGACCCATCCAGCAAAGCCAGGATGCAGTGGTAAGAGGCCCTGGGGATGGACATTCAAGAGGACCAGTGGTCCTAGTTGTGGACTCTTGCCCATAGGTCCTGTCATGACTCAAGAAGTCTCCTTATTCAGAACAAACTCCTACACCTCTAGCACCACAACCCTGTTAGACTCAAGATCTTAAGGCTTACTGGACAGGGAAACTGCAACATGCGCCCCTCTCCAGAGCTGACCTACTACACATTATGTGGAACTGCCATGAAATACCCCTTTCAGAACTCTGGTCCATAGCTGCTGCTCCCAGATTTTATGTGGTATGCTGGTCTTAACTGTGCAGTTATTTCTCCTTGGCCTATCACTTCTTCCTCCCATCTCCCACCTGTAAACCTCTGTTGGCTGTTTATAGTCATTATAGAAGCCAAGACACTCATATTCTAGCAATATAAGACAGGAGATACCCCATCCCTCTGCAAGTGGCTAGCAGTGGTCAGAAACCTTGCCACTCTGAAAAGAATGTCTCACTTCACAAGGAAAACATCCCATACTTATCAGTCCTTATGGCTCCCTTTCTCTCCTCCCCATTGCTGCATCTGACTATGCTCAGACTACCAACTGAAGTTGCCCCCCTAATGAAAGTTCTGTTTGTGAGTACTTTTACCCCTTCCTCATCATCAGAAACCTTGGTGTATAGTCGGTTCATCAGTGCAGAAGTAGATCTTCCACTTGTGATGCTGGCATCCCGAGTTCAGCAACATGCCTGTGTTATCAGGGGCCAACTGGATGGGAAGGATGATGGAGCATCTCATAGGATTCTCACCTCCACAAGGGGGAGGGTGCCACATCCCAGTACACAACGCATCCCATAACTGCAGAGGGGCTGCAGAAATTTGAAAAAAGGTAAAACAAAAGACTGCTGCTCCCAATCAGCACACAGAGCACTCCCTAAGGGGAAGGGCACACAAACTTTGTCTTTTGGGCTACAGCCCTGCACACCAGTCCTGTCCCACCACATGGCTGGAGCCACCATCTTCTGAGGGGGTCAAGCCATCTGTTGAATGGGCTCCCCCACATCTCATCCAACAGATGTTGTTTTGCCCACCTGCCCAAATTTACAGGTCTCCAAGTTGATTGACAGGATCTAGATTTACTTAATTTGGCCGAAAGGCCAGCAAGCGTGTTTTCTGGCTGAAAGGAGGACTGAGAGCTTTTGGAACTTTTGCCCATACACCTGTCCCCACCTCCACCATCCACTTATGCCTGCTGGATGGAACTTTTTAAGCATCACCCTGGGGCACTTTGGCGATTGGACAATAAAGGGAGGAAGAGGATCATATTGCTGAGCCAAGTGCTCAATGTTTAGTTCTGCTGACCTTGGTTAAGGAAATATTTATTTTGCGCTACTTATCTAGCAGATTGTTGTGTGGGTGGCTCAATTCTGTGCAAGATGTTAAGACAATATTTAGCTAGAAAGGGGTGTTATTCTAATGTTAGTATGCAAAGGTTAAGACTAGTTTAGCTACAAGGGGGCATTTTCTGCTAACTACCAAATCAACTGAATGTTTATTTTGGTTAACATATTGCTAGGCAGGGGGCTCAAGGTTTTAAATTCTGTGTCAATGGAAAAGTCTACCTCTATGTCAAGGGTTAAGGAAATATTTACCTAGAAGGGGGTGCTATTCTGCTATTAGTTGGCAAGGATTAAGTCAGTTTTAGCTGGGGGGTGTTAGTCTGATAACTACCTAAACTGCTGAATGATCATTCTGTTGTCAATAGTTAAGGCATTATTTAGCTAGAAGAGGGCTTTATTTTATAAATTATTGGCAAGGGTTAATGTAATTGTTAGTTAAATAGATGGGGCAGGGATGACAGGATGAGTGTGAGGAATACAGGGGGAAGTATAAGGGTGGAAGACAGACAGAGCTGCTGGGTGAGCAGTCAGTGGCAGGTGATGGGTAGGAAGAGGGGGGAGTAGGGTGTTACTGCACAAGGAGCAAAGAGAAATGGAAATGATGTGGCACTCGTGGGTAACAAGGTTTTCATTGGAGGTGGGGTTAGCATGACAAGTAGGTATACACCATTAGAAGCTTTGCAGGACACGGGAAATCAAGAGTGGGCCACTGGTCATGGAGGACAGGTACTATGGGGGGACGGAGAGGAAGATTGTGGGCAATAGTGGGGATGAACAGGGGGATCTGAAGGGGAAGGAGAAAGATAGAGGTGATAAAGGAGGTACAGGAAAAGGAGAAAAGGGGTCCATTGGTGGGAATATTGGAGATGACTTTCGGGGGTGAAGAGGTGGGGAAGGAGAGGGATGGAGGTGGAGATTATAGGGAAAGCATGGAGATCCCAAGGTGAGACAAAAGAGAGTGGTGGGAGTGTGGGGGGAGACTGAGACGGGGGGAAGGGGATCAATAGGGGGAAGCATTTGAAATGGTAGTCAGGGGGAGATGCAAAATATCTCTGCAAAGGAGACAGATGACATCCCAGGGGGGAGAACAAGGCATGAGGAACCAGATGGGGGAGCAAGGCCAAGGGGAGGGAGCTGGATGAGCCGGACAGGGAGTGGAGGGGTGGGAATCAAAGAAAGCCAGCAAGAAGATGGCAGCAGGGTGATCATACTGGGGGATTCCATACTTAAGGATATCAAATGAGGGAGGGGGAAAGGAGGATGAGC
Organism: Neoceratodus forsteri; assembly: GCA_016271365.2. Lineage (NCBI taxonomy): Eukaryota > Metazoa > Chordata > Ceratodontiformes > Ceratodontidae > Neoceratodus > Neoceratodus forsteri. Next base: position 852,081,293 of record CM057450.1, on the reverse strand, counting down.
TCTATCTGGGTAGAATGCATGACAGTATGCAGAGCTAAACACATAGTTCCCTCTACCATGAGGAGTCAAGGGGGAAAGCCCCACAGAGTGGTGCACCTCGGCACAAATGATTTGGAAGGAAATAGTGTGCAGGAGGTACAGGCAAGATTTAGGGAACTGGCCAGAATATTTATTTATTATGTATTTGTTTCTGGTAACTGGGTGAGGTGTACTAGTCAAAGAGATGCCTATTACCAGACACAACCTGGGATGTTACAACAAAGTGAAAAGCCAGGACACAGGCTGTGCAGAGCCTTGTAGATTAATAATCTGATTTTATAAGTGATACGCCACTTTATTTATTTATTTATTTAGTTGTTTGTTTGTTTGTTTTTGGTAACCGGGTGAGGAATATGTAACAAACTCTGGTCAGAGTCACTATGGATGCTAATACATTATCTTGATAAGGATGTTTCATGGCCTTAAACATGAAGATGAATTGCTGTAGTCAGCTCCATGTGTAAATTTCATTTTTGGTAAAGGTAGATCATTTATCTGGTTGATCCTGTGTTTTGGATGTGTTTAAATGTGAGTATCAAGTGCATGCTGTACTATAAGTGGTAGGAAAGGGAGCTCTGCATCAAGGCCTTCAAGTAACAGTAGAAGAAATGGTGCAGGGATGAGAGGTATGTCTACATTTGGGACTGTGGGCCAAGCTAGAAGGATAAGAACCTATACTGAGGTGATGGTCTGCTTCATCCAGGAGGCAACCTCAGTCCTCGGTGGACAATTCAAATGTTACTTCAATAGGCATGTAAAGTAGCCGGGGGTGATGGAAGAAATTGGGGAGCCAGAAAGTGGGCCACAACAAGTTGAGATAGAGTGAAGGGAGATCCCAAGGGAAGAGAGTCCCACCAGGATGCAAGTTATTCAAGGAAGCAATTGGTTAGCAAAGGAAGAAGAGGGAAAAGGAGCAGTCAAAGGTGAAAGATGTGGAAGGGGGAGCAAGTAAAAAAAGGAGAAAGTGGTAAAAAGAGAGGTGAGGGCTATCAAAATGGTACAAGGTCTGATCAGAAGCCCTATGAAGAGAGACTGAAAGAGTTCAATATGTACACCCTGGAGGAGAGGAGGGAGAGTGGGGATGTTATGGAGACCTTTAAATACCTCTTGTGGGTTAATAAGCTACTGGAGGGAGATATGTTTCAGAGAAAAAGGTGCTGTAGAACAAGGGGGTCATAATATGAAGCTGGGAGGTAGATTCAGGAGAGATGTGAGGACATAATTCTTCACAGAAAGGGTGGTAGATTCCTGGAACAGCCATCCACAGGATGCAGTTGGGTTGAAACCAGTGGTTGGTTTCAAAAATGCCTGGGACAGGCACAAAGGAATCCTAGGAGAAAGGAAGGGGATGGAAGGTGGAAGGTGGAAGAGACAGTGCTGTAGGGCAAGGTGGGTCTGCAGCAAAAGTAATCATAACTAAAAATGGACAGACTAGATGGGCTCAGCGGTCCTTATCTGCCATCAGTTTCTATGTTTATCTAACCCCCCTTGGCAGATTACTAGTGTATTCAACCCTCCCTGGGTTTTTGTGGCCTAATTCAGCCCGGTAGGAAAAAGGGTTAATTCTTCTCAGCACTCAGGTGGACCCTCCTGTGGGTTGGGAGGTCACCATGGGTGCATAGGGGGATAAAGTCCAGCAGTTTAGGTGGAAGGTTGTGTTCTGGTCAGAGGATTGAGCGGTGAGGGAGTGAGAGTGAGTCAGGGCCTGGTGGGGGTGATTGCTCGCTCTGGCCTCAGGTCAGTGGCACTTGGGGGGACACAGAGGAAGAAGTGGGAGCCAGTAGTCACAAGCTGCATGGTATCATGGAGGGCAGCTAAAGTTGAGAGGGGAGCTAGCAGCTGCAAGTCACAGAGTGCCCTGGAAGCCTGATACACTTCGTATTAGGATTCAGTGGGCATGAATGCTGCAAGGAGTGTAGTGTCCAGAGAGTGATTTACCTTGGAGCTCTAGGGGACATATCCCCCTTATCAATTTGGGGACAGTTGCTGCCAGTTCTAGGAAAGGATGCAGGAGTTATGAGGGAATCTGTAAATCCCAGAGCCATGAGGATTTAATGTTCCAAGGGGGACCCACTGAGCCAGTCCAGAGAGAGAGAGAGAGAGAGAGAGAGAGAGAGACAGATGGGTATCATTGAGAGTTTGGGTGCCTGTGAAGAATAATGGTCTGTTAGGCACTCTGAACTGTTTTGAGACTTGTGCTAGCTTTAAACATTTGTGACCATAGCGGTCCTCAGTTAATGCTGTCCTAAAGACTCTGTGACCATTTTGGTCCAGGTAAAAGCTGCTATTATGGCCATACAGGCCAGGTGAAAGCTGAATGTGCTCCCCATGAATTAACTGATGCTACCTGGAGCTGTTTGTGAATATGTTTAATGAATTTGGGGTCCCTGCTGTTTTATCAAGTTCCATGTGGACATTCCATGATTGAAAAGAACTGTTTAATATGAATTAACCTGTTGTTTTCATCCAGTACCAATAAGGAAAAGAAATTCTGTGTGTGACATCTGGGCCTGAGTAAGGTGGCCACTGGAAGTGTTTCTGCTGCTGTGGGCATCCCCTTCTCAGGGACATATTCCATCCAGACTCCTAGACACAGGGAGAGAGGACTACATTTCTATGTATGACAGATTATGTAATTCAAATGGATAAGGCACACAGCTGTTACAGTTTTGCACTTCCGCAGTTGGTTTACACAGCAAGTTTAGATACAAATGTATGTGGTGATTGTTGTGGGGGGGTAAGGAGATGCGGGCTTGAGGATTAAACAAAACTAAAAACAAAGCAAATTAAATATCTGTGCCATATAGTACTATGCACTCCATCAAGCCCAGCAGTGCTGAACACTACATACATATTTATTATTTATTTATTTATTTTGTTCATTAGGCAATAACCTTTGAGCAATGTGATCTTTTTCATAGGTTCCACGTCAGCAAAAGTAGGAAACAATACAATCAGATAACACAACACTCAATAGATAATAATATAACCTTGCTGTTCTTTGCATTATACAGTAAGAAGGAAATCATGTTAGCGCAAATTGTATTTACACAGTATCGTAATAGTTGAAGGAAAAATATAAAATGGTGTGAGAAGTAGGTCTAGGAAAGAAGAGACTGCTAGGTGCGGAAAGAGGATTGACCAAACTTATACATTTTGGCTTCAGCCAGGAGAGTAAGCTTTGTCAGGTAGCAGAGGCAGTCGGGGTATGAAGAAGGATGGCAGGTAAAGGTAGCCATAGAAAGGGTGGAGTGCTAGGAGTCGGTTGGTTAGCCCAGTTGGGGGATAGCATCAGTAAAAGGGGAGGAAAGTGGAGAGTGACATGAGTGGATTTGACTGTAGGAAGGCCTAGGTGTGGGGGGCTGAGAAAGGGGAGTGGGAAGGAGAGGTTGAGAGAGTGAATTAGGTGAGTAAACCCATGACCAAGGTAGTTGCCTATGTACATGGTGGGGGGAGGGACTAGGACAATTAGACTGCCATTTTCCTTGGCCAGCTTTGGAGTAAGGCGTGTACGTGGGCAAGTGCTAAGGGACAGACAATCATATGACTGTCCTATATTGGTTGTTTGTAACAAGTCAAAGAAGGCTTTAAAAGCAGCCAAATAGTCTCAAAATGTATCAGAATGCATCTAAAACCTGATAGCTTCTGGGGGGCCCAAAGGTGGGAGAGAGAGACATATTCTGTAGGTTTCAGTCAGTGATTTCAGAACTACATATTTTTTTCATCCAAGCCATCATTCTCCATTCAGTGCACATAGTAAACTATTTTTGTAAAAGGCTAGGAAATAATTTAAAACTTTAAGTTGACAAAAAAGTCAAATAAGTTATCACATTTGGTCAGCTTCACCTTTCAGCATTTCCCAATATAAGTCTGGTTCTGAGTGGGGGAGAGAGAGAGAGGGGGTGGAGCTCTGTTTATCAATTAGTCTTAGATCTGTCCTTAAAGTGTTAACAAACCATACAGACAGCAGTAAATCATTGTACACTGCCAGACACACACAGGCAAAGGTGGGAGAGAGAAAAAAGTGTAATATGAATATCTGCTGGAGAAATGCAGTCTCATTACAAACTCAGTTTTGACCAACAGGCAGTGGCATAGTGCTAAATTTAGAAGTTTGGGTCTCCATGCACTACAATGTCCCCAACCCCCCATAGACCAGGGGTCTGGGGGCTGCCTGGGCCCCAGAAACTATCAGGTTTTACATGCATTCTGGTGAATTTTAAGGGTCATTTTGAGACTATTTGGCTGCTTTTAAAGCCTTCTTTGACTTGTTACAAACAACCAATATTAATGTATTTATTTATGTCTTTGGTGACTGAGTAGGTGCACTGATCCAGAGGACCATTTTCAGTCACAACCCGGGCCACAAGGTGGCAAAAAATAGGTACAGGTACAAACAGTCAATTTCAAGATGCAATAAGTGCACGCCCAATAGCTGGCGGCCAGGGTGGAAAGAGAGAACAGTGGTAATGCAATGACAATGTGCAGACAGGGTAGACAGGTAATGGTATATTAGTATGTACATTAGCATATCCAAAATACAGATGGTATAAGAGACAAGCAGTAATGGTATACAGTTACATGGTCCAATGCAAGTACAAGTGAGAAATAAAAGTTGCTGTAAGAAAAATTCAAATAGGAAAACAATCACAGTTCATAACATCAAAGGGGCAAGACAGGAGGAAAGTGGAGGCAGGGGTAGGCTTAGGGTTGGGGGCAGGAAGGAGAGAGGTGGGAAACAGGGCTAGCTAGTGGGGGCAGGAGAGGGCATAAGTGCTGTAGGGAATCAGGTCAAAGAGCATAGCTGAGTTGCAGACCCTAGCATTGCCATATGGAACAGTGACATTTTTTGCAGCAGTGAGGAGCCAGGTCTTCACTACTTTTTATTTTCTTTAAAAAAAAAATGTCAAAACTAAAGCAAAAAATCCTAATCCAGCCACCCTTCAAACATCTGATTATATACCACTTCTCTATATACAGTACAGTGGCATCACAGCCCACAGCTGACATGCAGCAAGGGTTCTGGATCCTGTTTGAGACCTTGGACAATGGCATGACCATAATTATCAGTACTCTACAGCAGGATAGTTGTTACCATTTATATCCAGTACATGGCAGCAAACCCCCAAATCCCCATATGTCACACACCAGAACAACACCACCATCAAGCACTCCAGTATAACCCACATGACAGCCAACCTGCAGGGGTACACAGCCAACTGTAACAGATTATGACCTAATGCCAAGTACATCCCAAGACATTTATACAGCCCAGTCACATGACAAGGGCAGGGCAATGCTAGTGGTAGGTTCATTCCACCCTAAACACACACTCAGAAGTCATCCCAGGCACCAAAGTCAAAAAACACACATGACCTAGTGCCTCATCTGAGTGCAGCATAGGCTTTAATGCTGAAAAATTGCCATCCACCACCAGATGCATGTGGACTTCACATCATGGGTTCATGCTCACTCACAGCGGGGAGGGGGGTTGGAGGCAGGCAGCATGAGGCAAGCTTGGGGGAAAGAGAGATCACTAGAGTCACTGGACACAGTCCAGCCCAGCCACTCACTGTCAGATAAGGCCATTCAATACAAATAAAATTATTAATACAAAGCAACATACTTACCTCATGCTGCATATACACTAAACTGTAAAAGTTATTAGCTAATGCTAGAAGACAATTCAAAGAAAGTTTTGGAAACCTGTTTTTGTAAAACAGGTTCCCTCTTAAAGGGGGGGTACATGACAGAGTTGAATAAAGCTCTGCCCCATGTGTTATGCAGAAAAAGTTTAAATGCAAGGGTCTGTTCTATTCTTTTCTGTCTCTTCTCTGTCTGGTTGTGCAACCAAATTTCTTGTGAGACCTAGGAACTGACCACTCTGATGGTTTCACAGTTCTCTGCCTCTCGTTATCTCTCTGTCTTCCCTTGCTGTTCTGTATTTTCTTCCCCCTTGCATATCTGTAGTTATAAAAATACACAGTATGTGACTTTTTATGTGTAAATACTGACTGCAAAGCTAAAACTGTATATAGAAACATAGAAACATAGACTTTGACGGCAGGTAAGGACTGCTAGGCCCATCTAGTCTGCCCATTTCCCTACCTACACGATAGGCCGCAGATTCTAGTTAACCAACAGCCTATTTCTTCCTACCCCCCACAAGAATTGCCTTATGTCTGTCCCATGCATTCTTGAATTCTCCCACAGTTTTAGACCCCAAAACCTCCTCAGAAAGGCTGTTCCACCCATCCACTACCCTCTCTGTGAAATAATACTTCCTCACATTGCCCCTGAACCACCCTCCTTCTATCTTTAAATTGTGTCCCCTTATTCTTACAAGTCTCTTTTTCTGAAAGATGCTACCCTCTTGGACTTTGTTGATTCCACTGAGGTACTTAAAAGTTTCTATCATGTCCCCTCTCCCTTCTTTCCTCAAGGGTATACATATTAAGCTCCTTTAGTCTCTCCTCATACGGCTTCTCTTGCAGACCCTGCACCATTTTAGTTGCCCTCCTCTGGACTACCTCTATCCTGTCTATGTCCTTGCAGAGATGGGGTCTCCAGAACTGGACACAGTACTCCAGATGGGGTCTCACCAACTGTCTTACAGAGGGATAACAACTTCCTGTTTTCTGCTGCTGATGCCTCTCCCTATACATCCCAGTATACCCCAGTCCTCCCTACTGCCTTCTCACATTGCTTTCTAACCTAAGATCATCTGATATGATTACCCCAGGTCCCTTTCCTTTTTGTTGTTGTTACTACCTCCCCACCCATTGTGTATTCTTCCCTGGGTTCTTGTTTCCCAGGTGCATTATTTTGCACTTCTTTGCATTGAATCCTAGCTGCCATACTTCTGACCATTCCTCCAACCTTGCCAAGTCCTTTTCATCCTTTCCATGCCTCCTTGTGTATCAACCTTGTTGCAGATCTTTGTGTCATCTGCAAAAGCATACTTTTCCTTCTAGTCCCTCTGCAATGTCACTGATGAAGACATTAAAAAGGACTGGACCCAATACTGAACCCTGCGGTACCCCACTAGTAGCCCCTCTTTCTTCAGAGTGGACTCCATTTACAATTACCTTCTGTGTCCTGTTGTGCAGCCAATGTTTTACCCAGGCTACCACCCTGGGACCCACTCCCAGGCTGGTTAATTTGACTATTAATCTTTTGTGTGGGACTATGTCAAATGCCTTGCTAAAGTCTAGCTAGTTATACTGTTGAAATGATTGCAAAAAATGGAATTCAAGGGGTTAACCGGAGATGCTGGTTTGAAAAATATTTCCAGAGCTGTCAACAAGAGGTCAGTTCTGGGTCACAATGTTCTTTTTGCTGCATCTGCTGAAACTGAAAAGAACACTGTGTGAGCAACAGAATGTTCTCTTAATGAGCTCCCTGCAAAGACTTGTTATAAAAAGAGCTCTTATGTTTTGCAAGAGGAAGAGACAGAGACTGAGAGACTGAGATGGGAAATTGAGAAGAAAAACTCAGAAGAAAGATTCTGCTTTCTATGTTTGTACTGCCATTGTACATAGTTATACTGAATAATGTTTATTTTTTATTTTGCTGTTAATAATAAAATGCTATTTGCAAATTTTACAACTATTCCTGATTTTCCTATGTTTCCTGACCTGCACCTCAATGACATCCATTGCTACAACCATACTCCCTTTATCAGCAGGTTTAATTTCAATACTTGGTATTTCTTTAAGTTCTTGTACAGCCAGCTTTTCAGCAGAATTCAAATTATGATGGTAAAAATTTCATTTGGTTTGTAGAACTAAATTCTGGAAGGTTTGCAATGCTGGGGATGTGACTGCCAAGGAGCAGAAGATAGATAATGGTTTGAAAAGTGCCCTACTGTTGACCTGCATCAGAGAGTCCTGATAGCTTGTATAGGTGGCCTCCTCAGAGGATGGGAGATCTGATGCATCAAAAGAGATTTGACTTTCATGAAGCAACTCCATTAGCATTTGGAGATCAGGTTCAATGATTGGGACCACTTTGTTTGCTGTGGGGTACCTCAAATTACTTGTTCTAACACTGTAATATTTTCTCAGATTTCTCAGATTTACTTTTTGGAAACCTTTATATAAATTATTGTACAGTATGTTTCAAATTGTTTGACAACAGGATCAAGAACACAGTTTAGTCATTTACTTAATACCGGAATCTGTGGCTGTGATAGTGAGATGGATAATAAATTCACTATGTGATATGCTTCGGTTATGTGCCTGTCCTGTTGATGTCTCTTAGGCTTGTTGCCCTGGCTTCTTTGTCCTCTTAGGGTCTTTCACTTTTGTCTAGTATGGTACTGTGAGTGAAATGTTTCTTGGACTGCTGGATCTTTCCTTTGGCTAAAAAAGTTACCAACTTGTTATTTTCTTGGCTCTGAGATGTAGATGTTTGTGTGTTTCCCCCAGTTCTTGTCTCTGAGAAAATTGTCCCTGTGTCTGGATTTGCTTCGGGCACGCTCTCTGCTGAGGGATCTGGTAGGATGGTCACAAGTAAAAAATATGCTTGTTTCCCTTATGAATTTATGTTTTTTTTCTTTTTGCTATATGAGCTTCATGAATGATTTCTTTCTTTTGAAGACTTAGAGTGTCAACATTTTTAAACTCAAGTTTGTTTTTCAGACTACCTGTGATTTAACTCCTTCACATTCTTTTGCCATGGTTTGGTGCACCTCTTCATCCTGATCTAGTAATATATTTTACTAGTTAAGTTGAACAATTACTGAAGTCTATTTCCCATCGGATTTTATAATATTTTTTTTATAATCCCCACTGTCAGGAGCTTATCTAGGCACAAGCCGCATGGGCCAGTATTATTGCCTCCATTTTCATTGATCTGGCCAAAACCTTTAATTCAGTGTCACATCCACTCCTCCTGGATAAGCTAAGCTTTGCTGGCTTCTCAGCTCCTGCAGTTGATTTAAGTTCTTACCTCACAGTCCATCAATAGTCAATACAGTTAGGAGGCATCCAGTCGCCTCCACCACCCATCCAGGCTGGGGTGCCCACAGGGATCCATAGTGGGTCCCATAATCCTCGCCATTTTCCTAAATGATCTCACCTCTGTCTTTTCCAGCTCACATATTCACTTGTATGCTGATGACACAGTCATCTTTACCTCTGGTCCTTCTGCTGCAACTGTTGAACAACTACTCCTGCAGGACCTCCACAATGATCTGCACTGGTTCCAATTCAACCAACTCAGGTCAATGCTAAAAAACAAAATGGTATGCATGACCTTTGGTACCAGTCAAAAACTGGCCCGACTCTAGTAACTGCTCTCCTGGGTTTTTACCATACTAGATGGCACCCTCTTGAGGCAGTGCAGTCCTTCAAGTAGCTTTCTGTGTGGCTAGCCAGTAAGGTTGCCTTATTAGCCCACATTGATGCCATCCATGCTAAACTCCACCCCAAGCTTGGTGCCCTGTACCTCAACAAAGATGGCTTATCTCCATATGTCTGAAGGGAAGCTGTTACCACAATGGTATTCCCTGTCTTCAGCTATGCAGATGTGGTCTATGGCACTGCCCCTCCACTTTCCCTTCTCAGACTGGACACCCTCTGTAATACCTTTTGCTTCTTGGCTACAAACTCTCCCACTGCTACTCACCACTGACTCCACTCCTCCTCCCTAGCCATCTACTCTCTAACCTCTCATTGCTGGTTCACTGTACCTCCTTACTATCCAAATACTAGTTTGATTCACTTCCCTCCTACCTCTCCTTTCTCTGTTCCCAAATCCCTCACCTCCTGTTTCCGCTGTTCCAGAGACCAGCACACTTTCACCACTCCTTACCCCCACTCCACAACTGGGGAATCTGCCTTCTCATGTTAACTTCTCTCACTCCTGAACCTTCTCTCCCCCCCTCCCTTGGCTACCTCAGGTACTATTTGAAACTCCAACCCCACACCACCTTTTCCTGTTACCCTTCCTCCTGACACCTCCTTGGCCTGGAGCTTCAACCTTCCTTGTTATGGCAGCTGCTGGGTCTCCACTACCTGCCTTCTGACTTTGTTTCCACACCACCACAGCCCTTCCCTCCACCACGGGGCTAGGCATATACTCAACTTATAGGTCTCTCACCTGTTTCAATACAGTTAGCTGCATTCTGCGTATTGCTGCTGTTTTGTTTTGCACTTAAAAAGGCATTCCATATTGTGCTGTGACAGCATTTTATTTGTGTACCAACTTGTATTTGTACCAACTTATTTACCAAATGGTTGCTTATTTGACTTGATGTTGTTATTTTACTTCTGCTTTTCCTGTTTCCTTCCCCAGGTCACACCTGGAAAAAAGTCTTGACTCAGCGTGCTTCTCCTGGTTACCAATTTTCAGAAAAATTAAAAAGTTGTCCATTTGAGGGTAGTGATATGGGTAGTTGGCCATGGATGGGTCTTTTCTTTGAGATAAAGGCCTATATAAGTGGTATAGGTGGGAGTCCTATGAAATCCCAACACTCACTTTCCTGACATACAATAGCCTGGCACTAATTGCCCCAAACTCCCTTGCCTGACAGTAGAAAATTGCCCATGATAGAGGTGATTATATTAAGTATGGGAGGGTGGGGGGAAGCCCCCAAAACATAAAATTACCTCAGCGGCAGGCAAATTTCTATTGTCAGGCAAGTGAGTGTTGGGCAAATGGCACTGGGCTATTGTACATCAGGAAAGAGACTTTTGGAATTTAATAGTAGATCCATATATGTAGCATGTGGCCCAATGCATTTTCCTGGAGTTGGTGGTCAATAGGGTATGGAGACAGGTAAAGTGTTCAGAACCTCTGGAAAAGGCCAGGAAGAGGTTAATATTAAGGTAACTGTTTTTTTTAAACAATGGCAAAAGGGACACACTTAAGCATGCAGCCTCCAGGTTTTATTAAAGGGACAGGGTACATCTCTCAGATGTGGGGTTAGACAAATATTATTTGCATCTTAAGTGTGTGTGTGTGTGGGGGGGGGATAACCCAAAAAAGTGGAACAGTCACATACATAAGTGTTTAAATCAGGCTGTATCCAGTCAATTACCATTGGGACATGCAACTTTACATGTTCATTTTTTGCAGTGCCTATCAGTTGATAAAGTGCATACTGCACCATGAACATTAAAGTGACAGCAGTGCAAACAATCAATATAAAACCATTGAAAGATGTTTAAGTACAGCACAAGTATAATACTCAGGGAGACTCTCTCTCCAGTTCAACTCCCTTGGGGTGACTGGAGGAGGCAAGCTAGTACCTATAAGAAATGGGGAGAAGGAGGAAGGAAGGTGGCACCAGAGGGAGGGACTACATGAACAGAGGAGAGCCTAGTAGACAGGGGCCAAGAGGGCTCAGAAAAGGAGAAAGGAATGTATGAAAGGACCAGAAGACACCATGCTTGGGTGTACATTGAGGCGAGGTGCAAGCAGGAACATAGCCTACATCAGGGACTCATGTGCGTGCTCATCTGAAAAAAGTCAGAAGAGAGCAGAAAGATGGGAACCAAAGTCAGGCCCTTCTTAGGTGGTGGAGCTAGGATGTATCACTAATGAATTGTTGTGATTTAAAATGTTGTGCATTATTAGCAATTTGATGTACAGTACTAGATAGGAATGATTAATTGTTCAGTGAATGATGTAATTTTAATGTTCTCTAGTGCAGCACAGACAACATATTGTGGTTCATTCAGTGGAGAAGTGGGTTTCGGAGGTGCAGTCCTGCTGCAGCCAATGGCACCACTGCTTTTTGTGGCTGGGCTCTGTAGCACCAATTTCTATGAAAGCAGTTTAGAAAACATGCACCACCTTGAAAGAAATTAGCTGCTGCAATCAGGGAGCCCCACCGGGTGGTCCTTGATTGCAACAGCCAATTACTGCTTGCCTTATCTGATGTCCCCTCAAGCAACATGGCAGTGGCTTCCTGTCAGCTTCTCATACTCCCCACAGAAGCCGAGGGATAGCTGGTGTATTTCACAGTCCCTCTGAAAGCCAACGGTGGTGCTTAATCCACTGTTGGCATGCCCCCTTCTAAATTAATTTGCCGACAGGGGCACCCAATCCCTATCAGCATAATGTACCCCCCCAATTTCTTGTGTGCCAAGGGGGTGCCCAATCCCTCTCAGCTCATGTGACCCCCCCAACTCTATATGGTCAGCAAGGGTGCCCAATCCCCGTCCAGCTACAGCATCCCAAAAATACTCAGGTGGCACACTGGGAGCCCACCCAGCTGCCAAATGGCCCTGTAAAGAAAAGAAGTCCTGTAATTTTTTTTTTTAACCTGTAAACCAGAAAACGGTCCCTCGTTGAGTCTAGTGGTCCATCCCCAACCTGCTCCCACCCTCTGTGCACCTACCTCCCACACATCACCCTTATCCCATACTTACCTCCAGAGACCAGCGCAATGATCTTTGGTGGACTGGGAACATGTCTGCACTCTTCAAAGCCGACTGCAAAATGAAGAAATGCCGGTAAGCTGTATAATGGCACAAATAGGGTTTTTTTTCAACTTTGGTGCATATCTCAGGCATTTTGGAGAATTTTGGCACCACATTTTCAACATGAGGTTTTTGGGACCCATCCTCATGAATTCAATCACTGTCATGGCGTCCCAAAAGGTGATTTTGCTGTCACTGTGTGGAATCACCTTTCGAGACCAAGTAATGAAATGACAGCATTGCTGTTCATGAGGTGGCCTCCCAAAAAGCCTATGTTGCAAATTTGGTGAAATAATTCCCAAAAATGACTGTTATGAGTGTGCGTTGTGCAGTTTCCATGCGCACTCGTAACTTTGCCAATTTGTAATATTTTCATTCCAGATTTTCAACATTGGCATTTTTTCACCCCTCCTTATGAACAGTGCAGCTGTCATTTTTCACATCCTGGCAGAATAGCGCAGTCGCTGTGGTAAATCAGTGCTCAGCACTGGGTACAAAAATCATAGTAGCACTGTTCATGAGCAGAGGTCCTAAAATGTCTATGTTGAAAATTTGGTGACAAAAGTCAATAAAATGACTATGTTACAAGCGTGCATTGCGCAGTTTCCAGGTGCACTCATAACTTCGACAATTTATAATATTTTCACTCAACATTTTCAACATTGTCAATTTTGCATATGTCCTTGTGAACAGTATAGCTGTCATTTTCAGATCCTGCCCAAAATGTGTTTTCATACAAGTGGCTACGCATTATACGCAGTCACTATGGGAAACCAATGATCAAGACAGATGAAGAAAATCATAGTGACAGTGTTCATAAGCAGAGGTCCCAAAATGCCTGTGTTGAAAATCTGGTGAAATAATTTCACTAAATGACTGTGGTATGAGTGTGCATTACGCAGTTTCTACATATGCTCATAAATTCAAGCATTTTTAATATTTTCCCTCAAGATTTTCAACACTGCCATCTCTTCACACCTACCTACGAATGATACAGCTGTCATTTTTCACATCCTGCCCAAATGGTGTTTTCCCACATCTGGCACAGAATGACACAGTCGCTGTGAGGAATCAACGTTCGGGACAGATTAACAAAATCACAGTGCCATTATTCATGAGCAGAGGTCCCAAACACTTTCATGAGGTGAGGGTCACAAAAATGCTGTGTTGTAAATTTGTAGTGCAAATACCAAGAACGACCTGGGCATTAGGGTGTCTAACCATAACATCCCACGCTGTGCAGACTGACAGGTGTCAGGGGTGTGTCTTTGCATTGCTGGCTGTCATGCTCATGCCATGCCACCCCCCCCCACCCTCAAGCCACTGACAGGCATTGAGGTGTGCCTTGGACTCTTCAGCCCCACAGTTCACCCCATGCTCCTATGCTGCACCCATTTCAACATATGTCCTTGTGAAATGGAGTGACTGTAAAGCCAAACACCCAAGGCACACCTCAGCACTTGTCAGTGCCTGCAGGATAGGGCAAGGTTAAATGCCATGAGCGTTATGGCCGAATGGGGTGAGCTTAAGGCCCAAGGACCCCAAGGCACAAAGCGATATTTGTTGCACTGCAGGGTAGGGTGAGCTGAACTGCCATGAACATTAAGGCTGATGCCCAAAGGCACACCTCAGTGTCTGTCAGTCTCTATAGGGTGATGTGGGGTTTGACGTCACTTTCATACCTCACTGCCATTCCTATTATGCATCTGTTCAACTCCTGTGCTACTGATGCCAATGTCAGCAAGACAACATTCGGCACTGACAAATGCTTGTTTAAATATTTAAAAAAATGTGAAAGCAAACTCAAAATGTAAAAAAGGTGCCGTAAACTCTATAGATAAAGGTCCATCTAAAACAGAATTAAAATGTTTAGGTCAAAACTTTCTCCCTATCATGCACTACTTTAAATATAAATCATAAAGATCTGGTGTTGTGTTTCATGTATGTATGTGAGGGCATTATTGTGATAAAACTGCCACAATGGACAAACTGAAAAGGAGTCACTTTGGTAAAGGACAACAGGAGAGGAAGGGGGAGTATAAGGGTGGAAGAACAAGGCAGTAAAGATGGAACAATATCAGAATAAGAATTAGTACAATAACAAAAACAAAAAAAGCTTTTACTGAGGGAAATGATGTCCAGGGTCATTGCAGTTCTCCTTTTAGTACCTAAACACAGCCCCAAAAAGAGGATGTCTGTTGGTTTCTGCACTTGATCCAGCTGAATTCAACATTCGACACTAACATTTTTGTGTTGTCCAACCCTGCATTCATTGTTCTGACTTATTTTACAGGCCCAGTCTACTGTGATGAAGGTATATCATGCTGAAACTTTCACCACCAGCATAACCCCTCAACACCATCCACATGACCACCACCAGAGCAGCAAATGAAAACAATATACTGTAAAGCAGGAAATATTAGCTTTCAGTTTATTTCCGCTATATTAGCTTAACTGACAAAAGTGCTAAAATAAGCTGATCACTAATATTACAAGGAGCATAGTACTTTAACTGGATATGAGGTTGACACGCTAATTCAATCAAGTGATAAATAGTATTGCACCCCTCTGTGCACTAAATAAAGAAGTCACTAAAATAAGCTGCTATATGATAGCCCATGACATGCACAACCGTGATTGAGCAAAACCAAAAATGGTGACTCAGTCATGGTGCATGTCATGGGGCTACCAACCCAGGCGCAACTGGAAGGTGTATGCGGCCACTTGGGGTGGTTGGAGCAAACAGGCTCAGCGAGGGGCAGGAGGGTTTTTGAGGGTGGTGCTGTGGTGGGCTGCCAAGCTGGCCCCATGGTGTGGTGGGTGGGTTTGTGGCTTGGGTGGAGAGGGTGCTGAGTTTGGGTCTGGGGACAGGTATGTTTTGTTTACATAAATGCCAATTTTTTATTTTAGGCATCGCTTTTGCACCTTCAACATGCACCCCCCTGGAGTTAAGAGAATCCTTAAGTAGGGGGGGGTGCGGGGCTGCACAATTGTAAGGGCTCCATGGCATGGTTTGGCTGTGTGCTGGGGAGTCACAGAGCTGGAATTGATTTTCAGCAATGTGACTTCGCCCTAATGGTGATCACCTTTCGGCGGTCGCCGCTATGACATAGAACCTTGCTGTACAGTATCATCGTGTGCCCTGCCATTGATGATAAGAAAAGCTTGGATGCTATCCAGTGTAAATAATTTATTTTCATGGATGAAGCACTTATAGTGTACCACTGGTAAGTCCAGACAGTAACTGAACTGCCCAATAGTACCTCTAATAAGCAGTAGTATCACTGTGACTCATGTGAGTAGTAGACAAGGTTAGCTTTTGTACAGTACATTGCTTTACAGATTCTTTCCAAAATTAGATGGATATTCAGGAGACTCACTAATGTACTGGCTTTCTTAAGTTTGCCCTTCTTTAAAGAACATGTGCCCTATAAATATATTTATCTGACATAATGAAGGTTTTGGGTCTTTCAATGTCTTGATAGTGCATTTTCTGCATTTTTTTGTGTCTTGAATTACTTTTTCATTATTTCCTTTTTTTCTCCAACTACTATTAAGAAAGAATCTGATGGAATCTCTAATATTATGAAGTCAGAACATCTTTACTGGCAAAGCAGGCAGTGTATTTTAATAGGAAACTGCAAATTTGTTTACAGATTTTTTAGAGAAACAAAGTTTTCTTCTCTTGAAATGTCATAGTTTTGTTACAAATATGTGATTTTTGATAACATGTCAGCTTTTTTTTGTTATTCAGAAGGAGATAGTTTTATATCAAACCAAATTCGTATTTCAAAGAAGAAACAGAAGCTTTTACTTAAAAAAGGAAAATTATACAGATAGACCACAATATTACAAACATAAAACATACAATTTGTTGTTGACTGAGTTGTCTATTTCTTTAAAAAAAAAAGAGAGAAAGAACTCTATGTAATTCCTCACCAAAATATACTGGGATCCTAAGTAGTTGGGATATTTTTTCATGTCACAATTTCAGAATTCTATTGAAATATTTTTACATGTCATTTGAAAAGTAAAGGTCAAAAAGCACACTAGATTTTTTTCAACAAACATCATGTTATTCTTTGTTAACCAGGTAATGCCAAACAGGCATGATTGCCTGTTTTCAGGGGTAACCTGGGAGCACTGAGGAGGTTGCGAGACATGCTCAGATTCATACAGTATGGATATGGAGGTTGTGGGAAGCAAACCCAAATCTGCTGGATGTACCAAGATCATTCACAGCTTCTTACTCTAATCTTTAGGCTATACTGCCAGCCCCTATTATTTATTATAAAGATAGAAAGTAATTACAAGCAAATCAAAGGCCAAGAAATAAAATAGCCAGTGGTCTTTTTAATAGAATTGATACACACTATTTAAAGCGTAACTAACAGTATCAACTCAATGGGCTAACACAGGGTTCTGTGGAATGCATCATGCTGCCACAACATGCCAGCATCAATTTCCAGTCTGGTACTGGCAGGAGCAGGACATGCCACAGAGGTGAAGCCCACTGCTCTTAGGGAGGTGTAAGTGGCCCTGCTTTCTCGCCCCTCCCCTTACTTATCATAGTGTAGCATTCACTTTAGCTGTAAGAGTAGCCTGCCACTGGACCTCCTGGCCAGAGAAAAATCCAACCCTAGCCATGCCATTATCTGCTAAGTTGACCCAGGAAAACAGTAGGAAAAAATGGAAATAAAAAGAAAGCAGTAAAACAATGGCAAATGTTTTTGTCTTCTCCATGGCTCGTATACAGTACAAGGAAATTGCATTATGATTTGTACACAATGAATGCATTGCTTTGTAGTATATGTAACTAATACAAGGCAAGACATGTATTTCAATATAGTGCCCCATCCTGAAATGGCTCACAGTGCTTCAGACAATTCCAGAATCTGTAACATTTTAAAACATAACATATAAAAGATACAATAAATACACACAAAAGTAATAAACTAGGAAAGACTGTGCCTCTTTTGAAAGTAGTTAAAAGCTAAAGAAAACAAATGGATTCTGAGAGCCTTTTTAAAAGTCTCAACCAACACAGTCTGTTTCAGGTATACAGGCATAGTATTCCAGATTACAGGGGCTGCCACCCAGAATGCCTTTGCTCTGTAGAATTTCAGATGTGCCCCAGGATGAGACAGCACTGTAGGTGATTGGCAGCACACCAAGCAAGGAGACCTTTTACATAGTCTGGCCCAAAGTCATGCAGGGCTTTGTGTTAACAGCAATCTTAAAGGTGGTGTGCCACCTAATTGGGAGACAGTGCAGCATCCTTTTAGCAAAGGCATGATACAGTATGTTCCATATATGAGGTATACATAATCAGCCTTGATGTGGCATTCTGCACTAACTGCAAACAGTCCACCAGGCTACCATACATCCCTAGGTTACGAATGCTACAATGGACCAGTCATGGGGTCATAAAAGCATGGACCACAGTAGCGAGTACCTCTTGCATCAGACAAGGTTTAATTGTGGAGACATTCCTGAACTGGAAAAATCTATTGCTAACTACAGCTGACACATGGTGTTCAAGGGTCACCCTAGAGTCCACAAAGACTCCAAGATTTGCTAAACTTATCCACAGCAGGGGTAAGTTTGAAATCCAGCAGGACAACACCATAGCATTATATTTGGCTGTTGACCAGCAAGAACCAGGCTCCAGCAGAATCAACTTCATTTTATCTGGATTAAGGCTTACTCAAGCCAAGACCATTCTCTCCGCAATCTCCTGGAGGTATTGCTCCTTTATCAGGATTGATTCCTGCTTACCAGGTGTATATGACAGGTGCAGGGATATGCCAGAGATTGCAATAGTCATATCACCAAAAGGTCTTACCTGGAGCTAGATTCAATTTCACGGAGCACTTGACATCATTTTATGATGTAATATGTATAACAAGTTGAACTGTGCTTCAGTTTAAGACTTGAAATCTATTGACAAAAAACTGACTTAGTATATTCAGTTGTAAAATATAGTCTAGATATATATGCATGTCAAAAAAAGATACAAACCTATGCAACTCTGTATATTCCACTGTATACCAATGCCCATGCTTTGGACCACAGCAGAAATACACCATGAGCATACTCTACACATGCTCCCTCCTTTATTCTTTCATTTTGTGTACAGTGTTTTCTTAGTGCCCATTAATGAATTGGTGAGCTGACAGACAAAGCCATAATAGTTTTTAATTACACAATGTAAATTATTTGTTTTAAATCTGACTAGTTCTATCATAATATACATCTGTGCAAATCCATGGGGAAAAGAATGAAATTGTTTGTATATCAAAAAATTCCAGTGTTTGCAGAGAGTTCAACAACAGTAATTACATTAACATTTCCTTTAAGAAAAATGATTTAGCTAAATTTGGTTCAGTGTAATCCTGACCCAATATAGTGAGCTGAAACATATACAGTATATTCTCTGCTTCATTCCTAAAGCATACTGCAGTTTATGAATTACCAGAAACTTCACCCTGTGGTAACAATTGGGACATTGGCCCTTTAAATTCCTGTGAGGATGTTGAGAGAAAGTTTGTCCAGAATTTCTCCAACCATGTACTGTAGGGAGTTTTTTTTTTCATGAGTGGTTTTGATGTGTTCATTCTTCTGCAGGACAAAGGCAATGGTCCCCTTATAGCTCCTGTTTAATCCTGTCATAGACTAATAAACCACCAGAGAAATCCAAAATTGAACGGTAATTAGCCAGAGGATTAGGCACAATGTCAGTCATCCTTGTTTGAATTCACGCTGCACAGAGCTGCGTCTGCATGTTACAAGATAGACTCTATGCAACCAGCAAAATAAATTATCAGACCCAGAATGTTTACTCTTTAGTTTAACAATAGCCTATTTTTACTTTTCCCTTGGAGAAACAATAAATCTCAAAGCCAACTCAGTGTGTGCATAAGGGGGAGGGTGTTAATGTATTCCTGGGTTAGTTTAAATTCTGAATCATTAGCTTCACCTTCAGCTCAGTGTGACTGTAGCTCACAATGTCTTTATGTCACTGCTGTCTCTAACAAGACTCATTAAAAAGTAACTTGTTTTAAACTGTAGTGTAGCACTTAAAAATGTATTTTTTTCTCTTTGATGTGCAGTACAGTCTGTGAATTCTTCTACAGTTCTTACTCAATGTATTTTGGATTGCAGCTCCAGGGCCCGATTTTCAAAGCCCTAATTTGGACACAAGGTGTCTGCGCCAAACATAAATGGTGTATGTGGCACCTTGTGTCGCAAACAGTTCTATGAGCTATTCACAAAGGCGGCCTGAAGCAAACGCAAGCTGCCTGCCCCAAACGGGACTTACGCCATGCCTGAGCCCAAAACTTGGCTGCAACTTGGTGATAGGGTGCATGTAGCTGACGCAAACTTCCACAGCCCCAAAAATGGGATTCTCTAAGCTCACTCAGAGGACACATTTCTAAGTACCCTTAGACCAGCTAGGGCTGGTCTAAGGGGACCTAAAATATTCTCCTCTGGGTGAGTCCCTGTATACAGCAATATGTCTTGAGTCCTCCAGTGTTGCCAGAACACTTAACACACACCCCCAAACCCCACTGCAACCTGTAATATAATACATATCTCCCTCATCCCTGATGCTGCCCTTTGCCTGTAATATATCATATGTAAGCTCTGATCCCTGATGAAACCACATGATATGCAATAACATTCCTCCATCCCCGATGCTGCCCATTATATGTAATTTCAGATGTATCCCCTCCCGATGTAGCCTATATTATATTCAAGGCAATCCCTCCATCCCCGATGCTGACCATGGTAGTATGTTTCCACTCTGTGCTCCCCAATGCTGCCCCAGAAATAATTACTATCATGTCTCTCCTCATGGTGGTATAATGCCCCCCCAATAGATTGTGCCCACCCCTCTCTCCCACATCCCATTCCAAAAAGTAGCTGGTGCCCAGTGCCTGGCATAGACCACCTCTCACCTCTATGTCCGGGTGTCAGCTGAACTGACAGAGTTCGCATACTGTACAGTGCACAAGTTCATTGACAATTGATTGCATACACTGTACAGTATGCAAACTCTGACAGTTCAGTCAGTGCCCAGATGCAGAGGTGAGAGCTGGGCTGTGCCAGGCACAGGCTTTTGTTTGGGATGGGAGGTGGCAGAAGGGAATGAGCACTGCCTGTTGATGTGGGAGGGCACTATACCACCATGAGGGGGAAAATGACAGTAATTATTACTGGGGCAGCATCGAGGTTCGGGGAAGGGAAACATTTAAAATGACACATACCATGGGCAGAATCATGGATGGGGGGAGTTATTGAATAAAATGCAGGCTGCATTGGGGGAACAGGGGTACATATTCTATATTACATGCAATGGGCAGCATTGGAGTGGGGGTTGTACTGTATACTGTATGGTGGCAACATCGGGGATTGTGGTGGGGACAAGGATTAATCATCTTTGACAATGGCAACATGAGGGGCGGGGGGCACTATACTTCCACCAAGAGGTATTTTCAGTTGTACAGATAGGGGCACATTGCCGATCAGGGCGGGGCTGCTTTCACTGGCCAAGGAGCCTGCGGCAGACCCCATGCACCAGGTGTGTGCCGCACGGGAGGGGTTGCTACAAGTGTGGAGCCTTAGATGCCTGGACTACTCCTGTACCAGCATCTGGTGCAGGGTCCCTGCACAAGAGGCTACAGTACACCCTGCTGTTTGTCACAGCTTGCACCACTCTAAGCCCCTTTTGGGAATCGGCTTCCCTGGAGGTACAGTGATTTATTTATTTCATTTTTATTTACATGGTAAGTGCACTAGACAAATTAATTGCCTATATCCAAACCCATCCTGGGAGGGTCCAATAAAGTATAAAAACAGGCAGAATGTACAGAATAAAACAATATAATTCCATACAGTCAGTAGCTATTGTCTGGTACTTTACAAGCTGCATGTTTCTCTGTCGTCATTGTTCTTTAATCATCACCATCAGTGGTTCAGATTCAGTTGCTGATATTGCTTTTTGCAGTCAGCAAACAAACAAGCAATATACAGTAACATATACTACTCAAAATTATATATATACATATATATACACACACACTGCACAAAGATAAAATTGCATATAAAACTAATGCAAGTTTAACACTTTCAAATTAATAAGGTCTAATAAAAAATATGCAACTGTACATGTGTGGAAGTTTAATTTAGTTTAGCTTTTACTGCACACAAAATCCATTAGACAAGGGCTAATGTTCAGAGTATCTAGAGTTGAAATGTACAATCATACAACACCTACATTCAGAGGTTATTTGTGGAATTCACAGTACAGCAATTAGTTTACAGGTAGTGAGACATAACAAGGCAGTACATGAAAATACCTTATCAGGAATTCATAGGAAATTAGAAGAAGTTAAAAGTACTGGGAGCAGTAAATTCATCCATTAGTTGAGTACTAAAGGAGGCAATGGAGTCACCCCCTGTTATCAGGTCCAACAAGGCATTCCAGGACTTGACAAATCAAAAGGAGAATGATCTCTGCCCCACTGAGGATTTCCTGAACAGTAATAACAGAGAGTTATGTACCAGGCCTCTGGTAGAGTATTTACTATACAGTAGAAGAACTTGAAGATGGACTACATCCCCAGGAAACCAGCCCAAGGTGTGCTATTTTACCCATGACCATGGTGAAGAATTACTACTGTAAGTTAAAAGCTGAGTCAGTTCAAGGTGTTGTATAGGGCACAGTTATGGGTATCCAGCTTGAGGTCAAGAGAAAAATGCCAGGCCTTGTTCAAGAATCCTTTGACCTGGGAGTGCACACATTCATTGTCTGATCCATAGACCATGAAGTCATACTCAATAATGCTAATGATGAAGCACTAGACCAGTGTTTTTTCCCCCAAGAAGTCTAGTGTTTATAACCTTAATTGGTCTATGTCTTCAGCAAAGGACATGGCAAGGATCAAATCAAGTTTTTCACCTGTTCTAGAGTAGCACCAGAGGATGAATTAATGGTTACCACCTAGAAGAAGTCAATCTTACCTTGTGTTTCAAATAACATACAGTACATTTAGTTTAATTATCTTTTAATTTATGATGAGGAGATTTTCTATGAACCAGGCCTGCATCGAGTTATATTCTTTTTGTAGACTCGGTCTCAGGTGATCTGGGTTTTTGGTATTTACAAAGGTTACAGTATCATCTAGTGGACACTGAAGAGAGCTATTTGTCTTACTTTGATTGCGTTATGAATGAATGCCATTACCACTCTAGAAAAGTAATCACCTCCTTCAAACCAGCCAGATGAAAGTAAATGAGAGATAAAGGTGTGGGGTATACCTTGGGGTTATCAACTCTAACACTCATGCCATTCCATCAGTAAATAGCTGAGATGTGTAGAGTATACGAGAATGGGTTGAGAATTAGGGTTAACAACCCCAAGGTACACTCCACACCTGATTTTTGAAAACTCAGGAGAGATGAAACCATAATGGTTTTCCCTGTTGCTACCTGCATGGTAGGGGTGGTGTGTTAGGGTTGGGATTCCTAACACCACATTTCCCTACTTTTGTCAGTTTAACCCTAACTGGTGCATTAACAACATTTTTTGCAATGAATTTCCTTACTTTTTAAAATAGTATAACCATATCCTCATTCATACAGGTAGCAAAGGGACCTGCAGGAATATATGCATTTGCCTGTGGAATTGTAGAGCCCGGAGGGCCCTGCACTTCCATCTCTGCATGGATGCATACATATATAATGATGTGGGAGCACAGGGCATCTGGGGCCTGTGCTTCCATTTGTGCCAAAATAACAATTTATTTCCTTGGATGTATGGGTTGTTCAACTTTCAGTGTTTTCATATGGAATTTTAATGGTTTACATTTTTTTTATATGCTTCCTGAACTGTTGGGGGTGATATGTGTTATTCTTGTAGTACTCATTAAAACCTTTCTTTGGATATATATAAATCGTCCCTTAATATATTTAGGGAGTTATGGCTTGTTGAAGTTGAAATGTGGTAAAAAAACTAAGTCCAAAATCTTTTTTGGTATGAAAGGATCCTTATTCATATCAACAAAAGACCCTTACAAACAATGATTCCTTCATATAAAAAAATTAAAAGAATCAGCAAAACAACTAAGTCCAAAATCCTCTTTCATATGAAAGCATCCTTTCTGTAGAAATGAAAAACCTGGATGAAAAAGGATGCCTTCATAAGAAAACAGAATGGGGGTGGGGGACTAAGTCCAAAATCTTTTTTCATATGAGGGCATCCTTTTTTGTATGAACAAAAATAGCACATGAAAAAGTATTCCTTCATATGAAAAAAGAATTCAGGCTTAGTTTTCTTTCCCAATTTTCTTTTTTTTTGTATAGAATGATCCTTTTTCTTATTTTTTTCATTCATATAAAAAAGGATGCCTTAGTACAAAAAAAAAATCTGGAAAAAAACGAAGTCCAAATTCTTTTTTCAAATGAAAGGTTCCTTTTTCATATGGCCAAATTCCTTTTTCCTATGGCCATATGAAAAAAGAAGATCATGTCACAAAACAGGAATTTAAAATAAAAAAAAACATATTTTGGGGTCCTTTTTCCATGAACTAAGTGCAGAATTCACTAACAGGGTGCCAATGAGCAAGATACATGTGTTGGTGTGCGTGCAGGATGTCATTTTTGTGGATTTTGAAATTTTGTTTGAAAAACAAAACAAAACAAAAAAGAAACAAAATGGCAGTCATACGAAAAATGATTTTTTCCTGACAAAAAAGTATTACCCCCATATGAAGAAGGATCCTTTTCCATATGGATTAAATTCTTTTTTCATTCCAATCAGCTATCCAAAAGACCTTACTGAGCATGCTCAGAACTGAAATTTAAACTTTATTCTCTTTGAAACAGATTAATTTTTTTTCACCAAACTAGTAAAATTTGGATTAATGTCTCCTGAAAAAAGAAGACTTAGGGGTGACCTTAAGCTCACTAGAGATATTATAAATGACAAAAACTTAATGTTTGAAATTGGTATTGATTTCAATCAGAAAACTATTAACACAAGAGGACACCCACTTCAAATAAAAAGACCACACTTTAATATACAAAAAAGCAGATATTTCTTCTCTCAGAGAATTATAAAACCATTGAATTCACTTCCTACAGATATTGTCATTAGTAAGACCAAGAATATCTTTAAAAAACACCTAGACAACTACTTGTTACATGACCATTCCCTTAGTTATTATGGGTGACTGATAGGAGTGTTCATGGGCTTTGGCTTTATATTCCTTCCAACTTTCTTAGTGAATCTTAGGCCCTGTACATACTTAAGAGCTTAAAATGGTTTAACTGCCTTAAACCATTTTAAGATCCTGGAACATGGTTTGTGTTCACACTGTAACACGGTTAAAATTGTGTTACAACCGTGTTCTAAAACCATGCTAAAACCCTGCCAAAGAGGTGGTCTTTAGCATGGTTTTAGCTAAACATGGTTGCCTTAATCCGTGTTAACAGCAGTGTGTATGCAAACCGTGCTGTAACATAGGTTAAGGCAACCCATCCTACGGGAAAAGTCTTTTTTTGAAGCAACAGGATTTAATAAAAAAAGCGGTACTGATATTGCCTAGTAGCCCTTGAAACACTGGTTCTGATGATGTACTTTTTTCCTCGATCGCTTTCAGTTCCCGTTCATGGGTATCCCATCATGTGTTGTGGCACACTGCGGTACCCATAATGCTTACACTTGGTGCCACAGTCATGCCTGGGAACCCGCTTCTCCTAGCATGGTTGTTGGAATGCAATGTGGACGCTGTGACAACTGCGCTAGGGACTGATTTATAAAATGATTTTAATAACATTTTATAATCGGTTGCTAGTGTGTACAGGGCCTAATGAAAGGCATCACTCTGGACCAAGCCCTTTGTACCCTGAAAATGTCTGACCAAAATTCCAAACCACATGGGTGGTATATGATGACAAAAAAACAGCAAAATACAAAAAAAATGATTTTTTCACTTTTTCAGTTATCATGATCTCGGAATCCTCCAAATCCACACAAACAACCAGAACTAAATTTTGCACCTCATGAGATCTACTCCCCCCCAGGACTGTGCATGCAAAATTTCATGCAAATCTTTTAAATGGTTGCAAAGCTATTAAAGTGCAAACTTTGAGGTTTAATATAAAAACCATTGCTCAACCCTGACTATAGTGATTCGACTATAACACTATAATATCCTTCCCCCCACCAGCATGCCAAGCACACTCCTCCTATCTCCCACCACCCAAACAGACCCTGCTCAACAAGATGTCCTGGCCTGACAACCCCAAACATCCACTTCCCGGTCACCAACACCCTCATCCCTCCACCAGTCCAACAGCATCCTGAAAAATGTGTTTCCCTAATGACCCACATAATAAAGAAAACCGTCCCCAGGTGCAGATCCTCTTCTCTGTTCAGAGTCCAGTCAGTAATGGTCCTGTTGAATGAATGAATGTAGACATCTTTGCTTCTAATAAAACCTGACTGATTGAAGTTTCAGTTTTCAAAACCTGTGGGACCTTTTTTCTTTTTAGGCCTATCAATCAAGCTAAACACTGATACAGGTAAGGTCCTTCTTAGATGAGCAGTGGCCCTAATTTGTCATTATTGGAGCTGTGATGTATAATAAATACAGTAGCCATTGAAAAATCTCCCTATACTACTCTATGGAGCGCTCCCCCATGCTCATTTTTTACTGGCATCACAAAACATGCCAACACAGGAGCATGTCTCACAATAAGAAACAACAAGCATTTTGCAGATGGGCTTCATGGATGGAAATACAACCCCCTCTCTCCATGTAAAATGTCACAAATACAGTCAATTCAACTTTATATTGCAATCCACCATGGGGCATGTACCTACCGGGTCAAAATGTTGTACGCTTAATAGTGTACTACAAAACCCTAAACTGCAACAGCACAGTATAAGACAATGAGAGGGTGCAATACTGCAAATGGTTCTGTACACAGTACTGCACCCTCTCACTGTTGGAGGCAGGGGATATTACTTCTGTTGGGACAGACTTCCACTGAGCAGCTGCCATGGCCCGAAGTGATGAACCATTGGCAGGGATGGAAGCAGGCATAGCATTTGGGACCGGGTTTGATTCCTGGTCCCAGATGCATGAAAATCTTTCTTTTTCACAGTAATCCCACCAAGGAGTTAGATATTTTAGTTGGGGGT
This sequence comes from Neoceratodus forsteri, assembly GCA_016271365.2. NCBI lineage: Eukaryota > Metazoa > Chordata > Ceratodontiformes > Ceratodontidae > Neoceratodus > Neoceratodus forsteri. Next base: position 852,054,611 of record CM057450.1, on the reverse strand, counting down.
GGGTTTAGGGGGTGCAGCCCCCCCCAATTGGAGGTGCGGAAGGCAGCACCACCACATAAATGAAGACTTGTGCTGCATGCATTATATCACACTGTTTTGGCATCATCATATATCCATGTGGCATAATGTCTTGCAACATTATGACCCTGTGCCGAACAGGTAAGCTTCGTTATATGTTTTTTGGATGGGGGGCAAACTGCATAAATAAAAAGTTGCTCTTTAAAGTGAGTGAATATAGAATATAATAACACTCATTGGTGTTGGTGGTGGTGGCACAGATATTTATATTTTGTGGAAATATTAATAATATTGTTTTATATGTATTGTATGTTCAGGTAACACAACATGTAGGAGGGGTCTGGTAAGTAGTAGTAAGGTTATCCAGTGCACTGTTTCTGTTGAGTAGAATTATTTAAAAAAACAAGAAAGTGTGGAATGTAATTGATCCAACCCTATCATTGAATGTTATATGAAGTGAGTAGGATTTTCAAAAAGATCCATCCAAGATGCCATTTCCACTATTTTAAAAAGGAAAATGCAACCAAAACCACCAGATCATCTGTTAGATGGTCTAATAGCATCCACAGTTTCCATTCAAAAACAGTCCCAAGTGCCTTTAAACTGGATACAGCTTGCAACTGCATCCAGTTTCTGCTGCAAAGCATGACTTTTGTCACAAACTGATGCAACTTCTAAAAATAACAGCTAGGTTCACTGGACACAAGTGGATGGACAGAAATGTAGGCCAGTAGGCATTTTCATCTGGATACATCCCTTTTGAAAATACCCTTAGGACATCTATTTGGACATTTTTTATAGAATCGCATCAGAAAATAATTAGGCTGGCTTAGTAACAGGAGGCAACACATTCAGCTACTGTCTCAAACACTGGAGCTTGCATGCAAGTCTCAGACTTCAACACTCTGGCTGACTTATAACCAGGGCCACTGGAAAATTGCGGAAAAGGTTACCCAAAATTGTGGGGCATTTTGCAAAAATTGCGGGAAATTGTGGGGATTCTACTATAGACCCCAAGTGCTTCACAATAAATCTTTTAATGTTTTATGCAGCATATATAAGTCAGTATAAATTGCTAAATGAATACACTGACACCTGAATATGTTTAAAACATAAAGAAAAGTTTATGTTCCTAAGAAGAATACTAAACAGATAAGCTATCATAAGTGTTGCCTATCTTCCAAAATGTAAAAGCATCTTCCTCATACAGTGCTAAATAGATTATATAAAGTGAGTCACAGCAAATAAATATTAATTAAAGCCAGAAGAAATATTTTGTTTGTTTCTGGCTGTAGAATAATGAAGCCTAATCAACAGCTGTTTACAGTGCTCTGCCAGCTATTCACCCACTTTGGTACAAGAAAAAATAAGCAGACAGAGTGGTGAATAATTGAGTTTTAGTAAAATGATGTTAAAGTATTTACTGGTCATAATATGTTCTGCAGGTACTATACACTATTTTTGAAATCACGTATTTAAAAATTAAATCTGGGGGCTATTGGGGCTGGCAGTATTATCTACAGGTAAGAGTAACAAACTGTGAATGAGTTGACAACAACAAGCAGAACTGGGTTTGATTCCCACAACCTCCACTTGCATACCATGTGATTCTGAACAAGTCAGTTAACCTCCTCAGTGCTCCTGGGTTGTACCTGAAAACAGGCACTTGTGCCTAGTGGGCTTTACTTGGTTACCAAAAACTGTAAAAGAAAAATACCAATATATTTTTATTGCATCATACAGTAGTCAGGGTACCCTGTAATTTACCTTTGTTTTAATCTGGCTGCAATGATTTTGTTCAGTTAAAGATAAATGTTCAGATAAATTTTGTGTTTTATAAGCTTGTTTTTAGACTTTAGTTAGGTTTTTATTGAAGTCTTTGAGTGTGAGCATCTAGGGAGTAGTTGTTAAGAGTGAGATCACTTTTATCAACTAGCTTATTCAAGTTTAAAATTGGCAGGGTCATCCAAAAATCCTCAGATGTTTGAATCAAAACTAGTCTGAATGAAAGTATGCTCACAAGGAATAACTTGCCCTGCCACTTATAAAAAGGCTTCATGTTAGCACCCCATTTAAGTGAATGGGATAATTTGCACCTTTTCTCCCATCTTTTGTTTCAGTCTGTGTGTCAACAAAAAGTTTTCTGATAGACTGCTTCAAAACAAAACAAATGTTAAGTGTTTAAGTGTACTTATGTTTGACCAGTGGGTTTTGAAAACAAACAAGACAAAGATTCAAAACAAATCAGTGTCACATAAAACCTTTGCTCTACCTTGCACTGCATTGTTTCGACCAAACGCAAGTCTGCATGCAAAATTGTCAATATATTGAGAGTATTTTATTAAAAATGTTAATACTTTTTACACAGTTCAATATAAAAACTCAAAAATTGCAAGAAATTTCAGAACATGTCAGTTTTTGCGGAGAATGGTGAAAATTGTGGATTCCACTAAAAAATTGCATGCACAATTTTCCAGTGGCCCTGCTTATAACCAAGCATATTGCAGCTGTGAGGCAAAAAATATGATTTTGTCATTTGCAAACACCAAAATCTATGATGTTTTCATGGAAAATGTTAAAAATCATGGTGTTGCCAAAAATTGTTGGATTGTTAAGTAAAATGGTGATAATTGTGGCCTCCCAAAGAGGCACATAGTGAAGCAAGTCAGAGTATATGGTGGTTTCCAGTCACCCCTTGCTCTCCCAATCATTTGATTGTAGCACATGACGTCTGCACTTTACAGCCACTGGTGTTTTCTGCACAAAATGTACTAGAAGTCAATGGTATTGAGTGTATCATGAGCAAATAGAATTTGTTATGTTTTTTCACTCAATTTACTTTGCTGGCTAAGTGGTGAACTTTCATGGATTTGTCTAGCTATAAAGAAGAGCAAGGGTAATTGTCGGCAGCAGGATATAAAAAACAATATATAGCAATTCATTACCATTGGCTACAAACTTTCACCCTCAAGACTTCATTAAAATACCCTACAGGTAGATTTTGGAGGTTAAAATGTAGTTGCATTGATAATGGTATTTGTGAACAGCAGTTTTTGAAATTAGATGGTATATGAATATAGAATTTGACATCAGAAGAACATTTGGTCTACCTTCTCTGTCACTATTTCTTACAACTTTGTCCAGTCTTGTGCTGACCTTGATTATTTTTTGTTAGATCCTAATGGTGACCCAGCCCCTCCTCTCCCTCTCTCCCCCAGATGCCATCCCCTATCCTCTTCTACCACCTGCACTATTCCATTGCTTCTATCGCAACCAAGCTTTAAGACTACTACTATTCTAGAACTAATGGCCTACTCAGGTAATCTAGTCAACTTCTCCACTACCATTTGTGTGAGGCAAAGTTTTATAATGAGGTTATGATCCATCTGATATTGGCATTATGGCAGATTGAAGCAGTTGCCTTTCATTGCTGCTCCAGGATAGTAGGAGAAATTTTAGCAAAAACCTATTTCTAGCTGGTTGCAAATGGTACTTTTACTCACCCCAAAATGACTGAAAGAAAGAAAGTCATTTAAGCTCACTGTCAGATGAATACATGTCTCCCAGGCTCCATTCTCTGAAAAAACAATGCTGACCAACAAGTAGCTCTGGTGGTTTGGGAGGACTGCAGCATCACCTGGTACCATGATTCCACAGCCAAAATCCCTGATCTCTTTGAAGCCCTCTGTACAAACCATATTGAAGCCTACAACAGGACATAATGAAGTACTACTATAACAACTGTCACTGAACTCAGTAACAACAGGGAGTCAAGAAAGACAAGAAATGCCAGCACAGCTGAGTGTCTCTGATTCATTCTCTGTGACAGCTGCAAGCTTACAGACTAAGTCAATAGACTGGACCCATGGTATACACATTGCTGGGGTGGATCCCCTATGAAAGACTTCTATAGTAGTATGTTCTCCATCGGCAAAAGCAGAATTAACATCTGTGGAGATGCCTAAAGGCAATCCATTACCAGGTCAATTTCAATAAAACATATATACCCTGTAGAGATTGGGAAGACTGATGAATCACACTCTGGTGTGGATCCTTGATAGAAAGCTTTAGGCTATAAACTGCTAAGTGAATTTTACAATATAATGCTGAAATGAACAGAGAAAACATAAATGCCATTACTACTAAGGTCAGAAAGAGACTGTGTCAGTTTTATCTGATAAAATGAAAAGGTGGTATATGCTGTACTCATGGACTTCAAAACAGGCATCCTCATGCAGAAAAATCAGTCGGTGCAGGGGACAGTTGAACCTACCCATGGACATGGGATGAAACTCAAATATAATTTTTTTTTAGTAATGAGATAATTTCAAGTAAAAAAAGACTGCTACATTACAGTGGTGTGTCAGTGTTTATCATTAACAACTTTTCTGCACCACCATTTAGATGTACTGGAAATCCAGAAAATGTTGAGAGAGTGATACAGTTGCACGAGGAGAGCATTCCAGCTATAGCATATAGGTGGCAATAAAAACAATTTGTGCAATTGCTTGTGTGGTGTTTTTGAGTAGCTGTGCTGGCTCTGCAACCTACATAGTGGGGAATCTGCTTTAATTTGTATTCCCATGATCAGTGCACCTCCTCTTCTCTTGTAAGTGCCATAGGAGTAGATTGTTGGTTAGATTTTAAATTGATTTGAACAAGGTTTTAATTTGTTCTTTCTTGTGGTATAAAATATGGCTTAAAGCACTGTGATTTCATGCACTCATGCAGATCCATAGGGTCAGTATTGGTCAGGTTTTTAATGTATGTGGGCTTTACTCATTGAACTGGTGGTAGATTCTCAATAAAGATATGAGATTTTGAAGTACTTATCTGTTGTTGAATTTATAAATTAATATCAGGATGCCACTGACAATAAGCATCAGTTCAATGGTTTCACCATCATCCTTTGCTTTATAAACACATTTGTGAATGTATCAATGAAGCAAAACACCATGACACTGTTTCAGATGATGTCTATATTCCACTTCATTGTAATTTTTAATGTAACTGATGTCTATGGATTCTGGAACTTCAAAGGAACTAAAAAATAACATTTGCTTGGGAAAAGGCTTCACTAATATTGGACCCAAAACAAGGAAAAAAATATGACTTTTTCAAAACAAATAAAAAAATACACTGGGATGATAAAGCAGACTGCACACATGCCCAGATTTACAATTATTTTAAAGAATGTAAACAACATTGTTTATGTTCCATTTAAAAATCCTCAGAAATCCTGTTGATAATTATCAGTAGATTCTATGCTTTGTTCTATAACAGAATAAACCTATTTTTTTCTACTTTCTTAAATTTGTTCACACTTGTATATCCATATTTTGGTGCAACACGTAGTTGATAACAGGGTAGTAGCCAGAAGTAGACAGGAGCTTAGCTGAATGTAAATAGAATGTAACATAGAACATCACAGACACATATACCGGATATTCAAAGGAATAGAAATTTATTGCAAAGAACTCTGTTAATGCATCAGTTAGGGTTGATAGTGCAGTGACAAAAGTTTGGAAATTCAGTGTCAGAGTTACCAATCCTACCACCCCCAACCATCCACACAATGTCAGGCATCAGGGTTTGACTTGGGGTCATTGGGACTAACCCTCACCCCATTGTCCTACACTGTACCATGTCAGCTTCCTTACATATAGAATGGGGTGAGAGTTAGTGGTGGATTTCCCTGCTTTTGTCACTTTAGTAATAATTTTAACTGATGGATTAACAAAGCTTTTTGCAATAAATTTCCTTACTTTTTCAGATAGTATTATCATATCCTTCTGGGAACTGCAGTCCCATCCCTTTAGAGATGCATATACTGTTTGTATGTAGCCATGATAACTTTGTCATTTGTTTACATTTTGACCCCAAATTTTCAACATAGTCTTCTTATCACCCCACCTCAGAAACCCCATAGGTGAACATTTCTTAATCTGTGGCAAAACACCATTCTGCACCATTGGTGCAGAAACTCATTTTGGGCAAAATGTGAGAAATGGCAGCTGTATGGTGCATGAGGTGGTCTGAAAAAATGACTCTGCTGAAAATTTGGAGTGAAAATATGAAAAATTTGCAAAGTTACACATGTGCATAGGAAAATGACAATTACTGTGCATAATTTTGTGCTCTAAATTTTCAAAATTGGCTTTTTGGGACACCACCTCATGAACACTGGCACTGTCATTTCATTACTCGGTCCCAAAAGATGATTTTACTCAGCGTCTGGGTAATCACCTTACTGATCTGAGTAATGAAACAACAGTGACAGTGTTCATGAGGAGGGGTCCCAAAAACTCAATGTTGAAATTGTGGTGCAAAAATACCTTAAAATGGTAGAGATATCAACATAAGTTAAAAATGCCTTTGACAGCCATTATATTTATTCTTCAATTTGAGGTTCAGCTTAGAAGAGTGCAGACATGTCCTGGCCCATAGAAGATGACACCTGGTGACATCCATTGGTAAGTATAGGGCAAGGGGTAGTGTTGGGTGGTGAGTGCTCAGTGGAAGGGTCAGGATGTGGAAAGTGGATGGGGAGACAGTGAGGGACTGTTTTCTTGTTTACAGGGTTTAAAAAACATGCTTTTTTTTTTACCTGGATAACAAATGTTTGGGGATGGGCTCCCCAGTGTCCCACATTTCTGGGGAGGGGGTACCTTGTACTTCTGACAAAGGGATTGGGCACCCTGATTAGAGATGCAGCAAAATGGAATTTCACTGGTGAAATTCTGGGGAAATCGTGAATTCCGTCTTGCGAAATATTTTGCTAAATTTGCACATTCTGCAAAATATTTTGCAGGTGTGAGATGTGGACTTTCACCTGCGAATGGTGGAATTTCACCCACGAGTGATGAAATTCCACTGTTTGCAGGTGAAATTCCCACATTTACTAGTGGAATTTGCACCCTTTAAATATTTCACAGATGAATTTTGCAAAATATTTCACAGAACAAAATTGTGGATTTCACCATTTCTAACACCGATGTCAACAAATAAATACAAGGGACTGGGGGAGTGTGGGCATCTTATATTGGGGTGGACATTCCAGTGTCAGATATTCTGAATGAAAATGGGAGAGTGGTAAAAGTGAACTGTGTGAAATATGTCGCTCCCTGCAACACCATGTGACCTGGTCCACAAACAAGGTGCCTCTCACGAAAAACAAAAGTGTTTTTTGCATGGGACATCTATTGTTTCCTATAGGAAATAATGGGAAATTTAATAATTGGCATTCAACCCTGAACATTTCAATCCACAACCAAAAGCCGTTTCTGAGAAACTGTTGTTGAAAGAAAATCCCCAAAACCATTCAAATTTTGCATTTTCATCACTCATATCTCAAAACCACAAAAGGGATTCAGATGAAATTTGGCATGTCAAGAGACCTGCCCCTAGCAGCAAAGTGTGTCACATTTCACACAAATTTGTTTAACGGTTGCAGAGTTATTAAAGTACAAAATTTGAGGTTTAACATTAAACTGCCTGTTCAACCCTAACTATATGGGTGCTACCACACCAGTGTAATACACACACACACATGTGTACATATATATATATATATATATATATATATATATATATATATATATATACATACACACACATATACATGATACGTGATGGGCAGGGCACATAAAATACACCAGATATTTGAAAGAGTGTACAGTGACCTCAGATTACCTCATGAGTAGTGGGATGTAGCAGAGCCATGAGTGATGGTTCTGAGGTCACTATGCACAAATTCACTTATCTGGTGTATTTTCATGCTCACCCATCATGTGTCTGATTTATACAATAGGGCCATTGTTTATTGTAAGGTTGAGGTTTGTTAAGGTTTTCCAGTTATATTTAGTTATTTTTATGTTTCATATGTTGTTTTCTTCCCTGTCAGTGCTGTTCAGCATTTTATGAATGGAGTGGATTTTCTGTTGTTTTGATTGGTTGTTTAAATATTATGAATGGGTTTGCTGTTCATTGTGATTGGCTGGGTGTCATTTTGTAGTGTGTTCTGATTGATTTTTTCTGTGCTGTCTCCTTATCTCATTGGCTGCTGAGTATTTGAGGGCGGGTCTGGTTTTGACTTTGTGTATGTCTGAGTTTCGTGTTTATGTATGTTTCTTTGTTTATTTTAATCTTGAATGTATTTATTTCATTTCTGGTACTCTATCATTTTCTGGATGTTTATTTCAACTGCTCAGGTGAATATTTCACTGTGTGTGGTGCTTATTATTTCATTGTAGATACTTTCATTTTCGGTGTTTTAGTTTTTGGGGGATACTTTACTTTTTGATTTGTCAGGGTGATGTATTCTTTATTTTATTTTTATTTTGCGTGTAGTAATATTTTTTCAAGAACTTTATTTATTGTATAAGGGTGCACATCTCTGGTTTATTGTACCAGTGTATTTGAAACAACATAACATATTTGTGACAGTTAAGAGTCTCTGGTTTACTACACCAGGACTCTTGTACTGTAGTTATGGGTATCTGGTTTGGTTCTCAGGGGTAACTCTTCTTATTTATTATTGCACTTCATCTTCCTTTTGTATGTTTGTTCAAGTTACATTGCCTGGAGTCCATTATTCAGATTGTGTGTTAGATGCTTGGAATCCATTACTTGGAATCTGTGTCAGATTTTTCATTGTTCACTTGGGAGCTTAAGCAACAGGTTGGTAGAAAAGAGGCCAGGAGTTATATTTTGTTTTAAACTGAAATATTTGATTAGTTTGTTAGTGAAATTAGTTCTATGTGTTAAAAATTATTACCCTGAATTTGAACTGATACTTGGGCTGTGATATTGTAGGTTTGGGGATAGATGTTTGATGGAAAATTAGAAGGTAATTTAAATGTGTTTGCCTGGTGTTTGGAGGAGGGACATTAGCTACAAGTTACTTGTCTTTAAACAGGAATTACTGTGCTTTCATTGTTCACTTGGGAGCTTAAGCAACAGGTTGGTAGAAAAGAGGCCAGGAGTTATATTTTGTTTTAAACTGAAATATTTGATTAGTTTGTTAGTGAAATTAGTTCTATGTGTTAAAAATTATTACCTTGAATTTGAACTGATACTTGGGCTGTGATATTGTAGGTTTGGGGATAGATGTTTGGCAGGGAAAATTAGAAGGTAATTTAAATGTGTTTGCCTGGTGTTTGGAGGAGGGGACATTAGCTGCAATTAACTTGTCTTTAAACAGGAATTACTGTGGCTTTCATTGTTCACTTGGGAGCTTAAGCAACAGGTTGGTAGAAAAGAGGCCAGGAGTTATATTTTGTTTTAAACTGAAATATTTGATTAGTTTGTTAGTGAAATTAGTTCTATGTGTTAAAAATTATTACCTTGAATTTGAACTGATACTTGGGCTGTGATATTGTAGGTTTGGGGATAGATGTTTGGCAGGGAAAATTAGAAGGTAATTTAAATGTGTTTGCCTGGTGTTTGGAGGAGGGGACATTAGCTGCAATTAACTTGTCTTTAAACAGGAATTACTGTGGCTTTCATTGTTCACTTGGGAGCTTAAGCAACAGGTTGGTAGAAAGAGGCCAGGAGTTATATTTTGTTTTAAACTGAAATATTTGATTAGTTTGTTAGTGAAATTAGTTCTATGTGTTAAAAATTATTACCTTGAATTTGAACTGATACTTGGGCTGTGATATTGTAGGTTTGGGGATAGATGTTTGGCAGGGAAAATTAGAAGGTAATTTAAATGTGTTTGCCTGGTGTTACTTAAATACTGAAAAGCCACTGGGGGTTGGGATTGAAGGGCTGAGTATTTCTGTTTGGGACTGAAATTTTGAAGCAACAGGAGTTGGTGGGCCTGTGACATCATACGGTACCTGGAGTCTGCTTACACACACTGTTAGTGGGACTGAACACATACTGGACTGTATGTGTTTGTGAGACTTGGGAACTTTGTTGGTGGGGTTGAAATTGGGTTTGTAAATAACTACAGTCAGTATAGAGAGAAACTGTACTCCAGGGGAAAGGGACTGAGAAAAGGGGGTGTGCTATTATAAACAGAGGGGGATAATCAGGGTGGCCATATTCCACCATGGCAGGCATCTTCGGAAGGGTTGTAGGCTGCACAGGCTGTGGGATGGCAATAATTCTAAATTGGGCCTGGAGAGAGAGAGGCTGCCCACTCTGTAGACAGCTATCTTGTATTAGGAGTGAGGTATATTGGTTAAGGAGTAAGCTGTGGGAGCTGGGGGGTGTCCAAGGATAAGGGGTGTGGATATGGGCAGCAGAAGGGTGGGGCTGAGGGGAGGCTGGGGCAACGCTCTGAAATTACAGGACATTATGCTACAGCAAGCAGAAGGGGGATATTAGGGACAGAGGACCCTTAGATAGGGAAGTTGATGCTAAGGGAAAGCGACAGGGTGAACATTCTGAATACAAAGAGACTGGAGGGGAAGAGTCAGGAGGGGCTGTTGTGCGTGGAAGCCTAAAACAGCAGACTGTGGGAAGGAGCTCCTAAGGTGAACAGTGCAAGAGAGAAGAAGAGGTCAGTTTAGAGATGCAGTCAGGGAAACTCGGGTTACTTGATGGAGGCTGACATAGAGTGTCACAATAAATTTGAGATACTAAGCATCCTAGAGGGGAGGAAGAGGGTTGGTGGAAATGAGAAACTTATACAGAGGCCGGGAGGGTCAGATACCCATAGGGCATCACAGAACAGCTATGGAAAGGATAGACATAGTCCCAGAGGAGAGGAAACATATATGTTAAGCAAATGGGGAGATGCAACATATTCCAGACATGAGGAGGAGAGCATGATTGAGAGGAACTGGGAGACAAGGAGGTGGAAGGCCCCTTCAGCAGGAAGGTCAGTACCAAGGATGGGGCCCTAGCTAAAGGGGACCCACAGAGAGCCTCTGGAGACAGGGGTACTATTACAAGGGGGGATGAGGGTGCGGGGAAGGGAAACCATCAGGGCCAGGATAAATGGTTCAGATAGAGAGGGTTAAAGGGACACCTATTCAGAGGGTTTGAGTTAAGTGGGCAAAATAGCAAGGGAGGCAGAAAGGAGGGTGACAAGGGGTCTCTAATAAGGCAGGAAGACTCCCATGAAATTGTGATCATGAATAAAGTGGGGAGGGGGCTGAGGGCATAGTGGAGGTAACCATAAGGATGATGGCGGTGTTAAGGTTCTGTTACTGGGAGACTCGAGTGATTAGAGGTATCCATTGGGAGGGACAGGGGTGGATGCCATAGCCAGGTGAAGGTAGTGAGTATCTCTGGGCTGACAGTGCACAGAGCAAAGTTCATGGTGTATGAAATGGTTAGGGATTGTGGAGGGAACCGGAATTCCTGGTGCATTTGGGAACTAATGATCTAGAGGAAATAGCATTATGGAAATCCAAGCAAGGTTCCAAGAACTTGCAGAGTCTGTCGGGATAATGGATGCAACATTTCCTTTCGGAGATATTGCCAGTACCAAAGGCCTCAGTGGAGAAAAAATGAACTCACAGAGGTTAATGAATGGCTCAGGAAGTGGGGTGAAGAGAATGGGTTGGGTGTTAGGGAACTGGAATGGAGTTTGGGAGGATAAGGGACTATATGCCAAGGACAGGTTTCATCTTGCCCCATTAGGGAAGGAAGTCCTTAAACAGGGATGGCTGACTACATACAAGAAAGGTGGGGTTTAAACTTGAGGGGAAGGGATAGAGGAGGGGCTGACCAGAAGCCTCCCTCCAGATGAGGAGTAGCCTTCAAGCCCAGGGAGGAAACAGACTGGGGTGGAGTTTCAGGAGAGCAGGGGAGGATGGAGTATAAAGGAATCTGGGTGGGGTTCGACAAAAGGATCAAGGGATAAGGGGTGGGGGTTAGTGTTAGTAAATGCCAGGAGTTTGGGAAACAAGTTGCCAGAGTTCCAGGCCATGCTCGTTCGAGGGGGTGGATGTGGCGGCAGTCACGGAACGGCAAAACAAAAACCATGACTGGGACCTTAATGTCACGGGGCACTACGCTTAGGAAGGATAGAAAGGAGGGCAGAGGGTGGAGTGGCTATGTTCATTAGAGATGACATAGAAATTGCTATGGTAGAAGAGGCAGAGGGAAACGTGGAGGCCTTATGGGTCACTCCATGATCCCCAGCAGGAGATAAAGTCAAGCTGGGTGTAGCATATAGGCCCCCGGGATGAGTGATGTTCTAGAGGATGGTTTGCTGGACAACATCATTGCCCAGTGTGGTCCAAAGGGAAGGAGTGGTGTTGATGGGGACCTTATATGCCAGGTACTAACTGGGGAACCATGTCCTCTAAGGTGGCCAAGGAGCAGAGGCTGCTGGATGGCTTCCAGGATGTGTTCTTAACACAGCATGTGATGGAGCCCACAAGGAGGGGCATGTCCTGGATGTGGTTCTGGCAGATGGGATCTGGTAAGGGACATGGTTGTACAGGACCCCTGACTGGGAGTGACCACAATACTGTCTGGTTTCAAATAAGCATTGGGGAGTGGGGTGAGATCTAGGACACTGGCAGTGGACTTCAGGGGGGCAGACTTTATGGGCATGGGAAATATTCTCAAGGATCACTTGAAGGGGATTACCTCAACAACAAGTGTGGAAAGGAGATGGGAGGTCATAAAACGGGGACTTCAAGAGGCAGTCAGGATCTGCGCTAAGTTGAAACGTAAGGGAGCAAGGTCACATAAACCATGCTGGTGGTCCAGTGAGGTCCAGGTAGCAGTCAGAGAAAAGAAGGCGGCTTACAAAAAATATAAAACAACAAGAGGATAGGGATAAGAAATGTACCAGCTTGCATCTAGAAAAGTCACCCGTATGGTGAGGGGAGAAGTCCAGTAAAGAGCATCGCTGGCACAGGGATACATGGAGGGAAAGGGTTCTTCGGTACATTGGGGAGCAAGAAAAACTAGGGCCATCTCAGCAGATTGAGATCAGAAGGAGGGTGGGTGGAAGAGGCGAGGACCAGGCAGAGGTATTTAACAGTACTTTGCCTCTGTGTTCACTAGGGAGGGATGGGATATCTACAAAGCAAGGCACAAAGGGATAGAAGGCAGGGAGTGGGATCAGGGGGCAGCAGAAATGGAGCAAAAGGGAGGAAAGGTACCCCAGGGTGTCACATCTGGTTAAGGATAAAAAGACCAGTAAGGTGGAGGGGACGGATGATGCCATCCCACCAAAAGGGTGTGGTTTCCCTCAAGGCCCTAAAGAAAGACAAATCTCCTGGGCCGGATGGCATTCATCCGAGAGTACTATGGGAATTGGCGGACATACTGGCTGCACCTAGGAGCTTTTCAACAGGTCACTTGAGACAGGGAGGGTACCTAGGGATTGGCGAGAGGCACATGTGGTACCAATCCATAAAGGGGGGTGAAGGAAGTACCAGGAAACTATAGACCCATCAGTTTAACCTCGGTGGTGGGAAAATTAATGAGAGTATACTAAAGGAAGCGATTGGGGGTTTACTTGGAGGAGGTGGGAGGTCTGGATAGTCGGCAGCATGGGTTTGTGCCAGGTAGATCATGTCAAACCAACCTTGTGGAGTTCTATGAATGGGTAACATCAGAACTGGATAGGGGTAAGCCTGTGGATGTATTATTCTTGGACTTCAGCAAGCGTTTGACTCTGTCCCCACAATGGTCTGGTGGAGAAACTGATGGGGTTAGGGAGTAGGCCCTTTGATGGTCAGATGGATTGAAAACTGGATAGCTGGGCGCACTCAGAGTAGTGGTCTGTGGGGGCTCTCGAACCCTACAGAGGTTGGTAGTGGGGTACCACAGGGCTCGGTCCTGGGTCAATCCTGTTTAATGCATACATATCAGACATCAGGGATGGTATAGGGTGTGAAATGAGTCTCTTCACGGATGACTCCAAGATGGGAGCAGTAGTTGAGGGAGAAGAGGGAGGTTGGCCTGCAAGGACCTGGACACCCTGGAAGCTGGGCTCACACATGGAAATTAATTTCAATATCACCAAGTGCAAGGTGTTGCATCTTGGTCGGGAAGCCCTAAACACAGGTACACCCTGGGAGGGAGGTGCTGGAAGCCTCAACAGGGGAAAAGACCTAGGGGTCATGGTGGATACATGTATGAATAACACTGAGCAGTGCAGGAGAGCAGCTAGCAAGGCAAACAGGATGTTGGGATGCATCACAAGGGGGATCACCTCTAGGAGCAAGGAAGTGATTCTGCCACTGTACAATGGACTGGTTAGACCACACCTTGAGTACTGTGTACAGTACTGGAGACCACACTTGAAGAGGGACATACAGCTCCTGGAGAGGGTACAGAGGAGGGCAACAAAGATGATACGAGGGCTAGGGGATTTGACTTACTAGGACAGACTTGAGGAGCTCTGCCTGTTTTCATAGGAGGAGAGGAGAGACAGGGGGGACATGATTGAGGTCTTCAAGTACCTCAAGGGAATAAATAGGGTAAACATGGAGGGGATCTTTAGACTAAAGCAGGGAGGCATCACCAGAGGGCATGGTTTGAAGTTGGAAGGTGGAAGGGTGAGGGGAAAAAGGAGGAGGTTTTCACTGAGAGGGTGGTGGACCCTTGGAATGCTCTGCCTGGTGAGCTGGTTCAGAGATCCACAGTGGAGAGCTTTAAGAGAGTGGGACAGACACAGAAAGTGGATGTATCAGATGATGGCCTATCCCGGGGTGGGGATGGATGATAGGGTTTCTGGAGCACAAGGGATGGAGGGTCTCGGCACCCAACTAAGGATCTAGGTTCGAGCAGACTTGATAGACCATAAGGCCTAATCTGCTGGCAAATAGTAGTATGTTAGTATGTTAGATATTCGATTCTTGGGGCCAGATATTTAAGAAACTTAGCCCTGGGGCAAGAGTTAGCACTGCATGGCATGCTAAATTGCCCTAAACCATTAGAACACTATATTCAAAGGAATAGCCCTGGGCTAAAGAAGCTGAATATAGCATGCAAAAGAAGCCATACATACAGGGCTGGGAGTGCAGTGCAAAATATCCTGGCAAACAAGACAGCTCTGAATATGGTTGGTATATTTTTGTGGGCCAGGAAGTCATTTTTAATATTATTGGTATTTAATTTCCTTTGTTAACAATGAGTAAGTGTTCTTAGACATAATGTAGTACCAAATGACTGTGATAAAGGAATTCAAAATGCAAGAATTACAGAATCTGGTCAGTGCTTCAGGTATATTTTGGTATTTTGTTATTTTCTTAAAACTATTATTCAAAGTCAGTGGAGTTCAGTCAGCATTTGAGGTCTTTGTTCATTAAGTCACCATGCACTTGTAGTCCCAATATGTTTGTCACCCATAATTAGGTTTTTAGTAAACTGGATCCCACTCAAAAGAAACTGATTAGGTGACTTACTATATTTAAGCTAAAAAAATGTTGTAGGTGCCGTATTGGTCTTTTTAAGAACAGATCCAGAAACAAATGATTTGATGCCTTTTGTTGGACCAACGTGGATGTTACAGAAAAGAACAAAGTGCTCTAGCATTTGAACCTACCCGGTCCTTCTTCAGAAGCTTTATGGCAGTTATTTTGAAAATCCCATACTATTAACACCAGATTATGTTGAAAAAAACATAATACAGGGGAATTATACATGTACATCAAGTAATGTGGTCTATTTTATCCAATGCAAGAAATGTCCTCACATAGGTTATGTGGGGAGACAAGCCAACAATTCTGGATAGAATTAATTCACACAGACATTCTATTAATCACAAGAAGACTGAGAAACCAGTAGCCCAGCACTTCTCCCAGGATGGCCACTCAATCTCAGATATGTCTGTGATGGTCTTACAAGGACATTTCAACAGTACACAACAGAGACAGGCTTCTGAAATTAGAATTATTTTACTTGTCAGTATGGTGGCGGATGGATTGAACATTGATGTTGGTTATATGACACATTATTCCACTTAAACCTACACAGACCTTTACTTTAAAAGATTGACATAAATACTTTGGTTCTTCGGTGGGCCTTTGATTGTGTAAGTTTATGGTTATCTACATGTTGTCGTCACACCTTAACACTGTGGTGAGTGTGTGTGAGTGTGTGTATGTGTATTGAAGTATGTATGTGTGTGTTTGTGTGTGTTTTGCATGTGTTCTGTTTTTGTGTGTTGTGGGTATTGTGTGTGTGTGTTTTATTTGTGTGTGTAGTGTGGTGTGGTATGTGTGGGTTGTGTTTGTTATATTTGTTGTGTGTTGTGGTTGTGTGGGGTGTGCAGGGGTGTGAGTGTGTGTGGTGTAGTGTGGTGTCTGTACACACATCTGTGTGGGGAGCGTGGCATGGACAATTGTTATGTGGCTAGGACACTTAGTTTTCATATACAGTATATTTACTTCCTTCTACTAGTTGTCAGTGGTTGGATTACACACTGTCACATTTTAAATCTGCTCATATTAAGATGCATTTCATTTACTTGAGGGTTCATAAAGGTGTAATTCCTTTGGGTAACGATTAATATTGGTATGAATGATGCTGATTATGACTCTTGTACATACAGTATATCTCATTACTACTAGTTACAGTATCTTTCCCAAGGGGAGACAGAGAGAGAGAGAGAGATGGAGAGGGGGAGAGAAAAGGAGAAAAAAAAGGAGGGATCCTGGATGATTTCATCCTTGGAAGTTTTCATTTAGATTCCTTAGACTGATTCTGTGCATTTTTGTTATACACTGACTCTGTGTTGAAATCTGCACTTATCAGGCTCATGGTCTCATTTTCTTGAGGGTCCTTGACAAGTATTTTTATTTGGCACTTATACTTCCAAGTGATACTATCATGCATAATGTATATATGTATATGTTTAATGTGGGGCTCTTTTTCAACTTGCAGTTATACCTAATTTCAGGATTTTGTCTCTCATTATCTGTTCTTTAATACACCAGGACACTTGGAATGTAAGTTGTAATCTCATCTTACATGTATTAGAGAGAATGCTATCCCAGGGATTTATTATCACTAGAATGCTTTCTTAGCATACTGAGATATTTTAAAATTTATCTTAGAAGAACTCTCTGGTTGTTGAGAATTTTTTATAACCTTTGCCCTTCTGAGGCTCCTTAGTTAAAAGAATACTGGTGTTAATTAGCTTCTCTGATGTAAACTTCTATTATGTTTTAAATGTATATGTTAAACCAATGAGAATTATTTCTGTTTTTCAACATAATCTGGTGTTAATAGTATGGGATTTTCAAAATAACTGCCATAAAGCTTCTAAGAATGACCAGATCAGTTCAAAAGCTAGAGAACTTTGTTCTTTTCTGTAACATCCATGTTGGTCCAATAAAAGGTATAAAATCATTTGTTTCTGGATCTATATTTAAGCTAGAAATGTGTTTGGGCATTTTAATTTATTTTTTCTATTTTATTTTTGTACAGTATTTTGAATTTGTCAGTGTTTATGGTTTTTGTTATTTAGCCACTATGTACTTATAGTTCCCATTACCTTTGTCACCTATAAAGAGGCTTTTAGTAAAATTAATCACTCTTGAAATAAGTTGATTAGGTAGCCAAATATGTTTAAGGTAGTAATGTATTTTGGGCTTTGTTAAACTTTATTTCTATTTTTTTACAGTATTTGGAATTTGGTCAGCATTTGTGGTTCTTGCTACTTTAGCCACCAGTTGCATGAATTCCCCATTACCACTATCACCCCAAAAATATTTTTTTTTTAGTAAAATGAATCACCCTTAAAATAATCTGACTAGGTGCCATAATATAATTAAAGCTAGCAATGTGTTTAGTCTTTGTTACCCATTTTCCTTTTTTGTTTTCTCAAAAATAAGTGGAATTTGGTCAGGATTTGGGTCTTTGTTACTTTAGCCTCCATATACTTGGGGCCGCCATTATGTGTCTTCTAACTCTTTCATATCTAAATTAAGGTATTGTTTTATAATTCAACATGCTTTATTAGTTTAGCAGCATACAATAAGTTTAAACAGTTAATAAACAGTACAGCTGCAATAAAACATAAAACAAACATTCGTAACATGCAAACATGAAACATAAGCTCAACAAAGACCCAAATAAAACTTCCCTCCCCAACTCCCCCCCAACTCATGCCTGTGTCAGAATAAAAAAATATGGGTTAATTTAAGGTAGCTAATCAGGATTGCCAGAGAAACAACAAGGTCAGGAGGGGATCCCATGTGCCTCTATGACCATCTAAGTTATGCCAGATGCTGGCTATATGTTTCTCTTATTGAATAGTGAGTAGGGTCTCATGGTACCATTCCATAGTTGAGGGAAGGGATTTATCCTTCCAGTGTTTAAGCATGACTAATTTATCAGTGGCTGCTATTAGGGATAGGTGTGATTTTCGTGCTTTGTGTACTCCGTGGGAAAATAAGCAATTGACAGGTTGTGGGGTAAACAATGAATCTAACCCCAGGATTGAGTTGAGGTATTTCCGATAGCAGTCCAGAATGCTTAAGCTTTTGGGCAATCCCACGACATGTGAAGGAGAGATACCACCTCTGCCCCACATCTATGACAAATAGGAGATGCTAGCTTCCCTATGGCATGTAGTCTAGTAGGAATATAATGCAGGTTGTGCATATTATTGAATTGGATAAGTTGCAACCTATCTTGTTTAACAAGATTATAAGTTGTTTTCCAGAGTTTACACCAATACACCTGATCATCAGGAAGAGCGAGTGCCTGCCTCCAGTAATAACAGACCCCTTTGGGAAGTTTGGGAGCAAGTTCCTGTAAGAACTTATACACACCTGATACCGCACATGGGTGTTTTGCCAATAAAAGGACAGCTCCCAAATCATCTCCAGGTGGGAAGACCCAGAGTTTGGGGCCCAAGAAGGCTAATACATCCTGCCTGAGCTGCCAGTATTTAAAGATGTCAACCCTGGATAACTGAAATTTCTCGTGCAGTGAGGTGAATGAAATAATAGAGTCCTCAGTGCAAATATCTTCCAATGTAATATCTTGTAGTTTAGGAAGAATAGAGGGTGGATCCCTTGATGAGCTGAATCCGTTCGGACATCTCCTGTGCTGCTCCGAGGCCCTGCTATTAATAGAAGCTAACAAAAGCTTCAAAACCTCCTTTTTCTGTATTGAAACAGCTGTAATCAAGTTGAGAAGCTCGGCTGGATTGTTATGAGGAGGTTTGGTGGAAGTTGCTTGTGGAAAGGAGCCGGGGCAGTCCCCCTAGATAGCGAGTGTCTGGCTGAAGCAGTATGCCACTCAAAAGCATCAGGATGGATGCAGAAGTTGGTGAGCCTTTGGCAGCGAGAACTCCTGCTACTAAGCGGCCAAAGCCCCACTCCCCTACTCCAAATGAACAAGAGGATGAGCCCGGGAAAGAAGGGGGTTCAGGTTAGACTAATATGGACCTCCAAGACATTAAAGCAATATTGCAGGGGCTGGTGTCAGACTTCGCAGTGATTAAACCAGTTTTACATTCTCTAGCCCAGAGAATGGGTGATGCGGAGGCTCGATCTTCTCGCAAGAAAGAAAACATCTGTGGTGGAGCAAGAACTGGTGGGTTAAAAGTCAGATTAAGAAACTGGAAGAAAGAATGGAGGATCAGGAGTCAAGAAGTAGGTGGAATAACCTGATCATTGCAGGATTACCGGAGAGGGCTGAGGGGCAAGATTGCGTTGCATTTATGCAGGATCTTCTGTTCAAGCTGCTGGGGCCCATGCCATTAGGCGAGGCATATAATCTGGAGAGAGCCCACCAGGCATTAAGGGAGGTGCCACCACCTGGAGCCAGGCCCCGAGTGATAATCATGCGTTTTCTCAACTATAAGGAGAAATCATATGTATTGCTTACTGCTAGGCAAAATAAAATGTTACAGCGGAACGGCGCTCCGCTCTGGCTATTCCAAGATCAAACGTCAGCGATTAGAGAGAAGCAGAAAGCATATGTTGAAATCAAGAAGAAGCTTTACTTGGCAGGAATAAAGTTTCATCTGCAATATCCAGCAACCCTGGTGGTGCGGTTGCACTCAGGGGAGAAGAGGTTTCTAACCACAAAAGATGCTCTCGAGGGGTTGCGAGTGGAACTCCCAGATTTGTTCAAGTCAGTGTAGCTAACTGAGCCTAATAGGGAGGACCATGCTTTCTTTGATGGGATTTGGCGGGAGTGGGAGCAGGGATTATCAGACTGGGGTAGTTATTCAATGGTTGTAGTTTGTTGGAGAGGGGGTGGACTGGGGGACTAATAATGGGTTTGGAGAGAGAATTCCCCACTATATAGGGGTCAGTAGTAATTTTAGGGTTTCCAGAGAAAAGCAGCCCTGAGTGGGGTGTGACACTATAACATGGCCACATAAGGCAAAAGCAATTGGTACCTCGGGCACGATCTCAGGGTGAAGGAATGGGGTGAATATAGATCCAGAAAATGGGGATGAGAGGCCCCCAATCTCCCCTGCTGGATACGAGGATATTTAGTGAGATCGCTAGTTAGAGAAGAATAGTCACGTAAGTTTTTAGGATAATAGGAGGCGGGAGGGAGAATTTGATCTACCCTAACAGGTAGGGGAAGGAATGGGCTACAGCTGTTATTAGTGGGGAGCAAAGTGTGAGATATGGGAGGGGCCGCATAAGACAAAGGGAAATAAAGATATTGAGAAATGAATGCCTTCGGCACTATAGGCATGGTGAGTCATGAGCAAGGATTTGGAGCTACTCAGGCAAGGGAGGGAGGGGCAGCACAGAATGGGTTCATTCATGACTCATGATTCAATATTTGTAGGTGGTCGATCTTTGGATCGGAGTTTAAGGGATGGGAGGGGGTGGGGGTAGGAAAGAGAGAGAGTCCCTTATGGAGAGTAATTTGGGAGCAGACATGGAGCAGATAGAAAAAGCTGATATAATTAAACTGTTTGGAGGTTATCTCAATGTCAAGTATTAAAATAATTTCTTGGAATGTTAAGGGCCTCGGGGTAAATGAAAGAGAATGTTGAATTTGAGGCATATTGAATTAATGGGGCTTATGTGCTGCTTTGCAAGAGACTCACTTGCTGACGGAGGAACTGAAAGGGCTTAAGAGAATATGGGTGGGGCAGGTATATGGGGTAGGTAGGGATAGAGCTGCAGGAGGGGCAGTGATATTAATAAGGAAATCATGTCCATATGAGGTGGCGCAAGTCAATGCAAGGGAAGATAGCAGAGGAATATATATCTCGGGCATACTATTGGGTAAGTCAATTTTGGTGGCTTCTATATATGGCCCAACACCTCCGGACCTGGAGTTCTTTGCCTCTATTGAAGGGGATATAGCGGCTCTCCCTTCACCTTTACTAATTCTGGTGGGGGACTGGAATGCCTGCTTAAGTAATCGTGAGGATAGAATTCCACCATCCGGAGGACCTATGTCCAAGGCCCAGGTGTTCTTGAACAGACCCCTCAAGGTGATGGCATTGGTAGATCCTTTTAAGATGTTCTCGAAGGGGGGCATGAGTATGACTTTTTACTCGGCAGCCCACAAGGGTCAATGCTGAATTGATTTTTTTCTGGTAAATGCAGAGGTGATCGGGGAGATTAAAGAAATGATAACAGGGGTAGAATTTATTCGGATCACTCTCCCATCCAAATAGTGTGGGGACCTAGACCCGCTCCACCCAGACCGTATAGGTGGAGGCTGAATGATGCCCTGCTGGCAGAGCCCCTGGTGCAAGATAGGTTGGAAGAGGTGCTGTTGGAGTTCATGCATCAACAAGTGCCTACAATGCAAAATAAAAAACTAACGTGGCCTGCCTGTAAGGTAGTATATGGGTGGCCCAGGTATTGCACTCACAGAGAAATAGACAAAGAAGAGCAAAAGAGGAGTTTATACTGGGGCAACTGATTCACTGACACCATTAAAAGGGTCTTCTGGGGAGGTCAATATGGAACTTAAATATTTAAGGGAGGAGCTAGGGGATATTGCTAACAGTAAAATAGAATTTTGGTTAGAGCAAATTAATGCCAGATACATGATGCAGGGAGATGTCCTGGGGTGGCTATTGGTGGCTAGATTTAGGGAATGGGAAGCAAGTAGAATGATTACCTCCATCTGTTGAGGGGAAAACTCTTAACTGATTCACAAGAGATGGTGGAGGCATTTGCCTCATATTACCAGGGAATTTACTGGGCTGGAGACCTTGTGGGGGAGAGGGAAATTGAGAGTTTTTTGGAGGAGATATCCCTGCCAGCTTTAGACCCAATACAGGCTAAGGAGTTGGCGGCTCCAATTAGGGTGTCGGAGATTATGGAGGTAGTGCAATCGCTACCTGTGGTAAAACACCAGGGCCAGATGGTCTTACCACCAAATTTTATCAAGTACATATACAAACTATACTTCCTATGCTTCAGGAGTTGTTCCAAGCCCTAATGCAGGAAGGGGTACCTAATCCTCCGCTGTACCAGGCATATATTACTTTGATTCCCAAACCAGATAAACCCAGGTATATCCCCGGAAATTATAGACCCATAGCTTTAATGAATCAGGATATTAAGATTCTTATAAGAATCCTAGCAAATAGATTGTTGCATGTTGCCCCTAGTTTAATTAATCAGGAACAAGTGGGATTTATGCCGGGGAAGGGGGGCACATGATGCCCTTAGGAAGTTACATCATATATTGAGCTATGTGCCCGACTCCCAGTTACCCCTATCGCTGATATAGTTAGACACAGAGAAGGCTTTTGATAGGGTCTCTCACCCTTTCCTTTTTGCTATTATGAAGTGGATGGGATTCCCGGAGGGTATCCTTAGGGACATTAGGAATCTATATGCCGCGCCAACGGCTAGGGTACTATGTAATGGGTACCTCTCATGAGAAATACAACTAGAAAATGGGACTCGACAGGGTGTCCGCTGTCGCCAATACTCTTCAATATTTACCTGGAACCCTCTGAGGGCTATTAATAGAGATGTGCATATTAAAGGAATTAAATTAGGGGAAGGAACTGAAACTTTCAGTCTTTAGAATGAAATATTGCTGCATTTAAAGGAGCAGCAGTTAGTTTCAAGAGAGCAGCAGAGGTAATAGAGCATTTTTAGGGTCTCCGACTATAAGCTGAATTTAAATAAGACTCAAGTCCTCCTCTGACACCCCATGTTACCAGGGCTGATTTTATACCGCTACAAATACAATGGCAGATAGATAGAATAAAGTATTTAGGTATCTGGATCACGCGGACCTGGAAAGGGGGCAGAAATTAATATGGGAATTATATTGGTACTAAGGGACGAATAAGATGGAATAAATTTCTTAAATTTTACTGCTCGACTGGGCCTTATAAAGATGAACATATTACCCTGCTTGTTATACCCGTGTATTTGGCCCCATATAGCATTCCCATAAATGGTTCAATACAACCAAGAGATTAATCTTGGTTTTCTATGGAAGGGTAGGCCTCCTAGATTAAAATACAACAGTTCATGCTACGCATAAAAAGGGAGGGGTTCAGCTTCCGACCTTCATCTGTATTATGTGGCTGGCCAGCTGGGTTTGATGAGTCGATGGGTTAAGGAGCTGAATGGGGAGCTATAATCCAACCTGGCTTCAATTAGAGAAGCAAAAGTTTAGAGATTCAGGCCTTGATCCGGAAGCAATGCTGTATGCTAATCTGGGGAACATTTTTAAAAAGAGCTATGGGAACCCAATTGTGAAAACGGCAGATGCGTGGTGGTCCTTCCTATCCCCTGTGCAGAGAAGGGGCCAAATGAGGACTGGAGACCAGCCTATTCTAGGCAACCCTAACTTTGTAATTTGGAATCGGGTAGTTAAACAGCGGTGGGCTAGCCAGATGCTAGGTTTGAATCTTAGGGAAATTGTTCAGGGTAATAGAGTGGTCTTACCGGCATGATGCGATGGAATGCCCTTTTTTCAAAGATTACAAATTAAGCATATGGTAGAGAGGGCATTGAAGAAGCTGGGGTATACGGATACTGTTTTCCTGGGGATGCTTAAGGAGGTTGATCCAAGAGTTCTCCTCTTGCAAATTTATAAAGTGGTATTGGATTTCCAGCCAAGTTTTGTTAGGAGGGTTACATATTGGGAAAAATTGATGGTTCCTCGGCAGCTAGATTGGGATAATATCTGGGAAAGCAGCAAGTACAATATTATACCCAAATATAAAAGTATGCATGCACTTTTATTGTGTCCAATTTGTATTTACCCCTGTGAAGCTATGTGACAGAAACCTGAGACAGACAGACCTGTGTTTTAGGTGAGGCGGAGTAAGGGATTTATTACATGTGATCTGGGGCTGTAGTAAAATATCGCCACTCTGGGGGGAAATTAAAAGGCGTATGGACCCAGTGTTGGATTATTCAGAATTTATAACACCAGAGATATGTGTTCTGGGTGATTAGTCCCAAATCTTGGGTGTTATGCCTAAGTACCACCTCTCCTTGATGACGGCGGTAGTTAAAGGCTTCTTATTAAAACATTGGAAAGATTATCAAGTTTATCATTATGGTCAATGGGTAAAAGATTTAATGGGGATGCTGAGTAAAATAAAGAGATATTTGTACATGGAGGAGAGGTGAACTATACGTTAAATGATGGGCGGCATTAGATGCAGTTTATTCTGTGCAGATCACAAATGGGTAAGCATAGGCTGTCTGTTGGATGGTGAAGAGCAGATGGTAATTATCCTAGATTGTGAAGATGCTCCTTTTTTTCTCTGGTCTTAATTGCAACTATGTAGAGACAACTTAGATTTATGTATATTGATAGTTGTAGATTGGATAAAGGTCTGCTGATTCTAAAGGGGCATGGGGACTCTCTCTTTCCGGGAACACAGATGGGTGCCACCCTTAAGGGGAGGGCTTTAGATTTTAGGAGGAGCTTTGAGGTTGCTTGGAGATTATTAATGTATGGGGATTTAAAGGTATCACAGATGGGGTAAATAGATATATATGCTCATTGCGATAAAGTACAGAATATATGAGAGCTTAAGCCAGTCTCGGGGGTGGCTACCCGCTGTGACTGTAAATAGAGGAGTTGTATATAGTTTGCACTGTCAGTTTGAGGCTGTGCACCCTGGCTTCACCAGGTATCTGTATGTTTGTTTGTTTATTTGTGAAGGTTATTTATGGAAAATGAATAAAGATGGTTTACAAAAAAAAGGAAGAAAAGAGGGTGGGATTACCCACTTTCCAATCAGAAAATGGGGATTGTTGAAAAGGGGTTGGCACAGTGACATACTCCAGTTAAGGGATAAGTGTTTCTGTACCTGACAGAGGGTCCAGAGGGACCAACCTAATGGGGAATTTACAGTGACTGGGAGATGGTGAGGAGCTGGTATACAAGATTGGGAGGGAGAAGTAAGTTCTGTGTACCATTCCCTTTGATTTTGACCCAGATGGGAAAGTATGAATGGGTCCGATCAATGGTTGGGTCATCCACCCAATTGGTCAGCTTACTGATGTGCTGGGCCCCATAATAGGTAAGAGGAAGGATAGCAAGGCCTCCCTTAATTTAGGTGCAGTAAGCTTAAATCTTCTTACACAGTTATTGCCCCATACAAATTTGTTGAATATACTCTGTAGCTGTCTGAACCAGGTTTTGGGAAGAAAGTAGCCTAACATACCCATGGGATAAAGGATCTGTGGAAGGGCATTCAATTTAAGGACATTGAAATGCCCCCAAAGGGACAGAGGGAGAGTGAACCACCTGTCTAGGTCTGATTTAAGAGTGTAAATTAGTGTGCTGAGATTCTCCTTCAGCATTGAAGAAGTATTCCTGGTGACATGAATCACCAAAAATGTCAGGGAGTGTGGGGTCCAGGTCAAACCCAAGTCTAAAAGCTCAGCCCACATAATATGATGATTAAGGGAGAAAATCTGGGATTTAGAGAGGTTAAGTTTGGAAGAGGAGACAGCAGGGAATAAATTCAATTCCTCGAGTAAAGCACTGATTGTGGAGGTGGGATTTTCAACATGTAGTAATATATCATCCGCATAGGCTGAAAGAAGATATCTTTTACCTTCAATTTGAATTCCAGTCAGATTAGCAGAACCATTGAGTCTGCTGATAAGAGGCTCAATATAGAGATCAAACAAAAGGGGAGAAGGAAGACAACCCTGACAGGTTCCTCACTGAAGGGGAAAAGGGGAGAGAGAGAAGACCATTACACCACACCCTGGCTGTTGGACCTGAGTACAGTATCTTGACCCACTGAATAAAATCATTGGGAATTCCAAAACTGGTGAAGGAGGAAAATAGAAAGTTCCAGAAGACTCTATGAAATGCTTTTTCAGCAACAAGGGAAACCAAGGCAGCTGGGACCTCAGAATCCCTCGATGCCAAGAAGAGATGCAGAAGTTTCCTCATATGATCTCCTGAGGAGCGACAGGCCATGAAGTCAACCTGGTCGCACCTGATAAGAGCTCCCATAAGCAGGGCCAGCCGGGCCGCCAGAATTTTAGCTAAAATTGTACTGTCTCAATTGAGCAAAGAAATTGGACAATAATTGTCGGGGAGTAGGGGATCCTCACTGGGTTTGGGAATAAGGGTTATAAGGGCTTCTGAAAGGATTGGTCACTCATTCCCTTGTCAAACCAAAATTGAAGACCTGTGCTAGGAATGGAGCTATCTGGGCACAGCATTGTTTATATAAATTAATAGAAGACTATCTGGACCCAGAGCTTTGTTGGAAGGTAAAAGCTTAATTGCTCGTTCTACCTCTGAGACAGTAATTGAAGACCCAAAATCCACAGCCTGCTGGGGTGGTAGGGTGGGCAGTTCAATTGAGTTCAGATAGTGAAAGATACTATCTGCCCTAGGAGCACTGGAATCATCAACTTCATAGAGGGCTTTAAAGTAGGTACCAAGAAGGGCAACAATACTCTTAGGATCAGTAACAATATCCCTAGGAGGCTGACGACGCTGGGATGAACCTGGTGGCCTCAGCTTGTCGGAGCCTGATGGCTCAGAAGCTTCCATGCTCACTCACCTGACTCTAAATAACTCATCCTAGTATGATGGAGGGAGAGTTTGGCTTTTTGGGCCATTAGATCTACATATTGGGAATGGAGCTGGTATAACTTGGTCCATTCGGAGTCGGGGGAAGCGTGGTGTAAAGAGTGCTCTAGGAGTTTAACATCTCTTAAGATGGAGTTCAACTGGGAAGCATTCTGCTTAGAATGGATGGAAGCCAGACGGATAAAATCCCCCCAGAGTGCACATTTAAGTGCAGCCCAAACAAGGTTGACACAGGTCACAGAGCCTATATTAGACTCAAGGAATGAGGTAATCAAATTCTTAACATGTTCGAGCAAAGAAGGTCTTTTAAGCAATTGTGTATTTAGGCTCCACAGTGAGTCACTCTTAAGCCCCGGGCCAAGAAGGAGGGATACACTGATGGGGAGTTTTCAGACAGAGCTCTAGGATGGATGTCAGCCTCCAAGACTCCTGGGAGGGAGGGAGGCCAAACTGAGTAAAAAATAATCAATATGGGAAAAGGATTTATGCAGAGGAGAAAAGTATATATATTGTTGATCTGAGGGGTTTAGGGTGCGCCACACATCCAATGTCTCAGTGCCTGCCATAAGGTCTCTGACTGCTCTTTGGGCAGGAGATAAACCTACTTTTTTATAGTCAGAGTAATCAAATTCAGATTGGAGAACTACATTCCAGTCCCCTCCAAGTATGGTGAGCTTAGGGAGGTGAACAGGTATAAGAGACTTCAGCTCGATGAAAAACTGCAGTGTCTCTACATTAGGGCCTTAGATGGAGCCCATAACTATGGGAAATGCCTTGAGGGTGCCCTGAGGTATCACATATCGCCTCAATGGATCCCACCATTCCTGGGTCAAAACAAAAGGGACAGATTTGGCAACAAGGATAGTGGTGCCTCCCCGTCTAGAAGGAAGCTTCAGCACCAAAAGCCTGTCCCACCCAAAGCCTCCATAAAGTAGAGCATCCTCTCATTTAAGGTGGGTTTCTTGGAGACAGACCACATGAGCCCTTAGTTGATGAAGAGGTTTTAGTACCATGGTTCATCTACAGTGGTGCTGGGCTCTTTAATGTTCCAACTAAAGAACTTGTATTGACTACCCATGGAATACTTCCAGTGAGGAGGTATAGTGAGCCAGTTCCATAATATCATAGGAAAGTTCTAAGAGGCAGGCACTCCGTCATAAACAACTGACATGTCAGGCATAAGAACCCCTGTCCCCCAAGCATCCCAGCTAAAATAATCAAAAAAAATCAGAACAATAACCCCCCCTCTCCGAGCCACCCCCAGCCTCCTACCCACAATAAATGAAACCCCAAAGACCCCACTGCCATCCCCAGTCCAAAAGACTTTACCTTCTCCATCTTTCTGGTCATAATGAAACACATCCCTTCCTGTAAAGACACCCCACACACATTCCCATCCCCTTTTAAACAGTACTAACTCAATAAGGTCATTAAGATGAACATCAAAGGTTGAAAAGATTAGTCTTAACTAAACATCCAACAAACAGTGTAGTAAACAATGAGATTAAAGAACAGCATTTAAAGTTAACAATGTCCCAATGTCAGACTGTTTCAGTGCAGTCAACAATAACTAAGATAGGCTTAATCCCATTAAATATCATGGGAGGATAAAGAAAAGAAAGAGTATGCCAACTTCAGAAATGGGTCTGCATCCTAAGTCCTGTAAAGTATCAAAGAATCAGGGTTGAGTGTACAGCACATCATGGCAGGGGTTTTTGCTCTGCAGATGAGAATAACAGATGAGTAATTATTGCTGAACACCCACTAATGATTGAACATAAGAAAAGCACTGAGCAACAGAATATAAGTCACATAAGTCTAAATAACACATTCAGAGGAATGGTCCTGATAATAGGCCAAGGGATACTAGATGGTAACCATGGCCGGTACTAATGTTATTATGAAAATAAAACATGGGAAAACATCCATAACTGATATGATTGGGAAGTGGGTGGACAGTTAGCGGCATAAATTGCAGTTCGGCAGGAGAAAAGGTGCAACTTCCTTGATGAAATTCAGACCTGTCCCAGCAAGATCTCCAGGGGTGTATATAGAGAGTTGTCCAGGGAATCTAGGAGTCATCAAACCATGAGTCAGGGCAGTAGAGAGAAATACCAGGTTATATAATGCCAACTGTGAGCTGAATGATGAAAGCTGGAATCACACATTGAAAAGGCACAATGAAAATCTACAGTCTTTGCTCATCATGATGATTGGAAAAGCCTCTGCAAAGGTTCCAGTGAAGCAAAGTGATGGGTCTGCCATTAGGTGGAGCCCTGAGGCCAGAAAAACAAAGAGAGACTTGGTAACCAGCGGATGCACTGGTGCACCACCCTTGTCAACCCAAACAACAGTCGAGGGGATCCAACTGTCAAAATTTGCAAATCACGCAGGGCAGAAGGTCAGAAAACATAGCAAAAGTCTCTCTTACTGAGTTGATGACCTCCACATGAAAATACATCAGGGATCCATTACTTACTTAACTTAAATAAGTCTGGGTACAATGATTTTAGCATGCTGTTAGCTTGTTCAGGAGAGTCATAGCTGTACCAGGTGCCTGAGTGCAGTACTTGTAAAGTTGCTGGATATCTCATATGGAATTTCACCCCAGCAGCTACTAATTTAGAAACTATCGGGTGCATCTCAGTCCTCTTCATTCGGACTGACTTAGGGGAGGTCCTGAGCAACTCTTATAAGGTGTCCTTCCCATTGAAGCTCTTGTACTTCTCTCAATTTATTAAGAATGTACTGCTTGTCTAGAAAATTTAGCAGTCTAAAGATAAATGGTCGTGGAGGAGATCCTGTGGTAGGAGCAGGCTGAAGCGATCTATGTGCCCACTCAATTATGTACTCAGGCCATTGGGGAAGAGCCAGTGATCTTTTGCAGAACTTCTGGATAAAAGGAACTGGAGCTCGACCCTTTCTCACCCTCAGAGACCAAGGATTGCAAGGTTGTTCTTCCAGGACCTTCCCTCAAGATCCACAAGCTTCTCCTCCTTCGCCTTGATCCGGTGTCTCAGCTGGGCCATATCAGGATCTACTCTAGCTCGCCAGTCATCCAATGAGGAGATTCTTGCTTCATTGTCTCTGGTACACCTGGTGATGAGGTCCAGTGAGAGCCTGATATTTTGAAAGTCGTGAACCAGAGTGTCCGGTGCAGTTTGAAAAGGAGTCAGGCCTTCCAGGAATTTGGTCTCCGTAACTACAGCCTGAGTAGTCGTGGTAGGACTTGTCCCAGGGCCTGCGTTTTGCAGTGTTTTCTCATGTCAGTGTTGTAGGAAGAGAGTGATGTGGTAGGGGATCATGATGCAGTAGGGGCTCCTTCATTTCCATCTCCATTCTGGTTAGTTTTTTACCCAGCAGGGTCGATGATGGTTTCATGAGCTCACGACGTGCCAGGATTGATATATTTAAGTTGAGTTAGCACAAAAGAAGTAAAATTATAAGCGGGGGAAGAGGGAGTAGTGGAAGGAGAGTCTGCTTAGGCAGCCATCACATGACCCTCTCAAATTAAGATATTTTTACATAATGCAGCACTAGGGAAGTAAATTATCTTTGGGTGTGAAAATACCTTTTACCTACTGTTTGACTGAATATTTGGTATTCATCAACAAAATACTTGGGACAAGGTATTTAGTATTTGGGCGACTAATCAAACAGGATCTAGCCAGAACTGATAGGGCTGTGAAGAGCTACCAAATGACCAAAGTTACACATGTGCATAGAAATTATTCAACACCCAGTTATAACTTGGCCATTTTTTGGAGGTGTTGCACCAAATTTTCAACATGGCCTTTTTTGGACCCCTCCTCAAGAACAGTGTCAGTGTCATTTTGTTCACTTGCTCTGAAAGGTGATTTTTCAGAGCAAATGTGCTCTTCTGCACCACAGGTGTGAAAACATGGTTTGGGCAGGTTATGGAAAATGACAGCTATACTGCTTTGAAGGAGGTGTGAAAAAATGGCAATGTTGAAAATGTGGAGTGACAATATTAAAAACTGGTGAAGTTAGGAGCGTGCTTAGAAACTGCACAATGTACCCTCATAACACAGTTATTTTTTGGAATTTTTTCACCAGCTTTGCAACATGGGATTTTGGGACTCCACTTCATGAACAGTGGCACTGTCCTTTCATGAATCAGTCCCAAAAGGTGATTCTTGTGCAGTGATTGGGAAATCACCTTTTGGGACCGAGTAACAAAATGACAGTGACAGTTTTTATGAGCTTGGATCCCAAGAACCCCATGTTGACAATTTGAGGAAAAAATTCTAAAAAATGGCTGCGATATCAGTATAAGTTGAAAACTCCATTGAATGACATTATAGCAGTCTTACCTTTGATTTTTCAGTTCATGGTTCAGCTTTGAAGAGCGCAGATGTGTCCTGGTCCAGAGAAGATGACAGCACTGACTTCTGGAGGTAAGTACAGGGTAAGGGCGTGTGGAGAGGTGGGTGCTCAGTGGGAAGGTGTAGATGGGGGAGGGGGACTGCAGCAATGATGAGGGACTGTTTTCTTGGTTACTGGGAGAAAATTTTTGTTTAAGAAAGTCTAGGGTAATGACGGGGGACCATTTTCTGTTTTATAGAAAAAAGAAACATTTGGGCACACTTGGGTGGGCTTCCAGTGTGCCACATGACTGGGGGGTGTACACATGGGGATTGCACACCTCCAATGTTGGCAGCAGTGGGTGGAGGGGAGGAAAGAAAATTAGGCACATGGGGGTGGGCATGCAGTGTGCCACATGAGTTTGGGGGTGCACAGAATGCCATGGAGCTGGAGGTAGCTGATACAGGGATTGGGACCCCGATGTCAGTGGGCAGAAGAAAAACTTTGGGCCACAGAGCTGGCAGCAATGATGTACCTGAACATGCACAATACTTTGGATATGCAGTTGCAATGAATGGCATCTTGTCATACATGACGATGCCAGCAGAAGTGTGTATGCACGTGAGACACCCATGCACAGTTCATGGCATGGAATGCAGAATTCACTGCTGAAATCATGCGGCTGTTATTCCAAACCAGGCAATCGTGGCAGAGGGTTTCAAGCGCCATTGGGCATTCAGAAGGATACTTCCAAATGTCCAATGGAAGGTTCCATGATCGGCCACTTTCAGAGCTATGATCCCAATAGGGCTGTAGGCTCCACCCACAGCCCTAGAAAAAGAAAGGAAAACAAAAACTAAGCAGCTCCCCACTCCTTTCCGTACCTCAAATCCCAAATCTTCAACTCCTGTCCCCCTACCACCTGTCATAATCCCAATCCCACCTTCCTCCCCAGCATCAACTATTATTAAAATGTGTAAATTAACAAAAACAAACAAAAATGATGGGCAGCTTTCTCCCCCTAGCACCGACCCCTTACTAAATATGTATAATAAAAAAAATCCCACAATGGGCAACCTGCACAACTTACCCTCCTCCATTTCTGGTGTCCTTCTCATGAGTGAAAGCACTCACACATTTGATTCCTCTGTAATAGTAAAACCAATTGATTACATGGGGGAATGGTCCTGGAATCACTCATCTTCTTTTCCAGTGGCCAAAAATATGACCATCATACTGTATGGCATTTCATCAAAATTTCAGCCCCCCCACTTCCAAAATATCCACAGTATTGATATAATGTAAGGAATGCCTTTTACTGATGGCTGGGGATGCCAATATAAGCCAAAGTGGGCTTTCTAATCAATTTTGTTGGCTCCCTTAAAATATGGATTTCCATTAGAATGAGCATATTTTGGGTCAAGGCATGGAAAAGGACCCCCAGAATGGGAAAGTGCAGTCATAAAGTTCCTTGCAGCCCATGTAGTAATATCACATGAGGCAGCAATTGCCAATACAGAAGACCTCTTTAAGTACTGCAAGAATAATTTCAGCAGGGAGCCTGCCACTGAGAGGTATAGTCACTTCATTTGTATGTTCTTTTGGACTGGTAATAATGACATCAAATGAAAAGTTCTATCAGAGATTAAAACAGTGCAAGGCACCCACACAATTCAAAATGTTAAGTTAGTGGTGGTAGATTGGGTTGCAACCAGAAACTACTTATGTTTCTGCATGCCCTGACAAAATGGAGATCTGCCATGTGAGAACATGAGGTATGTTGAACCATGGAAGGTGAAGACACCCACAAATGTCCCTTTTCTGTGCTCAGTGCTAATTCACATACTGCATACTAAGGATGGCCTTGTGCTAAGATCTGATGCCACCAAACCCAGTGGCCATACCAGTGACATTATTTCCACTCTCTACAAATCCCATGGTCATTCAAATGTCAACTAATCAGCAAGACAAGACAGTGGATTGCTGAATGATCAAGTACCTGGAACTTTGGCAGACTTGATAGCCTCCCAAAGTGGTCACATCAAGCTCATGTGTGTTGCTGTGTCATATAAGACCAGCATACATACTGATAAGGAACTTACCATCAGCCCAATTACAAATTAACACATTTTATGCAGTTTACTATTCAAAGCCATTTTATATCAAAGCCATTTTATATCAGTCATATAATGGACACAGATGCAGTAAAACAACTGTACTCATTCAAGTTTCTTCATCAGTGAGATGATGTGATATTTACATGGCCACAGTATCAAGACCATGACAGAGTAGACCAGAGAAGAATAGTTTATGGTCCTATAAAGTTTGGGGACATGGCAGCTTTAAAATTAAGATGGAAGAACTGAAGGAAATCCTTGAAAGGTATCAAAGACTAAGACAACAATTGGATAACTGTGCATCCACGTTATCAGAGTCCATCACCAGGGATGCTTGTAGGAATTAATGTATATATGTTTGCTAATATTCAAGGCAGACAAGGCAAATATATTCATTAGAAATGTGTCTATGATTAGTTTTACCTAAAGTTTTCTTGAGAAAATTGATGATTTGTAAACTGACATTGCACAAAATGATGCCCCTGTTACGTTCACCCTTGATTTCACCCAAACATGTTAAGTGTTGTGCCAGATGCTGTTCTGAGTCAGGAATTCAAAGAATCAAATCAATCCAAAAATGTCAACATATTTTACCTTCATTCACAGAAACGTTTTAACTAACTAGATTTATCTTCATGACCAGAATATTTTGTTCATTCTTCCACCTTTGCACATTACATAGTTGTGTAATATTGAACAGAACATCACAGCACAGTTGACGTTTTTGTCACTCTTCTAAATAGTTTTTATTTTTCTACTGTATGTTGTTATATTTTATATATCATGTGATGAATAGAAAACTTTTAGTAAAATTGTTTGAACATAAATGGTTGTTTGGTGTCCCTTGCTACATGTGAAACCATAACGATGCTTTTTCCTCATGCCCCTTTATTACCTCACAAGTCCCCATATTCACTTGTGAGCCACACATCTTAAAATGCATATCAAAAGTTCTCTGCAGTGTGTTAAGAAAATAGACACTTGTATCACACTTACAAGTTATACGTGCAGATTTAAAGTCACTTTTTCTCATGTCCTTAAAAATAGTTATGTCACAACATGTTCATTTTAAGGGGTGAGGAGCAGCATCTAAAATGAATAACAAAATACATCTACTGTGGATTTTCAAATGGACCCTCATGCCACACTTTGGAACCCTTTTTACGGATACTGTTTTCTCCTGGGGATGCTTAAGGAGGTTGATCCAAGAGTTCTCCTCTTGCAAATTTATAAAGTGGTATTGGATTTCAGCCAAGTTTTGTTAGGAGGGTTACATATTGGGAAAAAATTGATGGTTCCTCTAAGCTAGATTGGGATAATATCTGGGAAAGCAGCAAGTACAATATTATACCCAAATATAAAAGTATGCATGCACTTTTTATTGTGTCCAATTTGTATTTTACCCCTGTGAAGCTATGTGACAGAAACCTGAGACAGACAGACCTGTGTTTTAGGTGTGAGGCGGGAGTAAGGGATTTATTACATGTGATCTGGGGCTGTAGTAAAATATCGCCACTCTGGGGGGAAATTAAAAGGCGTATGGACCCAGTGTTGGATTATTCAGAATTTATAACACCAGAGATATGTGTTCTGGGTGATTAGTCCCAAATCTTGGGTGTTATGCCTAAGTACCACCTCTCCTTGATGACGGCGGTAGTTAAAGGCTTCTTATTAAAACATTGGAAAGATTATCAAGTTTATCATTATGGTCAATGGGTAAAAGATTTAATGGGATGCTGAGTAAAAAGAGATATTTGTACAT
The DNA here is from genome assembly GCA_016271365.2 of Neoceratodus forsteri. Classification (NCBI taxonomy): domain Eukaryota; kingdom Metazoa; phylum Chordata; order Ceratodontiformes; family Ceratodontidae; genus Neoceratodus; species Neoceratodus forsteri. The sequence goes on along the minus strand of CM057450.1, from coordinate 852,019,472 downwards.
GGGGAGAGGTGAACTATACGTTAAATGATGGGCAGCGTTAGATGCAGTTTATTCTGTGCAGATCACAAATGGGTAAGCACAGGCTGTCTGTTGGACGGTGAAGAGCAGATGGTAATTATCCTAGATTGCGAAGATGCTCCTTTTTTTCTCTGGTCTTAATTGGAGCTATGTAGAGACAACTTAGATTTATGTATATTGATAGTTGCAGATTGGCTAAAGGTCTGCTGATTCTAAAGGGGGCATGGGGGACTCTCTCTCTTTCCGGGGAACACAGTCGGGTGCCACCCTTAAGGGGAGGGCTTTAGATTTTAGGAGGAGCTTTGAGGTTGCTTGGAGATTATTAATGTATGGGGATTTAAAGGTATCACAGATGGGGTAAATAGTTATATATGCTCATTGCGATAAAGTACAGAATATATGAGAGCTTAAGCCAGTCTCGGGGGTGGCTACCCACTGTGATTGTAAATAGAGGGGTTGTATATAGTTTGCGCTGTCAGTTTGAGGCTGTGCACCCTGGCTTCACCAGGTATCTGTATGTTTGTTTGTTTATTTGTGAAGGTTGTTTATGGAAAATGAATAAAGATGGTTCACAAAAAAAAGGAAGAAAAGAGGGTGGGATTATCCACTTTCCAATCAGAAAATGGGGATTGTTGAAAAGGGGTTGGCACAGTGACATACTCCAGTTAAGGGATAAGTGTTTCTGTACCTGACAGAGGGCCCAGAGGGACCAACTAATGGGGGAATCTTTAAGGCGACTGGGGAGATGGTGAGGGAGCTGGTATACAAGAGCCAGGAGGGAGAAGTAAGTTCTGTGTACCAATTCCCTTTTGGTTTTGACCCAGATGGGAAAGTATGAATGGGTCCGATCAATGGTTGGGTCATCCACCCAATTGGTCAGCTTACTGATGTGCTGGGCCCCATAATAGGTAAAGAGGGAAGGGATAGCAAGGTTCTCCCCTTAATTTAGGTGCAGTGTTTAACGTAGCCTCTTCACACAGTTATTGCCCCACAAATTTGTTGAATATACTCTGTAGCTGTCTGAACCAGGTTTTGGGAAGAAAGTAGCCTAACATACCCATGGGATAAAGGATCTGTGGAAGGGCATTCAATTTAAGGACATTGAAATGCCCCAAAGGGACAGAGGGAGAGTGAACCACCTGTCTAGGTCTGATTTAAGAGTGTAAATTAGTGTGCTGAGATTCTCCTTCAGCATTGAAGAAGTATTCCTGGTGACATGAATCACCAAAAATGTCAGGGAGTATGGGGTCCAGGTCAAACCCAAGTCTAAAAGCTCGGCCCACATAATATGATGATTAAGGGAGAAAATCTGGGATTTAGAGAAGTTAAGTTTGTAAGAAAATACAAAATACATCTACTGTGGATTTTCAAAATGGACCCTCATGCCACACTTTGGTAACCCTTTTTATGGAGTTTCTCATATATACATATATTTTTTTAAATAAAAAACTGCATTAATGCATCAATTAGGATTCAACTTAATGCAATAAAAGTAGGAAAATGTGTTGTTAGGGTTTCTAGCCTTAGCTCCCCATCCCCCCAACAGCAAAAGGACAAGATCACACAAGCAACCACAGACAGCCATCATCAGGTAAGAAAAACAAATTACAACTTGTTCCAGATGTCACAAATGCATGTAGCACTGATGTGCTACCTTTGTTGCTTTTTGTGTACTGTCTGCACACCATAAGACATACACAGTCAATTGTCATTGCAGATAGGAATCCATACTACTCAAATCACAACACTGATTCTGTGTGCAGAAACACAGGCCCCTGTAGCCAGAGATACAGATCAGTGATACCCAAATTGTAAGAGTTATTTTTTCTGCAGAAGCACAGGCCCCTATCAGTCCAGTGCTTCTGTAGTCTCAGGTACTCATGCACACTGTAAGACATACCAACACTTGATGGGCCTGCACTTCTGTATCACAGGTGTAAGACATACTCACAGGCCACTAGTGGCAGAAACACAGGCTCCACAAAATCCATGATACAAAAATTGCTACAGTTATTCTGCCTGCAGAAGCGCAGACCCCAGAAGGGCCTCTGCCTCTTAAGTCATAGGTGCAAGACATACACACCAACTTCTGGCTCCAGAAGGGGAGGCCTTGTGGGGCCTGCAGTTATGTAGCCAAAAGAACTGTTGAAATATGGGTATTATGGTTTCTGCAGCATATCTAGAAATTGTTTAAGAGGGTAGCATTTTTCTACTTAAGCTTCTACGTATATAAAAACATGCTCTAGTGGATCATACTAGTGATGTACATTGTACAGCATGCATGAGTACTCTCTGGCTGCAGAGGCACAGGATCCATGGGTTTCTAGCTGCAGAAGTGTTGGCCTCACTTCCACAGCCGTAGTACTCATGCACGCTGAAAGACATACACACAGGTATGGCTACATAGGTAGAGGCCCCTATGGAGCCTGTGCTTATGCAGTGGCAGATACAAATCCACAAAGACATAATATCAGCGCTATTGCATTTGTGTCATCTGGAAACAGTTGTACTGTGTGTTGTTTGTATTACATATTGATGTTTTTCTCTGCTTGTTTATGTTGTCTTGTTCTTTTGTTGCTTGGTGGATGGGTGTGGGGATTTAGGGTTGGACACCATAACACTACATTTACCTACTTTTCTTGTGTTAAGTTGAACCCTAACTGGTGCATTAACACATTTTTTCTTTTTGCAAAGAATATCCTTTCTTTTTGAGATAGTGAAATCATATCCTCATGCACACAGGTCATTTCGGGTCCTGCATAAACAGATGTAGACACAAAGGACGCTCAGGGCCCTGCATCAAGGGAATAGTCTTTATGCCTGTGAGATTGCAAGGCTCTTCTGGGTCCCGTACTTTCATGTGGCAAATGATATCAAAGATTTGTGTGGCTGCCTGGAAGCCTACAGATACAGACATGCATAGAATAGAGTCCATCTATCTGTTAATGGGCAAAACCCTCTGCCAATCACAGGTAGAGTAGTACAAAGCCCTCTGCCAAGAGAAGAGCACTTTTCACAATAGATTACTTGGGACCATGAGGGTAACCCTGAACCTACCATTTCCAGGCTAGGGGCTGGCGTTACATGACATCGCCATTCCTCCAGCCTTGGCCCATCTAGCTGGGTCACTGAGTTTGCCCCACAATAGTGAGTGGTGAGCCATGAGCCCTCACTCACTGTCTGTCAGTTTATTTACTGTAAATTTATTTTAAAGTTGCAGATTTGGGTTGAGAACAAGTTGTACTTGATGTCTGAGATCTATAGCAACCTAACTAACAGTTACATCATCACATGGCCCACATTCAAGAATCTTGTGAATATGGGTTGTGATGATGTCACTGTTAGTCATCAATGCTATACCAACCTGCTGCCTTGTGTTGTTGCTAGCCTCATGAGTTGTTTGTTTGGTCAGCTGCTCCAAGTCCCACCAACATTCTTTGCCTTAGATACCTTTGGTCCTCTTTTAGTTAGGTAAAGTTTAAAGTGTAATAGAATAGGATTCATGAACAAGGATTTGTCTGTGGTCTATAGCATCCTGACTATCTGTCACATCATCAAATTTTATGAGACAGGGAGAGAACATAAAATCTATGCTCATAATGTCCCATCCAGCATATCAGCTGGACAGTCTGAAGACCTAGTCCTTGTAGTGTTATCCAACCTCCCACCGCTCCCCCACCTACAGTTGGAGCCAATTTGGCAATGATATTTGTAGAATTGCTGGAGTCTCAAAGGCTGCTGTCAGCACACACCTTGTAAAGGTGAGAGAGAGAGACTGAGAGACAGAAACAGGTTTATTTTGCAGGAAATGGAATAAGGTCTATATTGGCCCCCACCCCTTTTAATAGCAACTGTTTCTGCTTTTAATCATGATCTTTATATTTTATTAATTTTTCTGTAAAATGTTTTACCCCGGGGAAATACTTCATTTTGATAAATTAAACAGAAATAAAATGATCACAAGAAACCTGATTACTGAAATTAACAATAACCCCTTTAAACTGACAATGTACAAAAAACATGTTTTCCTATAAATAGAGTTGAAACAGAAAGTAAGAAATATTCAGGAGATGACAAAATGGTCAAACTCACCTCCATATAAAGCATGGAGTTTTGTCCCCTTCCCAATCCTTTAAGAATTCTAGTCTCTGTCATTTTTGTAATACTGAACTTGTACTAAACAGCATCCCCTACCTCTGACCAAAGAATTTTCCACTTGGGGTACAGGGAAGGCAGGGGTGGTGAGCAGTGTGAAGGGTCAATGTTTTGTAAGTAGAGCTGGAGTCACTATGTTTACAAATTTAATGAAATTACGTTTATGACCTTTGAAAATTCAAAAAAAGGAACATTTGACTTGGTGAATTGTAGAACTATGAGCTTATTCTGTTTCACCCTATAACACAGTGTGAGATGTGGAAAGAAACTAGGGCCCAAACAACACGAAAGGATTGCAATTACCCATGAAAGTGCCAGAAGTCTTGTACACAAAATAGATGAATATAGGGTTTGGGTCACTGAATGTCTCATGATATATTGGTCCAGAAACAAATGATTTGATACCTTTATTGACCAACATGGATGTTACAGAAAAACAAAGTGCTTTAGCTGAACCAACCAGGTCCTTCTTCAGAAGCTTTGTGGCAGTTTTTCAAATATCCATACTATTAACACCAGATTATATAGAAAAGGAGAAATAATTCTCATTGGTTTAATATATACATTTAAAACATAATAGAAGATTACGTCAGAGAAGCTAATTAACACCAGTATGCCTTTAACTGAGGAGCCCAGAAGGGCAAAGGTTATCAAGAATTCTACAGCCAGAGAGTTCTTTGTCACATAATTTTAAATGTCTCTAGTATGCCAAGAAAGCATTCTAGTGATAAAAAAAAAAAACCTTGAGTAGCATTCTCTAATACATGTAAGATGAGCTCACAACTTACATTCCAATTGTCCTGGTATATTAAAGGACAGATAATGAAAGACAATTTCCTGAAATTAGGTATAACTGCAAGTTGAAAGTAAGCTCAAATTAACCTACACATATAAACATGATGCATGAAAGTATCATTTGTAAGTGTAAGTGCAAAATAAATAAATAAATAAATAATACTTGTCAAGGACCCCCAAGAAAACAAGACCATGAGCCTGATAAATGCAGATTTCAACACAGAGTCTGTGTATAACAAAATGCACAGAATCAGTCTAAGCAATCTAAATGAAAACACAAAGGAATTACACCTTTAATGAACCCCCAAGTAAATGAGATATGCATCTTAATATGAGCAGTTAAAATGTGACAGTGTGAAATCCACCCACTGACAACTAATAGAAGGAAATAAATGCACACTATATGTGAAAACTAAGTGTTCTAGCCACATAACAATTGCCCCATGCCACGCTCCACCACACATGTGTGTACATACACCACACCCCACACACACACACACACACCTGCACACCCCACACAACCACAACACACAACAAATATAGCAAACACATTCCACACACACCACACCACACCACGTACAACAAACAAAACACACATACACACCATACCCACAACACACAAAAACACAACACACACAAAACACACACATACATACATACATACATCAGTATACACACACACACACACACTCAAACGCACTCACCACAGTGTTAAGGTGAAAAGTCAACAATGTAGATAACCATAAACTTACAAAATCAAAGGCCCGCTGAAGAACTAAACTGTTTATGTCCATCTTTTAAAGTAAAGGTCTGTGTAAGTTTAAGTGGAATAATGTGTCATGTACCCAACATCAATATTCAATCCATCCGCCACCATATTGAGAAGTAAAATAAGTCTAATTTCAGAAGCCCGCCTCTGTTGTGTACTATTGAAATGTCCTTTAAGACCATCACAGACATATCTGAGGTTGAGTGGTCATCCTGGGAGAAGTGCTGGACTACTGGTTTCTCAATCATCTTGTGATTAATAGAATGTCTGTGTGAATTCATTCTAGTGCGGAGTTGTTGGCTTGTCTCCCCCACATAACCTGTGCGAGGACATTTCTTGCATTGGATAAAATAGACCACATTACTTGATGTACATGTATAATTCCCCTGTATCCTGAATAGTCTGTTTTGTGATGTAACCACACAGTCTGAAGTGGAAATGAGGTTACATGTCTTACATGTGCGTTGATGACAGGGTCGGGTACCATATGATGTCATGGTATTCTGTTCTCGTTCAGGTTGACTCCTAATAATCAGGTTAGCTAAATTAGGTGGTTGTTTAAAAGATAGTAGTGGTAGTTCTTGAAAAATACCATTAAGGGTTTCATCCTCACTAATTATTGGATGGAGATCCTTAGTAATCTTACGTAGGAGTTCAAGGTCAGGATGGTATGTGACTACTAAGGGTATTCTGTTGGTAGTCATCCGTTCCTTATATTGCAGCAGCTGTTCTCTTTGGGACCTGTGTTGCTCCACTGCTCTGTCAATTTCCTGACGAGTGTCCCTGCTCAATAAAGGTGTTTTTCAACATCGCCAGATGTGTGTCTCTGTCTTCCTCATTTGAACAGAGGTGGTGATACCGAAATGCTTGACTATATATAACAGATTTCTTTGTGTGGCTCGGTGATTACTTTTCTTTGTGAGTATCTCTGTCTGTCTGTTGGTTTCCTGTAAAGACAGGTATGTAGGGTACCATCCTTAATAGTGACAGTGGTATCCAGAAAATGTACACTTGTGGCAGAATATTCTAGAGAAAGCTTTATAGTTGGGTGGAGGTTATTAGTTCTTGGTGAAAATCTTTATGTGTCAGTGCCTCTGTCCAAATTATAAACAAATCATCAATGTAACGGAAATAAGCGAGTGGTTTATGTGTACAGTGCCTTAGAAAATCCTCCTCCAAATTCACCATAAAAAGATTAGCATACTGAGGAGCCATCCTGGTTCCCATTGTGGTTCCCATAGTTTGAACATAATGTTTACCATTAAAGCTGAAGTTGTTATGTGTCAGAATGAATTCAGTGAGTTTACCCTCAACTCCAGGGTCAATGTTGGGGTCCAATTCTTTGTCATGCAGGTATTTGAGGCAGGCTGAAATGCCATCTGTGTGTGGAATATTAGTGTAGAGGGAGGTTACATCCATCGTGGCTAAAAGGGTATCAGGTGGTAAATCCTTAAAACCAGAAAGTTTATGTAGGAAGTGAGTAGTGTCCTTGATGTAACTATCCCTTTGTATAACCAGCGGTTTGAAAATAGCTTCTACAAACCCTGATATCCCTCTGTCAGGGTGCCATTACCAGCGACTATGGGTCTACCAGGATTACCAGGCTTATGTATTTTAGGAAGCATGTAGAATGTCCCTGGCTTAGGTTCACTGGGGACGAGGTCCTTTAGTTTGTCTTGGACATGCTCTGGAAATGTTTTAATTAACTTCTGTAGTTCTCTTTATATTCTGTAGTTGGGTCACTTCCCAGTACTTTGTAGTAGGTAAGGTCACTTAGCTGCCGGTTGGCTTCCGTAATGTAATCTTCCGATTCAATATCACCACTGCTTAGCCTTTATCAGCTTTTTTATGACAATGTTATGGTTTGATTTTAGTGTTTGTATAGCCCTCCGCTCCAATGGAGAGAGGTTGTAGCGGCCTGTTTCTGCCTATTAATCTCACCAGTAACTCTTGATGAAAGCAATTAATGTATTTGTCCAGTTTCTTGTTACGCCACTTGATGGGGTAAACTCATATGGTTTCTTTTTCTTATCCATGGTAGTTTTACTGTTTGTGATTTCTTCCCTGTCTGTGATGTCTTCTGCCATGAAAAATTCCCGAGTCTCAATCATGGAAGTATTCCTCCATTTCACCACAAAACTGTATTCTGTCCAGTGGTTTAGTTGGGCAGAAATTGAGGCCCTTAGAAAGTACATTTAATTCCCCAGTAGTCAGTGTGTGGGTGGACAAATTAACAACTGAAAGGTGCCCATCTGTGTGGCTTAGTTGTTCAGTCACTCTGTTCTGTTCTTCATGGTTGTTAGGAAGTATGGTAAGTTGAAGGGCATCTAACTTCCTGTTTTTAATGAGCATGGCTTTTCTCAAGGTTCTTTGGTAGTTCATGTCTATCTCATGCAAGATGTTTGGAATAGGCTCACCAGACATCCTCCAGTGTGGTAGCTATTTCATTAAACTGTTTCTTCAAAATGCTTTTTTGGCATATGAGCTGTGGATTCTGTGATTCTCAATTTCTCAGAGGTCCCACGACAAAGTTGTTCAGCATATGTAGAATTATCTGTGTTTCTCAGTGGATTCCAAATAGTTAGACCTTTAGGGATAATGTTATTCCTTTTGCATTGGGATAAAAGTAGATGTCACTGTCTAGCTGTGCTAGTTTCTTCTGATGTTATGCAACTGCCATGTCCCGCGGTGAATTTCGGTATCTTCCATGATGCAAAAAAATGTTGTAGGTGCCGATTGGTCCTTTAAAACAGATCCAGAAACAAATGATTTGATACCTTTATTGGACCAACATGGATGTTACAGAAAACAAAGTGCTTTAGCTTTAACCAACCAGGTCCTTCTTCAGAAGCTTTGTGGCAGTTTTTCAAATATCCCATACTATTAACACCAGATTATATAGAAAAGCAGAAATAATTCTCATTGGTTTAACATATACATTTAAAACATAATAGAAGATTACGTCAGAGAAGCTAATTAACACCAGTATGCCTTAACTGAGGAGCCTCAGAAGGGCAAAGGTAATCAAGAATTCTCTACAGCCAGAGTTCTTGTCACATAAATTTTTAAATGTCTCAGTATGCCAAGAAAGCATTCTAGTGATAAAAAAACAAAAAAAACCTTTGAGTAGCATTCTCTAATACATGTAAGATGAGCTCACAACTTACATTCCAATTGTCCTGGTATATTAAAGGACAGATAATGAAAGACAAAATCCTGAAATTAGGTATAACTGCAAGTTGAAAGCAAGCCTCAAATTAACCTACACATATAAACATGATGCATGAAAGTATCATTTGTAAGTGTAAGTGCAAAATAAATAAATAAATAAAAATACTTGTCAAGGACCCCAAGAAAACGAGACCATGAGCCTGATAAATGCAGATTTCAACACAGAGTCTGTGTATAACAAAATGCACAGAATCAGTCTAAGCAATCTAAATGAAAACCCAAAGGAATTACACCTTTAATGAACCCCAAGTAAATGAGATATGCATCCTTAATATGAGCAGTTAAAAATGTGACAGTGTGAAATCCACCCACTGACAACTAATAGAAGGAAATAAATGCACACTATATGTGAAAACTAAGTGTTCTAGCCACATAACAACTGCCCCATGCCACGCTCCACCCACACATATGTGTGTACATACACCACACCACACTCCCACACACACACACACACACCTGCACACCCACAACAACCACAAACACAAAACAAATATAGCAAAACACATTCCACACACACCACACCACACCACGTACAACAAACAAAACACACATACACACCATACCCACAACACACAAAAACACAACACACACAAAACACACACATACATACATACATACATCAGTATACACACACACACACACACACTCAAACGCACTCACCACAGTGTTAAGGTGAAAAGTCAACAATGTAGATAACCATAAACTTACAAAATCAAAGGCCCGCTGAAGAACTAAACTGTTTATGTCCATCTTTAAAGTAAAGGTCTGTGTAAGTTTAGTGAATAATGTGTCATGTACCCAACATCAATATTCAATCCATCCGCCACCATATTGAGAAGTAAAATAAGTCTAATTTCAGAAGCCCGCCTCTGTTGTGTACTATTGAAATGTCCTTTAAGACCATCACAGACATATCTGAGGTTGAGTGGTCATCCTGGGAGAAGTGTGGGCTACTGGTTTCTCAATCATCTTGTGATTAATAGAATGTCTGTGTGAATTCATTCTAGTGCGGAGTTGTTGGCTTGTCTCCCCCACATAACCTGTGTGAGGACATTTCTTGCATTGGATAAAATAGACCACATTACTTGATGTACATGTATAATTCCCCTGTATCCTGAATAGTCTGTTTTGTGATGTAACCACACAGTCTTTTATATATTGATATTGAATATTGATGTTGGATCAAAGTCACAGCCTTTTAGCCACGATGGATGTAACCTCCCTCTACACTAATATTCCACACACAGATGGCATTTCAGCCTGCCTCAAATACCTGCATGACAAAGAATTGGACCCCAACATTGACCCTGGAGTTGTGGGTAAACTCACTGAATTCATTCTGACACATAACAACTTCAGTTTTAATGGTAAACATTATGTTCAAACTATGGGAACTGCAATGGGAACCAGGATGGCCTCAGTATGCTAATCTTTTATGGTGAATTTGGAGGAGGATTTTCTAAGGCACTGTACACATAAACCACTCGCTTATTTCCGTTACATTGATGATTTGTTTATAATTTGGACAGAGGGCACTGACACACTTAAAGATTTTCACCAAGAACTTAATAACCTCCACCCAACTATAAAGCTTTCCAGAATATTCTGCCACAAGTGTATATTTCTGGATACCACTGTCACTATTAAGGATGGTACCCTACATACCTGTCTTTACAGGAAACCAACAGACAGACAGACATACTTACACAAGAAAAGTAATCACCGAGCCACACAAAGAAATCTGTTATATATAGTCAAGCACTTCGGTATCACCGCCTGTTCAAATGAGGAAGACAGAGACACACATCTGGCGATGTTGAAAACACCTTTATTGAGCAGGGACACTCATCCAGGGAAATTGACAGAGCAGTGGAACGTGCAACACAGGTTCCAAGAGAACAGCTGCTGCAATATAAGGAACGGATGACTACCAACAGAATACCCTTAGTAGTCACATACCATCCTGACCTTGAACTCCTACGTAAGATTACTAAGGATCTCCATCCAATAATTAGTGAGGATGAAACCCTTAATGGTATTTTCAAGAACTACCACTACTATCTTTTAAACAACCACCTAATTTAGCCAACCTGATTATTAGGAGTCAACTTGAACCGAACAGAATACCATGACATCATATGGTACACGACCTGTCATCAACGCACATGTAAGACATGTAACCTCATTTCCACTTCAGACTGTGTGGTTACATCACAAAACAGACTATTCAGGATACAGGAGAATTATACATGTACATCAAGTAATGTGGTCTATTTTATCCAATGCAAGAAATGTCCTCACACAGGTTATGTGGGGGAGACAAGCCAACAACTCCGCACTAGAATGAATTCACACAGACATTCTATTAATCACAAGATGATTGAGAAACCAGTAGCCCAGCACTTCTCCCAGGATGACCACTCAACCTCAGATATGTCTGTGATGGTCTTAAAAGGACATTTCAATAGTACACAACAGAGACGGGCTTCTGAAATTAGACTTATTTTACTTCTCAATATGGTGGCGGATGGATTGAATATTGATGTTGGGTACATGACACATTATTCCACTTAAACTTACACAGACCTTTACTTTAAAAGATGGACATAAACAGTTTAGTTCTTCAGCGGCCTTTGATTTTGTAAGTTTATGGTTATCTACATTGTTGACTTTTCACCTTAACACTGTGGTGAGTGCGTTGAGTGTGTGTGTGTGTGTGTGTATACTGATGTATGTATGTATGTATGTGTGTGTTTTGTGTGTTGTGTTTTGTGTGTTGTGGGTATGGTGTGTATGTGTGTTTTGTTTGTTGTACGTGGTGTGGTGTGGTGTGTGTGGAATGTATTTGTTGTGTGTTGTGTTGTGTGTGTGCAGGTGTGTGTGTGTGTGTGTGTGGGGAGTGGTGTGTGTATGTACACACATATGTGGGTGGAGCGTGGCATGGGGCTGTTGTTATGTGGCTAGAACACTTAGTTTTCACATATAGTGTGCATTTATTTCCTTCTATTAGTTGTCAGTGGGTGGATTTCACACTGTCACATTTTTAACTGCTCATATTAAGATGCATATCTCATTTACTTGGGGGTTCATTAAAGGTGTAATTCCTTTGGGTTTTAATTTAGATTGCTTAGACTGATTCTGTGCATTTTGTTATACACAGACTCTGTGTTGAAATCTGCATTTATCAGGCTCATGGTCTCGTTTTCTTGGGGGTCCTTGACAAGTATTTTTTATTCATTTATTTATTTTGCACTACATTTACAAATGATACTTTCATGCATCATGTTTATATGTGTAGGTTAATTTGAGGCTTGCTTTCAACTTGCAGTTATACCTAATTTAGTGATTTTGTCTTTCATTATCTGTCCTTTAATATACCAGGACAATTGGAATGTAAGTTGTGAGCTCATCTTACATGTATTAGAGAGAATGCTACCCAAGGTTTTTTTTTTTTTATCACTAGAATGCTTTCTGGCATACTGAGACATTTAAAATTTATGTGACAAGAACTCTCTGGCTGTAGAGAATTCTTGATAACCTTGCCCTTCTGAGGCTCCTCAGTTAAAGGCATACTGGTGTTAATTAGCTTCTCTGACGTAATCTTCTATTATGTTTTAAATGTATATGTTAAACCAATGAGAATTATTTCTGCTTTTTCTATATAATCTGGTGTTAATAGTATGGGATATTTGAAAAAACTGCCACAAAGCTTCTGAAGAAGGACCTGGTTGGTTCAAAAGCTAAAGCACTTTGTTTTTTTCTGTAACATCCATGTTGGTCCAATAAAAGGTATGAAATCATTTGTTTCTGGATCTGTTTTTAAAAGGACCAATACGGCACCTACAACATTTTTTTTGCATCATGATATATTGGCCATTTCTGAGAACTGGCTCCATTCTGGTATTTCCAATGAGGAGGTAGATTTGGCAGGCTACAGATTGTTAAGGCAGGATAGAGGGAAAAGAGGATGGGGGTATTGCTTTATGTACACATACTTCAGACCCATATCAACCACTATTAGCTAAAAATGTGGAAGGGATTGATTGTCTGGTTACTGAGTTGTTAAAACCAAAATTAATAGTGGGAGTTTTTTATGCTCCTCCTAAGACCAAATTAAGCACATTTGATGTCCTGGCTGACATTTTATTGGAAACATAAAAAGATCAGAGTGTGTTGTTAACTGGAGATTTCAATGCAGACTGGGAACATACTAGAGGAAATAAACACGTTTGAAGTATTGGGACTTCAACAATTAATTTACCAACCAACAAGAAGTCTTAATAATAGAACTACTGGATCCATAGTAGACTTGTTTTTTTGTTTCACAAGATTTGAAGGTTGAGGGCTGTAAAGTCCTTCCTTTAAATCTGGGGGACCATAACCCAATGCAGTGTGTTTTATCTTTACAAAAAATTGGGAAGTGGAAACCATGATTTTTGGTTATGTGATTTGATGAGATTTAATGTATCATCTTTTAGGGACAGTCTTATAAATTTTGATTGATCAAGAGTATTTGTGATTCCTGATTTAAACCTGGCTATCCAGGAATTCACGGATTCTTTTTTGGACATTGTCTAAATTCATGCTCCAAAAATAAAAAAAAGAGTAATAATACTAAAAACTTACCATGGCTTAGTGAGAAACTGAAAACTCAGCTACGTATTGGGAATAGAATATGGAAAAAAGCTAAGAGAACAAGATCAGTAGAAGATTGGGATTCCTTTAAACATTGGCAGAATAAATGTAAATGAATGGTAGCTTTAGCCAAAAAAAGACTTTATCAAAACTCTTTTGGTAAGATGCAAGACCCGAATAAATTTTGGAAGAATATCTCAGACCTAAAAAATCCAGCAAAATCCAAAAATTCTATTAATCTAGTATTGGGAGAAAAGTTGATGGATAACCCTTTAGAGGTAGCTCACCTGCTAAATCACTATTTTAAGGACTTACCAGATTTGGAAATACCAAAATTAGGAATGGCTGATTCAAAATGCACACACACTCTGTTACTTCTACAGTTAATAATAAGGGATTCAAGCTAAAAAATATTGATGTACAGGAAGTAACTAAACAATTAACAAATCTGAAAATATCAAAGAGAGCAGGGATAGATGGTATTGATTCCAGATTTTTGATGTCAGGTTTTGACATAATAGCCCCAATAATTACATATTTCTATAATTGGAGTGTACAATCTTCCTCTGTTCCTGAACAGTGTAAAATGGGAGAAATTGTTCCCATATATAAGGATGGAGATCTCACAGCTCCCTCTAACTACAGACCAATTACCTTGCTCCCAATTTTATCAAAGATTTTGGAAAAGCTGATAAATTATCACCGTGGACATTATCTTGATCAAGAAGGGATATTAACTAAGTACCAATATAGGTTTAGAAAGGGTAGGTCCACAAACACCGCCCTACTTGATTTTGGTGATTTGGTGGCAACATCATTAAATCAAGGTAAATATACTGGGGCGGTGTTTGTGGTCCCAAGTAAAGCCTTCAATTTGGTACACCATAAAATCCTTTTGTATAGATTGTGGGACATTGGGGTGCAATAGGAGACCCTGCAATGGTTTAGATCTTATTTATCTAACTGTAGGCAAAGGTTGGTCTGTGGTGCTGCTGTCTCAGGTCTCCTGGATCTACATCGAGGTGTACCTCAGGGCTTTATTTTGGGTTCTGTATTATTAAACATCTATATAAATAGTCTAGTAACACAAATAACCAGTACTGATATCAGACATTATGCAGATGATATTGTACTGGTTGCATCTTCAGACGATCCCGGAGACCTGAGACAGCGGCTCCAAACAGACTTTCTTAACACTGAGACTTGGATGAGAGACTCAGGTCTCTCAATGAGCATTGGAAAGATGCAAAGTATGATCTTTTTTTGATGGATCACATGTTCCAAAGGATTTTACAGACTTACAGATTAATTTCCTAGATAAGACCAAGATTCAGTTGGTATCTAGTTGTAAATATCAGGGGGTTCTTGTTGATTACCAGTTTTCCATTTCTGAACATATTTCACTACAGACAAAAAAAGTGAATCAAAGATTGGGAGCCTTAAGAAGGACGTCAGGATGCCTGACTAGGGAAATTAAAACTGCATTAGTAAAACAACTATTGTTGCCTGTACTCGACTATGGATTTCTATTATATATGTACTTCTATCAGAAGTCTTTGGACAAAATAGATCAGATTTACTATAGAATGGGGAACTACATAATACAGAATAAATATTGGGCTCATTGATGTTTGGTTTATCAAGAACTCGATTGGTTACATCCGATAGCATGAAGAAAGTACCTATGGTCAGTGGTATGTCATGGTTTAATTTATACTAAGAACAATAAATGACATCCATTAAGTCACTTAATATGTTTGAACTTAAATTTGACATATTCAGATAGGTTAAGGAAAACATCTAGGAAATTGCCTATGAATCGAATTATAAACTGTATAGGGGATATAATTCTCCAGAATAGTCTAGAAAAGACTTGGAATGAATTACTGTTTCAAATTACTGTCATTTCTGATTTGCACATATTCAAACTTAAATTGCATGATTACCTGAATGTTTGTTGCAACTGTTTTTAGATTGTATGTAACTTTTTGTTCTGTATGTACTTATTTATTATTTTGCTTTTTGCTACTGTAATTATGTGCCACAGGAACTTGTTGTAAATGGGGATTTAATTCTCCAACAATTTAACCTGTATAAAAATAAACTTTTAAAGAAACAATAAAAAAAAACTAATTTATCATATAACAGATGTAAAAAGTTTTCTTCAGAACTTATTTTAGCTAATTTGTAATCTCTTCATAACAAAGTGTGCTGCTAGAGTCACAGATGGAACTGGACCTGGCAATTGTGTCTTTTATTATCAAAAGAGCCAGCACACTGCAATAACTATGTTTATTAGAATCCTCTAGCATGGTATATGTTTTGCAACAATGAATTTATCCACATGTTCAGTCTAGTGTTGTGCAGAATTTTCATATTCTGGCAGAAAAAAATTCACTGAATTTTCTAAATTCCACTGAATTTCACCAGAAATGGAATGGCAGAATTGTGTGGCAGAAAAATGTGGAAAGAGTTTTTCAACATTTCTGCTGAATTTCATTCCACAGATCTCATTAGTTTCCTCAGAAATGGTTGCAGAATGGTTTTCTGTGGACAAATACTGTTCTGCAGAATATTATTCTGCAGATTGCAGCAAGTGGAATTTCACAAAAGTACAAGTGCAATTCCAGCAAAAAATCTGCCGACGAAATGGTTGTTCTGTACTAATTTCACTGGCAGAATTCCACATTCCACACAGTATTAGTTCATTCTGTTAATAAACTGAGAAGGAAAAATACATGTAATGATTTTTTCAATAAAAGTCATTGGCCCAGATATTCAAAGGGTTGTGCCATGCACAACCCACTGATGTGCCCCGGTGTGATATTTAAAAGGGAAAAGTGTGCCGCACAAATCCCGATGCGCCGGGGTGCATCAGTAATGTATGCAGGCACAGGTGGGGGGGCGTGCCCATGCATAACCTGCACAGCCCGATATTTAGCCTGGGCCATGCAGAGTTATGTAGGCTCAACCCCTACCTAAGCCTGCACAAAGTTACACCTAAAAAAACCAGGAACAAGTTGAGGGCCACCCACAGGTGAGCTGCCACATTGCAGGGTGCAACACAGCAGCTGCCACCTATGGGTGGCCATCAGCTGTTCCCACCGCACCTGGTGGAGCCCCCATGCCCCAATCTCGGGCATCAGACACTCCCCAAAGTCCAATATCCCTGGTGTTCCAGTGGACCGCACAGAGCCCGATCGCAGGTGGCATTCCTCACCCCCAAGTTCGATATCCTGGTGATCTAGTGGACCCCACCCCACCACCCATTGAGCCCCACCACTCCCCGCCTGTCGGGTGGCGGTAGCATCACCCCGCCTGCCGCCTGCCGCCGTCGACTGACAGTCAGGCTGCACACCATTGTCCTGAGCCATGGGCCAATGGGCGGTAACTCATATCAGATTAGTCAGGTCCATACGTGAATGAATTCATTCACATATCTGACTGACTGAGCTATTGCACACCCATTGGCTCATGCCTGAACCAATGGGTGCAGCCCTACCAATCTGTCAGTCAGCAGGTGGTGGGGCGGCAGGCAGGTGGGGTGCTGCCACCTGCCGGCTGACGGGTGGAGTGGGGTGGTGGGGCTCAGTGGGCAGGTGGGGTGGGGGTCCACTAGATCACCAGGGATATTGGACTTGGGGGGTGTGGAATTCCACCCATGATCAGGCTCCGTGCAGTCCACTGGACCACCTGGGATATTGGACTTTGGAAGGGGATGTCTGATGCCCATGATCGGGCTCTGTGTGGTCCACTGGACCACCAGGGATATTGGACTTTGGGGGTGGGAATACAGTGATGCCTGCGATTGGGCTAATCACGGTCAACTGGACCACCAGGGATAAGAGACATTCTTTGTCCCTTATGGGCCGTGCCACGATCGGGCTGCAGGGAGTGTCAGGCCCCGACGGCTGCTGCCTGGCAGGGTGCCAGATGCAAGTTGTCGGGGATCTGCACATCTGCATGCTAATGGCATGCAAATGGGGTCATAATCAGATGCAAATGGCCCCCCGTGGGCCTTGCATAAATTGTGGCCCCATTTGCATGTCACCCTTTGAATATCGCAGGTGCTCTGCATGGCACAATGGCACTGCGCCACCGCATCTCAATGCTCCACTCTGACCACTTGAGCTAAAGCAGTGCCACGGCGCTTACGTATTAGTGGGGTGGCTAGGTGCAATATTTCAAAGCAGTTGCGCCATAGCACAACTCCATTGAATATCACCCTGGCCACACCCCTGTGCAACAAATTTGAGCTGCACACAGGCTTGCGCCACAGCCTGGTGCAGTTTGATTATCTGGGCCATTGTGTTTTGTCTTTTGAATGAGATGATGATAATCATTTGCACATATTTCCTTAAAGTTTATTGTGAGGTAAGGAAATTATACTTTCTGAACATGTTCATTAATGAGATATTCCATTACCCATTAAAAAACTTTAACCAAAGAGTTCTTCACACATCTAGGATGTGGGTGGGTATGTTGAGATAGATATCTGGGGCTGGATTCACAAAGCGATTTGGGACTAAGTCCCACTCCACAACTCCAGTTGACCAAACTCTCTGCAGCTGTCGATTTAGTATTTACAGTTTCTCACAGCTGCAGAGATGTTAAGTTGGGTCCTACTGTCCATAACATTTTTACACAGCTGCTGGAAATCTTATTGAAATGCCACCCACAAGCTGCCACAAATTATGGAGCCAGTCATAAACTGGCTCCAACTTTGTGAATATCACAGTTTCAGGAAAAACTGCAGATCCGCAAGTGGTAGACCACTTGTGCCGGGTTTATTCTGTAGCTGAGGATCTTGCATGAACTTCATGAATCCAGCCCCAGGAGCATATATTTCCAAAAAATGATGCTTGGGATCTGAATAGGTAAAAAGCTGATAGCTATGTTTTAGAAAGAAAGCCATGCCCTCAGTGGTTCTCTGCCCCCTACATGAGTTAGGCTGCATGATTCACATAGGATGAATGACTGCCTAAATGTTGTCATCAGTCTCACAATATGTATATGAAGAAGAGGTTGTGAAGTGTTGTTAAATGTATTTTTTAGACTGTGTCAGTATAATTTTGGTAACAGTTACTGGAAACAAAATCCTGTCTCAGGGTTATTTAATTCTGTACCTGACAGTGCTGCTCAGTGAGATAAGTGCATGCAGTCTCAGTTGCATGGTAATGATGGTGGTGTTGAGGGGGGAAGGGTCAAACCTGCAGTAACCTGGCAGCTATTTTTGGCTTTTCAGTACATTTTGTATGAGTTTATGAGCAAGTATGAGAAAGAACTCACGGCATGACATGTCTCAATGAATATGACACTAAACTCACACATCTCTAGAGCATGCCAAACACAGTGACTCCAATTTATTCTTACTTTCATGTAATGCAATTTTATTATATTTTAAACTTGACTTGCAGGTGGCTTTCTCAACAATGCTGTGTGACATCATCATCTCCAAAAGTAGAAAAAAAACAGAAAACCAAGATCAATGCAAAGAGCCAAAAATTAAGAATGATTTATTTTATTTATTTATTTAAATCTCAGATTACAAATACCTTTGAGCTTGAGGCAGCTCATTTACAAAGGTTCCATGTCAAAGGAAAGGATTACAATAAGGTAGGGAGGTATAGACAACATTCATGGTATCAACAGAGGTACAGCAAGTCAACTGATAAATAAGTGAGAACAGTGCTACACACTCAAGATTACAAGCAAGCATAGAAAACCATGAGGTACATTTGAAGCAACATTGCTTATCAGAGGTAGGGGCGAAGGGGAAGAGTAAGGAAGGGGTTGGGGAGATAAGAGGGTAGAGTCCAGATAGAGAAGGAAAAGAAAATATGGCAGCCAGAGGCCTTGTCGTTGGGTGAGAGGGAAGGGATACTAAGATGAAAGAAGGGGTAAAAGAGGGGAAATGAGGGTGGATGAAGGGAAAGAAGATACGGGAGAGTGGGGACCAGAGAGCTTGGACAGGTCCAGGAAGAGGGGGGTCAGTGGGATAAGAGCAAGGAGGGGGTGAGATAAGGGAGGAGTGGCAGGGGGAAGGGGGAAATTGTTCTGTCAGGAGAGGTGAAACAAAACAGGAAGCCAAGTAAGAGCCTCAGAAAGTGAAAAAAGTGGTATAAGGGTGTCTGCAGAAGTGGGAAAATAGGTGTAACAATCACAAGTGCTTTTGGTTAGGAGATGCTGATGAGGCATAAGTTTAATTTGGGACAGACTAGAAAGACTGCTCAGTAGGTTGCTTAGATCATTAGATCACTGATAATACCAGCTAATGCCAAATACTAAATGCAATGGCTGAATACAGTCTCAGAAGTGAGGCACTGGGCTCATGGGGACAGAGCAAATTGGCTACCTACCATTTGTGTTCTTCATGCTGGCTTAACTTTAAGTGAGTGGCACTGCTGTCTGCTATGAAAGCATGTCACTCACCTGTCATCTCAGCCAAATGGACAACAAGGTTGCTGCAACTCTTAATGATGGTGGTGGGGGTTAGGGGAAACAAATGGCAAACTGGAAAGTTAATATTAACAAAATGAGAAATAATTTAATTAGTGTTATTTTTAACTTTTGTGTCAATTATGTACTGGATAGGTAGGAGAAGGTAACAACATTAAGAAGCATGACTGTAGTTGTTGAAAAGTTTTGCTCTGCCCTGAAAGTATTGTATGGGTTTGGAGGTCGAAGAAACATTCCATACTGCAAGACTTTACATTGATATAGATAACAGTCGTAAAACAAACACAAAAAGAATAAGTATCACTCAATCATGAATTGTTTTTTCAGTTTGTTAAAAAAAATTAAGTAGATTTGTAGTCAGTTTTTTATAATGTATGAATTCTGGTATTTGGTGGGGGTGGGATTTCAAACGTTACAAACATTTTCTTTGTTTTCCTTTTTTTGTCAAATTCAATAATAAAAGTGTCATATAGATGACACTTTATGTATTCTAGTAATAATCTTCAGATAGTTACTGGTGTCACTCAGTCAGAATGTAACCACTAAGATGCATGGTTACTATTTGTAGGGTCTCGCTTGGATGTCTAAAATGATACTTAAACCTCCATCTATTTGAAGATTGCTTAATACTGGTTTCAGGCTCCTAAACTGGTGCAAGTGGAATATTAGCTGTGGCTAGATTCACAAAGCTTTGCCCCAGCATAAACCCCATTTGTGTGGTGAAATCTGGGTATTGCACCATAGGGTTATACACAAAAGACCGGTTTGCACCATGAGAATGGGCCTGCACCAGGGCAAAGTTTTCTAGAGTCCTCAATTCAAATAAGGGGGAAGGGACCTGCATAATGGTGCTGTGCTATTCACAAACTATTTTCTCCACACAGGGAGCCATTTGTGGAGGTCCCTTGCAGGAAGAAAATACTGCCAACCGAGACCTGGTGATATTTTCCGTAACCCTAGTGGCTGCTGGAGGTACTGCAGTGACCCCCACACCCACAACACTGTTCCCCTGGTAGTCTAGTGGTCCCTCCCCCCTTCCTGGCATCTGATTGGCATCCCCATATAATAAACATCCCATTCTCTGGTAGTTTAGTGGTCCCACCCAACTCCACATTCTCTAAACACCATCCTGTAGGTTTAAACAATAATGTCCAGTCCTGTGACAGAAATACATGAAGTGAGAGGCTGTGCCAGTAGTCACTCCCCCAACACACCATATGCTATGATCTCCAGCCTGTCAGAAAGGATGGAATCAACCTGGTTGCTAGTGGTCCTCCTCCACATGATTACCCATCCAAAATGTAGAACACAGTAACATTGGTGTTCAGTGCTTTCCCCAAAACATCCTGATCACTTGGATCACACAGTTCCCTGGTGGGCTAGTGGACCCCTCCACCTACCAACCTGTCACACATTGATCCCCCACCCTGCTCAGACACAAACCCAATCCCCAGCTGCGCACCAGCACAGCTCTCCTCTCACCTCCATGGCTGGCTGCGGCCCAGGTTCTCCAATGAGTGCCTAGTGTATGGTAAGTGCTCTGGCTGAGAGCTCAGTCACAGCAACAGGATGTGTAAGGATATGGGGACAGCGTATCATATGCTAGGGAGGGGGGAGGGACCACTAAACTACTACGGTATTTATTTTTTTTCTACAGGAATGGTGATTGGTGACAGGGGAGGGACTACTAAACCACCAGTGACTATGACTGTGTGGGGTATGAGCTGGGGGGGCATGCTTAGACACCCACAGGGCATGTAAATGAGCCCATAATGGGCATCCAAATGGACAGATAGTGCCTTGCATGCATAATGGGCTCATTTGCATGGCTGGATTTATGAATTTCAAATAGCATTCTGGCGCTATTCATTGTGGGGCCATTTCAGGGAATGCAGGTCAGGGCATCACTAGTGGAGTTAGAGGTAGCAGTAATGGCATTACTGCAGCCTCTACCTATCCCTATTCACAGTCAGATGGTGCCCTACACTATCCGTCTGTGAATAGCATTTCTTAACACCTGGACAATTGCAAACTACACAGCAAACTTTTGCTCTGCACTTTGCGATTTTTTGTAAATCTAGCCTCTGGTCTCTGTTTTGACACACTCAAGCTGGAGCATGAAGTGAAACAAGTAGAACAACTAATTTTATGCAGCTCTGCAGAGTATGACTATTGCAGTTCTTATGCAACAGGCTGTCTCCCTTTTTAAAGAGATTATTTTTTTTTACATCAGTGGGAGAGTAATAACATTTAATATTAAGGATGCCATTGCTGTTCATTTTGCCAAAAAACAAAATGTTTAGAAAGATATAGAAAGCAACTGTTATGGAGATCGAGTGAGAGAGAGAGAGAGAGAGAGAGAGTGAAGGGGAAGAACAGACAAACTGTATGAATTTATTTATTTTTCATTTCTAACATTATTAGAATCTGTTTTGCTGCAGTCACACACTGCAGAGTTGTATAAAATCAGCTGTCATAGTAAAAGCTACACTTCATACTGAAGCTTGAGTGTGTCCAAATAGAAACCATCTGATTACCCAGAGGTCTTAATCATGAATAATTTGTAATGTGGAGACACATGCAACATGTTAGAACAAACTCTGGTCAGAGCCAATATGGCTGTAGAAAGCTTTTAGGAGTGTCAAGAGCAGTGAACAGAATATGCTGCACTCTCACTGCACAGGAGTAAGACATAATACTGCAGCGATTACTGTACTACACATGTGTGATACTCACACATGTGCAGTTTGCCCTGGAGTCAGCCTTGCATAACATGGCTGTGCTGTCATAAGTCAGTGCAACAACCCAGTCCTTTTGGGTTACTAGAATACCATTAGCATTAGTCTTAGGCAGGTAGGAAAAGGCAACTGGTGGGGAGGTCATTAGGGGCTTTCTACATAATGACATCATTGTTTACTCAGCTAGCCCGGAAGAAGGATGATTATGTCCTTTAGAACATTCATGGCAGCACAACCATTTTAGAGTCAGCTGCTCTTGGGGAGCTTAGAATGTTCATCAGTAAGTTCAAGTGAGGCAGACTGGCAGGAGGTCTGCCATTGGGGCTCTGTCAAAGGGAGCCCTGGTATTTTTCATTCTAGTTTGTGAAAATATTCAGTTTGCCTGCAGGAATCTTTAGTTTCACTCCAGGGGAAGTGAGAGGGAATGCAGTTCTTGTGGATCCAAGGGGAAATCCCCTTAAGTTCCTGAAGTTCACAGCTGCCTTAAGGAAGAACAGTGAGTAGAATGTGACAGCTACCAGAAAAAGAAAGGTGCCTTTTGTTCTTTCCATGACTGTGAGGAAGGAACAACTAATCTGTTAGTATAGAATTTGAGACTGTTCTCTGAGGGAATTGTCTGAGGTGTATGTGCCCTAGATAAGGCTAGATCACACCGGTTAGGACCCCTTTCAACACAACTGTGCTGAATTTAAAGTTGGGAGTCTTTGGTAATTCATTGGGGATTGCAGACTCATTTGGTGTAATCCTGAAGGAATGGTGGTGGCTGTTTGGGGCTAAGGGTGAGGAATGCCATCTGAAGCTTCAGGCAGGGCTAAGTGGTTCGTGGATAGACACCAGTGTTCCCTGGGCAACAACCATGCACCAGGAGGATTTTAAAGTGTGTGGCACATCCAACGTATATACACTTTGGAAATGGAAATGTGTGGAAAATGTTTAAAGTGTGTGGCACATCCCACAACTATACACTTTGGAAGAGAGATAGAGATGTTTTTTTTTTTTGTGGACAACAGTACTGCCTCACAAAGTGTCCTGCAAAAGTGAGTGTGTCTGTATTACAATGATAAACATTTGGGGGACCACCCTTGCTTTAAGTAATATCTGTAAATAAAGCTATACTGCAAAATCCCTGTTACTGCTTTGGACATTCTGCGATTGCTTCTAGTGTGAATGTTATTGGGGCACCTCAGCAGTTAGGTCTAGCATATGCCTAGCATCCTCTCCCCTGGACCTGGTTGTAAATAAAAAGGTCCATTATATATGTACCCCCCACCCGCCATCCTCCAGATAATGAGCCTGGTATACACTCCAACGCTAAGGGTGGTACCATGAGTGTAGCTCTGCCAAAAGAAAATTGTATGCCATGTAGTTGTCAATAGTTCTTTTAAGGGGGGTGCCAGCTAGCCAAAGGTGGTGTGGGGGTTGCATACATATGCACAGTTTAAGTCTGAGCCACCATGATGCACACAGTGGCCATCACATCTACACTTACGGAAAGGAAAAGTAGAGCACAAGGAAGTGGGTATGTTCATGCAGCATGCAGAGGGGAAGGGCTGCATAAACAGAATCACTGGAAACTATTCTGGAGCACTGGGGCAGAACATCAGACAGCAGTCTGGTTATGTGCTTTCAAAGTTCTCTTTTATAGATCTGATGATGGTATAACATCTGTGGAGCTTGGCCCACACAACTGAAAAACTCAGACTCAGGAGGAGACCATTAACAAACTAAAGATCTGGTCTGGGATTTGCTTATCATCACAGTCACTTTTTCATTCTTTTCTAAGTAGTAATTTCTGGTAAATGTGCCTTAACCATATTTATCTCAGTGCTGGTAGACTACTTCTGGTTTTCCCCTGATTGTATTATGAGAAGGTAGTAGCAGTCTTGGAGTGATTGCTGTCAGTGGTAGCATGCTCTGAAAAAAGTGGTCCCAATGCTCTCTGCACATTTTAGAAATGTCCCTTGAGTTAAAGGGGACAGGGATTGATTACTATTGTGCAGCTGTTTGAAATGTCTCTATTTTTATAAATTATATTCATACCTCTAAATGTTCCCTATTTTAACTGAGCCTGAATAAAAGTTGAAGCTGTCAGTTGTGTTTTGTTTTGGTTTTAGATTTATAGAACTGTTATTTAATACAACAGAAGATTAGGTGCATATGGACACATGTTAATACATGGGCATATTAAGATAACAGTATATCAATTACAAAGGGGTCTGGGTTTTGGTTTTGAATGTACACTCACACTAGTCACTTGTTATAGAATTGCAGATATATCATGTTTAAGATAGTATAAGGTTCACTATTAATGAATAATATGGACGTATTTTGCACAGAGTTTAGGAAAATATATCTGAACGGTACATTGTGTAAAATTTGGTTGACACCACTGTGTGAAACATCTGGTGAATAATTAACTTACAGTAGAACAGGTTGTCATCTAACCTATTTTTAACTTAACACATATATAGTTTCATATTTATAAGACTTTTAACATTATTTACTATGCATTTCTTAAAGAGCTACTGATGCCTCTAAGAAAATTTTGAAAAACATACTAATTAGGTACAATTCTGCTTGTATTCCATATATATCCTAGATTTCTTCTCCCCATTATTTATTACTGAGAACATGTGCATGAATACATGATTTTTATCCCTTGCAATTACTTTAAAGTTAATCTGCCTCTATAGCTTACTCCCTACTTCAAGTCATAATGCTTTTTTGTGACATCACAATCTGTTGCCATGAGAGTAACTGTGATGTCACAAGCTGTGCATTATGACCTCAGGTAGGGAGAAATCAACAGAAATAGATGAACTCTTCAGGATCAAAAAGCTTGTTTTCATGCAAATGACCTCAGTAATAAATAATGTGGAAGGGGAATAAAGAACTAATGTGAAATACTGTACAAGCTGAACTTCATCTAAATATTATGTTTTGTTAAAGTTCTCATGAAGGTGTCAGCTGCTCTTTAAACTTATTTTTCCTTGTGTTTTTAATCATTAGTCATTTACTAATGCTAGCACAGACACACACAGAGGGTTTTAAAATTAAACTTAAGTTGGTTTATAGCTTGTGTCAAGGAGTGAACTTTCAAGTCAGTGAAATTTGACCTTGGGATAGCTTTCTTTTGATGGAACTAATTCTGTCTTGTCAAAGTAATTTGCACAGCTGAGGCTGTTTAGAAGTACAATAGGAGTTATGCTAAACAAATATCTCCAAAAGTATACAACTTACATAATAAAACCTGTATGAAAGTTATTCAGGACAACAAGACTTTTCCAATGAGCCTATTCATTAAGGTGCACTGATTATATTTTTTAAACTATGGCCATCTGATTACCTGAATTTTCATTTGTCATCACAATGTTCACCTTTTGGATGGCTATATTTAAAAACATCTAATGAATTCAGATTAGTGACTACCCTCATTTGAATGGTCATTTTGTCCTGAATAACTTTTATATTGGTTGTATATTGATAGCATGTATACTTTCTGAGATATTTACATTTGCTTAGCATGACTCCTACTGTGTTCACTTAGAGAGAAAACACAATGAGGTCGTTTGGAAGACCATATTTTACAAAATATAAAGCATTCAGATTAGTGACTACCCTCATGAGAAAGGTCTTTTTTCCTTGAACAACTTTCATGCTTGTTGTTTTTGTTCACCTTGAATAGTTTTAAAGACATTTAGATTTGTTTGGAAGGTGTGCACATTTTCTCTCAGAGAAAAGCATCTTGGAGTTTTGTGTCCATCATTCTAATTAAACAGAAAGAAGGGAGTATTTCTTTAACTGCCATGGAGATTTGTGGAATGGAAAGATACACTGAAAACTCCTAAAAGATGTGTTCTACAGGATCACCTTTTTTCAAGTGAAAGCAGGATGACTGTAGGCTCCGACCACAGCCATAAAAAGGACCAATTCCCCTGTAGCGCTGTCTCTCTATTTCACTCTCTTTCACTGTCTCACTTTATCTCCCTCTCTCTCTCTTTCTCTTGCTCTCATGACTCTCTCTTGCAGGCTCATTATTTATAGAGAGGCAGTTCATGAAGTGAAAGCAATCTTCATACAGCTTAAAGATCTTAGTCAACAGTGTCAAAAAATATGGTGCCCAATAATTGTATTCGGTATCGAATGGTATCTGTTCATAACAGTGTTATGAAATAAAATTTGGTCTGAAGCATTTTGTTCACCATTAACAAAACAGACCGTTAGCACTTACACAGCAACTGACTGGCAGTTGTAAAGTTCATATCACTAAGTGCAGGAATAAAGTGCTTTCTAATAGTGCAGCAAATGTGAAAAACATGTTATAATCAGGCAATACCCAATGCAAATATGTCATACTGTTCTGCAGATGCTTCTGAAGTAGTTGAAATCAAAGCATTGTCTCGGTAGCCCCCATGCCCCTTCCCTGAATAAGCACTCTGACTCTGGTCTTGGAGAAAATTGGTGCAGCCATATGTTTATTAAACATGTTACATTATTGGAGCAGCAAGCATGGCTCAGAGATATTGCAGACTGCACTATGGCCCCAACACTCACCTCCACTGAAAGTGCCTACACTTGTATGGGCCAAGGAATAGATGTATCTCCTGGGTCAGTACCTAACCCTAACATCTGGGAGGTCATGTGACCAAGTGGCTAGCAACTGTCCCCTGTCTGGTGCTGCTGCCCTTTCAGGTTAACCTGATGAGGTTGGACCATGCCCCTTCCAACCAGAGTCCAGGTCTTTTGGTCCCCATGCCTTATGCTGATTGGAGGTGATGTGGCCTTTGGAAGAATTTGACTCATTCCCCTTTTCTCTTGTACCACTGGTCTGCAATACTACCAAGATGCCATGATTCATGGCTGCAAAAGATGAAATTTTCTTTACACTAACTAAATCATATTCATCTGGAGGAGGTGAAAAACCCAGAAAAAACTTTCTACAGGGAAAACCAGGAAAACTCACTCCTTGACCCCTAATGTGGTCAGCCCTACTGGGTCAATGGGTTTCCTGCCTGGCCTGACTGAACCTAACCATGAGTTTATGAAAGTGGGTTTGGCAGATGATCTGAAGAGAGAGAGAGAATAAAAAAGGTGGAGCTGCTGGCCTCAACTCTTTTTAACCCTCCTCTCTCTCTCTCTCTCCCTCTCTCTATCTGCTCCTTTACAGATGGTCACTGCCCTGTAGGTGGCCCCTGTGGTTCCTTCTCCTGTTGTGGTGCCATTGTCTGCACTCCATCCCAGGAGGAGGAACCTTGCCTGACTATTTTCAGCTTTAGTGGGTAGGGGCCACAGACAACTGGACATCTGTTGTAAGTCTTTGGCAGACTTACTATTGCCTCAGTATCCCCATGCCTCTTCTCTAAAAAACACACTGATTTAGGTCTTGGATAAAATGTCCACAGCCATATGTTTATTTAGCATGTTACATTATAGGATTGGCATGCTCAGCTCCAAGAACTGGCAGACACCTTTGGCCCCAATGTTCACCATCATTGGAAGTGCAACCCTTGGGTGGGCCAAGCAATGGATGTACCTCCTGGGTTGGTACCCAACCCCAGGAGTGAGGAGGTCAGGTAGCCAAGTGGTTACCAATTGCTCCACTGTCTGGCACCACCACCTATGCAGGTTAGCCTGATGAAGCTGGACCATGCCACCCCCATTCCAGGGTCTAGGTCTTGTAGTCCCTGCAGGCCAGAGGCAATGATCGCTTCAGAAGAATTTGACTCATCTCCCCTTTTCCCCTGCACCATTGGTTTGTGATACTCCCATGTCATCACAGGACAGATACAGTCTGACCTCCCCAAGCAGCTCACTCCAGTTGTGCTTCTAAATCCTTGTGAAAAGAATCCAAGAAGAAATACCATCCTTCATCCCGCAAATGCATACCATCCTGATCATAATGTCCCTGGCAAGAGGTATTAACCCTTAAAGTGCTGACAGAATTAGAACATATAGTATTCTTGACAGATATATCAGCCCATGGCAAAACCAGGATTAATAACCTTCTGTCACACCACAGTTCCTGCTATGGACTCCATGAATGGTTGCATTTAAAGCTTTGGTGTCCCTTGCATGTGGACAGTGACTATGCTGAATTAGATGAGACCAAATGATTACTGTCTTAGTCCACCACTGTAGCATGGAATATAGGTCGCCCATTATCATCAGAAAGATAGAAACAGAAAATGACAGCAGATAAGGACCGCTAGTCCATCAAGTCTGCCTATATACCCTAGCTTTATTAGCTGTCACTGACCCTAATTGGTCATCAGTTTTAGTCTGTCCTTCCCATCTCTAGGGTCCCTTGTGCCTTTCCCATGCTTGTTTAAATTCCCTCACTGTGCATGCCTCCACCACCTCCTGTGGCAGGCTGTTCCATGCATCCAAAACCCTTTCTGTGAAATAAAACTTCCTCACATTTCCCCTTATCCTCCATCCTGCCAATCGTATATCATGCCCCCTTGTTCTTATACTTCCAGTGTAGACTGACTGACTTCCAGGACCCAAGGTCATCACCATCTTGAGGGATCAGAAAAATTTCTAGTTCAAGCTCTGTCTGGGCCTTCACTGCCAACCTGGGGAGCAGTTCCTCCTAGTGCATGTCTCCCTTATCCAGCCAGCAAATCTGCACCCTCTGCTGTGGTATGTCTAGGTTCTACCCTGGGTCACTTTTATCTCTGCCCAGTAGATGAAGAAATGACCAGAGATCCACATGTTCTTGGAGTCCTGTGGGGAACATGGAATAGACAAGGCAAGGTTATTAAAGCAAGTGCAGTCGTATATAGCATAAGAATGCCTAGGACTTGCAGTGGCCCTGAGCTTGAATCTCAGTATCCATCAACCCCTGGCTCTGGGTGGCTGATGCTGCCCCAATCATGAAGGAATGGGTGCTAAACATTTAAACCAGCTTGGCAGACTGTGAGCCCCAATATATGCTAGAACTGTAGGGTTGTCTTGGGCTTACCAGATGCATGCCAGAAGAAGACCTTGCCTCCACTGGGTGAGAGGCCATGTTTGCTCCTACCAGGACATGGATGTCCCATGATGATCCAACTGGGGCTTTCACCAGACACCAGTGACCGATATCTTTCTGGTCAGTTTTGCTCCTTGACACCTATAAAAAAAGCCCTTCCTGGGTCAATGCAACATCACCATCTATCAAGCTTGTTTCACCCCTTTACTGAGCTGTTGTGTCAGTTGACAGACCTAAAATGCCCTGCATAATGCCAGTAGGGATGTGATCTGGAATAATGTAGCCTCATACAGATTCCAGCATACCATTGACAAGGCCTCCCACACCCACATCAGGATTTCTGGTGTGATAGGGTGCCACACGTTTGATCACCTATTTTGGCTCTTGCCCCAACCTTCAAGTACTTTCCAGACCTTGTAAACTCGGGTGGTGTCCATGAACCCCATTACTTGTGAAGACCATGACAAGCCCACCAGATATCTTCCAACAATCACTGGATCAATCCCTGTTGCTTTGCTACCATAATATAGCTGCACTGTTGATCAATCAGAATGGGCCAGGTGTTTAGCCATCCCGACACTACCCAGGTTGTATTGTAAGTGTTCACCCCTCAGAGTTAGGTTGCCCTGATCCAACAAGCAATTGAATTACTTATGCACTTCCAAGTGTCGTGGTCACCACCTTCCACAGAAATGGTGGGATTGTCTGTGGATGATGATCTGCTGCTAGGGTCAACTCCCTGAATTTCTGCCACTGCAAACAAGATATGCATCAGCAATCCAACCACTCACCTTGGAAGTATGCTCTGAACCCCAGCCTTCCAGCTGCATCCATGTACAACTCCAGGGACTGACTATCCTCTGAGTCTGGCCGCATTGATATACTGCTGAAGTGGGCAATGAATGTCTGCCAGTGCAGGTCCTCATGGATCCCTTCATTAACCCTGATACAGTGATGGGGTTTCTTAGCCACCACCCTCAGCTTCACTATGCATCTTAGCAAGGTCCTCCCTGTGGGGATGACTCAACATGCAAAATTTACTGTAGGTGTCCAACTATCTGCTACAGATCACACAGGGCTATCTTCTTAGCCTCTGCTGCCTTGGTCAAGAGAGAACAAAGTGCATCTAACATTTCACAGGCAAGTAATACTCCTGCCTTGCTGTATTGATCTCTATGCCCAGAAAGGTTATTACTGAACTCAGTGGCTCAACCTTCCAAGGAGTCAAGGGAATGCTGAAGTGGTCACAAAATTATACAAAAGTTCTCTGTGTCTGCCCACAAACTGGGGAGTGAGAAAGTCACAGAAAAAGAAATCAACCCGGTAGTTAACAATGCCCTCATTTTCCAATGCCCACGAAGTGGCCCATTACAGAAAGGTACTCAAGTTTTCTAACATTGTGCAAGCTACTGCACATCCCATAGGCGTGCAATTATCCACATGAAACTACTTCTGAAATTTCATCCCTAGCGAGTCCATGTCTGCTGGATGTAGCAGCAGTAAGCAGAAGTCTAATTCTATGTGCACCTTAGCCATCCTGTCCTGTGGCACTGCTGCCTACACTACTGTCACAGCCCTGCCAAATGACATATACTGAACAGTCCAAGGATCAATATGATCAGTCCCCCTCCGGATGTGATAGGTTGGTTGATCATCCTGAATTTTCCTGGTGCCTTCTTAGGTACCAGCCCAATCAAGGACACCCTGAGATTAGACAGGGGAGGGCCAAATGTGGCCCACTTACCCATCTCAGTCACCTATCTTTGTCCAGTTTTCCTGGACTCCGGGTGTGGCCTCTGACCAACTTCAGATTCTCTGCCTTCTATCCCTCTGGGGACCCATATATGGGATGACAAAGCCTACCAAGAAACCCGAAGCTAACAGATGGGTGTTCTCATGGTCCTGGTACTGGTCAAGCTAAGGTTTAAGCCTGTCCACCCTTACTAGGGTGGGCAGGCTTGCCTTCCTGAGACCTGAGATACTTTTTGTGTGCAGAACAGTAACCACCTTTTAAGGGCTTGAGGGAGGTGCATTGCATGAAAGGATGCTGTTGGCCACAAGCAACACATTGATGCTGAAACCTACAACTGGTCCCAGTACAATTCCTTTGATTACTCACAAAGGATATCTGGGAGGGGGTGGCCGTGACTCCAGCCAACGCAGCTGGTATGTCCTGATAGGCAACTCACTGTCTGTATGGGTAACCCCCACCAACAGGGGCATGTCCAACATCCCCCACCCCTGAGAAACATCATTCTACCTCCATCACTTGAACTTGTCATCATATTCTAACCATGCCATGCCCTCTTTGTGTCTAGGCATCAGCATGATTCTATTCAAGTAATTAAACAAATCTAAACCTTGCTCCAGTACCTTCTACAGTATGGTGCTAGCAAAAAAAAAAAAAAAAATGAACCCCACTGGCAAATTCTCAAACATGCATGGTGCCTTCACTTTTTTTTCCCCATCCTACGTCCTGTGGACCCCGACCCTTCGGGGGCACCAAGGAGTCATCCCCCTTCCTCTCTCGCCCTGACCGATACTTACTACCCAGTCTCCATGTAGCTGTGGCTTCCCCCCGAGTGGGGCCCAGGTGGGATGACTGACCCCCCCGATACTGTAAGTGGCTTCAGATCGGAGGTAGTCAGGCAGGTGAGGGCATATTGGGGGCACTCTTTGGGTGCTCTGTCTTCCCGGTGTCCGCAGGCATTTTCATGCTTTTTCTAAGGAGGAGTGGCATGCCCCTATGCCAAGGCATTGCTGACAGCATTGTCGCTCCCCATCCCCAACTTCAACTCTGTGCCTGCTGTGCCCCCAGCTTCCACCAGGGGCCAGTCGGGCACCGAGTATGGATCCCCCCTCCCACCCAGGAGAGGAGAGCTGTCCTCTGGACACTCAATCTTCTCCTTCCCCTGCCAACCCCCGACATCCCGGGCTCACTCCCGAACCCGGGTCACCGGTGTGGCATGAGGTGTGGCTTCCAGTGCCTCAACCCTCAGTGCCACTGGACCGGCTTCTTTTTTCTTATCTAAATCCTCAGACTTCTCTTTTTTTTCCTCCTGGTCACCAGGACTGTTGACCAGGGAGAACATGTCAACATATTCCCAGTTCTATATGTGCTGCTGGATCTTGTTTGTCAGGTGGGAACCCACTGGTTGCACCATACCAACATAATTACCAGAGCCACCTGCCACTGTTGCCTGCTTTGGTGTCATACTGGCTCTGGCTATAACCATGTTCTCCTCATCTGTCCTCCCTTTTGCTGCTGGCCATGGGCCAAAGCGGCAAATCTGATCATCAGATCCATGATCCTGTCCATCTTCTCTTCTGTGGTTGACCCTTTTTAGGCCTCCAGCTGCTTCAAAGTTGTACCTGGTGAGGCTGTGACTTCTGCTTCTGCCAATGGGAGAGTTAGGGTCTCCTTTTCCAAGGGGCTAGGATCAACTTCTGTTGGGTCTGGTCCACCACTCCCTTCCCTGGGCTGTGCTGCTGAGACATTCTCCAGAGGAATCCCTCCAAAAGCCCAATTTGCAAAGGTTTTTAAACTGCTCCTCTGATATCTGAGGAACAATAGTAATGCTCTTTCTTTCCTGAGGTGTCCTGGGTACTTTCAACAGGGGTGCTGCTAGTTCCTTGGTTTGCTGATTGTTCTTTACCATCACTTTTCTGTTAATTGGAGCACTGGTTACTTCCAAACAGGTTTTAGGTCACTCCTGCCCCTTCTTGGACATTTCTGAAGTTGGGCTTCTAGGGCCACCATTGCTGCATTCACTGGGGTGGTATTCTTTTTGCTGGGCATAATTCAAGCTGTAATAAAAACTACTGCCCCCTCCAAAGAAAGGGTACATTATTACGTTCTTTCCTGTAACCTGGACACACTGGGGAGAGGATCTGTTATTTTTTTATTTATTTATTGAGTCTTGGATTACAACTCTTTTGAGCAATACAATTCATTTATAAAGGTTCCACATCAGTAGTACAAAACCAAAACAAGGTAAACAATAGATAAGTAAATAGCGGACATCAAGAATATACTTTAAAAAAATAATACATCGAAAGCAATCAAAATAGCACTGAATATTACTCAATATAACAGTAGAGTGGGCTAGAAGAGAGGGCAGCCTGGGAGGCCTTGTCAAAATCTAGGAGAGAAAGTATTGGGGTGTAAGGTGGGGGATGGGAGAAACAAGAAGGAGAAGGAGATGAGTTGCACAGGAGGTGGAGCGGGAAGGAGTGGAGTTGCAAAGGAGGTAATGGGGATAGAGAGATGAGGGGAGGTGGAGGTGGAGGTGGAAGGAGGGAAATGGAGTGAGTGCAGAGAGAAGGGGGAGTGCTGGTAAAGTGAGGGGGAGGAAGACAAATTAATAGTAGAGGGAACAGAAGCGGTCTTTAGCTAGGGGAAGGGGCAGCCTAGCAGGCCTTGTCAAAAACCCAAGAGAGAGAGAGAGTAATATCAGTGGGAGAGAGGTAAGAGAGAGAAACTTAGTGGGAAGGAGGGGAAGATGTTGGAAAAGAAATAGCATGAGATAAGAGGATGGGTGGGGGTGGAAGAGGGAAGGTGAGGAGGAGGAGCACGGGAAGAGCTTGAAGATGTGTGAGCAAGGAAGAAGCTGGGGTGATAGTTGGAGGGGAAAAGGCTTGAGGGTAGGATTGAAATGAAGTGCCAAGAGTTAAAAGTGCTGAAAGGTATAAGTACAACAATAACATAAGCAGAAGGCTGCTAAAGGCAGCAGTCACATATACTGTTTGCTAAGAGATGGATCTTGTCATGGTTTCCCAACTTCAATGAACGCTCTTCCAATACTCCACCATAAACAAGAGAAAAGAACAACAACAAGAAAACAAACAAAACATTGTGTTTGTTTTTATACCACCATTTGCAAGCTCTATCCCCTAGCAGAGGTTGCCCAATGTTCCACACTGCTGTTCCAAACATACTGTGGCCCTTCTTAGTAGTTTCCACATCACCCCCGGATTTGAGTTTCCCCATGCGGTGGACCAAACATTACTGGCTAATAAGCTGCCTACCTTCCCATCTCCCCTATAGTCATAACTCCTTTTGACACTCTGCTCTAACTCGAGCATTGCTGTGGCCTCTGAAGTAGAGCTAGCTTCTGGTGAGCAGAATAGCACAAGGAATCAGTGGAATTTGCCCCACAGGCGACAAGCACCCTCTACTCTTCCAACAAATATTAATCCACATTATTAATTTTGTTTCTGCCATTTCTCACCAAATCTCCTCAGCACTTACTGCAAAATCCCCCTTATTAGGATTTCCGAATCTATCCTGACTCCTACTGGTTCACTGAGATCCTACCATTTCCTGTGTCTGTTACCATTGCACTACAATGGCTTTGGCTGGCCATTTACCCATTCTTGTAGCCTACCAATTAGGTGGGGGGAAATAGCATTCCAATGAATCATTGTAGTCTCATGCCTTACATCCAGTACTGAATCTCTATAACCACTGAATTGAACATGTTCATAACTGAATTCAAATCACAATTGTGTAATAACATACCTATAACAGTATACCATGAATTGCCTTTGCAAGTTGTGGCACTACTATGCCACCACTGCTTTATAAATGTATTATTATCTGTTATTTAATTTTTTTAAGTCCCTGTAGCTGATATTAGAGAGGGGCCTGTTACAGTTAGAGTGTCACTGTCAGCTCCATTTAGCTTTCTGATTTGAAAAAATATATATATTTTGGTATGCTCAGCTAGTCCCTCTCTGTGGGTTAGCTGATGTGGCTTTCCAGAAGCTGATTTGAGAGTGCAGTTGTGCCAGGAAACCAAAAGGGGAGGTGGCTTGCCATGCAGTTTACCTGGCAGCTACTGATGATCCAACATCAGAAACAATCTTGCCCAGAACCCCACTTCTCTCTGACCACAAAGGCTATTGTCAAAGCCAGCACCTAGTCTGTCTGGCTATTGGGTAGTGCAAGTGTTAGCAAGGATCCAGAGAGTCTGCTACGATCTTATAATAAGGCAGTGGGGGAAGCCCTGGATGCCATTGCTTCAGTCTATGTTCGCCCACTCTCCCTTCACCCTCGGACCACATGGTTTGATGGGACCTTGAGGGAGTTGAGGAGAGTGGGTAGAAGGTTGGAGTATTGCTGGCAGAAATCAGGTACACCACACAAGTACCCACACTGTTTGCACTTACCACCAGGGCTGGTTCCTCTGGCTTGACCCTGGGGACCCCCTGTAGAACAAGGTTAAGCACAGCAAATAGCAACAGTACAGTACTTTGAGCACAAACTGGAACCATAGTTAGATTACATGCAGAAAAAGTTAGATCCGATTTATTCAGGAGACTTGAACAAGGGAGGGGAAAAATCAGGTTAATTAGCTTAAAGGTTATATCAGTCAAGCAGTTATGCATGCGCTTTGAGTGCCCCAACACAGTCCACCTCTGGGTACCCAGGTAGAGAAGAGATGGGCTAGCCAGGACAGTTGCCAGGGGTTGCAGCAGGTTGGGGCCCTGTGATGGAAAACACAACATGCACAGTAGACAATATTTGTAATCCAGAGCCAGAGGGCTCAGTTCATAAAGGAAATGAAACAAGAAGACAATCAGATGACACACTCAGATTGAGCTGTTGTTGTAGGGAGCTACACAGGTATTTACTCATGATACCCAAGACTAGACACAGGCTGGATGGAAATTGAGACTGCAGGTGGTTGATCTGGAATGCCAGGAGAAGCAGGGCCCACACAAATTGCAGAGGCATCATTCCTGTTCAAGCATGGAGCAGGGGGCTGAACCCCAGGCAGGTCTCTCGTCGATGGCTTCTCTGTTCAGTGGGTAGTCTGGCTGGGCCAGTCTGGCAAAGCCCAGACTGCATGGAGACAAGTTCAGAAGCAATCTGTTTTGGGCTGGATACAGCTTCCAGCAAGCAGAACACAGTTCACACAGTGGGCAACTAACTCACAACCCACTAGCAGCTCATAGCACATTTACATGTACGGGAATTCTACTTTACCAGGCAAAGCACTCCCTGGGCACAATCGGAAAGTCTCTGCACACCGGGAGCTTAGGGTTAGCTGGAACTCCTGACAGGCCAATCACATTCAGCAAAAATATTCGGTCTTCTTCAGGTTGAGCCTGGCCCACTTCAGTAGCTTACTTTAGTCACACAAACTTGGATTTAGTCCAAAATAATTCTCTTCTCTCCCTTGCAGGAGCAGCAGG
This sequence comes from Neoceratodus forsteri, assembly GCA_016271365.2. Classification (NCBI taxonomy): domain Eukaryota; kingdom Metazoa; phylum Chordata; order Ceratodontiformes; family Ceratodontidae; genus Neoceratodus; species Neoceratodus forsteri. The sequence goes on along the minus strand of CM057450.1, from coordinate 851,982,499 downwards.
CAGACATGGAGGCCAAACTCTCAGCCTTTTCATAGTTCTCCCATGTGAATCCACTCAGAATTGTTCTCAGAATCACTTCAGCTCCTTCTTGCTCAGCTTCCAGCTTAGTTCTAACTGAAAACTGCAAGCAGCCTGGGACCTCCCCAAGATCCAGAAGCTTTGGTTGGCTGATTTGGCTGTCAGTCAAAGCAAGAGCTCCCACTTCAGTTGCAAAAAAGGCGCAAAAACTCAAACCACAGTTCCTATAGATTTTGAATTCAGACAGCTCCTGTAGTCCGGCTACATTTTAGGTCCCACCAGTACTGTTTGGTCCAATTTGCAGTCCAGGACCAAGATAGTAGAGACAAACAAAACAGTCCTTGCTACAAAGAAAGCAGGTTAGACAAACTACATTATCACTCTAAATGATTTTCAGTAAATAGTTACATCTTTCAACAGAGCTCCCTGTCAGATTACTTAAGTTGCAATTAGGCTGCTCTTAAGGAGACAGTACACAGAGGCTATACAAGCTCTGGTAATCACATTTAAACTGCTAAAATGCAGGACACCAGCCTGGCAGTGAGCATTTAGGCAAGCTCAATGAAGACTTTTTGGGAACCCCCATTTGTAGGGGGGTTACATGGTTATATGCTGCCATTGGAAGACATTATTAGGTGGTACAGGTTGAGTTTTCACTGTTATGCAGATGACACTCAGCTGTACTTGTCCTTTGTGCCCAAGCAAGGTGATGCTGTTACAGTATTTAACAACTGTCTCTCTGAGTTCCAGGACTGGATGAGTGTCAGTTGGCTTAGGCTGAAACTGGATAAGAAAGAGGTGTTGGTTGTGGACCCAGGTCACCGGGTGCAGGGATTATTGGCTGGGCAGCCATCCAGGCTTTGGCTGGGGGGGGGGGACAATCAAGCTGATGACCTCTGACTGGGTGCAAAATCTGTGGGTTATGCTTGACAATGGGCTGACACTAAAGATTCAAGTGTTAGCCATTGTCAAGTTCTAATTTTGCCATCTGAGGAATGTCACTTGGATAAAGCACCTGGTACCACCTGATGACCTTCCGACGTTGGTCCATGACTTGGTGACCTTGCACCTTGATTACTGCAATGCCCTATACCTAGGGCTACCGGGGTGGACCTCTGTCACCTGCAGTTGGTGCAGAATGCAGCTGTCAGGTTGTTGACAGGTATACGTAGATCTGACCATGTCACACCTGTGCTCTGTGCTCTGTGCTCTGCACTGGCTGTCAGTGTGGTGGAGGATCACCTTCAAGATCAGAATACTGACCTATATGGCCCTACATGGACAGGGACCATGATACCTGCAAGAACTCCTTTGTCCCTACCACTGCTTTGCCCTCTCTGCTGCACCTGTGAGGGATTTATGGAGATTCCCGGGGTCTGTTTGACAACATCTGGAGCTATGTCATTTGCTTTTGCTTCTCTGACCCTGTGGAATTCTCTACTCATTAGGTGAGGGAATGCTCATCCATTAAGACCTTCAAATCTTCCTTGAAAATGTATTTATTTGAGCTTGCATTTTTATACTGATATTTAGATTCCTGCTATGTTTTCAGAATTGTGGTTTTGATTTTTATATTGTTTGATTATACTGTGTAAAACACTATGATATACTGTGGAATAGCATTTCAGAAATAAAGTTTGGTTTGGTTTGGTTATTGAGGCTGCCCCAGTTCTGTATCCTGGTCAGCTCAATGCCTGAGCACTGATCCCAATATATCTGCCCCATAGCTCAGCCTCTGCAAAACAAACACCCCGCCTCCTTGCTGGAACAGCATGGTCACACTACTCGCTGACTGATCTGTTGGTGCTGTACCACAAAGATTAGAAATAGGGTTATTCTCACCATACAGAGTGCCAGTGGCCTGTCCTTTTTCTTTCTGTTTCTTTTTTTTTTTAAATAAATCTTATCTCCTATATATGTACACCTAGCATGAAGCAGCTACTGCTGTCTGCCTGTCCTTGCGTGAGGGGATTAAACCATGGCCACTTGAAGAATCCTTTGTTCTATCTGGCCTCCTTTGTTTCTGAGCTGCCTACTACATACTCTGCTAGCCCTCATGCTAGGTCTCCCTGGCCTGTTCCCTTAGGCTTTCATACTCTACAAAATCCTCGTGCTATACTTTTGTTCAACCTGATCTTGTTCGCGTTTTAAAATCCCTCTTGCCCAGCACTCATTGTCTGCTATGGAATCACCCTTTAGATGACTGTGGAGAGTGCAGAGTGGCTGTTCATGATCTGAAGAGGGAGAAGAAAATGGGGGAGTTGGTGGCCTTAGCTCTCTTTAACCTGTCTTACTCCACTCCCTCCAGATGGCCAACACCCTGTGGATGGTCCCATGGTTTCTTCTCCAGGGGTGGTACCAAGGTCTGTGATCCACTCCAGGAAGAGGAACCTTACCTGCCTAACTTTAGGTTTATGGGGGAGGGGCCACAGACTAAAGGACATCTGCTGCAATCTGCTGGTAGACTTATTAGTCTAGTAATCAGAGAATATAGCAATTAAACATTAATAACTTTATGTCAAGCACATCAGGAAATGATTCATTTTCCAATATTATGCCAATTCACAACAATAGTAGCTCTATGTAAAAGACAGGATGCATTGTTTTAGAAACAATTTAAGATGCTGCTTGTAGTCCAGGTTGCCGAGACCAATGGAAAACCCAGAGTATTGCAGAATGTTAAAAGCTGTTCAGCTACATTCCTACTAAAATGCAGTTCAATGGCAAACTGGTACATTAAGTCTTCGCAAGACAGCCATACCGAAACACTGTGTTCCAAAGATTTTCTGGGTAATAGACTGCGGCAATAAAAGACAGAGCTTGTGGTAAATATCCACACCTAAGAACATGGTCAGAAAACAGGTTAGGTCAAAAACTACTTGGAGACATTTAAATGCAAACAGACTAAAATTTAGCTGCTATGACAAAACACACGTGTGCCAAGAAATAGAAAGTGACAAATGTGGTAACTATGATAATAATTGGATAAATACCAATAGTCCAAAATTAAACAGCTTCAACTGGACATTAACAACATCCCACTCTGGTTCCAAGAAAATCAATTATCCCTCAATGCTAAGTAGAGTTGTGTGAAGTTGCAAAAATTCTCTCTGAGTAGAATTTCACATATTTTAACTGCTCCACGAAGTTATCCACAGTTCGAAGTTGCACTTCATGTTCTATTTGCAGTTTCGCAAAATTTCAAATTTGAAAACTTTGACGCATGTTAATTCAATAATTGAAGTATCGCAGATCCGCAAAACTGTAACTTCACCGTTGAGGTTTTGTATACTATTCAAAGTTTGCAATGTACCATGGGATAGGAGGTCACAGGTTGCTGAATGGCCAATGAGAAGCTAGTTTAGTCATTCTCTGAGTGTAGTGTGATGGAAAGAGACTTAGAGAGCAGATATTGTGCTTGTTGTAGCACCATGTAGTCAAAATCTAAATATAACATAATATCAAAGATCATTTTGGTAGTCACATTTCTTCAAAACTGTGTTTGAGAGTGCCCTGTGCACGCACAGTACTTTTAATGTTGATTGTTTCCTGTATTCTTTACTATAAGTATTTAGTTTTGTTTTAACAGAGAAGTAGTGGTTTGGTGGCTTGTGTTGGAGAGGGTAGCAGCAATTTAGAAGGCACACTTTTGTTCATTAAAAAATCACTGGCCCTGTGCCCTGTATTTTCTTAAGAAAAACATTACTTTTCTGACTGTGCTTTAACCAGAGTGACTGCTGTTTGTGTCCCTATCAGCACACATGCATTAGGAAAAAAAATCACTTTCTTACTGACTGCGATTTAACCTGAGTGATTGTTGTGTCCCTGTCGGCACACCTTTATTCAGAAAAAAAAATCACTGTCTTCCTGACTGCAATTTAACCAGAGTGAGTGTTCTGTTATTGCATGCACATCTGTGATAGGAAAAAAATAACTATCTTCCTAACTGAGATTTAACCAGAGTGATTGTTGTGTCTCTGTGTGCACACCTGTGCTAGGAAAGAAATCACTGTCCTCATGACTGAGATTTGACCAGAGTTGTCGTTGTGTCCCTGCCAGCACACCAGTGGTAAGAAAAAAAAATCACTGTCCTCCTGACTGTGATTTAACCAGACCAGAGTGAATGTTGTGTCCCTGTGTGCACACCTGTGCTAGCAAAAAAATCACTGTCCTCCTGATTGAAATTTCACCAGAGTGATTGTTTTGTCCCGTCTTTCACACCTTTATTTAGAAAAAAAATCACTGTCCTGACTGCAATTTAATCAGAGTGATTGTTGTGTCCCTGTGTGCATAACTGTGCTAGGAAAAAAATCACAATCCTGACTAAGATTTAACCAGACCAGAGTGACTGTTCTGTCCCTGCATGCACACCTGTGCTAGCCAAAAAATCACTGTCCTACTGACTGCAATTTAAGCAGACTGATTGTTGTGTCCCTGTTGGTGTAATTATGGGATTAGGGTGAGTCCCTAACAGAGCTGTACACAAAGAATGGCACAAATATAGCCCACAGCAAAATGGCAAACCAGAAAAAATGGACACTGCCGCAAACAGACACGGTACCTGGCCAAAAACCATTGCTTCTGTTTTTAGTAGGGGTGCTACACCCCCCTCAGACTCAAAAATTAAATAATCAACTCTGGGGAGAGCGAACTTATAAAAAAAAATATTTTTTTTCTATTGTTGGACCCAAACCCGGGTCCTCTGGTTCTGTAGGTGGTGGCTCTAGCCACTATGCCAAATGGCCAGCTCAGCAGGGTTTGGCCACACACCTTCACATATCCTGTCATAGCGAGTGCAGTTCACTGCTACACTTGCTATACAGGATCATTTGCTCCAATGTAACGGTCGCCCTAAATATGAGCGGTATTATTGAGTCGCTCATATTGAGTCAGTCAATAATACTCACCCATATGGGGTGCTACTCCTGCCAGCACACCTTTATTAAGAAAAAACATCACTGTCCTCCTGACTGTGATTTAACCAGAGTGATTGTTGTGTCCCTATGAGCACACCTGTGCTAGGAAAAAAATTACTGTCCTCCTGACTGCGATTTTACCACACCAGAGTGACTGTTGTGTCCCTGCATACACACCTGTGCTAAGAAAAAAAAATCACTTTCCTTCTTATTGCGATTTAACCAGACCAGAGTGACTGTTGTGTCCCTTCTGGCACATCAGTGCTAGGAAAAAAACTCACTGTCCTGATTGCAATTTAACCATCCCAGGGTGACTGTTGTGTCCCTGCATGGACACCTGTTCTAGGAAAAGACTCACTGTCCTCCTGACTACAATTTAACCAGAGTGATTGTTGTACCCCTGCATGCACACCTGTGTGAGGAAAAAAGTCGCTGACCTCCTGACTGAGATTTAACCAGAGTGATTGTGTCCCTGCCAGCACATCTATACTAAGAATTAAATCACTGTCCTCCTGACTGTGATTTAACCAGACCAAAGTGACTGTTGTGTCCCTGCATGCACACCTGTGCTATGACAAAAATCACTGTCCTCCTGACTGCGATTTAACCAGATCAGAGTGACTATTGTGTCCCTGCATGCACACCTGTTCTAGGAAACAAATCACTGTTGTTCTGACTGCGATTTCACCAGAGTAATTGTTGTGTCCCTGCCGGCACACTTTTATTTAGAAAAAAAAATCACTGTCCTCCTGACTGCAATTTAACCAGAGTGATTGTTGTATCCCTGCATGCACTGAAGAATGACTGGGAAGAAAAGGGCAACAAAAGGGAGAAGTCATGGAGAAGCCACAAAGAACATTGATCAATTTTTGGTCCCTAATAGCAATGCAGGAACTAAAAACATGTCAGTGAGAGCAGAAGAACAGCATTCAGATGACTTTATGGCAGGCGGTAGCAATAGTAGCAATGTAATTTGCCCTGGTGGTGGCTTTTCTGCCTCTAAGTTTTTCTCTGCCAAATCTGTGGCAGACATGTTGATGGATGCGTCAATGTCAAGTGACACAGTGACAGGAAACAGCAGCACCACCACCAAACAATCAACTGTGGGCATGGAGGCGGTTGGTTTTGAAGTGCAATTAGAAAGTGGTGCTGTTGGTGATGGTGGGTCAAAGGCAGAGCCTGATAATGTGTATCCAGTGGGTGAGGGTGAGGTGGTACATGAGGAGCAACATAAGGATGCCAGTCATGAAGAGCAGGTGCGTGTCACAGAGTCTGTTGCTACTGAGGAGGACAGACCTGCAGTGGATGATGAGAATGTCAGCTTTTTTGCAGACTATGATGTGGATGATGTGTCAGACACAGATCCCTCATGGGAGCCTGAAAACAAAAGGGCAAAAGAGGTTGTTGCAGAATGTGTCTTTCCTGTTACTTTAACTGCTAAAGCCACCAAGGAAAAGGACCCCCATAGCACTATTTCTCCCATTTTTCAATTTTTCCAGTTACCCCACAACATAACAAAGAGCACATCTTCTCCTTTGCTATCCCGGTAATCTTGGCACCAAGTAAATACAAGGCCTCAGAAATCCCTAGAGTGGAATTTTTTATGTACTGGACCCATCTGATGAGACTGTGGCAATTTGCCAACTGTGTCAAAGCTGAGTAAGTAGGGGTAAGAAGGTTAGTCACCTTGGCACAGGTGGGCAACATACAGTACACACCTTAAAAACAGGCACCCAATTTGGTGGCATGAACAACAGAAGGCAGCCAGTGCCAGTGGTTCTGGGCCATCCAAATCAGCGGGCAATGTAAGACAAATACACCTGGCACTATATGAAGAAGATGGAGGTGCAGGTGAGGAGGAGAACATCTTTGTGGTACTGGATGTGGAGGATTCTCTAAGTGGGACAAGTATTGGTCCTAGCAGCAGTTCTACCACCCCAATTCAAAGTGTGATCGCTACCCCAGTAATGAAAAAAAAAAGGTGCTGAGTTCTGTCATGCAGCACCTGTGAGTACCACTGGCAATCCCCAGTCAAGGAGCACCCCATTAATGGCACAACGTAGCTACATGCTGTTTGGCACACCACTAGGTGCATCACCGGCAGCATAACCAAGAAAAGTTCAGTCGACGCTGCATTCCATTTTGGATTGGCAAATTAAATTCAAGCCTAATCATGGTACAGCTCAGGAGTTGAATGCAGCAGCTGCAGAAATGCTTGCTCTGGATTTGTTGCCATACTCCTTTGATGAGAATGTGGGATTTAGGTGGTTTGTGGCCCTTGCCTTGCCTAAATAGCAGGTGCCATTATGTACATACTTTTCAAAGTGTGCCATCCAGGAACTATACAGTAATGTATGTGACATAGTTCATCATGCCCTGCATCATTTCTCAGCACAGTGTGACATCTGAGCATGGACATGTGGACCAGTGGGAAAACAACTGGCAACTTTTACCTGTGTATTATAGCACACTGGGCACAGCTACCTGGGGTAGCAGCTGATTGGGGAAGAGGCAAGAATTGCACTAGAACAAACTGTGGTGGTAGGAACATGCCTGGTGTTAGGCAGCTTGTGACACTGACTATGAAAAGTGTCCCCTTGTCAAACACTGGAGAAAAGATGCTGGAAGGGGTACTAACAGAGATTGATGAGTGGCTCCACCCCCATGCATCAAAGGCTGGATTCATCGCCAATGATAATGGATCAGATGTGCAGAAATGCATAACTGATGGGGTATTTGTTAGGGTGCCATGCTTGGCACACTGCCTTAACCTTGTTGTGCAGACTTTCATCAACCTTCTGGATATGAAAGAAATGTTGACTCTATAACCTGACGCATCTGTGCCACTTTGCACATTCAGCAAAAGCGCATGACCATCTATGTGATCTGCAGGTAAAGATCAAACTGCTTCAGCATCTGTTAAAACTTGACATTGTCACCCAGTGTAACTCCACCTTGTACATGGTGCATCATCTATACCAACAGTACAAGGCAATTTCGGATTATCTGCTACTTCATGCAAGTCTTGACAGCAGCGGGGCATCCATGTGTCTCATAACGGAGCAGTGGCACCTATTGGATGGACTCATCTTGATTCTAATGCCCTTCAAGCATGTAACACAGGCAGTGAGTGGGGACACTGCCTGCATTAGAGAGTCCATCCCTCTGCTATGGGTGCAGAGGCAGTCACTGCTGAACTTCCAGCAACAGCTGAAGGAGGGTGGTGACAGAGCAATTTGCTCACTGATGGAACACATGCTGTCCACATTAGACTCCAACACCCACGTAAAATATATTCTGAAGTCTGAAGAGTTTGGAATTGCCATAATGCTTGATCCATGTTATAAATGTGGTCTGGCAGCCATATTATAAGGTGGGCATCAGGAGTTGCAGAGACTGACAGAACTACTCACTCAGAGGGTAAGTGGTGCACAGTTGCTACTACGGGCACAGGGGTCAAAGCCACATGAGGGTACTGCACAGCGAGCCTGTGTTCCTGAAACACCTATTCCTCATCATCCCAGGGGTGTCAAACTGCACAAAAACCATGCAAGTTAAAGGAACCTATTCTGAATCCCATTTGAACAGCCATCAGTCAGGTGGGAATCGCAGACATGGAGGAAACTGAGGAGGAGGAGGAGGATTATCAAGCTGCATGTCTTTGATTGGTAAAATGCATAGCAGATGCATATTTTGCAGATACAAAGAACCTCACCATTGGAGATGAGCCACTGCTATACTGGGGCACTAGGGTCAATGACTGGCCAGCACTGACAGCGGTTGCCCTGAAATAACTGAGCTGTCCATCCTCCAGTGTCAGCGTTGAGCAAGTGTTCAGTTCAGCAACACTTTCCCATTTGCAAGTTATATATCTCTACCACTTGAAGGCACTGTTACTACAGCTCTTTCTGACTAGATTAATTGCTGTTTACTCACTACTTCAATGCTGTCAGGATGATCTCATACTGAATGTTAACCGTTTTATTAAGTATACAGTATGTAAAGGCTGACTGCTCTCTAGTCCTGCCAGCATACAGTCACATTTTTTTCACCCCCGTCTTGACCATCTTATTTCTGCCTCAATGTGGTCTCCATCCTCCATCTCAAAATAAGCTGCTAGAGGACTAAGCTGCCCTTCTCAATATAAACTTCCAAGAGTGACAGGAGTGCTTGGGAAAGATTCCTCACTTTATCAAGTATTAGTTGGTTAGTGCACATACTCTAAGGTGTTTGCAAGAAAGACTCCACCACTCCAAACAGTGCAAATACTAGGAACTACAAGAAAGGCTCCACTACTCCATGCAGGAGCTCTAGGCTGTAAAACTGTACAGGAAGGGAGGCTACTTGTTATTACCCTTAAAATGACCACCAAAGGGAGCACTCACCCCTTTCCAAGAGGTTTCTCTCTGCAACTGCTCCTTTTCCTGCTGGCTTTACTGGGACAAAAATACCCTGATTCAACGACCACCACCCACCACCTTGACTATCCTGTCATTCCTTCAAAAAGCCTGCACAGTGGGAGACTTGCAGCAGAGCGCCCCCTCCTGCACACCCCTTGCAACAACCATCTTGGTCCCCTACTCTCACAGGGATCTCAGTCTCGACTTTATGGCTATTCTCTGGCTTACATGTGGTGATTAGTACCCCAGCTACTAATTGCAACTCACAAGAACATTTGAGGTCAAACCTAAAGCTCCACTTCCCAAAATTTAGTAGGAAACTCATTGTAATCCTACTGCTGATGTCAGGAAACATCCATCCAAACCCAGACCCCCCGGCAACACCATCCCAGAATCCTGCGATGAATGGGTAACTAAGGATAGTGACTATGAATACCTACAGCCTCCTAGCCAAACTGACTCAGTTTGAAGCTTGGGTGACACATACCCAGCCTGATGTTATTGCGTTGACTCAGACTTGACTCTACATGAACACCTGACTCAGCAGTCTCCTTACCCAGCAACAACCTTCCCAGGCTGGACCTCTCAGGGAAAAAAGGAGGTGGATATGTAATCTATACCCGCAACAACCTACAATGCCACAAAGTCCAACTGTTGACCACTGATACTGACTGTGAATGCCTAGCAATAAAAATACTGATAGGCAAAGGGGGTGAAGGCCTGATTGTTATAGCAGTACACATGCCACCTTAGCCGCAGCAAGTGGGGCATGAAGCCTTTGCCAATCTCTACACCCAGGCAAGCCAGAATAAAGAGACCATCATGCTAGGAGACTTTAACTCCAACTGGCTTGGCAGCTCCAGCACTGCACACAGAGATCTGGTATTGGGACTCTATCTAATGCAGATGATCAAGAACTGCACCCATACAAATTAACACACAGTCTTAGGCACCCTGATTGACTGGGTGCTGACAACACAGCCAGAGTGACTAATGAATGTCAGTAAGGGGGAAAGGCACAGTCATATATGGGTAGAGTCCATACCTGGGTTAACAGCAGGCAGAGCAGGTTAGTCAGTTCTGAAGTGCGCAAGGAGAGGCAGGAAAAAAACACATTTCATGGTGCACGTGGTTACAAATGACCTGGTAGGGGAGATGGTGGAAGTGGTGAGGGAGAAGTTCAAGGAACTGGGAAGGTTGTGTGAGGAGCTGGGGGATTCAGTGGCCTTCTCAGAGGTGCTTTCTGTGCCTTGTGGAAGTACGGTGAGGAAAGGGAGCATTACAGAGTTCAAGACATGTCTGGGGGAATGGTGTTGAGCCAAGGGATATGGGTTAGTGTGGGGCTGGGGAAGTACCTGGGATAATAATGATCTATATGCAAGGGACAGGCTGCACTTGAGCAGGGAGGGGAAGGGAGTATTAAAGCAGGGGATAAGGGAGTTCATAGCAGCAAAGTTTGGTTTAAACTACATGTGGGTGTGGTGAGTGGACAGTTGGCAGGAAGGGATCCCAAAGAGGGGAGTCTGATGAGAGTACCCCCCAAATTACGAAGGAAGGATTTGGGATGGGGCACAGGGGGAGGAGGGAGGAAAAACCTGGGAAAGACAGGGATGGAAATGAGGTGGAGGGTGGTCATGCTGAATGCAAGAAGCCTAGGTAATAAGTTGGCCGAGCCACAGGCTCTCTTGGCAGTGAGGAGGGTGGACATTGCGGCCATTGTGGAAACAAGGGCCACCCAGTACCAGAACTGGTATATGTTGATCCCAGGGTACAGAATATTGAGGAATGATAGGGCAAGAGGGAAAGAGGGGGTGGAAAACTATGTATGGGAAAGGATAAGGTGTATTAGGGAGGAGGGGGAGGAAGGCAGAACAGAAGCCCTATGGATGCAGTTGCAGGATTCAAAAGGGAGGACGCTGAGGATGTGGTGGTATACAGACCACCAGCACAGGAGGATGACCTGGATAGGGAGCTAGCTAGGCAAATCAGAATTGTCTGTACAAAGAGGAACCCAGTAGTGGTGGGGGACTTCAACCTACCTGGGGTGGACTGGAGCACTCCAACCACCATGAGTGCAAGGGAGCAGGTCATACTAGAAGCATTTCAAGACAGCTTCCTGGAGCAATTGGCACACAAGCCGACTAGATTGGAGAGGACTGTGGACCTGTTACTTTCAAATGGGGAGGCTGTAAGGGCTCTGGGGGCAGAGGACCCCCTGGCTGGGAGTGACCACCACTCAATGTGGTTCACACTCAATATGGGTAGGGAAACAGGGGGTACAGGGACCAGGGTGATTGATTTTAAAGGGGTGGACTTTAAAAGGATAGGGGAAACCTTGAGTAAGTATCTGGCGGGAATTCAATCAGACATGGATGCTAGTCAAAACCTTAAAGAAGGTCTGACAGAGGCCATGGGGACTTGTACCAAGACACAGAGTAAGAGGGGAAGGGCAAAGAGGCCCAGTTGATTGACTCGGGAGGTGATGGAGGTGGTAAGAGCCAAGAGGAAGTTATTTGGGCAACTAAAGAAATCAGGAGGGGGGGATGACAGGGATGAAGATATGAAGAAGTCCAGGGAGGTTACCAGGCTAGTCAGAGCAGCCAGGGCTTCAAGAGAGCTGAGACTGGCACAGGGAATTAAGGAATGAGAAAAGGACTTCTTCAGATACATTAGGGAAAGAAGGAAGAAAAAGGACCAGATTGTGGGTAGTAGAAAGGATGGAGGGTGGGTGGAGAAAGGGGTGGACCAGGCAGAGGCATTAAACAAATACTTCAGTTCTGTGTTCACAAAGGAGAGCAGGGCAGATACCCCAAGGAGGGGGTAGAGTGGGCAGAGGGGGGGAAGGGGTGACTGATGTAGAGATTACAGAAGACAAGGTTCTGGAAGGATTGAGGGCACTAAGGGTGGACAAGGCACCAGGGCCAGATGACATTCACCCTAGGATACTCAGAGAGATAGTGGAGATCTTTGCAGGACCACTGGCTGACCTGTTCAACACCTCCCTGGACAAAGGATGTGTACCACAGGACTGGATGATGGCCCATGTGGTACCCATTCACAAAAGTGGCCCTAGGGATGAACCAGGCAACTACAGACCTGTAAGCCTCACATTAATTGTGGGGAAGATCATGGAGACAATCCTAAAAGAGAGGCTGGTGGCCTTTTTGGAGGACAATGGTCTCCCGGACAAGTAGCAACATGGGTTTTTCTCAGGCAGATCCTGACAGACAACTCTAATTGAGTATCACAACTGGGTGACCAGGGTGCCGGACAGAGACCATGCAGTGTATGTCCTGTATTTGGACTTCAGCAAGGCATTTGATTCTGTGCCACATGGGAGGCTGGGGGTGAAGCTGGAATATATAGGGGTGGGAACAAAGATGGTCAAATGGATCGTCAACTGGCTGAATGGAAGGCAGCAGAGGGTGGTGGTGGTGGTGGACTCTCGTCACCGAGGGACGTGACGAGCAGGATGCCACAGGGATCGGTACTGGGACCATGCTGTTGGGGATATTCATAGCTGATATCTCACATGGGATCCAGAGTAGGGTCAGTCTGTTTGCTAACTATATGAAGATGGGAGCTGTGGTAGATGACATCGAAGGGTGGAAGGGGCTGCAGAAGGATCTGACCAAACTACAGGAGTGGTCAAAAACATGGCAGCTGGGGTTCAATGCCAAGAATTGCAAGGTACTGCACTCTGATGCTAGAAACCAGGGGAGGAGTTATAATCTGGCAGGGGTGGAGCTGAAAAGCACCTAGGAGGAAAAGGGTCTGCAGGTGCTTATTACAGGCAGCATGAACAACTCAGCTCAGTGCAGAAAGGTGGCAGCAAAAGCCAACAGGATTGTAGGATATATAGTGTGGGAAATCTCCTCCAGAAATAGGGAGGTGATCCTTCCCCTGTACAGGTTTCTGGTCAGGCCTCAGCTGGAGTACTTTGTGCAGTACTGGTGACCATTCCTGAATAATGACATCAATTGTTGGAGGGGGTGCATCGTAGGGCAACAAAGATGTTACAGGGATTGGAGGGAAGGTCCTATGAGAATAGATTGGGCAAACTGAACATATACTCACTGGAGGAGAGAAGGGATGGGGGGGATATGATTGAAACCTTTAAATACCTTAAGAGGATAAATAAGGTAATACAAAAGGGATGTTCCAGCTTAGAAGAGGGAGTGATATGAGAGGGCATCAGCTGAGATTGGGGGGGAGGAGATTCAAGAAGGAAATCAGGAGACACTTTTTCACTGAAAGGGTGGTGGACAGGTGGAATACCCTGCCCGAGGAGGTGGTGTCCTGCAGAATGGTGGGTGGCTTTAAGAGGGGTTGGGACAGGGTGAGGATGGTTAAGATGAAGAGGGTGGGAAGGGTGGGGCAGCTGCAAGGTTTGTGGGACTAGCTGCTCATTCGAACAGACTCAATAGACCATAAGGCCTGCTTCTGCTGGCATTTTTGTATGTTTATATGTCTGTAAGGTACTCCCTGACACTCTCAGTGACCACTCACCTATCCTACATGAGTGGTCGACTAAGCAGACCAAGCCTTCCCCAAGAATGGAGAGGAATAGAGTCATTAAAAATAGTGCAATGGAAGACTTTAGGAAACACCTCAAAGGGATAAATTGGAGCTTCCTTGACTCATGCCCCTCTGTTGACACAGCCCTGCAGCTCTTCCTCAACCACTTCAGTGTTGCAGCAGATAAGTTTGCCCTATATCGTAAGAAGCTGATTAAAGGCTGCAGCATGGATCTGGTCACCCTGCAATTTCTTGGCTTGATGCAGCATTGGAATCTATTCTGGCACCAGGCTAGGACATCTGGGACTGCAACGGATGTCCAAAAGTACAAGGTGGCCTGAAACAGGTGCACTTGGGCAATCCAACAGGCCAAGGCTACATACCACAAGAACCATCAATCTCAATGCTGGGGTGACGCAAAGAAAATTTGGGCCGCTTTAAAAAACCTCACCGGAAACAATGACAGATCCTCCCCTCCATGCTTCACCACAATGATGACATAATACTAGATGCTGACTTTATGGCCAATATTTTCAACAAAGCATTTATGGATTACAGTGCTGTTCTCCCCCCAAAACCAGCTACATACACGGATGGAAATCTGACCACTGATCACTCGCCTCCTCCTCCTTCCAAAACTAGGATTTGCCCAACCTTTTACTTCAGATGGGTAACCATCAAAGAAACAAGGAAATGCCTTACTTGAGTCCTTGGCAAAACAAGGATGGGTGGTGATGGTATACCCCTTCCTGAAGTCATCGGACCCATCAACAAGCTATTCAACCTGTCGCTCTGCCTGACTACTTTCCCCTCCATCTGGAAAACCTCCCTGGTCAGTATATATTGTTAATGCCTATGTATTTTTTTTGTATTATTTTATTCCTATTATTGGCTGTACTCTTACTGTATCTCATTGTAAACTTTCCACATGCCCAGGACCACTTTGGAAATGAGCTTGCTCAATGGTGATATGCCTGATTAAATAAAGTTTGATTGATTGATTGAATTTAGGTATCAGGAATGATGTTCAGCCACATCTCCTGTTCCTCCCTACAAGCTCCTGTACAGCTTCAACCTCTGATTTTCTCCAACTAGTACCTAACTTGACTTATGCACTTTATTGTCTGCCCTGCTATGTGTACTGTATCCCCATGTACCCTGTACCCATGCTCTGGTTATGTGTTGCTCTTGCCTTTGTTACCTATGTTGTGCTGCTATTACCAATGTTGTTGATTGCTACTCATCACATTATGATGTTTTTGACAATGCCTATTTAGCTGATATTGACTCCAAAACTCATGTATTCTCCCCTCCCTTTATGATGAGGATCCTTTGTAAATGAGCTCTTAGCTCACAGATTGTAATTCTGATTACTCAATAAATAAATGAATAAATAAATCCACAACTATTAATTAGTGATGCTTTTTAATTGTGTCAAATGGAATTCCAGTAAACAATGCACTATGCCACTTACAATGAATACCCACTCTAGCCAGCAAGACACATCATGGCTGTGCAGCAGTGACCTCAACATCTCAACCTTCTCCTCCTCCTCCTATCATCTCATGTGTGTAGTCACCTTTGATCCTCCAACACAGGCAGAAACAGCATGGCACAGCACTTCCATCACCACTGTGGTATCTACTAGCCAGCGTAGCGATCCATCAGGATAATGAATGTAGAATACATGCAAGTCACAGGTGGAACATGGCAGTCACCCAAATGTGATAAACAGAACCACCTCCTCTACCTCATCTGTAGTCCCTGTGTTGCTTTAGCTATGTCCACCTCCTCACAGCAAGTATGAAACAGCATTGGCTACCACTTCCACCAACCTAGTGATAATTTATTACCACCAACGTGATAAACAGAACCACCTCTTGTACCTCCTCAGAACTCCTCTTGCCAAATTCATCTTGGTCTTCCTCACCAGAATTATCATACAGCATGCCACAACATTGCAACTGTTAACCCAAGGACCTGATGGTCCTACAGTCCATATCAAGTGGCTGACTGAAGCCGTCAAGACCTCATCATGTGAAACCATGCTGCAACAAGGACTTTCTTCATTGGATGTGATGGTAAGACACTTACACTGCTTTTCTGAAACTGCAGCCCTTCTATCAGCCTGCTGGTGTGTGCCTATAGGCAGGAAATCAGTCCATGAGACTCAATGCGGTATTAAAATATTTTCATGTCATTTCTTTTTCATGCAGGTTATGCTGATTCCAATACACATGGACCACAACAGATACACCATTGCACAGCCAGCAATAGTACTCTGACAGTAAATATCATGATTTTATGTTTTTCCTTGCCTTTCCTTTCCTTTCCTCTCCTCTCTTTTCCTTTCCTTTCCTTTCCTTTCCTTTCCTTTCCTTTCCTTTCCTTTCCTTTCCTTTCCTTTCCTTCACAAAAATCCTTTCTTGTCTTCACAGGTGCTATCTGGAATCTCGACTGAAATTCAAATGAAATGGTGCATGAAGAGATCTTGCAGGAAAGCAAGCCATCTCCATCTTCTCAATTAGGTTAAGTCAAGTATATTGCAATGCAAAGTACTGTACCTGAAATTATAACAACAGCAACAGGAAATATTGAATCTTGAATTCGGCACAATTGGCAATGAAAATACCCACATTTCCAGAAAAGGAAAACAAAAAAAATGATCACCTTGAAAGGTGTATGCAATACCAGGGATACAGCTTGATGGAAGTTGGAAATCTGCATGTACCCCAGCTAGAGGTGTTGTGAAGTTAAAGTTTGCCCACAAAGTTCACGTGAATTGACGAAAATTTGCACTTCGCGGAATTCGCAGAGTTTTTGTAACACTCCGAAACTTCAGTTCACACGATTTGCACAAAATATTTGGCAAAATTCACCTTTTTTTAATGTGAAGTGCGGATTTCACAGGTGGAGTGCGAAATTTACAGGTGAAATGTCATGCTCCACAGCAAAATCCACAAAATTTGTGGCCATGAAATTTGTGAAATCTTCAAATTAACTCACTGAGTGAATTTCGCAGACTTTGCACACTTCTAACCCTGGTCCGGGGTCACTCAATCAACATAATTTGCTTGGTGAATCAAGCCCATCATTGGAAAAAATACAGGCACAAGGAATACCTGTAAGGAAGAACAGCAGAGGCCGTGATTAACAAATACAATTAATTCATAAATTATGGTACAGAAGCAAGTCCCCCCCAAAACAAAACTATATTTACCATCACGGTTGGCCAGTGTTGTGCATGATAACAACATCTATGTTATAGCTGTCCAGCAGTATGATGTCATCAGCACAAATAACTGAAAATGAATGAAAGAGCAGTACGAATATATTAGACTTCAAAAAAGTAGCAATAACCCCCCTCCCTTACATTGAAAAGAAAACAAAGGTACTTATCTGTGCAGTATGTCTATGTGCCATCATGAATCCACAATGAGCAAGAGGCTGTTTCTCCAACTCTGAAACAACAGCAGCACGCAGCAGCAACAGCAGCAAAGCACCTTCTCCTTAAGCTATTTGCTTCATTCTCAATGTAAAAAACACAGCCACTTGATATTTTTCTCTTTGGGGACACAACTTCACATTTCTGGCAAAATGATGGCTGATGGTGGTGGGGTGGCAGGACCAAAAATGCTTAGTATGATAAATATGTTTAAGTTCTTTTTGCAAGTTTCACATCTGCTTTGCACTACCTTCTCAGGTGTGTGCAGCAACAGTATTTGACTGAAGGGAAGCATTTTTCTCTTCGGGGACACAAGTTCATATTTCTGGCAAAATGCTGGCTGTGGTGGTGAGGTGGCAGGCCCAAAAATCTTTAGTCCAATAAATATGTTTAAGTTCTCTTACAAGCTTCACATCTGCTTTGCACCACCTTCTTAGGTGTGTGTGGCAACAGTATTTGACTGAAGGAAAGCATTTTTCTTTCTGGGGACTCAGCTTCACATTTCTGGCAAAGTGCTGGTGGTAGTGGCAGTGGTGGGGTGGCAAGCACAAAAATGCTTAGTACAATAAATATGTTTAAGTTCTTTTCCAAGTTTCACATCTGCTTTGCACTACCTTCTCAGGTGTGTGCAGCAACATTATTTAACTGAAGGGAAGCATTTTTCTCTCTGGTGACACAGCTTCACGGTTCTGGCAAAGTGCTGGCTGGTGGTGGTGGGGTAGCAGGCCCAAAAATGCTTAGTGTGATAAATATGTTCAAGTTCTCTTGCAAGTTTCACATCTGCTTTGCATCGCCTTCTCAGGTGTGTGTGGCAACAGTATTTGTCCGAAGGGAAGCATTTTTGTCTCTGGGGGCACAATTTCACATTTCTGGCAACGTGCTGGTGTTGGTGGTGGTGATGGGGTGGCAGGTCCAAAAATGCTTAGTACAATAAATATATTTAAATTCCCTTGCAAGTTTCACATTTGCTTTGCATCACCTTCTCAGGTGTGTGTGGCAACAGTATTTGACTGAAGGGAAGTATTTTCTCTCTGGGGACACAACTGGACATTTCTAGCAACCGCAGTAAACATGATAAGTGCTTAAAACAGATTTATGTTGAACTTCTCAGGAGAATAGCTGATGTTGGTGTTATGATTTGCACTTCTTTGAGTGGTTGGCAGTTTCACACAACTACCAGTCATGCACCATCACATACAATGGGTAAACAATTTATTTAATGTGGCAAATTCTTGACATTTATGGATAGCGGGAGTACACATGATCAATCAGTAACAAAAGCAAAAGCAAGGAAAGTGGTTCATCACGTGTAAAAACGATTAAAGAAATAATAGAACTGGACAGGTAAGGGACATCCAAATGAATGAGACAATACTAAAAAAGAGGATAGAGAAAAAAGACACGAAATCAACAGAATTTTTTTTTACATTATTTTTATAACTTTATATATTTTTGGTGTTTTTTATTTTTAATGGGGAGGACTTGAGAGTGGAGAAATTAAGAACACAGATTATAGAATAACTATATCTAAAATAAACAGTTTCTGGCAACCACTCAGACAACCCTACCAGCACTGCCAGAAACTAAGCCATGCCCACCACCACCATGCAGCTCGGCCAGGAGAGTAAGGATCTTTTCATGGCTGGACAGAAAATTGTCCAGCTGATCCATCACTTCCTGCCAGAGAGTGTTAAAATCATGCCACAGATCCTGCAGCTCAGCCCACAAAGCTGCCATATCGCCATGTGTTGCAGGTGACATGGGGTCATCAGGCTGTTTTCTGGGAGGTACAGGCTGAGTACTGCTGCGGTCCCTCCTATGGCTGCAATGGTGACTCGCAGCTGCATCACCGCCAGCCTCCTGCTGTTCCACATTGCCCCCAGGGCCATCACCAACATCACCATCACATGCTGCAGCCACATAACGCTCCTTGACCTCATTGAGGTGGTGGATGCAGAGGTGTGTCCTCTGGCTACTGGTCCCAAGGCATGTCCCTTTTTTCCCCCATTTCACACAGCACCCCCACACACCTTGCAGATGGCCACTGTCTCATCTGCAGGATGCATATCGAAAAGGTCCCACACTACAGAGTGCTGTGGGAGTGGGGGAACACCAGCTGAGGAGGCAGTGGGCTCCTGCTGGTGGGGGGACTTGTGACTGCTGCTGCTGTTGTTCCTGCTGCTTGCTGCTGTTTGTCTTGCTGTTGTTGCTGCTGCTCTGCAACTGCAGAACTGCCTTCATGAACTGGGGGGGCAGCAGTCCCTCTGGTAAATGCATGCTTGCTAAGGTAAATAACTGCACTTCCAGCCCCTGTCTCAACTCCTCCAAGTCCTGATGCTGCCCTGCCATTACAAAAAAAAATTTAAAGAAAAAGAATAAGAAAAAGAGAGAAAAAAAACAGTATAGACTAACAACATTTATTAATTCTGAAACTACAGTAGAGAAACATAAGGAACAGGACTCAACAATGTGTAAAATATTAAAATGCTAATAAGATAATACTGATTTGGGCTGTGTACAGAATGAATATTATTTCCCAAATACCACAAATAATGCACAATTCGTTATTTAGATCCCTAATAATGAATTGTGCACTGTTCATCTGCTATTCGGGAAACACTATCCAAAAATGAAAAAAAAAAGAAACAGTACCCCATCCTCCCTGTCCCCCTATAGATCATGTCAAGTAGCCCCCCATCCCCCACCCTCAGGTAGCATCCAGATATACCCTCCAGCAACACACACAAAATTAGTAACAGATTAAAGTAAATATAATGTATTGAAATGAAAATGGCAGCCAGCATAACCCACCTGCTCCCACGCCCGGCTGCCAACTTGTCTTTCAGTATGTTCTTTAATTCAACACAGTACCCCCCCAACACCACCAGCCAGGCAGACAGAAACATAGAATAATACGATTAGAAGGCATCCAACAAAGCAGCCCACCTTCCTCGTTACACAGTCTGATGCCTTCTAAATGAAGAATTACTGCACTTGGTTTTTTATGTTCAATATACGACCCCACCCCCAGCACCACCAGCAGCCAGGAAGCCACACAGAACAATAGGAATAAAAGAAGGCATGCGATACAGCAGCCCACCCTCCTCGTCCCATGGTCGGGCACCTTTTGAATGAACAAGCACTGCGCTTGCGATTGGTTGCATAGCAAAACCAAATGATCATGCTGGTGGTGCAGGGAGGGGGTTCCTATATTGAACACATAAAACCAAGTGCGGTAATTCTTTATTTAGAAGGCATCTGACCGTAGAACAGTTAGGGTGGGCTTCTGTATCAGACAACTTCTATTATTCTTTGTTTCTGGCTGCCTGGCTGGTGGTACGAGGGGGCTACTATTTTAAATTAAAGAACATATTGAAAGATAAGTTGGCAGCCAGCCATGGGGACAGGCGAGTTGTGCCAGCTACCATTTTCTTTTCAATACATTATAATTACTTTATTCTTTTACCGATTTTGTGTGTGCTGGGGGGATATATCTGTATGTTACTTTAGGGTGGGGGGATGGGGGCTACATTATTGACATCATCCTTGTGGGGGCTAGGGAGGATAATAAGGTTTTTCTTGTTTTTTTTCTCCTACAGCTGAATACAAAATATTTGGCCGAATAACAAATACTTCGAGCCAGAATACCAAATATTTGGCAGAATATTCAGAAAAAGGTATTCGCACAGCCCTAATACAGATTTATGTACTCAAATGCTCAGATTCTCTTGCAGACTGTCTCCTCAAGCTACAATTGCAGAAATGGAAATAAAACATTCACTTCCTGCCTGCCTGGAGTCTCCCATGTGACCTGCTGTATGGGAATCAAATGACAAACCATGTTTTTCATTAACTTTGAAGTAACTATCAAAGCCGAAGTTAGCTTCGAAGTTAACCGGCAACATTTTGGCCCCAGAAGCCAATTACCTTCGAAGTTATTAACATAAGTCAAAGTTAACCAGCAAAGTTTTGGCACCAGAAGCCAATTTCACATAATGTTTTGAGGGGTGACTTTGTGGGGAATTCACAGGAGGAGGAGTAAAACTTTACAATATCTCTAATGCTAAAAAATCAGTCTCTATGACTTTTGGCACAAGGCAAAGGCTTGCTAGAGTCTTCCATCTTCCCTCCTTTCATACTCTTGATGGTGCAACTATTGAAGTTGTCTCCTCATTCAGGTATCTTGTGGTCTGGCTGTATCAGCAAATTGATTTTTCTGTTCATGTAGATGCTATCCACAACAAGCTCCACCACAATCTCAGGGTGCTATACAGAAGTAAGAGAAGAATTTTTCTTCCTGCATGCAGCTATTAAGATGATTCTTCCTATTTTCAACTAAGAAAACTTTGTTTATAGAGTTGCTGTAAAGTCCACTTAAGCTAGACTAGACTCTGTCTTTCACTTGCCCCATGACAAACCCCTTCATACACACCACTGTACTCCCTCTCCTTCCCCTCTCTTGATGCCAGGCACCTAATCCACAGTGCTTCCTTTATCTCCAAATATTGATTTGTCTTTCTCCCCTCATGTCTTGATTCTCTCCTCTCTTTCCCTCCTTTTTCCTCTTACTCCCCAACACCTAACACCAAAATCCAACTAAATGGGTCCCATTTACTTAGGTTAATGTGATTGCTTTTGATTATACATGATTTTTTATGTATTTTCAATGATTTTTAGTAATTCGCATTTCACATGACAAGTAAATCATGAAAAATAAACCCTTATGATCAGTATTTTTTTTTACCATTCATATCTGAGGGTTAACCAAAAGCAAATTGTGAATCATTTTAACTATGGAACTGTTTAATATATGAACATACAAAATTTGCCAGCAGAAAAAGGACATTTGATCTATTGAGTCTGCTTGATTTTGCAGCTAGCAGCCTTATTCTGCAGCTGCCCCTCCCTCCTCACTCCCTCCCCCCCTTATCCTCCATCTTGCCCTGTCCCAACCCCTTTTGAAGCAGCCCACTGTTTTACAGGCTACTACCTCTGCTGGTAACATGTTCCATCCTGCCATCACCCTCTCTGTGAAAAAGTGTCTCCTCATTTCCCTCCTGAACCTTCCGCCCTCAAATCTCATGCCTAGTCCCCAAGTGTCCATCCCTACCCTTATCCTGAATAGTCCCTCCATACCAGTCTTGTACCCTCCCATGTACTTGAATGTCTCAGTCCTATCCTGTCCCTCTTCTCCTCCAGCGAGTACATGTTCATCTCCTTTAACCTACTATGTATTGAATATATTATTGTTCCCGTATATTTTCCTTGTCTACTATATGGACAACATTTTTTTTATATATATATTGAGGTTTTTACCTTGATTTTTAGGCATATGTATTTTACTTAGCTGTACATATTAAATGTACCTACTCTGTGTTAATTGTATTAAGAATGTTACTGTAATATTTTTGTATTACATGATGGTACACTTTACTGTGAAACTGTGATCTTAAACAGGACAACTCTGATAAACAGGGCCTATAGTCCTAAAAGTTATTCTCCTGTCAAAAGATAAAGTTTTTATCTCTCTCTCTCTCTCTCTCTCTCTCTCTCTCTCTCTCTATCTTTTATCTATTTATCATACAATAAACCCCCAGTCCCTGGATCATCTTAGTTGCTCTGTGCTGCACTCCTTCCAGTAATTTAATTTCCTTTTTCAGGTACAGGAGCCAGTACTGCACGCAGTATTCGAGATGAGGTCTAACTAATGATCTATACAGTGACAGAATCCCTTCCCCCCTCCTCGACATTATTCCCCTTCCGATGCAAGCCAGCATTTTGTTGGCCCTTGTTGCTGCTTTCCTACACTGTGCTGAGCTGTTCATTGATCCCGTGATGACCACCCTCAGATCCTTCCCCTCCTCAGTCTCTGCCAGGTGCACTCCATCCAGTTGGTAGTTTCTCCTTGGATCTTTTGCCCCGAAATGCAGTACCTTACACTTTTTGGCAATGAACCATAGCTGCCAAGTGTCTGACTAGGTCTCCAGCTTTTTCAGATCTTCCTGCAAACTCTACCACCCCTCTATGTCATCCATCACCACCCCTACCTTGGTGTCGCCAGCAAACATTCTGATCCTGCTCTTGATGCCCATGGAAATATCTGCAATAAATATCCCAAATAACACTGGTCCCAGTGCCGAGCCCTGTTGAACCCCACTTATTACTGCCCTTGGGGATGAGAGTTCCCCTTCCACCGTCACCCTCTGCAGCCTTCCCTGCAGCCAGTTTGTCACCCATCACATCATTTTTGTTCCTGCCCTTGTGCCTTCAAGTTTTATTCCAAGCCTCCCATGTGGCAATGAATCGAATGCCTTGCTGAAGTCCAGGTACAGAACACCCACTGCATGACCCTTGTCCATCTGCCTAGTTACTCAGTCATACTAATCTACCAGGTTGGTTGGGCAGGATCTGCCTTTGACAAAGCCATGCTGTCTACTGTCCTGCAGCCCATTGAACTCCAGCAGGGATACCATCCTCTCCTTCAGGATCATTTCCATTAGCTCCGCCATGATGGATGTGAGGCTCACCAGTCTATAGTTTTCTGGTTCATCTTTGGGGCCCCACTTATACAGGGGAACCACATGAGCCAATCTCTAATCCTTGGGTATGCATCCCTAATTCAGTGAGGCATTGAAAAGGCTTGCCAAGGGCCCCACCAGGATCTCTGCTAGCTCCTTCAGTACTCTGGATTGAATGCCATCTGGCCCTGGTGTCTTGTCCACCCTCAGCACTTTCAAGCTCTCCAGCACTCTACCTTCTGTGATCACCCCATCTGTTACTCCCTCCCCAGCCTTAACTGCCCCCCACTGCCTTGGCTAGCTCTCCCCCTCTATCTTTCATAAATACCAAGCAGAAGTAGTCATTGAGTGCTTCTGCCTTTTCTCCCCCTTCTATACCCATTGCCCGTCCTTCTTAATCCTTGCTATCTGTTCTTTACAGCTCCTTTTCTCCCTGATGTACCTGAAGAAGCTCTTCTCCCCGTCCTTAATGCCTTGTGCCAGCCTGAGCTTTTTGATGGCTTTTGCTGTCCTTACTGTCCTTGTCACCTCCCTTCCCTCCCTCCTGCAGGGAGGTACTCCTCCCAGTCCCCCCCTGATTTCCTGTATCTTCTAAAGGCCACCTTTTTTCTCCTCACCTTTTCCACACACACACCCCCTTGCTCATCCAGCTTGGTCTTTTTGCCCCGGCCTTTTTACTCCAAATACTGCTACAGAAACTGGTAGCCTCTAGTATCCTCTCCTTAATGAGCTCCCATCTCTGGTCCATGTCCATACTAGTCTGGATCCTAGCCAGGCACCCACTCACTACCTCCCCATCTTTGCAAAATCCACCCGCCTGAAATCCAGCACCTTTCCATTGGATACCACCCCCTCTTTGCCCATAATCAACCTGAACCATGCTGAGTGATGGCCACTCCCTGCCAGTGGTTTGTCCGCCTTGATATCCCTCATAAACTCCCCATTTGTGAGCACTAGGTCGAGGGTGTTCCCCCCCAGTTGATTCGGTGACCACCTGTGTCAGGATATTTTTTCATGGACGTTTCAAAAGCTACTACAAGCACAGATCATTTCTACCCTTAAGGTTTCGTAAAAAAATTCTTTTCCATGTAGGGTATGTGTGAGAGTAAAAAGAACTCATGTTAACCAATGGGAAAAAAGTATTCACTTTTCCAAAACTTAGTGTTCCAGGTCTTGGAAACTGCAGATGGTTGTAGAATAAAACCTTTCATGTCTTCAGACTGTGCCACCCTGGCCATGCATGCAAATTTTTAGGCTATTCCATTGAACAGCGCCAAAGTTATTAAGGTGCAAAGTTAGGGGCTTAACATTAAACACCCTACTCAACCCTAACTATAGGGGGTGCTACTGTGTCCCTATCTGGATGTAGGTACTGTATATACAGAATATATAAATCCTCCATCAGTTTGATTTGAAGTTAGTACAAAGAAGATTGGGATTCAGTTGCACAACCAATGCATTGGTAGCTTCAGGCGTTCAGTGTTGTTGTAGATTTCAATACTTCTCAAAGTTTATCTGTCATGCTAAGTGACAAAGATTATTTTCCTGAAAAAAAAACCTTAATCCCTAAGAAAGTAAGCACAAAACTGGTGTTCTTACAAAGTAAGCTAAATTTATTAGTTGCTGACTCCCGAGATAGAGGAAACTAGGTTATTCTCACTTTTTCTCTCTGCTGTGTTTCTCTCACTCTGGTTACACTTTGCTTTGCAGTCTGCCAGTGTCAGTGAAGTGAAGAATCACAATCTGATATAAGTAAGATCTAGCATCCCTTTGGATACCTGACAGCTAGCAAACTGTGTTGATGTTTTGGAGTCTCCAGGGCATCTACTCACCTCACAAATGAAGATCAGATAAGTGTATCCAAATGTTTTACCCACTATCTGAGGGATGGAGACATCACAGGGAGGCACTTTTTAAAAGCTTTCATGCAGTTCCTGTTGCTTTGGAAACCACAGTAGTTCACTGAGACATGAGGAGTCATTAAGATGGGCTTATTTCAGGCATAAATAAAAGAAGCCATGAGCATTCTTCAACTCTGATGGCTAACTAAAAGTTCAAAAACCTTGTCAAACAGTGAAATATTTATATGGTTTATTGTTGTATGATAAACTGACTCTTATTTGTGCCACATTTCAAGTTAATCCTAAGGTGTGGGCACTGTCAACAACCTCTTCATGCTAATGTATCTACATGAAAATCAAGACATAGAGAATAATGGATAGGCAACTGTGTGTTATGGATTTTTTTTACACACCCAAGGTGTGTGATAACCCATAAACCTCGAGAGCGAAGCTCGAGAGGTTTGTGAGGTAATCACACACCGAGGGTGTGTTAAAAAAATCCATAAACACACAGTTGCTTATTTTTTATTTTTTATAATTACTGGCAACCCCCTTTATCAAACTGTTTTCAAGCATCTTAAAAATGCAGAGTTTGTGCTGTCTCAGTATCTGCTATTTACAAACACACACACTCTCTCTCACACACACACACACACACACACACACACACACACACACTGTCTGTCTCTCTCTCACACACACTGTCTTTCTTTCACACACACACACTTTCTCTTTCTCCGTTTCTCTTTCAGGCTGACCTTTTTTCAGCGATGGCATCTCCCGATCCGGAGACACGGCGGGATCAACCAGATAGTCCTTTTCTATTTGGAAGGTGGGATCAAACATATAAAACATTTAAAAAATCAAATAGAGATGGGGAGGGTGGTAAATTAAAACGGCTCGTCAGCAAGCGAGAAAACGAGCTGCCATTTTTTAAAGCTATTCAGCCCGCCCACTCACAGAGCGTGAACCAATGAAAAGGCATAATACAGATGAGTGACACACAAAGGAGACAGGAGGTTTTGCAAATGCCGTAATAACTCGTTTTTGAGTTATTAAGGCATTTTTAAGATGCTTGAAAATAGTTTGATAAAGGGGGTTGCCAGTAATTATAATACAATAAAGTATATTTTATGTTAAAAATATGTCTTGTAAACTATATCTTTTAGAACACCCCATACAGTGACTTACCATCATGTATTTTGTGACTTAATATGAAACAGGAACTGCTTCCTGACCTTATGGGACAATAAGAGTTCCAAACTGCTGACAATACTGGTCATAACCTGGGGACAGACATGCAGTATAAAAAGATTCCCATTTAATTGTTTCAGATAAAAGGAAAACTATTAAAATTGATTTGAAACATGGGAAATTGCATCTCTTAAGAGAAGGAGAATGGAAAATATAAAACAAAATAAAAATCTAAACTGTAAGTACAAAACTATTTCCACAACTTCTACTCCTCCTTTAACCCTTAAACTGTTAGTTGCTTGAGCGTATATCAGAATTCACAAGAATACTGTAAACACTGAAACATTACTGTATGTTATGTAAGCAGTAAGACACGACAAAGTGTGAGTTTTGACCTGACAAGATCATGCCTCATGTGCATTATGAGGTATGAGGCACATGCACTGAGTTCCTTTAGCACCTAGGAAGTGCCCTTATCAGGATATAATCCACATCTTGGAGTGTTTTGTTGTGCTTATAAAATGGGCACAACATTTTCAATAAATTACATGCCAACAATGTGCATTTCAAGCTTTAAAAAAACATTTATTGAACTTTTTCCATTAACTTTTTAAAAAAAGTAGTCCCACAAACTGGTCTGAAATCACTATTTTTGGGGGGAGGGGTTAGATTCCACAGTAATTATCTGCTAAAATTAATGAATTGAATTTTCTTCATATAGCACTTGTTTAGGATGAATGGGTTGTTGCTTGTGGTTTCCTTTCTCAACTTTGAATTGTTCTCTGCTGCAATAATTGTATACAAGTGCTGTCTGTCCTCTGCTGAGGCTGCCTAGTAGGACAGTAGGCTAGATTCAGACTGCTGATTTGTCACAACCATCATTTGTCTTGCCTCCAAACCCACATCTGATAGCAGCTGAATGGCTGCCGTGGCTACCCTATGGTTAGTGCAACACATTGAGTGACCTGCTTCACTACTGAGCTTGGGCATTAAACTAGCTAAATAGTTCACTCTGTGTCGTTCTCTTGTGTACCAGATCTCTGCTGTCTCATACTCTGTTGGCTGTGATCTCTGTGGGTGAAAGAAAAAAGTTGGAGGGTTAGGGGGTAGCATGCTTAACTATTTTTGAAATGAAGCAACAGTGCAGAGTTGATTGTTCCTCAGTGTATATATAACCCGCTGTACTCTTCTTTATTTAGTTATTTTTCTTTTGGTTTTTACTAAATTCTTTGAATGTCAGAGTAATGCATTAGACTCTGCTATCATTCATTTTGATGGTGATCTGTTGTAGCTTCATCTGTCTGAACCCTTCTTTCCTGCAGTGTGCCATGCACAATTGTATGTCAAGCCATACCTCATACATTAGGCCATGGGAGTGTTAGAGACAGCACAGTGGATTACTTGAGCAGTGTGAGATCGGGAGCAGTTATGGCATGGTGGTGTACAGAGGTATCCTTTTTCTCATGGTGGCACTGCTTGAACACCATCATGAAGATATTGTTGGCATCTTTCAGTTCAGTGTTGTTTAGCAGGTTATGTCATTGGTTTAGAACTGAGCTATTTATGTGTCTGTGTAGTCCCGCTCTCAGTGCCATCAGACTTATGAGACTGCACTATGAGCTGTCAGTTTGCTACACTTCCACATAGAAGCACCATAAAATCTGACAGAGCCCAGTAGGTGTCACACTTAAAATCCAGATGGATTTCTTAAATGGCATGCCAGCTCATCAGCACATTTGTTGCCCTGATAGTTGTTTTTTGAGTGTTACATGTGTCCTTTTAGGGGGAGTCACATGATGCTCTGCTGCAAATGAGACTGTGGTCTTATCGCTCATTCAATCAATCAATCAATCAGTCAAAGACTTTATTTAACCAGGCTTATCATCATTGAGTGAACTTATTTGCAAGATGCTTCTGGACAAAACAATATACACAAATATACTTCCAAGCATAATATATGCACAATGTTACAGAGAATCATTTCATACAGAGAAGGAGAACATAACAAAGTGCAAACATGGTTTAAGAGAGCAGACACAGAACATTCAAAACTTAACTAGGTATTACAGGCATCTCATGACAGTTCTACTATTAACTATAACTATGGATATGTAATGGGGAAGAGGAGGCATAGAGGGAAGGGTGGGGCATGGGAGAGGGCATAAGGAAGAAGAGGATGTTAGCTATGGGAGGGGAGAATATAGGGAAGTAAAGTGAGAAACATGAATAAGTGCTGACAAACTGATACAGGCTATATGTTAGGGACAGTCAACTCCCAGAGTAACTGAAGGAAGTAGCAATTGGTGAGGTTCATAACTCTATCATGATGGGTACAGGTTTCCTTAAGGGCAGAGGTGAGCATAACCTTAAAGGTAGTGGTATCAGGAATAGAAAAAAGCTTGAGGTCCTTCTGAAGGGAGTTCCATAAGGATGGGAGGACATAGCTAATGGCAGCAGCTCCAAATCCTGTCCTAATCTTGGGTATAGTGAGGGCTATGTAGGAGCAGCGTCTCAGGTGGTAAGGCCCCTGGTTTCACGTGACTAGGTCAGTAATGAAGGAAGGGAGCTTATCTGTAATTGCTCTGTGAATACAAAGGAAATCATTTCTCCACCATCTGCAGGAAACTGAGGACCAGCACAATCATTTGTAAAGCAAACAGTGGTGGGTGCTAAGGGGGGCATTGGTGATAAATCTCAGCGAACAATGATACAAGGTGTCAGTTGCATCTAGGGCATAATTTGGAATGTGACTGTATAAAATGTCCGAGTAGTCTAATAGAGGTAGGAAGGTTGTTTGGACTAGATTCCTCCTAGCCACAAAGGAGAGGAGGTGTCTGAGGTGGAAAAAGTTACTTAGGCATTGCCTCAACTTCTTAGCCAACTCAGTTAGGTGGATTTTTAAAGTCTAGCCAGCATCCTAGATGCTTGAATTTATCCACTATTTCAAGTTGTTCGCCTAGGACAGTAACGATTCTGAGTTTTTGCATTGATGGGTCTGCTAAATGTGTTTTAGGGGAGATGATCATAGCTTTCATCTTTTTTGTGTTGAAGAGCAATTTTAGTTGCAATAGGTTACATTGCAGTAAGTCAAATTCCCGTTGGAGAACAATATGCTCAAGCACCGGGTGGGACAAGTAGTGCATAGCACTGTATCATCAGCAAATAGGTGTACATTAGCCTTGAGAATGTGAGAGTCGATGTTGTTAATATAGATAGCAAAGAGAATGGGGTCTAGGATATAAACTTGAGGCACATCACAAGGAAGTGTTGTAAGGGGAGAGAGCACCCCTTGAGCTTTAACATGCTGTAGCCTGTTAGTAAGATAGCATCTAAACTATCTCAGAGCTGATTTGTCCAGGCCAAGTTGACTCAAGGTGTGAAGCAGCAGACTACGATCGATGGTGTCGATGGCCTTGTTTAAGTCTAAAAACAACGCATAGATATGTTGTTTTGCATCGAGAGTGTGTAGCCAGTCACAGGTAACTTTAGCTAGGGCAGTGATTGTACTATGCTTCATTCTGAAGGCAGGCTGGGTAGAGTTTAGTAGGTTCTCATTGTCCAGGTAATTTCTAAGTTGATCGTTGACCATCTTCTCCAACATTTTAGAAAGTATGGGAAGTAGAGAAATTGGTCTGTAATTATTTGGATCACATCTATCACTGGACTTGAAGAGAGGAATAACGTGCACAAGATTCC
This sequence comes from Neoceratodus forsteri, assembly GCA_016271365.2. Lineage (NCBI taxonomy): Eukaryota > Metazoa > Chordata > Ceratodontiformes > Ceratodontidae > Neoceratodus > Neoceratodus forsteri. Next base: position 851,951,953 of record CM057450.1, on the reverse strand, counting down.
AAATTGCTTGGATGTCTCCCTGTGCTAAAGAAAGGTTAAAGAGGTTAGTAATAGTGGAAGACAAGTGGTGGTGCCCTAATTTCAGAAATAAAGATTCTAAGAGATCTGCACCTGCGCTTTTCTTCACATCTAGAGACAATAATATACCCTCGACCTGCTTAAAGGATATGGGGTGAAGCTGAAGGAGGAAGAGTTGTTCTTGTCTGTGCTAGAGATAAAAGTGGTGTCCATGGAATGTGGCTGGGTATGGCAACCTACTAGCTGGAGAATTATTAAAGGTTAGGCCAGCATTGGCAAAGTGTTCATTGAGTTTGTCCAATATGTCAGCCTTGTCAGTGAAAGTTTCATCCCTAATGACTAATTTGGGATGAAGCGTGGAGTAGGGGGCATAGCCCTTGATATCCCAGGGAATTTTCAAAAACTTAGCGGAATTATATTTTGATTCTTCCAGAGAGATCAGGAAATACTGTGCTTTGTTGGATCTTACCATCTCAGTGCAAGGGTTTCTTGTTATGTGGAAGGCAAGCCACTCCAATTCTAGATTTGTTTTCCGTGCCCATTTCCAAAACTTGTCCCTGTTCTTAAGGGATGTTTTCAGAGTAGGCATAAACCAGGGGTTGATCTTCTTCTGGTTTTGGTTTTGATAAGAGGAGCATGATTGTCATCTATGCCCATAACCAGATGGTGGAAGATGCTGTATGCCTCATTAATAGAAAGAGCTAAGTAAAATTGTTGCCATCTGATGCTGCTTAAGTCAGCTAGGAAGGCAGATGGGCAGAAGTTCTTTAGGCATCTTTTAATTTTATGTGAAGAGGTTGAGATAAGCTTAGAGGTGTGTCTTATACAGGCTATTGTGTTATGATCGCTAACATCACTATGGAATACCCCCACATGGGAGATACTATGTGGCTTGTTGACCAACATAAGGTTCAACAGGGAACTATTCAATGGGTTTTTGTGATTAGGGTGGGTGACGTCAGGGGTAATTTGTGAGAGTCCATGAAAATCATAAAGTTCTATAAGTTTTTAGAGCAGGCATCATTCCAATTAAGGTTCAGATCCCCCATATTGATGCATTCATACTTAACTTGCTGCATAAGTTTGTGGAGATGTGATAAGATGCTGAAGCCACTGGAGGGGGGCATGTAGCATGCGATAATCAATAAAGCTTTCTCAGAGGACAGCGCCACCTTAAGAGTGATGCTGTCGATGTCCTTGGGGGAAGTAGTGACATCTGAGATGGTTACAGAGAACTTGTCTTTAATGTAAATGGTGACCCCCCCAACCCTGGTAGGTCTATCAGACCAAAAGACATTGTAACCAGGAATATTGATGTAATGGTTAGGAGTAGATTCCCTAAGCCTGCTCTCCGATAACATCAGAATGTCAGGAGACATGTGGAATATCCATGTTTATAATAAATTCTACTTCTTTAGCAGACTGCACACTGTATGTTTAAATGGAGGAAGCTAATGCTGTTTAGCTGGGGAAGTTCCGATGGGGCTTCAAATGTAATGGGGTATCCAGGATTTAGCTCTATGTTCCCAGATCATAGTAGCAGTAAGGCTATCATTTCCCTGAAAGCAATTGAAAGCCCCTTATGAATATGTGTTTTTTGTCTTTTGGTCATAGGGGTCTTTGGCTGAGATACCCAGGGAGTAACAAGGTGGCTGTTGACAGACAGAGTATACAAAACCGCTCTTGCTGGTATGGATAGTGCCACCCTAAGGTAATAAGTTGGCATTAGATGGGGAAAACATATTTCTGGAGACAGCGGGTTAGTCTCTGATGAATTTTGGCTAGAAAAATTAGCCATGGATTCTGCAAAAGACAATCTGTGATCAGAGGGCATATCTGTAGTTGGCTTCATTTTGCCTATTATTATTTAGTGTTTCCTATTTTTATTCACGTCATTGCCTTTCTATACCTTGGTGCACACCTTTTGTGAGTTAGAGATCCAGTTTGTGGGTATGCCATGTACAGGTGACCGTGATTGAGTGCTTACAAAAAGGGCAATTCAATCACGGAGCCTGTGTAGAGGGCTACCTGCCAGGGTAGCAAGCAGATATGAGAGTGGGAGAGGTAGGATGAATGGATGTAAGTGCATATACATGTGTGCAGGGGGGGAAGGGGAGGGAAGGTATGCGGGAGGAGTTGTGGTGGGCAGCTGACAAGCTGGATCGCTAGTGTGGTGGGGTGGATGGTCGCTTGGGAGGTGCAGGGTTCAAAGTTCAGGTCTGGTGCAGAGCAGCTTTTTTTGTTTTGCTGGCAGGCGGTTTTGTATTTTTCAAGTCCCCCCCAACATGCAACAATGTCCAGCTGTGGTTCTGTGCACCACCGCAGCACTCGAGTAAGGCCCAGACCCTGTGCCACCACATACCTAGCCATGTGTGCATGCTGTGTGTGGCCCCTGACCTGCCCCCCCACCCCAATGCACAGCCACCTCTCCACCCCCTGCTGCCTGTGGTTCCTGGTGCAGTGGGTACATGTGGGCCACAGCATGCCATGCCTTTTTGGCTGTGGTGACCCCTGTCAGTGTCCTACCCTGGCATCTCTGCCATTTGTATTGTGTCTCACTGTGTGCTGTGTGGGCCAATTGTCCAGCCCCACTCACCCACTAGGTGGCTGCTAGGTATCTTCCTGCTCCTGAACAGTTGCACAGGGCTGACTGGTGCCAGAGGTTGGCATCATGTACACTTCCAGGATGCATGGCACAGACATTGGTGATGCACCCCATAGCATTGCACACCACCTGGCAGTTTACAGAAAAGTAGCCCTTCCTGTTGACATGAGCAATGTCCTCAGGGCCAGGTGGTGTGAATATTTCCACATGGGTGCAGTCTATGGCCCCTAGCATGCCTGGCATGAGTGCCACCCTGTGGAAGTACAGCATTGCTTCCATCCACTCTGCCTGTGTGTTAGGGAATTTGATGTACTCCGAAGCATGTTGCAGCAAAATGGTGAGGAACTGTGTGAGGAGACAGGACACGGCAGACTGTGTGTTGCCAGTGGTGTCACTCTGCAGCATCTGGAAGGTGCTCATGGTGAGCTCATGGTGAGCAGGCACATTGCTGCTGTCACCTTTGTCTCCACCATCATGGCAAGACATCTGTGTGTTGGTGCCTGTAAGTCATCATGAAACAGCTCACAGAATTGTCTCAGCAATGCCCTGTTGAATCAGTACCAGCCCACAATCTCTGTGTCACTCAGCTGTTCATACAGTATGTGGCATGGGCACAGTACTGTCTCTTTTGGGTATACTGCATATTGGCCCTTCCATGGCCATGTTGTTGTTCCTCCCATCTCCTCACTCCCCTCATGGATGCTGCCATTAGGAATGCAGACCCATCCATGGCTGCTTTGTGGTACAATGCTGCTCTGTGCCTGTGGGTGGCTTGAATTTAGGCATGCTTTTTATATACCTATCTTTGCACGGCACATCTGCATTTTGGCTGAATAGAAGGCTGTGTGGCACATTCATGGGAACGTCCCCTCCACATGTACCCACATACATCATTGTTGCACTTCCGTACATCTGGAGATGCGCGGCGCACCCCTACCTTTTAAATATGGCCCCACAGTGCATCTGCTGGACTTCACCAGCACATCCTGTAATGTACCATGCATCTTCTTTGAATATCCTGGCCCTAATCTTTTCCACTCTGCATCTTCAAGCAGCACTGCAGCAAAGCTAGTGCCCTGTACCCCATTGTTGTAATCTCCCGGGTCGTTCCTGAAAATAGGCATACTATTTGTCTAGTGTACTTACCCGGTTACCAAAAGCTAAATAAATATCAAATAACAACCTGTGACTGCAAATGTTAGCTCTACTGAATCTGATAATGATGATGGTGACAGCCATGGCCATGGTGAGACTGATGATGATGAGCTTGTGACTTTACCTGTAGCTGTGTCTCATTCTGGTTCTGACAGTGACAATGTGGATAAAAATAACAACAGTAGTAGAGTGCCAAAAGGGAAAAGGAAAAAGTCAAAGGCACAAGCCACACAAAGTGAAACAAAGTCTGACAGTCGTGATGATGATGACACTGGTGCTGCAGAGGATTCTATGATTGTCTCACCTGATGAACCTGAATCCTCTGCTGATGTGTCTTCCCCACATAAACCCAGCCACCTGACTCCTAGTCCTACTAAGGTCGTTACTAGACATAGACAGTCCACCTCTACTTTTCAGACTAATTTTTACGTAAACCCCACAGATGCTTGCCAAGCTATATGTGTGCATTTCAACACATGTGTTAGCAGGGGAAAAAATAAAGAGCATCTTGGAACCACAACAATGATATAACATCTTTCTTGGATTCACCCTATCATTGTAAATGACTAAAAAAAAACAGTCTAACATTGGTGGCTGGAAATCTAGCAGGGCTCTCGGTGAACAGGAACATTCTGTTGAAACAGTGGGAGGCGAGCAGAAGGCAAGATCCAAAAGTCCACTTTCACCTCATGGTCACAGTCACAGTAATTCTGTAAGGTCCTTTGTTTTATCAAGCATGGCATGTAGTCGTACAACACCCCCACACTAATGTAACTCCCCCCCCCAGACAAAAGGCAGTTGAAGTTAAAAGAAGTTTTTGAAAGAAAGTCTAAATATTTACAAAACCATCCCATAGCACTGGCAATAAATCGTAGAAAAGCAGAAATGATTGTACTTGATTTGCAGCCATACTGTATTGTGGAAGATGTGGGTTTCAGAAGGCTTATGGAATACTTAGAGCCATGATATTTAAAGCAAAGTAGAAAATTCTTCTCAAAAACCGCTGTGCCCAGGATGTACAGTATGACAGCTTAGTAGTTCAAGCAAGGCATGTTCTCCGAGAGGTTAAGGGCAAGGTAGTTCATTTCTCTACTAATATGTGGACCAGCAGCCAAACCATTGCTTTTCTCTTGCTGCACACTGGGTCACTTTTGGGGGCAACTCATCATCATCCTCATATACTACTAGTTTGTCTGCTACCACGTGCAACAGTAGTTCTACTACTACCACTACTATTTCTCAGAGCTAAAAAAAACTATCACGTTTCAGAAAATGGCAGTTCTCCATGTTTGCCAGATTAAAGACACACACACAGCACAGCATGTTCAGCAAGAACTGGAAAGATTTCTTACTGCTTGGATCACTTCACAGGGTTTGAAAGTTGTTTTGTTTTGTTGCCGACAATGGTTTAAATATTAAAAAAGCATTTCACGATGACAACTATGTACATATACACTGTTAACATAGAAACATAGAATTTGATGGCAGATAAGGACCACTTGGCCCACTTAGTCTGCCCATTTTCCTACCTAACAGATAAGCAGCAGATCCTAGTTAACCAACAGCTTACTTCCTCCTACCCCCCACTAGGACTGCCTTATGTCTGTCCCATGCATTCTTGAATTTCCACTGTTCTTGACTCACGACCTCCTCAGGAAGGCTGTTCCATGCATCCACAACCCTCCCTGTGAAAAAATACTTCCTCACATTACCTCTGAGCTGCCCCCCCCATCTATCTTCAAATTGTGCCTCCTTGTTCTTGCACATCTCTTTATCTGAAAGATGCCACCCTCTTGGACTTTGTTGATTCCCTTGAGGTACTTAAAAGTTACTATCATGTCCCCTCTCTCCCTCCTTTCCTCAAGGGTATACATGTTAAGCTCCTTTAGTCTTTCTTCATATGTCTTCTGGTGCAGACTCTGCACCATTTTAGTTGCCCTCCTCTGGACAGCCTCCACTCTGTCTATGTCTTTGCAGAGATGGGGTCTCCAGAACTGCACACAGTACTCCAGATGGGGTCTCACCAACTGTCTGTACAGAGGGATAACAACTTCCTGTTTCCTACTATTGATGCCTCTCCCTATACATCCCAATATCCCCCCAGCCTTCCTTACTGCCTTCTCACATTGCTTGCCCACCTTAAGGTCATCTGATATAAAAAAACTCAGGTCCCTTTCCATTTTTACTGTTGTCAGTATCTCACCCCCCATTGTATACTCTTCCCCTTGATTTTTGTTTCCCAGGTGCATTACCTTTCACTTCTTTGCATTGACTCTGAGCTGCCATACATTTGACCATTCCTCCAACCTTGCCAAGTCCCTTCTCATCCTTTCCACTCCATCTTGTGCATCAACCCTGTTGCAGATCTTTGTGTCGTCTGCAAAGAGACATACTTTTCCTTCCAGTTCCTCTGCAATGTCACTTATAAAGACATTAAAAAGGACTGGTCCCAGTACTGAACCCTGCAGTACCCTGCTAGTAACCCTCCTTTCTTCACTGTGGACTCCATTTATTACTACCTTTTGCGTCCTGTTGTCTAGCCTATTTTTAATCCAGGCTACCACCTTGGGACCCACTCCAAAGCTAGCTAACTTGTGTATTAATCTTTTGTGTGGGACTGTGTCAAATGCCTTGCTAAAATCTAGGTAGGCCATGTCCACAGCCCCTCCCTGGTCTACTACTTTGTTCACCCAGTCAAAGAAATCTATTAGATTCATCTGACACGACCTTCCCATCATGAATTCATGCTGCCTTGGGTCCTCTGCCCCACTGGCCTCTAGGTACTCAACAATTCTTTCCTTCAGAAGTGATTCCATCATTTTCCCTACCACTGAGGTCAAACTAACTAGTATGTAGTTTCCTGCCTCTATCCTGCTCCCACTTTTGTGAAGAGGAATCACATCTGCCCTCCTCCAGTCCTCAGGTACCACCCCATCCTCCCATGATTTGTTAAAGAGAGTAGTCAGCGGTGTCACTAGTTCTGCCTGTAGTTCTTTTAGAATTCTTGGGTGAATCCCATCAGGCCCCATTGCTTTGTCCACTTTCAATTTTTTTAGTTCTTTCGGAACCCTTTCTTCTGTAAATGGACTGGTATTGACTCCCGGTCTTCAGAGTGTTTCTCCTGTTTGGTTTAGGTACCTCCCCCTCCCCTTCCTTTGTGAATATTGAGCAGAAACATTTGTTCAGTATCCCTGCTTTTTCACTGTCACCCTCTACCCACATTCCCTTCCCTTTATTAAGCGTCAGTATCCCTCCTTTGGTCTTTCTTCACTCCCTAATGTACCTATAAAATGTCTTATCCCTCTTCTTAACAGAGTTGGCTATCCTTTCCTTGGTTTGGGCCTTTGCTATTCTGACTGCCTTCCCAGCCTCTTTCTGCTTTAACTGATAAAGTTCTCTGTCCTGCTCCTTCTGTGTTTCCTTATATTTCCTGAATGCTATCCTTTTCTCCTTAACTTTCCCTGCCACCTCTTTTGAGAACCATAGCGTTTTTTTCCTTCGCTGTGTTTTGTTGATTTGCTTTACACAAAGGCTTGTTGCCTCTGTGATGGCTGTTTTGATTACTCCCCATTGTTCCTCCACCCCTCCTTCTTGCCTGTTTGCCAGTGCTTTTCTGAGGCACTCTCACATTTTCCCAAAGTCAGCCCTCCTAAAGTCCAATACTCTTTCTTTTGTATGGCTTGATTGTATGGCTGTGTTTATCGTGAACCACACTGTTTGGGGGTCGCTTGTTCCCAGATGGCTACCCACTTCTAAATCTGAGATTCTTTCTCCATCCCCATTTGAGAGTACCAGGTCTAAGATTGCTCCATCCCGAGTGGGTTCCAATACTTGCTGTCTGAGGCATGCCCCCTGTAGGGCATCAAGAATGACCCTGCTCTTGGATGTGCCTGCAGCAAAGGTGCTCCCACTAACATCTGGCATATTCAGGTTCCCCATCAACAATAACTCCTCTTTTTCTGCCATTCTAAGGAAGCCTTCTATCATTTCCTTGTCCAGTCCCCCCCCCCTGAGATGGGGGTCTATATACAACCCCCATGCGGATTGTGGTGCCATTTTCTGTCTCCAGGGTGACACAGGGTGTCTCATATGCTCCCTGTTTACTCTTTAGTTTTGTTGCTTTGATCCTTTCTTTTACATAGAGAGCTACTCCTCCTCCTCCTCCTTTACTCTCCCTGTCCCTCCTATAGATTGTGTATCCTGGTATATTGACTTCTCAGTCATGGTTCTCTGTGTACCATGTTTCTGTTACTGCCACAATATCCAGGCAACTCACTTCCATCAAGGCCACTAGTTCAGGGAGCTTGTTATACAGACTATGGGCATTGGTACTCATCACCCTCCACTTTTTAATGGCCTTACCCCTTTGAGCCCCATTTCTGTCCTTACTGCCTTTGCCTTTTTTTACATTTATCTCTGTCCTGCTCCCTAATGACTTCTCTACCTTGGAGTTTACCTCACTAATTACCATGTTTTGTGGGGGGAGGCTGGGATTTCCCTGCTCCTTTTCAGTGCCTCCCCCCTTGGCTAGTTTAAACACTTGCCAATGAAGAATTTAAACCTCTCACCTAGGATCCCGGTTCCACTCGGACAGATGCAGACCATTGCACCAGTATAGGTCTGCATCCCTCCAGGTGGCTCCCCAGTCCCCAGTGAAGCCAAAACCCTGAGCTCCACACCAGTTTTTCAACCATTCATTGAATTCCCTGGTGAGGAGTACCATAGCATCACCCTTACCATAGACAGGCAGCACCTTCGAGAAGATTACAACATGCACTACTTGCCTTAGGCCCCACCCCAACTCTGCAAACTCCTCTTGCAGTGCTCTGATCCCATTCCTAGCCATGTCATTTGTCCCTAGATGGACAATGACATCCAGCTCCCTCCCTCATGCAGCTGCTCTCATGATCTGAGGATTTGCTTCCTGTCCCTCCCAGCCATGGTACCAGGCAGGCACCTTATTTTCCCTCTCCCCTTCCTCCCTATTTCTACCCCCTTAATGATTGAGTCCCCCACCAGGAGTTGTTTCCTTCCCCTGTGGGGTCCCATGCCACCCTCCTGTGGGTCTCCTTTGTGAAGGTTCCCAGCATCCTCCTTGGTCTCCACTGCAGGTGCCTCCTTAGAGGAACCACTATCCACCAGAAGAGTAAATGAATTGTGGAGAGGTACAGCTGGAGGGATGCAACTCTGTTCCACCACCATCTTCCTCCCTGGTCCCACCCTGGTTCAGCGTCTCCTCTTTCTTGGCAACCTCTGAGGTAGTGGCCTTGGCCCTGGTGGTCACTGGGTGGGGGAGGAGGTTTCACGAATTCTAGCCAGGTCAGCTTGGATTCGGGCAACCTCCTCCCTCAGACCAGAGAGGTGCCTACAAATAGGGCAGCATCACAGCCTCCAGAGTGTCTCCCAGATCACTGCCGCCCCACAGCCATTGCACTGCACCACTCCTATCATGTCTTATTTTGTGTCCCCTTTCCTGTTTCTCTGTATGCTTACTCTCTCCTCTCCCTCTCCTTACAACTCTCACCCTTCCTGTTCTGGGACAGCAACTTCCTATATTCTTCAGTAGACTCCTTCTTCCTTGCTCAGTGTCAGACCACCAGCAGCTGGGGGAAGGAGTGAGCCCATTGTCTTAATTTAATCATTCAAAGCTTCCTGAATAATGACCTGCAATTATCAACCACTGTGGGTATAGTGTTCAAAGTGTGTGGCCACTTCAACCATTCAGTAAAAGTCCATGACATCCTTGCTGATATCCAAAAGGACAAAGGTCTTCCTCATCTCCAGCTTGTTCAGGATGTAGCAACAGGATGGAATTCAATTTACTTTATGACCGAATGCATCCTTGAACAAAAGGTAGCTATGACTGAGTATATCAAGTTCTGTGATATTGGGGAGGGCATTGTACTCCATTCTGCTCAATGGTCTCTGCTGGAACAGTTATGTCACATTGTAAAACCATTCATGAGTGCTACAAAAGAGGACAGTGCAGAAAAGACATCCCTTAGAAAAGTTATTCCACTCATTCTATTTCTCAAAAAAAGGTTGGAGAATATGAGGAGCAACTTGGATATGACCCAATCTCTAGTCAATAACATGCTTACCAGGCTTAGCAATGATTAGAAATTATCAACCATGACACTGAGCAAGGTGTATCTCTTAGGAACATTGCTAGATACAGAACAGACACCTTCCTGTTGTGGTTTCTGATGATACGGAGGAGTAGAACTACAGGCAATGTTTGATTGATGCAGTAGATGAGGTTTCATTAGGAGGACTGGTAAGCAGTATTACAATGGCACCATCTCAAATTCAAAAGACTGCTCCAAAAACCAGTACAGAAGCAGACAACGAGTAGGATGACATTTGGGGCCAGCTGCAGGACATTTCAATTCCACAAGGAGAAAATGCATGCTAAGTAGTAAGCATGGTAGATGCATATCTGTCTGAGATAAGCATTACTAGTAAGGATGACCATTTAACTTACTGGCAAGAGAAAAATTATGCTGGCCAAAGCTGGTGACCCTGGCTTGTAAGTGTATTGGATGTCCACCCTCCAGTGTCTGTTCTGAGCATTTATTTTGTTCAGCTGAGGATATTGTGAATGATAAATGAATAAGATTAACACCAGATGATGTGGAGAAACTAATGTTCTTGAAGGTTAACTTGACAAACTTTGGCTACATATGTGATAATGATCTTGAAGAACATGACACTGACAGCAGTACCTGTACTGAAGCTGTGGAGTGACATATCAGTTTTCAATTTTGACACTCCCTGGACTGATTAAAGTAGAGATCTGGGATGTGCCTGCCTTTCGACCCCATCATTGTCATCCTGGGGCTGGGTGGGAGGTGCTACCAGCACATCACTTTCATGTCATCACGTGCTGGTAGCAACTGTGGCAGACAAGTCCCTGATGTCACACTCAGTTGCTTTCTCATTCTGATGAGATCATTTCTTTTATTACGTAATTCACCTAAGAATAATTATTTCTTATATAACCATAGCTCTGTTTTCCCCCTGATAGTAGTGGTAGTAGTAGCAGTGGTGACATGGTCACTTTGGACTGCCTGATGCTCTTGTTCTTTCACATTTCTTTGAGTTGCGTTCCATACCGAGACCTGTTGCTATGCTAAATAATTGGTGACATACAAAAACCACACTGACCCTTTCTACAAAAAGTCAGACTCAGGAAACTGTTCTTAAAAAATAGAGATCTGGGAATTGCCTGAATTTTGACTACATCATTGTCATCCTGGGGATGGGTGGCAGGTGCAGCCAGTGCATCATGTTCACATCATCACTTACTGGTAGCAACTGTGGCAAGTTCCTGTTCACGCACACACACAGTCACTTTGTCATTCTAAGGAGATCATTTACCCAAATGCACACAATTCAATAATCACATTGATAAATGCTGCTAGCATTGTTTTTTCCACTGGTACTAGTGATAGTACTACTACAAACTAAAGTACAATTATTTAAACACACTGTTATTCCCTTCTGAAAAATCAGACTCAGGAAGAGATAATTTATTTGCAAATTTGTGTTCTGGTCTGGGACTTTCTTGTCATCACAGTCACTTTCTCATTCTTTTCTAAGCAGTGATTTTTGTTAAATGTTCCTTAACCATATTGATTTCAGTGCTAGTAGACTACTTCTGTTTTTTCCCTGATTGTAGTAGATAGGGGTAGTAGCAGATTGCAGTCTTGAAGTGGTACTGTAGCTGTCTGACTGGCTCTCTTTCTGACTGGCTCTCTCTGACTGGCTGCCCTCTGCTCTGGCCTAGTGCTGTTTTTGTGTTCCTGGCTTCTTCTTCATCACGTAACTGTCTAAAACACATCTGGTGTCTGCCTGTACCTGTTGAGAAATAGAAATCACTACTGTTAATAATATAACTTATACACAGACACTATTAGCATTATTTTCTTAAATGTCAGAAACAGAAGAGTGATTACAGAACAATCTCTACTACTAAACAGTGGTTTAATTGTTTTTTTCTACAGATATGTTGATTAAAAGCAGTTTAAAATGATTTTATAACATACGGTTACCATAAAACAGTAAAGGCCATAAAAAGTTTGGATGAGGTTCAGGTAAGGATCCGAACATTTTTTTGCTTATCAGAACTTCTTAGAACCTCAGAATCTTTTGAGGTTCTCCCATCTACTCTTAACCCCTCCAGGATCCCAGGTTTGCTCCTGTTCTTGGGCAGGTTTTTAACATCCCAAAGCTTGCTATCAGTCTCACTATCATTAGCGAAAGGAGGCTTTCCACTAAAGGGCAAGCCAATTTGTCATGGGCCCCAGCAAGAGATAAAAAGCCTGGGGGAGGAATAGGGTGAGGGTGAAGAAATGAGAGGGAGGGGCCTGTAACCTCACTACAGTGACGAGTGACAGGCAGGTGAGGCTCACTGGCTATTGGCCGAAGGGAGGGGCCCGGGGAAGGGTCCTAAGAGAAAGGCCTCCATGGGATACTTAAGGGTAAGCAACCATAATTTGCCCTCTTTTCTTGCTGTAAAATTCTGGATACAGTTTTGGGATACAGCACATTCACTGGCTTAAGGTAAGGCACAAAATTGGGGCTGTGGTATGGTGAAATCGATACGTTGAGAAATGCTAGAGGTTTACTGTGGTGATGTACATCATTTATGTATTTTGGGAGTTGCTACAGTTGTATTGTGTCAGAAATGTTAGCTAGCGTTCTGGTAGCAAGCAGGCTGCATGGCACAGACAGTGCAGACTGGATGGCCAGGCAGGTTCAATGTTGCAAATGAGTTTGGTGGGTTTTCATTGTTTAGAGCATTGGGGGCCTACTTGGAGGAATTCACCCAAAGACGTGGGGCAATTGGAATGTGATGTAGGCCCACGGTCTGTGCCTGGTGTGCATGGAATTGGTGGTAGATTGGTCGGATGAAGGGCAAAAGAAAAAACACACAGAAAAAAAATATATAAAAAAGAAAAGGAAAAAGGAAATGGACTGTGTCGCTCATTTAGTAAGGGGCAACAGGAGGGCTTGAGAGTCGGCGAGCTGCAGGTAATTGTGAGCTACGGGTGGGAGCACGAGGAGGCCTCACCAGATGGGAGGTACCAGGCGGAAGAGCAACCAAGGAGAATTTCTGCAGTGGGGGGGGCTGGATCATGAAGGACTTGCCGGTGGGAGCGGCCTCACTATTTGCACTGTCCAAATCAGGGGGACAGTGCATAGGGCCAGAGAGTGGCAGAGTGAGCCAATTTTAGCCAAGACCCCCATGCGGAAGGATGTTTCTTTTGTTTGCCCTGCAATAGAGCAGGTGCCATGGAAGGCAGAAGGCCGAGGGGGCTCATGAGCCAGCTAAGGCTTGCAAGGGCTGAGCCTGGGAGTGGACAGTAGGGCAATAAGGCACCATCTAACAGGGAAGGAACCAGAGAGGCCTACCAGGCCGGGAATGTGTCCACGTGGTCATGGATGCTGTTTAAAAAATATATATATATATATATATATATAAAATAAAGCAGCAATGGAAGCGGAGCACTGCAGCAAGGCCCATGACAGGTGGTAGGGCAAGCACTGAAGGCCAACAGGAAGGCATGGGTAGGGAGGGTGGCTAAGCCCTCCACAGGCTTAGGTCACCACATGGTGGAAAAGAAGGCTAGGACATGAGCATATTCTGGTGGCATGGGCAGGCCCATGGTCCCTGGGGGCTATGAGGTGAAAACAAAAGGAAGTTGTAAATAAATAAATGGTGATTCAGGGAGTGGATGTGCCTCACTACTTGGGTAGGACCGAGAGGGGTATGCAGGGGGGGCAACGCATCGGGTGGAGGAGAGGCGACTGTGGTGCGCAGCCTTTGGCACAATCAGCGAAGTGGATCGGAAATCTGTTGTGGCCTGCATGCTAAGGAGAGGCCTAGTGATGCACAGGGCAACAGATGGGGCGAAGGGCAACATAGCCTCAGGCCAGGGAACAAGGGAATAGGAGAGGGAATGAGGGAGGCTAAAGAGGAGCAAAGGGGGGGCTGGTGAAAAAGGCCCAGCACAGCCCTGTGGGGTTGGGGGGTCAGGCCTTGCTGAGGATGGACCTACAAGGAAGTCCAAAGGAGAGGACACAGGCAGGGAGCAGCGGGAGACTGGTTGTAGGTGTCAGACTGAACTTGGGGGCGGGGGGTACGCCGGGGCAGGACGCTGGGCCAGGAGCATTAAGGGGACTAAATAAAAAAAATAAGGCAAAGGTGGATGGGTATGTTCAGGTATGTTGGTGTCTACTGTGAAAATGGGAGATGCTTCTCAGCCTAGGTGTGTTCCCCATGACCCTTGGGGTGGCAGCAGCCTGGACAGGTCAACTACAGGGTTGGGGGAGGGGGTTTGTGGGGGGTCAGGAGGGTATTGTGGAACAAAGGTCACCACCCTTCTCCCCCCAATTTTGTTTGTGGAGGGGGCCGAATAGCTGCTTGGTGTGGGAAGATATTTCACATGTGTTTTGTTATGCAGCTCGGACGAAGTCATGGCACCAGGAAGAGCCCAGGCATCTAGCGCTACCATGCTGGTGGAAGTGGCAAAGCTGATGGCATAAATGACTGAGCTGATGGGGGCAACAAAGAGAAGGGAGGCTGAGGAGGAGGCTCAGAGGAAGCGGAAAGAGCGGGACGGAGGGGCTGGTGTTGGAAGGAGCAACAAATGATCAAGGTGGGCAGGACCCAGCGCTCCGGCAGCACCGAGGACAGGAGAAAACCCGGATCATATTCCTGAGGAGCCGCAACCAGATGGGGGTAAGGATAAGGTGGATATGACCAATGAGGTGAACTTAAGAGAGTATATTGAAGGTTTGGAAGGGGATATGGGAGAGGAAGGGGTGTCCAAAATCGAGTCAGCATTGCGAACCATCAAGGAAAAAAGTAAAGGGGGAAAAAGGGGTGGTGGACACCTCAGGGGGGCATGGAAGTTGTACGATGGTCCACCAGGTTTCATATTAGGCGACCACGTGCCAGCAACAATTAAAGAAAAGATCTGGAAAGGGGAATACATGGATATCTTTGGGCTGGTCGAAGAGGAGACAGCCAACAGATATGAGCAGAAGGAATTGGTAGGGAAGTCTGAGATGGTGGTGGTGTTGGAAGTGGTAGAGCACAAGATGGAGGAGGCTAGGTTTAAAGGAAAAAGCATTGACATGTGGCAAATGGGGTTTTTGATTTATAGCGCCTTGGTGCTGGAGAAGCAGCCAGAGCTGGCAATCCCACTGCTAACCTACATGGCAATCATCAGGAATGTGTACCGGGCAAAGCTGGGTTTTGGATGGCTTAAGTACGATGAGGCGTTCTGGAGATGCATGGTTGTAAAAGGTGATCTAAGGTGGGACTGCACCCACGCCAAACTCTGGGTCCGTACATTGTTGGGAGCAGTAGTGGCCCAGAGAATGGAACAGGTGAAAAAGGGGACTCAAATACAGGGTACCAAGGCCTGCTGGGCTTACAACAGGGACTCATGTAGCTGGCCTAGTTGTAAGTTTAGGCACATTTGCACTCAGTGCAGGGGCATCACACTCAGCCACTAGTTGCAGAATAGGGGCAACAAGATGGGACCCACTGGAGGGCAGACCCAGGTGCAGCCCTTTCGGGGCAGCAGGGGGAAAACTGGCAGGGGCTTGGGGGAATCCAGGAGAGGAGGATATGCAGCCAACTACAAATGGAGCTAGACCAGGATAAGGGGAATGGAGGTGGGGATATCCTCTGGCCTGCACACCCACCAAATGGGCGGTGGTGGAATGCTGGACCAGGGATTACCCAAATAAGGAAAGGGTGGAGATGTTAAGAGGTGGTACTCAGGGTGGGTTTGCACTGGGTTTCATGGGGGCACGGGTAGGGATGCGGGCTAAGAACTTGGGGTCAGTAACAGGAAAGGAAGACATTGCATGGGAAAAGATCTGGAAGGAAATCTGGCCACTGTCCTACCCCCCCGTATGAGTTTCTGGGTGTCACCATTGGGACGGGTACCCAAGAAATGGGGGGGGGGGGGAATTTAGGCTCATCCATCACCTGTCTTACCCAAAAGAGGGATCAGTGAATGGAAGGATCCCGGAAGCTCTCAGCATGGTCTCATACGCATCACTGGACCAAGCAGTGGAGTTGATCCGGGCGGCAGAAGGGGTCTGGTTGGCCAAGACAGACATTGAGTCCGCATTCCGACTGCTGCCAGAATGGCCAGCAGATCGGGACATCCTGGGGTTCCAGTTTGAGGGCAGGTTGTACTTCGACAAGGCAATGCCCATGGGGTGTTCCATGGCCTGTGCCACATTTGAGGATTTCAGTTCTTTGGTACAGTGGGTATTTGGGTGGTGTTATGCACACAGTAGGGTAGTCCATTACTTGGATGATTTCTTATTGATAGGGACCAGTCAGGAGGAGGCAGGAAAAATGTTAGCAGATTTCCAGGGTATGTGCAGGTCCATAGGGATCCCACTGGCTGCCAGGAAAACTGATGGTCTGGCGCACACACTAGAGTTCCTGGGGATCCAGGTGGGCACAGAGGAGGAGTGTTTTCACCTTCCAGGAGACAAATTTGCAAGACTCAAGGGACTACTGGCACTAGTGGGGGGGGTGCCACTGGTACAGGTACAACAACTACTGGGGCACCTTAATTTCACCTGCAAGGCCATAAGCCTAGGCAGGGCATTTACTAGGAAACTGGGGAGGGTCACAGGAAAAGCAAAACTACCACACCACTGTGTAAACATTAACAAAGTGGTGAAGGAGGATTTGCAGGTATGGGAGACATTTCTGGAAGCCTATAATGGGGTGATGTTTTGGCAGGAGGACTGGTCCTCCAACACAGACCTCAAGCTGTGCATGGATGCAGCCAGGAGCCTGGAGATGGGGGCCCATTTTCAAGGAGAATGGATCTCGGAGGCATGGCCGGTCCAATGGCAAGAATGGGGATGGACAAAGGACATCATGTTCCTAGAGATCTTCCCGATATGGGTAGCTCTGGAGATATGGGGTACACGGATGGCAGAAAGGCACAGAGTTTTATGGTGCAACAACAAGGGTGTGGTCGAAGTGATTAATAGACAGACAGGCAGGATGGAATCTGTCTGGGTGGTGTTGAGGGGTATAGTCTTGTTAGGGTTGTGACTCAACCTGTCTTTTAGGGCAAGGCATATCGAGGGATCTCGGAACGAGGTAGCTGACTGTCTTTCTTGTTTTCAGATGAAGAGGTTCCAAGAGCTGGCACTGTGGGCCTGCTCACCTGGACCAGGGTCCTTGGTCAGCTATGGGAGATTGGAGAGAGAAGGCCAGGGCTTTGTATAAAGGTTCATGGGTAGCCGGCACCTTAAGGGCCTAAGAGGGAGCTTGGGCGGGGTTCCAGATGTTTAGGTCCAGAATGGGTTGCGAGACAGGAGAGCCAGCCAAGGAAGAGGAGGTAATGCAGTACATGGTACAAAGATGGGAGGAATGGGTGGCACATGCCACCATGGGGGTCCAGTTGGCAGGGATTAACTGAGTTTGCTTGGACAAGGGGTGGGTAGATGTTACGGGCGGCCGGGCCATTAGACAGATGGTGGCGGGTTGGCAGATGGGTCAGGGAAGGTGGCATGATGGAAGAAGGCCCCTCCCTGATGGGGTCCCTTCTCATAGAGGTGCTACAGGCAGTGGGCCATGTCTGCTATTTGGTGCATGAGACTTGCCTTTTCAGGACCATTTTTACCATCATGGCAAAGAGGGCTTTTCGGGTGGGAGAAATTGTGGCTCCCAGAAAGGGGGTGACTGACGCAGGGCTGCAGGAGAAGTGTGTGAGGTTGGAAGGGGGGAAGGTAATAATCCTACTGCAGAGGTCAAAGACTGACCAGCATGGAAGAGGGGCCACCGTGGAGCTGCTGAAGTAGGAGACAGCAGAGGCCTCTGCAGTCCAGGCCGTGGGGGCCTATGCGAGGATCAGAGCGCGAAGAGGGGGGGCCCTGGTTCGTGCATGGGAACAGGTCACCGGTGACCGGTTTCCAGGTGTGGGTGGTTCTGAAAAAGGCATTGGCATTTGTGGAGGAGAACCCCAATGAGTTTTCCCCTCACTCCTTCCGGATTGGGGCAGCTTCAGAGGCAGCCATATCAGGAGTGGGCGGGGAGAAGGAGGTCAAGAGAGTAGGGAGGTGGGCATTGAACTGTTATAAGAAGTATGTAAGGTGTTGATGGTGGTTAACTGGTGTACCCCTTTTTTGTTCCCCACAGCAGGCTCCAAGAGACAGATGTGGATCGTGGGGCACTCTTTCATCAGTTGGGCGGAGAGATTTGCAGAGGCCACAAGGATGGGCACACAACTGTGCCAGGGAATCGATCATGCAAGAGTGAGATGCAGGGGACTAAGGGGCATGAGATGGCCACAGCTGCTGCCTTTGTTAGAGGAGCTGCGAGTGCGATGGGCCAGCCTAGATTGTAGTATCATCCACCTGGGGGCAATGACATAGGGGCCATGCCATGGGGATCATTGATGAGGGACATTATAGCGGATCTAAAAAGGGTGAAGAGTTGGTGGCCCAGGGTGGTGATTGGTTGGTCCAAGATTACATCTCAGAGGATATGGATGGGGGCAAAAAGGCCCCAGGTGGTGGAGGTGGCAAGAAAATGCCTGAACAGGAAGGTGGCCAGGGTGGTCATTGAGATGGGGGGGATTCATATACAGCACAGGGACATTTAATTTGATCAGGAACCAGTGTACAGATCGGACGGTATCCATCTCACTGAGACTGGCATGGGTTTGTTCCTACGGCCTTTTAGGGAGCTAGTTGAGGACATAAATAAGAAGGGTTTGAAGGGCTAGCCCGCAAGGGAGGGGTAGCCCCATCTTCCATCACAAGCTGGAGATGGGGCAGTGGAAGGTTTAGGGAGAGGAAGGGGAAAATGGAGGGGCAGATAGAGGGAGGGGTAGGTACCATGGGCTGGGGACAAAGGAACCCAGGCATGGGAGTAAAGAGGGGGGGAGGAGAAGGACATAGAGCTAGGGAGTGGATCATGGTGTCCAGACCCAGCATGGGAGTGGTCCGGTAACATGGTACCCGATGGTGGTAAGTGAAAGGGGGGGGGGAGATCATGGTGTCTGGTTCCCGAGAAGCATGATGAACAGGAGGTGAGCAGGACAGCGATCCGCAAGAAAGAAGATGGGACTGTTATGTCCAAGAAGGCAATGGGGACTGTTATGTCCTAATTTCAGATATGAATGATTAGAAGTATGATACTTGGGATGTAACAAATTAACTGTGCCTATGACATAATAAATACTACCAGTGAGCATCCAAAAGTCATAAATCTGTGGCCTGAGTTTATTTCAGGTTGGGGATCCGGGGACAAGAGGCTTGCCACTAAAGGGCAGGCCAATTTGTCCTGGGCCCCAGCCAGAGATAAAGAGTCCAGAGAGGGGGGAGGAGTAGGGTGGGAGGTGGTGGGGAAATGAGGGGGAAGGGCCTGTGACCTCACTACAGTGATGAGTGACAAGCAGGTGAGGCTCACTGGCTATTGGTTGAAGGGAGGGACCCGGGAGGGGTCCTAAGACAAAGGCTTCTAGGGGATACTTAAGGGCAGGCAACCATAATTTGCCCTCTTTTCTTGCAGTAAAATTGCCACCCACCCTCCCTGCAAAAAAAGTTGAACAACTGGTATAGGCACTGGGAGTATGGGGCACGGGCATGAGGTGCCCTTGTGGGGGGGCCTAGTACAGGCTTAAGGGACTGCAGAGTGCGGTCAGTGGGCCAGGGGCTAGGTGGAGTCCTGCTGGCACTTGGGGAGATAAGTAGGCAAAGGGCCTTTTGGAAGGGATAGGGTGAGCAAGGGAAAACAGGGGCAGATAGAGTGGGAGGGGGGTTGGTACCATGGGCGGGGACAAAGGAACCCGGGCATGGGAGTAAAGGGGGTGGGGGAGAACATAGAGCTAGGGGTGGATCATGGTGTCCACACCGCGTGGGGAGTGGTCCGGTAACCTGGTACCTGATCATGGTGAGTGAAAAGGGGGGTGATCACAGTGTCCGGACCCCGAGAAGCATGACAAACAGAAGGAGAGCAGGATGACAATCCACAAGAAAAAAGACAGGAGGACTGTTATGTCCAAGAAGGCCATGAGGACTGTTAAGTCCTAATTGTAGATATAAATAATTAGAAGTATGATACTTGGGTTGTAACAAATTAACTGTGTCTATGACATAATAAATACTGCCAGTGAGCATCCAAAAGTCATAAAGCTGTGGTCTGAGTTTATTTTGGGTTGGGGATCCGGGGACAAGACATTGATTCTGACAGTGTGGCAGTCGGAATTGCCTTTTTCTGGTCCCTCTGAACCAGGAGTTGTGCTTGCAATTCTGCTATCTGCTTTTCACTCTCTGTCTTTGTGACACTATCTAGCTTCTCAGTGGCCTTGGTCTGTAAAGTGTGTTGAGGGGCAGTAACATCATAAACCTGTCCATGCTGTTCTGTGACCACATTTTAGCATTTCTCAACCTCTTGTTTAAACTGTACACAATCACTCTTTAAAGACTCATTCTTACGCACATTCTTATCCTGGTGTAACCTGGTATTCTTTCCTCGCAGTCTAATAACTTCCTCTTCTAAGAAAGCCATCTCCTCAATGTTTTTCTTATAGAGCTGTACAGCTCCTGCAAATGCCTCCTGTAACATGTCATTTTCCTGTTTGAGGACATGAATGAGTCAGAAAAGGCAACCTACGCTGCCCATTTCTCTTGTTCCACAATCTCAATCTTGCTTTTAACAGGGCATTTTCATCGAAGTGCTGTTTACAAGTGTCATGGTAAATATAACTGACATTCTTTTCTACAGTTTTCAGATTTTACCCTTCTAAATTCATCCTGTAACCCTGACACCTCATTTGACTTAGATCTAAATTTCTTGTGCAAAACAGCAGTTACATCATTTACACATTCAAGTTTATTTTGTAACTTACCCACCTCATTGGACTTAGATTCCAATTTTTGGCACAAAGCAGAAATTAAACAATCTACTAGCAAAGCATTCCACCTTCCTTGGGAAGACAGAATTTCTAAAGAATCTAATTTGAGAGCAATATTCGTGGCCATTTCTCTGTGGAGATTTCACCTTTTTCTGTACTAACTGAAAATCCAAAACTTATCAGTTTTACTTTTGAATTTTGCAGTAAGACAGACGTATGCAATGGACACAGAGGTCCACTCTATTGACCAAACAGTGGGCACAGGTCTACCTGGTGTGATCCTCAAGGTTTGCTGGATATCCAGTATGGCATACTGGTTTGGTTCTGACCAGACTGGTACTGCTCATGATCACCATTGTTGTTTGCAGGGTTTTATGCCTGATAGCAGTAACGCACCAAGAAGCTTGAGATATCACAGTACAATTTATTCCAGATTATGTGTAATACACCATGTCTGCTGGGAGTTAGAAAATCTCCAGTTACATCACGATGCAAACAAAGGTAAACTCAGAGACAAACAGAATTACTCCAAGTTTTACACTGCTGATAAGCGAAGCCCGTCACTACGCTACAGAATCTTCCAAGAGGGTAGATGGCAAATTCATTGTTTCTATAGGTGCACAATAGTGGGTAGTTGCACATACATAAATAATGATAAGCATTGGGCTGACCTCAGTAATATTAGAACAATAGACTATATATATATATATATATATATGTATATATATATTATGGTAGCAGGGTAGTGCTACCATAGTTAGGGTTGAGGAGCCATTTACATGCTAAACCTAAAATTTTGCACCTTAATAATTTTGCAACTGTTTAACGGATTTACCTGAAATTTGAAATACACAATCAAGATTGACACGTCTTGGGATCTGCCAAGTTTCGTACCAGTCAATTATATGGCTGCAGAATTATTAAGCGTGATCTGTGTGTGTGTTTATGCTTTTTATGGAATTCGCGCCTACAGGTCGCACAGTTTGCGTGACCAGTCCACAATCTTCAGGGAACGTGAGGCCAGGGTCCCCAATGTGCCTTTAGAAGATTTTGTGAAAAAATATTAAAGGGTTCAAAAGTTATTCCAAAAACAAGTTCCCATTATAAGTCAATGGGAAAAGCTAACAAAAAGTTCGACAGTGTCGCAAATGCAGTTTTTACTTTCGCAAATGGTCCTTTTACTGTGGCAAATCCACCATTTTGTTTTCAGTTGGTGATCAGAAAAATGCTTGGCATTTAAATTTGGGACCCTCTAGCAACCTAATTCTTTTTGTATTCACCTAGTCGGACCCTGAGGATGTTAGCCATGTCTTTATTTTGGGGTAAAACACCCCAGAAATATGTTTTTCACATTTCTGGAAAAAGTACTTTCACAAAGTACTTTCAGACTTCATACACTGAAATGAATGAATTTGTGAAAGCTGCAAATCGCGACAGTACTCTTCTAGGCTGAGGGAAAATGACAGCAATTATTTGGCACCCTGCTGCAAAACAACGGTTTGGTGTTTTGGGCTGAAATTTTGAGGGAATACAGCTGACATCTCACAGATGTGCCTTTTAGTGTTTCTTTGAAAAAATATTACACGGCAGCAATGTTACGGCACTCCAAAATTGATGCTTTTTCCCATAGGATAACATTACGGCATCCAACGCATTGCAGCAATCTTTTGGTGCCCTGCTGCAAAATAACGGTTCAGTCTTTTGGGCTGAAATTTGGAGGGAAGATAGCCAACATACCACAGATGTGCCTTTTAGTGGTTAGGTGAAAAAATATTACAGGGAGCCAAAGTTATGGCACTCTAAACTTCTCTTTTTTTCCCATAGGATAACATTATGGCGTTCGCCATGCATTTCAGGGCCCGTATCTCGGAAACGGTGTGAGATACAGACTTTTTGTCAGAAAAATACTTAGCCCCCTACCAGCGGCTAAATGAAAAACTAGCCAGGAAAGTCATAAATCATATAACTTTGAATTTTTTTTTCTACGTCGTACGGTGCCTGAGATATAAGCAATTTAGTATTCCAACTCCTCATTTTCTGCTCCGAGAACCATTATTATGCATATATTCTTTGTACTCACTGTCTTTCTCTATGAAGCTTTTGGGGAAAAGCAGCCTGTGCGCTTACATGACTGTTACTGTTACCCTTTCCGCTTGCAGTTCTGTACCCGTTTCACTTACCGTTCATGTCTACGCCACCATGTGCATTATCCTTTGAGTTTACATTTGCACTTGCATTTCCATTATTTTTTACCATTTGTGTCTACAGTACTGTTTCTCTTTCTGTTTCACTTTGCATCACCATGCCCATTACCATTTGTGTTTGCGGGCACCATGTTACTATGTGACAAGACATCACGTGGTGGACCGTTCCTGTCTATGCCACCATGTGCGTTACCCTTTCTGTTCTCATTCGCGCTTGCATTACCATGTGCGCCAGTGTTAGCACTTCTGTTTGCGTTGCTGTTCCTGTTACTATGTCACAAGACATCACGTGGCGATTGGGCCCCACGCTCCCGCCGCCGCATTACATTCACTATTTCTCATTATCATTCTCAAAAAGAAGTGAAATTAGAGGCAAAAAACTCTGTTTAATGCATTGGTTAGGGTTGTTCCACAGCGACAAAAGTGAGGAAATTCAGGGTTAGGGTTGAAAATCCCCCTTGGACTCCCCAGCCCACCCCCCAACCGGCATTGGGGTGCACATTGGGGTCTTCAGTCCTAACTCTCACCCCATTCTCCCATACCTCTGCTTCTTTACACATGTGATGGGGTGAGAGTTAGGGCTGACGACCCCAATGCGCACCCCAATGCCGGTTAGAGGGTGGGCTGGGAGGGTCCAAGGGGTTTTCAACCCAACACTGAATTTCCTCACTTTTGTCACTGTGGAACAACCCTAACTGATGCATTAAATGGAGTTTTTTGCCTCTAATACATATATATGTATTATGGTAGCACAGTAGTGCTACCATAGTTAGGGTTGAGGAGCCATTTACATGTTTAACCCCAAATTTTGCACCTTAACAACTTTGCAACCATTCATTGGATTTACCTGAAATTTGGAATATGTGATCAAGAACCATGCATCTTGGGATCTGCCAACTTTTTGTACTGTTTGGATATACGGCTGCGGAGTTATTAAGCATGATCTGCACGCGCGTTTACGCTTTTTTGGAATTCTTTGCTCCTCTCTACAGGTCGTACGGTTTGCGCAATTGGTCTGAAATCTTCAGGGAACGTGCAGCCAGGGCCACCAATGTGCCTTTTTAAGATTTCATGAAAAAATATTAAACGGTTCAAAAGTTATTCAAAAAACAATTTCCCGTTATAAGTCAATGGGAAAATTTAACAAAAAGTTTGAAAGTGTTGCAAATGTAGTTTTTACTTTCGCTTCGCAAATGGCCCTTTTACTGTCACAAATCCACCATTTTGTTTTCAGCTGGACATCAGAAAAATGCTTGGCATTTAAATTTGGGAACCTCTAGCAACCTTATTCTTTCTGTATTCACCTAGGATGCTAGGCATGTCTTTATTTTGGGGTAAAACACTCCAGAAATATGTTTTTCAAATTTCTGGAAAAAGTACTTTCGCAAAGTACTTTCGCATTTGCGACACTGTCGCATGAATTTGCAAAAGCTTTCACAAAGTTCAACAGTACTTTTCCAGGCTGTGGGAAAAATGACAGCAATTCTTTGCCACCCTACTGCAAAAGAACGGTTTGGTCTTTTGGGCTGAAATTTGGAAGGAACACAGCCAACATCTCACAGATGTGCCTTTCAGTGTTTTGGTGAAAAAATATTACAGATCGGCAAAGTAATAGTACTCCAAATTTGACACTTTTTCCCATAGGATAACATTACGGTGTCCGCCGCATTACAGGAATCCTTTGCCGCCGTGCTGCAAAATAACGGTTTGGTCTTTTGGGATGAAATTTGGAAGGAAGAAAGCCAACATCCCACAGATGTGCCTTTTAGTGGTTTGGTGAAAAAATGTTACAGGGAACCAAAGTTATAGCACTCCGAACTTCTCTTTTTTTCCCATAGAATAACATTACGGCATTCGCCGCGCCTTTCAGGGCCCGTATCTCGGAAACGGAGCGAGATACTGACTTTTTGTTGGGAAAATGCTTAGCCCTCTAGTAGGGCCTAAGTACAAAACTAGCCAGGAAAGTGCTAAATCCTATGACTTTAAAAATTTTTTTCTATGTCGTACGGTTCCTGAGATATAAGCAATTTAGTATTCCAAATCCTCATTTTCTGCTCCGAGACCAATTATTATGCATACATTCTTTGTACTCACTGTCTTTCTCTATGCAGCTTTTGGGGAAAACCAGCCTGTGTGCTTACATTACTGTTACCCTTACCACTTCTGCTTGTGGTTCCATAAGCATTTCACTTACTGTTCCCGCCTACAGCACCATGTGCGTTACCCTTCACGTTTTCATTTGCGCTTGCATTATTTTAACCATTTGTGTCTACAGTACTGTTTATCTTTCTGTTTCTCTTTGCGTCACCATGGGCATTACCATTTGCATTTGCGAGCACCGTGTTACTATGTGACAAGACATCACATGGTGGGAGTGCGGGGCCCAAAGGGCATTACATTCACTATTTCTCATCATCCTTCTCAAAAAGAAGGGAAATTAGAGGTAAAAAACTCTGTTTAATGCATTAGTTAGGGTTGTTCCACAGGGACAAAAGTAAGGAAATTTGGTGTTAGGGTTGAAAAACCCCCTTGGACCCCCCTGCCCACACCCGCAACTGGCATTGGGGTGCGCATTGGCGTTGTCAGTCCTAACTCTCACCCCATTCTCCTGTACCTCTGATTCTTCACACATCTGATGGGGTGAGAGTTAGGGTGGCAACCCCAACGCGCACCCGATGCCAGTTGGGGTGTTGGGGTCCAAGGTGGGCTTTCAACCCTAACACCAAATTTCCTCGCTTCTGTTGCTGTGGAACAACCCTAACTAATACATTAAACTGAGTTTTTGCCTCTAACATATACATATATATATATATATATATATATATATATATATATATATATATATATATATATTATGGTAAGCAGTAGTGCTACCATAGTTAGTTGAGGAGCCATTTACATGTTAAACCCAAAATTTTGCACCTTAATAACTTTGCAATCATTTGACAGATTTGCCTAAAATTTGGAATACAGAATCAAGACCCATACACCTTGGGATCTGCCAAGTTTGTACCAGTCAGATATATGGCTGCGGAGTTATTGAGCATGATCTCGCATGTGTTTACATTTTTTGGAATTCACGGTCACGCCTCACAGGCCACATGGTTTGTGCGACTGGTCCGAAATCTTCAGGGAACATGCAGCCAGGGTCCCTGATGTGCTTTTCAAAGATTTCATGAAAAAATATTAAACGGTTCAAATGTTATTCAAAAACAAGTTCCATTATAAGTCAATGGGAAAAGTTAACAAAAAGTTCAACACTTTCGCAAATGCACTTTTTACTGTCGCAAATGGCCCTTTTACTGTTGCAAATCCACCATTTTGTTTTCAGTTAGTGATCAGAAAAATGCTTGGCATTTAAAATTGAGACCCTCTAGCAACCTAATTCTTTTTGTATTCACCTAGTCGGGCCCTGAGGATGTTAGCCATGTCTTTATTTTGGGGTAAAACACCCCAGAAATATGTTTTTCAGATTTCTGGAAAAAGTACTTTTGCAAAGTAGTGTCGCACTCATGAAAGTGTAGCAAATTTTTGCGAAAGCTTTTGCAAATCATGACACTACTTTGCGACAATATGCCCAAAATAACAGTAATTCTTTGGCACCCTGCTGCAAAAGAACGGTTTGGAGTTTTGGGCTGAAATTTGGAAGGAACACAGCCGACATCTCACAGATGTGCCTTTCAGTATTTTGCTGAAAAAATATTACATGGTGGCAAAGTTACGGTACTCCAAAGTTGACACTTTTTCCTATAGGATAACATTATGGCGTACGACGCATTGCAGCAATCGTTTGGCGCCCCGCTGCAAAATAACGGTTTGGTCTTTTGGGCTGAAATTTGCAGAGAACACAGACAACATCCCACAGATGTGCCTTTCAGTAGTTTGGTGAAAAAATATTACAGGGTGGCAAAGTTATGGCAGTCCGAACTTCTGTTCTTTTCCCATAGGATAACATTACGGCATTTGCCATGCCTTTCAGGGCCCGTATCTCGAAGACGGTGCAAGATACAGACTTTTTGTTGAAAAAGTTCTTAGCCCCCTTATGGGGGATAAGTATAAAACTAGCCAGGAAAGTGATAATACATACGACTTTTAAATTTTTTTTCTATGTCATACGGTTACTGAGATATAAGCAATTTACTATTCCAAGTCTTCATTTTTGTGTTCCGAGAGTCATTATTTTGCATACATTCTTTCTATTCACTGTCTTTCTCTATACAGCTATTCAGGAAAACCAGCCTGTGCGCTTACAGTACTGTTACCATTACCATTTCTGCTTGCGGTTCCGTACCCGTTTCTCTTACCATTCACGTTTAAGCCACCATGTGCGTTACCCTTTGCGTTTTAATTTGCGGTTGCGTTTGCATTGTTTTTAACATTGCTGTCTACAGTACTGTTTCTCTTTCTGCTTTGCTTTGCGTCACCATGCGCATAACAATTTGCATTTGTGGGCACAATGCTACTATATGACAAGAGCCCTCCCGGCACTGCATTACATTCACTATTTCTCATTATCATTTTCAAAAAGAAGGGAAATTAGAGGTAAAAAACTCCATTTAATGCATCAGTTAGGGTTGTTCCACAGCGACAAAAGTGAAGAAATTCGATGTTAGGGTTGAAAGCCCCCTTGGAACCCCCAGCCCACACCCCCAACCGGCATCGGGTTGCACATTGGGGTCATCGGCCCTAACTCTCACCCCTTCACATGTGGTTCCGTACCCGTTTCACTTACCATTGACGTCTGCACCACCATGTGCGTTATCCTTTGTGTTTTCATTTGCGCTTGCGTTTCTGTTATGTTTTGCCATTTCTGTCTACAGTACTGTTTATCTTACTGTTTCACTTTACATCACCATGCCCATTGACATTTCTGTTTGCAGGCACCATGTTACTATGTGACAACACATCACGTGGCAGACCATTCCCGTCTACGCCACCATGTGCGTTACCCTTTCTGTTCTCATTCGTGCTTGTGTTACCATGTGCGCCACTCTTAGCATTTCTGTTTGCGTTGCTGTCCCTGTTAGTATGCCACAACACATCATGGGCCCCGCGCTCCCACCGCTGCATTACATTCACTATTTCTCGTTATCATTCTCAAAAAGAAGGGAAATTAGAGGCAAAAAACTCCGTTTAATGCATTAGTTAGGGTTGTTCCACAGCAACAAAAGTGAGGAAATTCGCTGTTAGGGTTGAAAACCCCCCCTTGGATCCCCACCCCCCAACCCGGCATTGGGGTGCGCATTGGGATTGTGGGTCCTAACTCTCACCCATTCTCCTATACTTCTGCTGCTTTACACATGTTATGGGTGAGAGTTAGGATGACGATCAATGGCACCCTAATGCGGTTGGGGGTGGCGGGGTCCAAGGGGGTTTTCAACTCAACAGCAAATTTCCTAACTTTTGTCACTGTGGAACAACCCTAACTAATGCATTAAACGGAGTTTTTTGCCTCTAATATGTATATATATAGGTACAGTATATGTGTGTATATATGTATATTTGTGTATATATATATATATATATATATATATATATATATATATATATATATATAATATATATTATAATATATATTATAGGGGTGCAGTTGCACCCCTATAGTTAGAGTTGAGTAAGCACTTTAATGTTAAAACCCAATTTTTGCACATTATAACTTTGCAACTGTTCAACAGATATGCAAGAAATTTGGGAATGTGTGGTCTCATATAGTAGAGCTCTTGATTTACCAAGTTGCATTTTGGTTGACTTACGGTTTGTGCACAGCAAAGCAGCTTTTAACAAAGTTTTTGCCCATCACACTGTGACCACACCGTTTGGTCTTTTGGTCTGAAATTTGCAATGTAGAAAGAGTGTGGGTCAAGGAATAATCCAGTGTTAGTTTAGTTAATAAATATTAATCCATTCCAAAGTTACTTAATTTTTTATTTTGGGGTTCTGAGCACACTCCATTCACTCCAAGATTCATATGTATGTTTTCCGAAAGAGGACTCGGCTCATGGTCAAGGATTTTGTCAGCTGGCAAACAAGGATTTAAAAAATCCTTGTCCGTCAGCAAAAATTCCTTGTCCACAAGCCACCAACTTGTTTTTAATTTTTCCACCAAACAAAATGTTGTAGCTTCCTCCATGGGTGACTTCTTGTTCTAATAAGTCATGGGTTTTGTTCAAGGTGACACCCTCACCAAACAATGACACTTGAATTTTTCCTAGCTGCTACGGTTCCCAGGATATTGGCAAATTACTGTTACAAGGGTTCCTTGCCCTATAGGACTGCTGTATGACTCTGTAGCTATGTGTAAGTGAGAGCGCAGTGCCCAGATGGCCCAATCTCCCACAGATACATATCGTTATGCAGAAATGGGCAGCTTGGTGGGAGTGCGGGGCCAGAATCAACACATGCTATTTACTAGTTATATTACACTTTTTCAAAAAGTAAGGACATTCATTGCAAAAGAGTTTGTTTAATGCATCAGTTAGGGTTAAAGTGACAAAAGTGGGGAATGAGATGTTAGGATTGAGCCCCTAACCCCCCCACCACCCCACCTCCCCCATCCTTCACAGACTGACGGATGCCGGGGTGTGCCATGGGGTCATAAGGCCTAACTCTTACCCCATTCTCCTTTACAGTAGCATGTCAACCTGTTTACTCATGGAATGGGGTGAAAGTTGGGCCTCACAACCCCATGGAACACCCCGCCATCTGTTAGTCTGTGGAGGATGGGGGGTGGATTGGTGGGGGAGGTTAGAGGCTCAACTCTAACTGTTCATTTCTCCACTTTTGTCACTTTAACCTTAACTGACGCATTAAACAAAGTTTTTTGCAATGACTATATATATATATATATATATATATATATATATATAATATCATTGCAAAAAACTCAGTTACAGCATCAGTTAGGGTTGATTCCACGTGACAAAAGTGTGGAAATTCAATATTAGGGTTACCACCCCACCCCAACATCCCCATCCTCAAAACCCTAACTCCGCATTCCCCCCACCCCACCCCCAAACACATGCAAGCAGGGAAGGACCAAGACAACACAACCAATCAGAGACAACCTGGATCAGTTAACAGAAGCAACATAGAACTTTCTAAACATTGTACAAGACTCATCCATCATCATGGTCCAGCAACTATATGAGTTCTGCTGCCATCAGAGTGCCTTGAGGTACACATGCATGCTGGGCAATCATGGGAGATGGCCCACAGTAAGAATTTTTCTGTTATAAACATCAATAACAAGATTTAAGTAGATGCCTGTATTTCAATTGCTAAGAACTGATAAAACACAGTATGTTATCTATAGATAGCTATATTGGAAATAAGAGTTTGGGTAACCCTAGGAACAGTCATTGGATGTTTGCATATATTTTTCCGATTGAGTGAGTCAGTCCTAATAACAAATGGTAGTAATGATAAAATAAATGTTTTGTAGCATAGTTTATAAGTAACATGTGACAGCAACAGTTGTAACATCCAAGGCTAACCATAACATGCTGCTAATGAGTATTTCCAGGACATGCAGCAGTATAACAACATGTGACGGTGCTAGTTCCATACCTGAGCAGTATCTGAAAAGCACTATGTATGTGTCAGCTCAATCTTTCCTGCTAACACATGCCTATGTGGTAGCAGCGAAACCTGCACCGAGCCAATTGTTGAAGTATGACACATAAAAATCAATATTTAGAAAATGTATACAGACTAAGTTTCATTGTATGAAAAAGATATGCCAGCTATAATGTGTCATCATATTGTGCTGGCAGTATAGAGTTGATCATACTGTATTTGTTTTTTCATTACATAGTGTTATGTGAAATGAGTATAGTGTAGTGATTATTGTGCTTACAGATGTGACTGACTTATATAGTGTCTTACAATCTTGGATGTGTCTTGCGTGTGTGTGTCTGTCTGTCTGTCTGTGGTGGGGGAATGTGAAGTTAGGGTTTTGAGGTGGGGTATGGGGGTGGGGTGGGGGTGGTATCCGAACGTTGAATTTCCACACTTTCATTGCTGTGTAAACAATCCTAACTGATGCATTAACAGAGTTTTTGAAATGAATATATATAAATATATATATATACACACATATATATATATATATATATATATATATATATATATATATATTTATACAATGTATGTTGTCAGATAAATCATCATATCTGACATGGGCGTGAAGATAACATTGTTATCTTCATGTTCCTATATGTCATATGTTATCTCCACGTTCCTATACGTCATATCGAAACTTATCTGGTTGATCCTGCCACTCAGAGCACTTTCACTTTCACTAGAAGTGTAGCGTGACCGAGCGCTATGAAGACTGGCGATTTGTAGTTTAGTAAATATTTTTTAGAATGTACCCAGACTTCAGTAAATTAGAATTTGCTCTGTATTTCTTGTAGTTCCTTGTTAAAAAGCTTCAAACTGCACACAGGTGCAGCATTGACGAGCAGTGACTTTCAAAGAAGTAAAATGAAGCGCGGCGTCTGTTGCAGAGCAACAGGCGCTCGCGCTCGTAGCTCTTCACCGGCTGGCTGCACTCTGTGCGTTTAGCTTTTCTTCAGAACTAAGCTCTGAACAAATTCTAATTTACTGAAATAACACCTCTAAAAATATTTGCTAAAGCTAAGTACCAGTCTTCTGCTGATCACCTTCCTCTGAAACTCTGTGGCAAGATCACTCAGACCTTCACTATCAAACGTCACTTTTTCCCCCAAATAAAGGAGGATCAACCAGATATTTTACTAATTTTAAACTGACAGGATCAACCAGGTATTTAAAAACCCTATATAATCTATTATGTTGGGGAAGCATGTGGAGCCGTGTGTGTGTGTGGGGGGCATGGCTTGATAAACCAGATAATGCTTCTTAAAACTAACCATAAATAGCATAATCCACTAAATATTTCTTAAGCAATAAATGACATCTGCTGTTTTGGCAGCGTTTCTGTAAAGGGGGGTTGTATTACTGGGGCCATCACCTTTATGTCACCCATTGCATTGAGAGGGGCATGTAGTGAGTTGTGTTGGGGCAGGGGCAAAGCATACGTTGTATAAACCGAATATGACATGGCCCGACTGAAGATATCATATTTATTTTCACTCGAGGCCAGTGACATCAAGATATCTCACGAGTGGCGAAGCCACTCGTGAGATATCATGATATCACTGGCCTCTCGTGAAGATAAATATGATATCTTCAGTCGGGCTATGTCTATCTACTATATATATATATATATATATATATATATATATATATACATACATGCATTAAGAATATGTCTGGCTGAAATCTCTGATATTTATTCGAAAGTACCATGAAGTATGGTATCAGAGTGGTGTAGCCATTAGTGATGTCATACTTCACACGGCATGAGAATAAATATCAGATATTTTCAGCCAGACCCATGGCATATTCAATTTATGCTATGGTTTACAACGTGATTTTGCAGTTTGTGATGTGATTGTAAGCTTATTTTAAGTGGTAGTTTTTTTTGAGAGTTTTAAATGTTGGAAGCAAGGAATTTCAAGACTGTTCTGGGTAGCTTGTTTGTGACTGGGCATTACACCATGGGAAAAATGTTCTGATTGGATGGAGGTGACGGGTCCCACTTGGGATGTGTGTTGTGATTGATTAGAGGTAGATGGGATGTGACTGGTCTTGGGGCGTGTCTGTTATGGTGTGCGTTTGTGTGATTGTTGTGTTTGTTGATTGGGCTGGGTATATATTTGGAGATTGTGCAGTTTCATCAGTTGCCAGCCATAGGGTCTCGAGGAGTGTGGTTGCGCTAGGTTGCTCTGTTTTTGGATGATGCCATGGATGTTCGGACCTGCATGGATGTTGGTGGAGCAGCGGGTGATTGTGGAATTTGTACAATCACAGTGCACAGTGTTTGGTGTACTTTTGGAGGTTCGGTGGTGTCAAGTACTGGTGGATTTAGTAAATGGGTAATTTTGTTCAAGTCAGCGATGGATATGGTGTGCTTGGTGACACAGGGAGAAGGAAGGATCAGTCACGGTTGCTTTTTTTGGGTGGGTTATCTTATGGAGTAAAGTGAAGGACAACTGGATTTTGCATCAAGAAACTTTTATTTTTAAATTTAAATGAAACACTGATATGGATGAGTGCAATGAAAGGTAAGAGCAAATTTTGTTGGATCGAGGATTGGCAGGGGTGTTAGGGTAGGGTAAGGCTCAGAATTTTTGTTAGTTTAAAGCTTTTAGAACCATTTTATTAAGATATGCAACTTTAACTTTGTTCACTACAGAAACAAATGTTTCTAATGGCAAACAATTATGATGTGAGGTATGGAAGTTGTAGTTTTTTATTTCTGTTAATTGTTAGAAAGTTATGTCTATGTTTTTCCCATTAATAGTGCCTGTATTTCTGTATTTAAATCAAGTTCACATTTTGTAATGGATAGTCAAGAGTTCCTTTGCTTGGGTTTGCTTTTCTTTCAGATAGCATCCACATTGTCTGATGGGTAGTTCAGTGTTCGTTTTGTTTCTTATTTTTGTTTTTTTGAAATATCTGCGTTGTCTAATGGATAGTGCACAGTTTCTTTGGTTGGGTTTGTTTTCTTTAAAAAACTCCACATTGTCTGATGGGTAGTTTACAGTTCATTTCGTATGTCTTTTTTTTTAAATGCCACCTTATGTGCTAGTCAATAGTTCATTTCTTTGGGTTTGGGTTGTTCTGTGTAGAGAAGCAGGATGTAAGTCCACATTCCTTTTTGGGTACGTTCCATGTGTTATTTCAGGCTTTCAGGATGTCTTTCTGATTGGAGTCTGTTTATCTGTGGAAGAAGGAAGAAAATATTAGTTCTTGAAAATGCTTAGTTGCTGTGGGACTGTGATATTTTTAGGCGGTGAGGGAGCTGGGGGTTTGGGCATTGCTAATGGACTCATTTGTGTAGCTGGGTTTGGGTGGGGTTACCTTTGTAGTTTACTCATTGTTACTGCTGGAGTCTTCAATCACATAGATTCTTTTCTTTGCAACCTTTGGTTTATCTGTGGGTGGATATAAGGATTATTAGTGTTATGGAAATAGTTCTACTTATTTTTGTGAGATGGGTAGGTCAGTGGGGGATAGATTTTAACTGACCTTGATTTATTTGTATGGTGATGTGTTTGGCATTGAAGACTGGATTTGTAAAGTATGTTTCTAGGCTGTTTCAGGGCCTGCTTCTGTAGTTGCTTGATGCACAGATGTTGCTGGTGGTACATAGGTATGGTGTGGGATGATGAGAGGTTCCTGGTTGTTCTTGATTAGGTAGTATGGAAGACATTTTTTTTTGCTGGTCATCGTTTAGTTTATAGTAGTCGTTTATGCTCATAATACTTTTGTGGCCAGTTACTTGCATTAGAAACATAGAAACATAGCCTTTGACAGCAGATAAGGACCGATTGGCCCCCTAGTCTGCCCATTTCCCTTCCTAGAGGATAAGCTGCAGATCCTATTTAACAAACAGCCTATTTCTTCCTACCTCCCACAAAAATTGCCTTATGTCTGTCCCATGCATTCTTGAATTCACCCACAGTTTTAGACCCCACAACCTCCTCAGGAAGGCTGTTCCATGCATCCACCACTCTCTCTGTGAAAAAATACTTCCTCAGATTGCTCCTGAGCTGTCCCCCTCTATCTTTAAATTGTGTCCCCTTGTTCTTGCACATCTCTTTTTTTGAAAGATGCTACTTTCTTGAACTTTGTTGATTCCACTGAGGTACTTAAATGTTTCTATCATGTCCCCCCCTCCCTCCTTTCCTCAAGGGTATTATTTGTGTTGGTGGGATTTCAGCATCGTTTAACTTTTGGACTAAGTGCTTTCATGCTGAATGGTTTGTAAGGCACTTTCCTGTTAAAATGTTGCTGTTTGTTAACATCT
This sequence comes from Neoceratodus forsteri, assembly GCA_016271365.2. NCBI lineage: Eukaryota > Metazoa > Chordata > Ceratodontiformes > Ceratodontidae > Neoceratodus > Neoceratodus forsteri. The sequence continues at coordinate 851,917,159 of CM057450.1, read as the reverse complement.
TTTTTACTACTGTTCCAATTTTGCTAATGCTGAGTAGTTCAGTTTTGAACCAAGATGCTGATGTTTTGTGCAGTTGTTGATTGGTGTTTATAGATAGGAGGAATAGGGTTTCTTCTTGTAGCAGACTACTGGCTATTGGCCTTTGTATAGTTTGTAGTTTGAGACTAGGCATTTTGTCTAATTTTGTGGGTCGCTGTATGCTCTGGGTTTTATTCTACAGACGTCCTTTGGGTTTTGGCCAGTTCTTGTTTTTGTACGTCACTCTTGGCTGTATTCTAGGTACTCGGTGTTGTTTGAATCTTTTTTTAATGTGATATCTCTCATTTTAAGTCCCTTACTTCAGTATTTCCTTGGAGACCAAAAAATGTGGTACAGATTAGCCACATAGTGTTGAATAGAGCTTGGAGGTTATAAAGACCTAGGTGCTGATTTTGATACCGAGTTTCAATTAGTTCATCAGTGAGCTCATCAGCAGCGTGTTCTCTGCATCCTTTGCCAAGCTGTTTTAAGTTTTTTTGTTTGGCAGATAGAACGTGCCTGGTTTTCTCAAATATGAGGTCTGTTGACAGTGTGGCTGGGTAAGATTTTGCTTGGAGGTGTCTTTCTATGCTTTGGAAGTGGGAGCGTAGTGTCAATGGCTCGCATGGTGTTTTATCTTTTTTTGTGGCTTCCATGATGTATTTGGCTAAGATGCTGTTTAGTTCATTGTGTGGAATGATGTCGATGGTCCATTCTTCAGAGTAGTTGTCTGATAGATGGCGTTGTATTAGCGAGACATCTGCTGCTGTTTTTTTGTAGTGTTTTTGTTTTTGTTGGCATTTATATATGCTTCTATTTCTAGAGTTGTGAGGTCATGCTTCGTTAAAGTTGCGCTGTCGGTGGTTTCATGGCTGTTTTCCATTTGTATTTCTATTGTGTGTTCATCTAGGAGAGGGTGATCTTGTGTGAAGGCTTCTATGAGGTTGCCACACTCTACCTCAAAACTAATATTTCCTGAAGTCATTTTTTAATTTTTTCCTTCAGAGGAGCAGCTTTTGATGGTGTTTTATTTGACTGCTAGATTTGCTCTTCGTGACAGTTAAAGCTTGAGTGGGATGTTTTCAAATTTTGATGTTTCTTCATGAGGGAATGTCTTGTGCTGGTCTTGTAGTAATGGGGAGACTGAGCAGACCTGCATGTGGTATGTGGTTGGTTGAAAGAGGGCTAGTGCAGGTTGTGGTCTGCCAATAGGAGAGTTTTTAAGGGGATCTGCTTATGTGCAGTACTTGTCTGGTTATTACTGTAGTGAGAATAAATTGAGCAAAGGAGGGAGAGAGGTGATATGATCGAGACATTCAAACACCTTAAGGGCATAAACAAGGTGAAAGAGTCTAACATGTTTAAATATAAGAAAAATAGCAGGACAAGAGGACACAGCATGAGATTAGAGGGAAGCTGATTAAGGGGGAATGTGAGGAAATTCTTTTTCACAGAAAGGGTGGTGGATGCATGGAATGGCTTACCACAAGAAGTGGTGGCTATGAATACAGTGCAGGGCTTCAAACAGGCATGGGATAGGCATAAGGGAGCAATACAAATGACTATGAATAGATAGGCCACTGACAGAGCAAAGGCCGATGGCACATTTATAAGGTAGAAAAATAAATGGGCAGACTGGATGGGCCTTGCGGTCCTTATCTGCCATCAGCTTCTATGTTTCTATGTTTCTATGTTTCTATAAATGACCTACATTGAGAATAAATGCAATATTCTTACTGTAGGTCTGTGCTGGCAAAAATACTGCTGTTATTTGCCGCTTTTTATCCTCACCCCCATTGCATAACATATGTTATGGTAGCACGGTAGTGCTATCATAGTTAGGGTTGAGGAGCCATTTCTATGTTAAATCCCAAAACTTTGCACCTTAATAACTTTGCAACCATTTAACGGATTTGGCTGAAATTTGGAATACACTATCAAGAACCATAGGCCTTGACATCTGCCAAGTATTGTACTGGTGATACACGGCTGCGGAGTTATTAAGCATGATTTGCACGTGCATTTATGCTTTTTCTGGAATTCTACGGTCACGCGTACAGGTTGCACGGTTTGCGTGACCGGCCCGAAATCTTCAGGGAACGTGCAGCTGGGGTCCCTGATGTGCCTTTCAAAGATTTGGTGAAAAAATATTAAACGGTTCAAAAGTTATTCAAAAAACAATTTCCCATTATAAGTCAATGGGAAAAGTTAACAAAATGTTCGACAGTGTCGCAAATGCATTTTTACTTTCACAAATGGGCCTGTTACTTTCGCAAATCGGCCATTTTGTTTTCAGTTGGTGATCAGAAAAATGGTTGGCATTTAAATTTGGGACCCTCTAGCAACCTAATTCTTTTTGTATTCACCTAGTCGGACCCTGAGGATGCTTGCCATGTCTTTATTTTGTGGTAAAACACCCCAGAAATATGTTTTTCAAATTTCTGGAAAAAGTACTTCATAAGTACTTTGGCTATTCATGAAGTGTAGAACTTTGCAGAAGCTTTATAAGTAGACAGTAGTTTTCTATCTGTGGGAAAGTGACAGCGATTCTTTGGCACTGCGCTGCAAAAGAACGGTTTGGAGTTTTGGGCTTGAAATTTGGAGGGAACGCAGCCGACATCTCACAGATGTGCGTTTCAGTGTTGCATTGTAAAAATATTACATGGCGGCAAATTTACGGCACTCCAAAGTTGACATTTTTTCCCATAGGATAACATTACAGCGCCCGACGCATTACAGGAATCCTTTGGCTCCCTGCTGCAAAATAGCGGTTTGGTCTTTTTTCCTGAAATCTGGAGGGAAGACAGCAAACAGCTCACAGATGTGCCTTTCGGTGGTTTGGTGAAAAAATGTTACAGGGAGGCAAAGTTATGGCGTTCCGAACTTCTCTTTTTTTCCCATAGGATAACATTAAAGCTTTCCCCGCACCTTTCAGGGCCCGTATCTCGGAAATGGTGCGAGATACGGACTTTTCATCGGAAAAATGCTTAGCCCCCCACTAGGGGCTAAGCACAAAATTAGCTGGGACAGTTGTAAATAATATGAGTTTTAAATATTTTTTCTATGTCGTACGGTTCCTGAGATATAACCTATTTAGTATTCCAAGTCCTCATTTTCTGCTCTGATATCCATTATCATGCATATATTCTTTGTACTCACTGTCTTTCTCTATGCAGCTTTTGGGGAAAACCAGCCTGTGTGGTTATATTACTGTTACTGTTACCTTTTCTGCTTGCGGTCCCGTACCCGCTTCACTTACTGTTGACGTCTGAGCCACCATGTGCGTTATCCTTGGCGTTTTCATTTTCAGTTGCATTTCTGTTATTTTCTGCCATTTGTGTCTACAGTACTGTTTCTCTTTCTGTTTTAGTTTGCATCACCATGCCCATTGAAATTTCCATTTGCAGGCACCATGTTACTATGTGACAACACATCACGTGGTAGACAGTTCCCGTCTACGCCACTGTGTGCATTACCCTTTCTGTTCTCATTCGCGCTTGCATTACCATGTGTGCCACTGTTAGTGCTTCTGTTTGTGTTGCTGTTCCTGTTACTATGCCTCAAGACATCATGTGGTGGGGCAGCGGGGCCTTCTGGCCCACGCGCCCGCGCTATTCATTCACTATTTCTCGTTATCATTCTCAAAGAAGGAAATTAGAGGCAAAAACTCCATTTAATGCATTAGTTAGGGTTGTTCCACAGCGACAAAAGTGAGGAAATTCGGTGTTAGGGTTGAAAACCCCCTTGGACCCCTGCCCACCCCAACCAGCATTGGGGTGTGCATTGGGTTCGTCGGTCCCTATCTCACTCCATTCTTCCTATACTTCTGCTGCTTTACACATGTGATGGGGTGAGAGTTGGGGCTGAAGACTCAATGCACCCCAATGCCGGGGGTGGAATGAGCGAGGGTCAAGGGGTTTCAACCCTGCACTGAGCTCTCACTTTGCTCGCTGTGGAACAACTAACTAATCATTAAATGATTTTACCTCTATATATATATATATATATATAGATATATAGATATATCGAGATATAGATATCGATATATATATATATATAAAGATATATATATAGAGAGAGATATATATATAGATATCAATATATATATATATATATATATATAGATATAGATATAGATATAGATATAGATATAGATATATAAAGGGATATACAACGGTGAGCTGTCAGATAAATGATTTATCTACACAAGTGCTGTGTGACCTTGGGTAGCCTAATGAGTGACGTAAGCCACGAGCGACGTGTCCAAGGTCAAACAGCACAAGTGTAGATAAATCATTTATCTGACAGCTCACCGTTGTATATTTCATTTATGCAATAGAGATGCTTTCTATCAGTGCTGGAACATTTGGTTTTGACTGTTTATCTTTATTTTAAATGATAATTTCTGGGAGTTTTGGTTAACTTTCCTAGAGTATGTCCGCCTAGCATAGTAGTTGCCATTAAATGAAACACCACTCATTTTGTAGAAAACTTCTTGCTGAACAAATGTCATGCTCACAGTACTATACTACCTTTTTCATTTTAAAGTTATTCACATTTGTTTGTCAAAAAAGGGAAAAGAAAACTGAATGTTACGCTGTTTTTTGCTAATTATAAAAAAACTAAAAGGTATCTTTAAAGGAAACACCACTCATTTTGTAGATATTTTTATGCTGAACATTTTTCGTGCTCACAGTACCATGCTATCATTTTTGGTTTTAATGTTATTCACATTTGTTTGTCAAAAAAGTGAACAAAAAATAAAAATTTCTTCTGCTTTTTTTGCTAATTGTAAAAAATCTATAAGGTATCTATACATGAAGCATCACTAATTTTGTAGATCATTTTGTGCTGAACAATTTTTGTGCTCACAGTACCATGCTATCTTTTTTCATTTTAAAGTTATTCCCATTTGAAAATGGTTAGTACTGCTTCTGAGGCCGAACATTCTAAATGAATTCTAAAGAGATTTGTGACATAGTAACTGTGTGTATAAATGGTCACTGTATGCATAAATTTATTTATACATACAGTGACTCAGATAAATGCATTTATCACACTGAATATATGTCCACCCCATTGCATAAATATATTTATATATCTTTCTATCTATATATATATATATTAGAGGCAAAAAACCCTGTTTAATGCATTAGTTAGGATTGTTCCACAGTGACAAAAGTGAGGAAATTCACTGTTAGGTTGAAAACCCCTTGACCCCTCGCCCACCTCATCAGACAGGTGATAGATCGCCAGCCCCAACTCTCACCCCATGACATGTGTAAAGCAGCAGAAGTATAGGAGAATGGGTGAGAGTTAGGACCCACGATCCCAATGCGCACCCAATGCCGGTTGGGGGTGGGCGGGGTCCAGGGTTTCAACCCTACAGCGAATTTCCTCACTTTGTCGCTGTGAACAACCCTAACTAATGCATTAAATGGAGTTTTTGCCTCTAATTTCCTTCTTTTGAGAATGATAATGAGAAATAGTGAATGCAATGCAGCGGCGGAGCGTGGCCCAAACCACCACATGATGTGTTGTGGCATACTAACAGGAAAGCAATGCAAACAGAAATGCTAACAGTGGCGCATGGTAACACAAGCACAAATGAGAACAGAAAGGTAACGACATGGTGGCGTAGACGGAATGGTCTCCACGTGATGTGTTGTCACATAGTAACATGGTGCCTGCAAACAGAAATGTCAATGGGCATGGTGATGTAAAGTGAAACAGTAAGATAAACAGTACTGTAGACAGAAATGGCAAAACTAACAGAAACACTATCGCAAATGAAAACGCAAAGGATAACGCACATGGTGGCGCAGACGTCAATGGTAAGTGAAACGGGTACGGATCCGCAAGCGGAAAGGGCAACAGTAACAGTAATGTGGTTATGGGCTGGTTTTCCCCAAAACCTGCATTGAGAAAGACAGTGAGTACAAATAATGTATGCAAAATAATGAGTATCGGCGCAGAAAATGAGATCTTGGAATACTAAATACATTATATCTCAGGAACCGTACGACATAGAAAAAAAATGTAAAAATCATATCATTTACAACTGTCCTGGCTAATTTGAATTTTAGCCCCATGAGGGGGCTAAGAAATTTTCTGACGAAAAGTCCGTATCTCGCACCGTTTCCGAGATACGGGCCCTGAAAGGCGCGAGCGAACGCCGTAATGTTATCCTATGGGAAAAAAAGAAAAGTTCGGAGCGTCATAACTTTGCCTCCCTGTAATGTTTTTTCACCAAACTACTGAAAGGCACATCTGTCAGCTGTTGGCTGTCTTCCCTCCAAATTTCAGGAAAAAAGACCAAACTGTTATTTTGCAGCAGGGCTCCAAATGATTTCTGTTAAGTGTCGGGCGCCGTAATGTTATCCTATGGGAAAAACCGTCAATTTGGAGTGCCATAACTTTGCCGCCATGTGATATTTTTCACCAAACTACTGAAAGACACATCTGTGTACTGTTGGCTGTCTTCCTCCAAATTTCAGTAAAAGACCAAACCGTTATTTTGCAGCAGGGTGCCAAAGGATTCCTGTAATGCCTGGCACCGTAATGTTATCCTATGGAAAAACTGTCAACTTTGGAGTGCCATAACTTTGCCTGCATGTAATATATTTCAATACAACACTGAAAGGCACATCTGTATATGTCGCGCTTTCCCTCCAAATTTCAGCCCCAAACTCCCAAGGGTTATTTGCAGTGCAGTGCCAAAGAATTGCTGTCATTTTCCCACAGACTAGAAAATTACTGTCTCAATTTATGAACTTTGTAAAAATTTACGACACTTTCGTGAGCACGAAGTAATTGCAAGTACTTTTTCCAGAAATTTGAAAACATATTTCTGGGGTGTTTACTACAAAATAAAGACATGGCAAGCATCCTCAGGGCCCGACTAGGTGAATACAAAAAAATTAGGTTGCTAGAGGGTCCCAAATTTAAATGCCAACCATTTTCTGATCACCAACTGAAAACAAAATGGCCGATTTTGAAAGTAACAGGCCCATTTGCGAAAGTAAAATGCATTCTTGAAAGTGTTGAACTTTGTTAACTTTTCCATTGACTTATAATGGGAAACTGTTTTTTGAATAACTTTTGAACTGTTTAATATTTTTTCACGAAATCTTTGAAAGGCACATCGGGGACCCCGGCTGCACATTCCCTGAAGATTTTGGGCCGGTCACGCAAACCGTACGACCTGTAGGCGCAACCACAGAATTCCAGAAAAGCATAAATGTGCGCACAGATCACACTTAATAACTCCACAGCCGTATATCCGACCAGTACGAAACTTGGCAGATCCCAAGGCCTATGGTTCTTGATCATAAATTCCAACTTTCAGGCAAATCCATTAAACGGTTGCAAAGTTATTAAGGTGCAAACTTTTGGGGTTTACCATAGAAATGGCTCCTCAACCCTAACTATGGTAGCACTACCGTCCTACCATAATATACACATATGCACACACATTATTATGGTAGCATGGTACTGCTACCATAGTTAGGGTTGAGGAGCCATTTCTATGTTAAACCCCAAACTTTGCACCTTAATAACTTTGCAACCGCTTGATGGATTTGCTTGAAATTTAGAATTTATGATCAAGAACCATAGGCCTTGGGATCTGCCAAGTTTCGTACCAGTTGAATATACAGCTGTGGAGTTATTAAGTGTGATCTGTGTGCACGTCTACGCTTTTTTGGAATTCTATGGTCGCGCCTACAGGTCGTACGGTTTGCGCGACCGGCCCGAAATCTTCAGGGACCGTGAGGCCGGGATCCCCGAGGTGCCTTTTGAAGATTTGGTGAAAAAATATTAAACGGTTCATAAGTTATTGAAAAACAGTTTCCCATTATAAGTCAATGGAAAAGTTAACAGAAAGTTCAACACATTCGGAAATGCATTTTTTACTAAATGGGCCTGTTATTTTCGCAAGAATCGCCATTTTGTTTTCAGTTGGTGATCAGAAAAATGGTTGGCATTTAAATTTGAGACCCTCTAGCAACCTAATTTTTTGTATTCACCTAGTCGGGCCCTTAGGATGCTTGCCATGTCTTTATTTTGGTGAAACACCCCAGAAATATGTTTTCAAATTTCTGGAAAAGTATTTTCTGCAAATTACTTTCGTGCTCATGAAAGTGTTGAACTTTTTTGCGAAAGCTTTTGCAGATTGCGACAGTAGTTTTCCATCTGTGGGACAGTGACAGCGATTCTTTGGCACTGCGCTGCAAAAGAACCGTTTGGAGTTTTGGGCTGAAATTTGGAAGGAATGGAGCCGACATCTCACAGATGTGCCTTTCAGTGTTGCATTGAAAAAATATTACATGGCAGCAAAGTTACAGCACTCCAAATTTGACGGTTTTTCCCATAGGATAACATTACAGTGCCCAACACATTACAGAAATCCTTTGGCACCCTGCTACAAAATAACGGTTTGGTCTTTTTTCCTGAAATTTGGAGGGAAGACAGCCAACAGCCCACAGATGTGCCTTTCAGTAGTATGGTGAAAAAATATCACACGGCGGCAAAGTTATGGCACTCCAAAGTTGACATTTTTTCCCATAGGATAACATTACGGCACCCAACGCATAACAGAAATCCTTTGGATCCCTGCTGCAAAATAACGGTTTGGTCTTTTTTTCCTGAAATTTGAGGAAGACAGCCAACAGCCCACAGATGTGCTCTTTCAGTAGTTTGGTGAAAAACATTACGGGAGGCAAAAGTTATGGCGCCCAAACTTTTCTTTTTTCCCATAGATAACATTACGGCGTCACGCTGCCAGGCCCGTGATTCGAAACGCACGAGATACGGACTTTTCATCGGAAAATTTAGTCTCTCCACTTGGGCTATGGTTCAAATTAGCCAGGACAGTTGTAAATAATATGACTTTTACATTTTTTCACGCCGACGGTTCCTGAGATATAATGTATTCAGTATTCCAAGATCTCATTTTCTGCCTGATACTCATTATTTGCATACATTATTTGTACTCACTGTCTTTTCTCAATGCAGGTTTTGAGGATAACCAGCCTGTGCACTTACATTACTGTTACTGTTGCCCTTCTCTGCGGTTCGCACTGCTTCACTTTACCGATGACGCTCTGGCGCCACCATGTGCATTATCCCTATGCTTTCATTTGTGCTTGTGTTTCTGTAATTTTTATCATTTCTGTCTACAGTACTGTTTATCTTTCTGTTTCACTTACATCACCATGCCCATTGACATTTGTGTTTGCAGGCACCATGTTACTATGTGACAACACATCACGTGGCAGACCATTCCCGTCTACGCCACCATGTGCATTACCCTTTCTGTTCTCATTCGTACTTGTGTTACCATGTGTGCCACTGTTAGCATTTCTGTTTGCATTGCTGTCCCTGTTAGTATGCCACAAGACATCATGTGGCGGGAGCGCGGGGCCCTTCCCGCTACCGCATTATGCGGTGGGAGCGCGGGGCCCAGAGGGCACCAAGGCCCCGCTGCTGCATTACATTCACTTTTCTTGTTATCATTCTCAAAAGAAGGGAAATTGAGGCAAAAACTCAGTTTAATGCATTAGTTAGAGTTGTTCCACACTGACAAAAGTGAGGAAATTGCTGTTAGGGTTGAAAACCTCTTGCACCCCCACCCACCCCCAACTGGCATTGGGTGCATTGGGATCATGAGTCCTAACTCACTCCATTCTCCTATACTTCTGCTGCTTTACACAGGTCATGGGGTGAGAGTTAGGCTGATGATCCCACTGCACACCCCAATGCCACCACGCATCGCCATCCTTTGTGCTTTCATTTGCTGCTTGTGTTTCTGTTACTTTTTGCCATTTGTGTGTACGCACTGTTTCTTTCTGTTTCACTTTAAGTCACCATGCCCATTGACATTTTCAGTTTATAGGCACCATGTTACTATGTGATCAGACATCACGTAGCACACCATTCCCTGGCTTATGCGACTGTGCAAGGCATCTCTTTCTGTTCTCATTCGCTCCAGGTGTTACCATGTGTGCCACTGTTAGCATTTCTGTTTGCATTGCTGCTCCTGTTACTATGCCACAAGACATCATGTGGTGGGAGCGCGGGGCCCAAAGGGCCCAATGCTCCCACCACCACATTACATTCACTATTTCTCAATATCATTCTCAAAAGAAGGGAAATTAGAGGCAAAAAACTCGGTTTAATGCATTAGTTAGGGTTGTTCCACAGCGACAAAAGTGAGGAAATTCTCTGTTAGGGTTGAAAACCTAATCAGTCACCTCCCCAGCACCACACACACAGACACATACACACATCTGGCATGGGGAGGACCAAGTCAACACAACCAATGAGAGACATACAGCAGCAGGTGACAGAAATAACAAACAATTGTCTAAATGTACTAACGAGACATCCCCACCCACCTGACCAGGTACTGCATGCTCAGTGGAGATCAACAGAAAACTGAGGCCATGTACACCAAATGTACACATCCTGATTGCAGCTGCACACAATATACCACACTTAGTAGTTGCATGGCCTTACCTACCGATGCCCCACACCACACCACAACTGGTACTGTGCCGTTATTCAATATAAATGCTGAAGGTGCATGATGACAGTTGTAGAAAGGTTTTAACACTAGAGAGTATACATTAACTACGAGAAGCACATAAATTAACTAGTAGACACTAGCATGCTCAAGATAAAAGTAGTGATACATTTATTAGGTGATTTACATAGTAGTACATTTACTGCAATGGTTTACTCAAGATAGAGAGGCTGATGTAAAGTATGGAAAGCATTGCCTGCTCAACGCCAGAAATTGCACTGCCAGTATCACATGCATTCTTACTGATGAAGGTGTACTGCTGATGTACATACATAGACCTTCAGTGTGTTTCAATACTAAAGATGCAGTAAGTATTCTTTGTAAGAAAGATTGTAATTGCATGGATCAGGCCAAGCAACTTCTAAATATCATAGCACTACTGAGCCAACAATGATGTACCTGTATCGGAGATGTATATAGGATAGATTTTCCTGTAGGCACTTACTGAGTATGTTGTACCTGATAAAGACAATCTCATTGCATCTGTGATCACTAACTTATTCAAATAGTAATACATTTGCTATTGTTGCAATGAGTGATCTATGCCACTTATGGACACAGTGTGATTTTTTAACAGTTGTTTCATACTCAGGCTGTATGCCTACTGTTTGGGTTTACACTCTGTCACTGATGCTATCAAAGTGATAACTATGTTAATTCTGCTACAATGGGAATCAAAGTAGGTATGGTGTAGATATAAACAGAATGTCTTTTAGTATTGATTAACTCATAATGGGGTAAGTGTACTAGGACAGAAGGGTTATCCTCTATCACAGAGTCTGTCATTATAATCACACTAGGGTTTCGATGACTGTAATGATTGGGTTACACTGTTCATCTTCACGAGTTCATATTCACAGCCATTCTCCAGTAACTAGACAGTGTATGGTGTAACTGGGTGGACACTGTGTTGCAAAGCTGCTGCAGTGCCTAGCAGAGGGAGAGTATCTACCATAAAGACAATTAAACAATAAGGCATGGCCAACAGTTAGGTTAAATGGTCTGTTAATCACCCTGAAGGGTTTAATGTTGAATGAGGCATAGCCGAGTGCCTCATGTCGCTAGACAGTGATAAACTGACCATTAACTTAATACCTGGGAGTGGCTTATTGCTATCATAATAAAACTGTTTTTTAAACAACATTAAACCATGTTCATCATATGGTTAGGCTCTACATGTATGTTAATAAAAACTAAACATAAGGCTGTTACAATGTTTACAGTCAATTAGAAAGCTGCATTCTCAAAGCCTTGTTATAATCAGAGATATACACCTGTACAACTCCTTGGTTTTGCTTAACTCTATTGCTCAGGTGGCCACCGCAATGGTGGTGGTCTGGTGGGGCATCGGTAGGTAAGGCCATGCAACTACTAAGTGTGGTACGCTGTGTGCAGCTGCAATCAGGATGTGTACGCTGGTGTACATGGCCTCAGTTTTGCTGTTGATCTCCACTGAGCATGCAGTACCTGGTCAGGTGGGTGGGGATGTCTCGAGTACATTTAGACAATTGTTTGTTATTTCTGTCACCTGCTGCTGGATGTCTGTCATTGGTTGTGTTGACTTGGTCCTCCCCCATACTTGAATGTGTGTATGTGTCTGTGTGTGTGTGGTGCTGGGGGGGTGAATTCGGAGTTTGGGTTTTCAACCCTAACAGTGAATTTCCTCACTTTTGTCGCTGTGGAACAACCCTAACTAATGCATTAAACTGGGTTTTTGCCTCTAATATATATATATATATTATGGTAGCACAGATAAGTGCTTAGTTAGGTTGAGGAGCCATTTCTATGTTAAACCCTCAAAACTTTGCACCTTAATAACTTTGAACCCTTTTGACAGATTCTATTGAAACTTGAATACCTGATCAAGAACCATAGGCCTTGGGATCTTCCAAGTTTTGTACTGGTCAGATATACAGCCGCGGAGTTATTAAGCGTGATCTGTGCACGCTGTTACGCTTTTTCTGAATTCTATGAGTCGCTCCTACAGGTCGTATAGTTTGGATTTACCATTCCTAAATCTTCAGGAAGGTGTGGCTGGGTCCCCGTGTGCCTTCAAGATTTCAGAAAAATATTAAACGGTTCAAAAGTTATTCAAAAACAATTTCCCATTATAAGTCAATGGGAAAAGTTAACAAAAGTTCAACACTTTGCAAATGCATTTTATTGCAGATGGGCTGTTACTTTGCAAATCGGCCATTTTGTTTTCAGTTGGTGATCAGAAAAATGGTTGGCATTTAAATTTGGGACCCTCTAGCAACCTAATTCTTTTTGTATTCACCTAGTCGGACCCTGAGGAAACTTGCCATGTCTTTATTTTGTGGTAAAACACCCCAGAAATATGTTTTTCAAATTTCTGAAAAAAGTACTTTCGCAAATTACTTTCGTGCTCATGAAAGTGTTGACATTTTTTTGTGAAAGCTTTCGCAAATTGCCACAGTAGTTTTCCATCTGTGGGACAGTGACAGCGATTCTTTGGCACTGCGCTGCAAAAGAACCGTTTGGAGTTGTGGGCTGAAATTTGGAGGGAACGGAGCCGACATCTCACAGATGTGCCTTTCAGTGCTGTATTGAAAAAATATTACATGGTGGAAAAGTTACAGCACTCCAAATTTGACAGTTTTTCCCATAGGATAACATTACGGTGCCTGACGCATTACAGAAATCCTTTGGATCCCTGCTGCAAAATAATGGTTTGGTCTTTATTCCTGAAATTTGGAGGGAAGACAGCCAACAGCCCACAGATGTGCCTTTCAGTAGTTTGGTGAAAAATATCATACAGCGGCAAAGTTACGGCACTCCAAAGTTGACGGTTTTTCCCATAGGATAACATTACGGTGCCCAACGCATTACAGAAATCCTTTGGATCCATGCTGCAAAATAACGGTTGGGTCTTTTTTCATGAAATTTGGAGGGAAGACAGCCAACAGCCCACAGATGTGCCTTTCAGTAGTTTAGTGAAAAAACATTACAGGAAGGCAAAGTTATGGCTCTCCAAACTTTTCTTTTTTTCCCTTATATTAACATTACGTCATTCGCAGCGCCTTTCAGGGCCCGTATCTCAGAAACTGTGCGAGATACAGACTTTTCATCGGAAAATTTCTTAGCCCCCTAATTGGGCCTAAGATCAAAATTAGCCAGTACAGTTGTAAATAATATGAATTTTAAATTTTTTTTCTACGTCGTACGGTTTCTGAGATATAATGTATTTAGTATTCCAAGATCTCATTTTCTGCGCCGATACTCATTATTATGCATACATTATTTGTACTCACTGTCTTTCTCTATGCAGGTTTTGGGGAAAACCAGCCTATGTGCTTACATTACTGTTACTGTTGCCCTTTCTGCTTGCGGTTCCGTACCCATTTCACTTATCGTTGACGTCTGCGCCACCATGTGCGTTATCCTTGGCGTTTTCATTTGCGATTGTGTTTCTGTTATTTTTTGCCATTTCTGTCTACAGTACTGTTTATCTTTCTGTTTCACTTTACGTCACCATGCCCATTGACATTTCTGTTTGCAGGCACCATGTTACTATGTGACAACACATCACGTGGCAGACCATTCCCGTCTACGCCACCATGTGGTAAGCATTTTCTGTTCTCATTCTGGCCTGTTACCATGTGTGCCACTGTTAGCATTTCTGTTTCATGTTGCTGTCCCTGTTAGTATGCCACAAGACATCATTCGGTCCCCGAGCTCCCACTGCTGCATTACATTCACTATTTCTCATTATCATTCTCAAAAGGAAGGGAAATTGGAGGCAAAAAACTCTGTTTAATGCATTAGTTAGGTTGTTCCACAGCAAGCAAAAGTGAGGAATTCACTGTTAGGGTTGAAACCCCCTTTCACCCCCCACCCACCCCCAACTGGCATTGGGGTGTGCATTGGGACCGTGGGTCCTAACTCTCACCCATCCCCATTCTACTTCTGCTGCTTACATGTCATGGGGTGAGAGTTAGGGCTGATGATCCCAATGACACCCCAATGCCACCACATCGTCATCCTTTGCGTTTTCATTTGCGCTATGCGTTTCTGTTACTTTTTGCCATTTGTGTGTACCGTGCTGTTTCTTTTCTGTTTCACTTTGCGTCACCATGCCCATTGACATTTCAATTTACAGGCACCATGTTACTATGTGACAAGACATCACGTGGCACACCGTTCCCGTCTACGCCACCGTGTGCGTTACCCTTTCTGTTCTCATTCGCGCTTGTGTTACCATGTGTGCCACTGTTAGCATTGCTGCTCCTGTTACAATGCCACAAGACATCATTCGGTCCCCGAGCTCCCACTGCTGCATTACATTCACTATTTCTCATTATCATTCTCAAAAGGAAGGGAAATTGGAGGCAAAAAACTCTGTTTAATGCATTAGTTAGGGATGTTCCATAGCGACAAAAGTGAGGAAATTCGCTGTTAGGGTTGAAAACCCTAACTCCGAATTCACCCCCCCAGCACCACACACACACAAACACACACACACATTCAAGTATGGGGGAGGAAAAAGTCAACACAACCAATGACAGACATCCAGCAGCAGGTGACAGAAATAACAAACAGTTGTCTAAATGTACTACGTGACATCCCCACCCACCTGACCAGGTACTGCATGCTCAATGGAGATCAACAGCAAAACTGAGGCCATGTACACCAAACGTACACATCCCTGATTGCAGCTGCACACAACTACCACACTTAGTAGTTGCATGGCCTTACCTACCGATGCCCCACACCAGACCACACCACTTGTGGTGGGCCACCTGAGCAATAGAGTTCAGCAAAACCAAGGAGTTGTACAGGTATAATATCTCTGATTATAACAAGGCTTTGAGAAATGCAGCTTTCTAATTGACTGTAAACATTGTAACAGCCTTATGTTTAGTTTTTATTAACATACATGTAGAGCCTGACCATATGATGAACATGGTTTAATGTTGTTTAAAAAACAGTTTTATTATGATAGCAATAAGCCACTCCAGGTATCATGTTAATGGTCAGTTTATCACTGTTAGGCGACATGAGGCACTCAGCTATGCCTCATTCAACATTAAACCCTACAGGGTGATTAACAGACCATTTAACATAACTGTTGGTCATGCCTTATTGCTTAATTGTCTTTATGAGTAGATACTCTCCCTCGGCTAGGCACTGCAGCAGCTTTGCAACACAGTGTCCCACCCAGTTACTCCATACATTATCTAGTTACTGGAGAATGGCTGTGAATATGAACTCATGAAGATGAACAGTGTAACTTGATCATTACAGTCATCGAAACCTTAGTGTGATTATAACTGACAGAGTCAGTGATAGAGGATAACCTGCTGTCTTAGTACACTTACCCCATTGAGTTAAATCAATACTAAAAGACATTCTGTTTATATCTACACCATACCTACTTGATTCCTGTTGTACCACAATTAACATAGTTATCACTTTGATAGCATCAGTGACAGAAGTGTGCAAACCAAACAGTAGGCATACAGCCTGAGTATGAAACAACTGTTAAAAAAAATCACACTGTGTCCATAAGTGGCATAGATCACTCATTGCAACAATAGTAAATGTATTACTATATGAATAAGTTAGTGATCACAGATGCAATGAGATTGTCTTTATCAGGTACAAAATACTCAGTAAGTGCCTACAGGAAAATCTATCCTATATACATCTCCGATACAGGTACATCATTGTTTACTCAGTAGTGCTATGATATTTAGAAGTTGCTTGGCCTGATCCATGCAATTACAATGTTTCTTACAAAGAATACTTACTGCATCTTTAGTACTGAAACACACTGAAGGTCTATGTATGTACATCACAGTACACCTTCATCAGTAAGAATGCATGTGATACTGGCAAGTACGATTTCTAGCGTTGAACAGGCAATGTCTTTTCCATACGTTTACATCAGCCTCTCTATCTTGAGTAAACCATTGCAGTAAATGTACTACTATGTAAATCACCTACTAAATGTATCACTACTTTTATCTTGAACATGCTAGTGTCTTGTAGTTAATTTATGTGCTTCTTTTAATTAATGTATACTCACTAGTGTTAAAACCTTTCTACAACTGTCATCATGCACCTTCAGCATTTATATTGAATAAAGAATGGCACAGTACCAGGTGTGGTGTGGTTGTGGGCATCGGTAGGTAAGGCCATGCAACTACTAAGTGTGGTACGTTGTGTGCAGCTGCAATCAGGGATGTGTACGTTTGGTGTACATGGCCTCAGTTTTGCTGTTGATCTCCACTGAGCATGCAGTACCTGGTCAGGTGGGTGGGGATGTCTCGTAGTACATTTAGACAATTGTTTGTTATTTCTGTCACCTGCTGCTGTATGTCTGTCATTGGTTGTGTTGACTTGGTCCTCCCCCATACTTGAATGTGTGTGTGTGTCTGTGTGTGTGTGGTGCTGGGGGGGGTGAATTCGGAGTTAGGGTTTTCAACCCTAACAGCGAATTTCTCACTTTTGTCGCTGTGGAACAACCTTACTAGTGCATTAAATGTGAGTTTGCCTCTATATATATATATATATATATATATATATATATATATATATATATATATATATATATATATATATATATATATATATATTATGGTAGCATGATAGTGCTACCATAGTTAGGGTTGAGGAGCCATTTCTATGTTAAACCCCAAAACTTTGCACCATAATAACTTTGTAACTGTTTCACAGATTTAGCTGAAATTTGGAATACATGATCAAGAACCATAGGCCTTGGGATCTGCCAAGTTTTGTACTGGTCGGATATACGGCTGTGGAGTTATTAAGCGTGATCTGTGCGGGCGTTTACGCTTTTTCTGGAATTCTATGGTCACGCCTACAGGTCGTACGGTTTGTGCGATTGGCCTGAAATCTTCAGGATTATGCGGCTGTCCCCTAATGTGCCTTTTGAAGATTTAGTGAAAAAATATTAAACGGTTCAAAAGTTATTCAAAAAACAGTTTCCCATTATAAGTCAATGGGAAAAGTTAACAAAAAGTTCGACAGTGTCGCAAATGCATTTTTACTTTCGAAAATGGGCCTGTTACTTTCGCAAATCGGCCATTTTGTTTTCAGTTGGTGATCATTAGTAAGTATAAAATTAGCAAGGACAGTTGTAAATCATACGACTTTAAAATTTTTTTTCTACGTCTTACGGTTCCTGAGATATAACGTATTTAGTGTTCCAAGTTCTCATTTTCTGCTCCAGTACTGATTATTATGCATACATTATTTGTACTCTCTGTCTTTCTCTATGCAGGTTTTGGGAAAAACCAGCCTGTGCACTTACATTAATGTAACTGTTGTCCTTTTCACTTGCGGTTCCATACCCATTTCACTTAACGTTGACGTCTGCACCACCATGTGCGTTATACTTTGCATTTTCATTTGTGCTTGCGTTTCTGTTATTTTTTGCCATTTGTCTCTACAGTACTGTTTCTCTTTCTGTTTCACTTTGCATCACCATGCCCATTGACATTTCCGTTTCAGGCACCATGTTACTGTGTGACAACACATCACGTGGCAGACTGTTCCCATCTAAGCCACCATGTCGTTACCCTTCTTTCTCATTCGCGCTTGTGTTACCATGTATGCGCCACTATTAGCACTTCTGTTTGCTTGCTGTTCCTGTTACTATGCCACAAGACATCATGTGGCGGGAGCGCTGGGCCCTCCCGCCCGCTGCATTACATCTCACTATTTCTCATTATCATTCTCAAAGAAGAAATTAGAGGCAAAAACTCGATTTAATGCATTAGTTAGGGTTGTTCCATAGCGACAAAGTGAGGAAATTCAGTGTTAGAGTTGAAAACCCCCTGGGACCCCCCCGCCCACCCCCAACTGGCATTGGGTGCGCATTGGGATCATCGGTCCTAACTCTCACCCCATTCTCCTATACTTCTGCTGCTTTACACATGTGATGGGGTGAGAGTTACGTCCAACGACAACCAATGTGCATCCCAGTGTTAAATCTTGTTCAGAAAATGGTTAACCTTTTCATGTATGTCAATAAAAGATTAACATAAGGCTGTTAGGATGTTTTTAGGCAATTATGAACCTCCATTTAACACATCACGTGGCAGACCGTTGCCATCTGTGTTACTGTGTGCGTTACCATTTATGCTGTCATTTTCGCTTGTGTTATCATATGTGCTACTGTTAGCACTTCTGTTTGCATTGCTGTTGGTGTTACTATGACACAAGACATCACTAGCAGGGTCAGGTAGGCAGTGGAGCACCCAATGTCAGACAAAATTAGGTAGTATATTGTAATTGTAGATGCAGATGACAATACAGATGTATTTGTAAACTGAAGCATACTGTACCCTCAGCTTGTATATGTACCTTTGTGTTCTATTTGATCTACTGTTTGCTTTCGGGTTACCCTGAAAATGGGATATCTGGGCACCTGTGAGCCTATCTGGTTATGAAAATTCAATTAACGCAATAGCATGATGCAGGGGTTATGTTAATGGTCTGTTAATCACCTTCAAGTGGTGTGCTGTGGCACAGGTGTAGCCGAGTGGCATATGCCCCATAGGGTGAATAACTGACTATTATCATTACCATTAGTAATGCCTTATTGCTATTATCATAAAAATGTTTTTTAACTGTTTAAAAGTTTGTTCAGGAAATGGTTAACCTCTTTATGTATGTCAATAAAAGATTCACAGAAGGCTGTTAGAATGTTTGCAGCCAATCAGAAAGCTCAGTTTCTGAGACCCTTTTTATAATTAATTAATAAGGCATAACAAGGGGTTATGTTAATGGTCTGTTAATCACGTTCTAGGGGTGTACTGTGGCACGAGGTGTGGCCGAGTGCCACATGTCTCTACAGGGTGATTGACTGACCATTAACAGAATTTTTGGAGTGACTTATTGCTATTATAATGAAACATCTTTTTAAACAGTTTTAAACCTTGTTCAGTATATCGTTAACCTCTTCATGTATAGTAATACAAGATTAACATAAGGTTGTTAGGATGTTTGTAGCCAATTAGAAAGCTCCATTTTGTCAGACTCTGAAGTACACATAGTAGTGACTGCACAGTACATGTATAGTCACAGCTGTGTACTGTTGGGTGCTGATGTGTGGCACCTTGGTATAGTAATAATGACTGCATAGACACAGGAAAAGTAAGTACATAGCTGAGTTTTTTACACTGTTAGGAATTATGTCAAATGTGACATGCAATGTCCCACATCATTGCATATGCTGTGATACTGACTGTATGTCATAGGTACCAAACAAATTGATGGAGGTATAGTTGTAGCAGTATTAGTTAACATTGATTTGGATGCTTAAGTCAGACACACTTATTTTTATGTCATAATGGTATTTAAAGTAAAGAGTCGACACAGGTGGTTATGATTTGAAAAAATTTATTGCCAATTTGTCAAATGGAGAAAAGGGCCAATCAAGACTGAAATTTAGTTAACAGAAGCAGTCTCACAATACAATCTTTGTATGTGTGCAATCATTGCTCGTCATATATGTAAATGTGTAAGAATAATAAGAACTGTATAACATGGATCGGAGTAAGTATGTGATATCATAGGAAACTAATCAGGTGTTGTGTGTTTCTAGTCATGTTTCACTACTCACTACTCTTTATGTGAGGAAGCAGTTTCTGACATTCGACCTGGAATTCTAATAGTCAGGCTGAAGCTGTGGCGCTTCATTATATATTTATTATTGAATGTGAATAGAGTTTGTAAAAAAATGTTATTTTTTTAAGTGGTTGTATGTTGCAATAATGTGTAGTGCATTACTTGTGGGGTATGTTAATAAGGCAATGTCAGTAGGTTGTGAAGTGTGATTGCACACATGATAGACAAGTGTTTTGTTGTTATTGTGTAACTGCTAAGTGGGGTGGGCGTAAAACCATATGCTGACTGTCTAAGTAATACAATATACAAAAATGTTAGTTTTATGACATTTGATTGGTGTTTTTAATAATATGTCACTGACTAGGCGCAAATGGAAAATTCCCACCCGACCCCTCAATTGAGGCGATCATAAATATTGTCAGGAACAGGTATGCAGTGTGTTGTGATCAGTAACAGTGTCTGATTTACAATTGTCAATATTTTTTACATACGTTAGAATTACTAATGTGACAAGTTTAAAAAACAGAATATTTTTACATGAACAAATGACATATTATCAATTCTTAGATTAGCTTCTATGTAAATTCTTAACTTGTAAATACTAAAACTGTGCATGGAATGCATTTTTTTACAAACTTATGGTTAATTAAATGTAGTTAGTGTAGTGCTGAATAATATGTAAAACATTCAGTTGTACTTTAATGTTAGACTAGTATTTTTAGTACAAGTATCAAAGTAGTTATTAACAATGTACACCTGAATACAAATCTTTATATTATGTACAAGTAATTGCAAACACATGTAAAAGTCAGTAAATGAGATTCTGCAATTAGTTCTTATTTACAGTTGTGTAATTCAGCTTCTTGCATTATCAATAAAGGTAGTTATTTTTACATATGTACAATACTAGTATTACGTATGAAGGCGTGATAGTTCTACACTGTTGCATGGTGAGAGAATGATGTTCTCTATATGTCAAGAGTCAATAGACAAATTGAAGTGTTGATAGACGACTTGTGACAGAGTGGAATGTTTGGTGAATGTTAGAAGTGTTGCTCAGTTATTTACGAGAATAACTGAGAACTTCTCTTTGTTTGCAAAGAGTAACACTTTATAACTCATATCAATTTGTTGTTATGTATGAGTTGATACATGGATGATTAAAGATATGTACTGAGGAGGAGAGCAGTAAGGCCTCAGTTTTTAGATGTACAATCTTTGATAGATATGTAATCATGGTTTCTCTAGTGACTGTGAATATTGTTGGCGCCGATTGAAGCCACTACAACAATTTTCATGTAGTCACTGATCCACACAAGATCTTACATGTTAAAGTCTATGGAATGTCTTTGTCAGAATTGCATTTTGTTGAAATTGTATGGTTTGTTTAGAGTCATACATTATACAACATTGTAATGAGGTATGAATGTTTTTTGGACAAAGTAGTCATTTTTTAAATGCAACATGTTTTGTCCTATTCTTCTGAAATATGAAGGTTATCATAATTTTTCAATATTAGAAGATATGCATTTTTTAAGTGTCGTGGCAGTCTCTGTTTAAAACTGCTTGTAGAGTCGTCACACTCTAACCATCCAGTTCTGCACCTTAGTAAGGACGTGCCCAGAATGCATGGATTGACCATGGTGATAGATTATACTGTGAGTGTCAAACACTGCTTGGTTGAAGACTATTCTACTTCCGGCTTGCTTCCTCGAAGTGCTGCAGTGTTATCATGACCATTAAAAAAAAAACAAATAATTGATAAAAGGACACTCAGATTGAAATACGTAGTCCACAAAAATTTCCTGCATTGCTGCCAATCACTAACTGCTCAAACAACCTGTAACTGCTATTGCGGTTCATCAACTTCCCTGCAGTTGATTTTAAAGCCATAAAAAAAAACAGAAATACTAATTTAAAAAATATTAACTGGTTCCATTTTGGAATGTTAGTGTGTGGAGTGCTGTACTTTCCTGAGAGGGGGTGGGTGCAGGAGGAGACAGCAGACACACAGTAACATTACAATGGGACTATTTTTTTATTCACTAGGCCTTTCCATGGAAAAATCAAATAAAAATACACTTTTTATGAGTTTTTTTTTACAATTTTTCTTTTATTAGTACCAACAAGCCATTGTATAATTGCAATAATGCACTCTGGGGTGTGTGTTCTGCTGGGTTAATGTCATGTCTGGGGTGATTAGTTGCACTCAGCTTGTGCCTTGTGCCTAATCACCACAGGCGTGATGTTATCCCAGCACAACAGTAACCCTACAGTGCATTATTGTTTAAATGTCAGATAGTACATTGAAGCACCTTATTACTGCTGTGCCAGATAGTGTTGGCAAATTTTACCCTGTGTCACTGGAAAAGCCCAGTTATCTGCACATTATGGGCATCCAATGGTGCAACAATGATTTTAATCTGTTTATTTTGACTAGCTTTTCCCATACTCAACTTTAAGTTTTAAGTTACTTGTGTGAATGTCTTATAGTTATGCAACCTAAAAATCTGTTATTTATGTTGTTTATGTACTTGAAGATCTCTGGCATGTTTGTGGATCGCATTTTTGCTGTAAATATGTACATATGTAGGTTCTTGAGTGTACATATAGGGAGTGCTTCACAAGACATAATTATTATGAATTTGCTGTTCTAGAAAATATCCAGAATGTACGTCTGTGATAATTCTACATAATAGCTTGTTAATGGTATTCTGCTGAATGCATGTCATATCAGTGACTTAATTATTTAAAATAGTGATGTGTGTTGAGAGGGAGAAATATGGCTCACAAGATGTTTGCTTTCAAACAATCATCAAAGTGATAATGATTATGTACACATTTTAAGTATATTATGATAGTGTTCATGTCAAGGTAGTTGCGGTTTTTTTTGTGGAGATGACTAGACATTATAGGCAGACATGGTGAAGTAACAATTCTCACACCTGATGAGGATCTATTTCAATTGTATGGTATTCTACTGTTGATTATGCAAAAGTATGTACATACTGAATTCTTATGACTACTAAATAAAATATAAGAATAGCATTGTAAACCGCATGTTAGTATAAGTTTTTTGATGTTGTCAGCTCATTACATTATATAGATATTAAACTATAATAGAGACACAAATAACATAACTAAATAGTTTAGCATCACAGTTCAAAATATTATCATAACGTTGAAATGAATGCATTTATGATATTGCAGTAGCTAGGAAATATTTGAAGTTAAATAGTTGAAAGTAATAACTGTTTCATTTGTCTTGTGTATTCATTATTTTTTGTATTTTGTAGTGCGTCAGGGATGCAGTGAAATGATCATTACTGCTGTTACTAGGCAGACAGCTCGCACATGAGGTTGGCAGTCTATGAACAACATGTTGTGCTCCTTGAGAGGCAGGATAGGATGCTGTCTCTCTTGGAAGCACAACAGCGGACTGTCAACCTCGTGCTCGAGCCATTCGTAGCAGCAGCTGACGGCACTGTGGCCAGTGGCAGCGCTTCATCTCCACCAGCACCATCTGTTCCTGCAGCTTCCCTGGGGAAAACTAGCCACCCTTCACAGTAGTCCAGTATCTCCTCCAGAGGGTGCAACAGCTTCCACTTCCTCTGCACCTCTACAATGAATCCAGTTTCCAGCTTGGATTGCCTCAAGCAGTGCACACACCTCTCGCAAGTGTTGCACTAGACATGACCAAAGACTTTGCACAATTTTTTTTTTATTTCTGTAAAAAAGTATTTATTTTTCTAAAATATTTATTTTGTGTATGATGTAATACACAGTTTAATAGTTATTTTTTGTTTATATTAACATCATATTTGTAAATACATATTTTTCTATTTTTTATAAAAAGTATAATTTTTTTTGTGTGTAATTTTTAATAGGCAAAATATTTTTTCAGTAAAACAAAAATTTAATTCGTACTCTCTTGTGTTTGGTGTGTTATTGTGTACTGGCGATCTTTATTTAAAATAGTTTAAACAAGATTTACACAACTGTTATTTTCTCATTTGTGAAAGTCATACCACACTAATGTGGTATTACAGTTGTGATTCTCCATAGTAGTAAGTTAGATGTGTGACACTGGTACCTTACTCTACTTGTGGCACCACACACACACACACACACACACACACACATATGCAAGTATGGGGGAGGACCAAGTCAACACAACCAATGACAGACATCCAGCAGCAGGTGACAGAAATAACAAACAATTGTCTAAATGTACTACGAGACATCCCCACCCACCTGACCAGGTACTGCATGCTCAGTGGAGATCAACAGCAAAACTGAGGCCATGTACACCAAAAGTACACATCCCTGATTGCAGCTGCACACAACGTACCACACTTAGTAGTTGCATGGCCTTACCTACCGATGCCCCACACCACACCACAACTGGTACTGTGCCGTTAGTCAATATAAATGCTGAAGGTGCATGATGACAGTTGTAGAAAGGTTTTAACACTAGTGAGTATACACTAATTAAGAGAAGTACATAAATTAACTACAAGACACTAGCATGCTCAAGGTGAAAGTAGTGTTACATTTAGTATGTGATTTACATAGTAGTACATTTACTGCAACAGTTTACTCAAGATAGAGTGGCTGATGTAAACGTATGGAAAAGCATTGCCTCTTCAACGCTGTGAAATCCGTACTGCCAGTATCAGATGCATTCTTACTGATGAAGGTGTACTGCTGATGTACATACATAGACCTTCAGTGTGTTTCAATACTAAAGATGCAGTAAGTATTCTTTGTAAGAAACAGTGTAATTGCATGGATCAGGCCAAGCAACTTCTAAATATCATAGCACTACTGAGCCAACAATGATGTACCTGTATCGGAGATGTATATAGGATAGATTTTCCTTTAGGCGCTTACTGAGTATGTTGTACCTGATAAAGACAATCTCATTGCATCTGTGATCACTAACTTATTCAAATAGTAATACATTTACTATTGTTGCAATGAGTGATCTATGCCACTTATGGACACAGTGTAATTTTTTTTAACAGTGGTTTCATACTCAAGCTGTATGCCTAGTGTTTGAGTTTGCCACACTTCTGTCACTGATGCTATCAAAGTGATAACTATGTTAATTGTGGTACAACAGGAATCAAGAAGGTATGGTGTAGATGTAAACAGAATGTCTTTTAGTACTGATTTAACTCACAATGGGGTAAGTGTACTAGGACAGCAGGGGTTATTCTCTATCACTGACTCTGTCAGTTATAATCACACTAAGGTTTCGATGACTGTAATGATCAGTTACACTGTTCATCTCTCATGAGTTCATATTCACAGCCATTCTCCAGTAACTAGACAGTGTATGGTGTAACTGGGTGGGACACTGTGTTGCAAAGCTGCTGCAGTGCCTAGCAGAGGGAGAGTATCTACTCATAAAGACAATTAAGCAATAAGGCATGACCAACAGTTATGTTAAATGGTCTGTTAATCACTCTGTAGGGGTTTAATGTTGAATGAGGCATAGCCGAGTGCCACATGTCGCTAGACAGTGATAAACTGACCATTAACATAATACCTGGGAGTGGCTTATTGCTATCATAATAAAACTGTTTTTTAAACAACACTAAACCATGTTCATCATATGGTTAGGCTCTACATGTATGTTAATAAAAACTAAACATAAGGCTGTTACAATGTTTACAGTCAATTACAAACCTGCATTTCTCAAACCCTTGTTATAATCAGAGATATTATACCTGTACAACTCCTTGGTTTTGCTGAACTCTGTTGCTCTGGTAGCCCACCACAAGTGGTGTGGTCTGGTGTGGGGCATCGGTAGGTAAGGCCATGCAACTACTAAGTGTGGTACGTTGTGTGCAGCTGCAATCAGGGATGTACACATTTGGTGTACATGGCCTCAGTTTTGCTGTTGATCTCCACTGAGCATGCAGTACCTGGTCAGGTGGGTGGGGATGTCTCGTAGTACATTTAGACAATTGTTTGTTATTTCTGTGACCTGCTGCTGGATGTCTGTCATTGGTTGTGTTGACTTGGTCCTCCACCATACTTGCATGTGTCTGTGTGTGTGTGGTGCTGGGGGGGTGAATTCGGAGTTAGGGTTTTCAACCCTAACAGCGAATTTCCTCACTTTTGTGGCTGTGGAACAACCCTAACTAATGCATTAAACAGAGTTTTTGCCTCTATATATATATGTATATATATATATATATATATATATATATATATTATGGTAGCACGATAGTGCTACCATAGTTAGGGTTGAGGAGCCATTTACATGTTAAACCCAAAATTTTGCACCTTAATAACTTTGCAACCATTCAATGGATTTGCCTAAAATTTGCAAAACAGAATCAAGACCCATGCACCTTGGGATCTGCCAAGTTTCGTACCAGTCAGGTGCACAGCTGTGGAGTTATTAAGCATGATCTGCGCATGCATTTACGCTTTTTTTTAATTCTACACTCGCGCCTACAGGTTGCACGGTTTGCATGACCAGTCTGAAATCTTCAGGAAATGTGCAGCCAGGGTCACCAATGTGCCTTTCAAAGATTTTGTGAAACAATATTAAATGGTTCAAAAGTAATTCCAAAAAGAAGTTCCCATTATAAGTCAATGGGAAAAATTAACAAAAAGTGCAACACTTTCGCAAATGCACTTTTACTTTCTCAAATGGCCCTAGTACTTTCACAAATCCACCATTTTGTTTTCAGTTAGTGATCAGAAAAATGCTTGGCATTTAAATTTTGGACCATCTAGGGACACAATTCTTTTTGTGTTCACCTAGTCGGAGCATGAGGATGCTAGCCATGTCTTTATTTTGGGGTTAAACACCCAGAAATATGTTTTTCAAAGTTCTGTAAAAAGTACTTTCTCAAAGTACTTTCGTGCTCACGACACTTTCGCAAATCTTTGCGAAAGCTTTCACAAATCACGAAAGTACTTTGCAACACTATGGCCAAAATGACAGGAGTTCTTTGTCACCTTGCTGCAAAAGAACAGTTAGGTCTTTTGGCCTGAAATTTGGAAAGAACGCAGCCAATATCTCACAGATGTGCCTTTCCATGTTTTGGTGAAAAAATATTACAGGGCAGAAAAGTTACGGCACTCCAAAGTTGACACTTTTTCCCTTAGGACAACATTACAGCATCCGCCGCATTACAGGAATACTTTGCCACACTGCTGCAAAATAAAGGTTTGGTCTTTTGGGCTGAAATTTGGAGGGAAGGCAGCCAACATCTCACAGATGTGCCCTTTCATAGGTTGGTGACAAAATAGTGCATGTATGCAAAGTTACAGTACTCCGAAGTTGACACTTTTTCACATAGACTAACACTGTGGCGTCCGCTGCATGACAGGAATTATTTTCCACCCTGCTGCAAAATAATGGTTTGGTCTTTTACACTGAAATTTGGAGGGAAGAAATCCAACATCCCACAGATGTGCCTTTTGGTGGTTTGGTGGAAAAATATTACAGGGCGACAAAGTTATGGCACTCCAAACTTCTCTTTTTTTTCCCATAGGATAACATTACGGCATTCGCCGTGCCTTTCAGGGCCTGTATCTCGGAAACGGTGTGAGTTACGGACTTTTTGTCAGAAAAGTTCTTAGCCCCCTGTGAGGGCTAAGTACAAAACTAGCCAAGAAAGTCGTAAATCATATGACTTTTTAATTTTTTTTCTACATCGTACGGTTCCTGAGATATAAGCAATTTAGTATTCCAACTCCTCATTTTCTGCTCCGAGACCCATTATTATGCATACATTCTTTGTACTCACTGTCTTTCTCTATGCAGCTTTTGGGGAAAACCAGCCTGTGTGCTTGCATTACTGTTACCGTTACCGCTTCCGCTTATAGTTCTGTACCCGTTTCACTTTCCGTTCCCGTCTAACGCCACCATGTGCATTACCCTTTGCGTTTTCATTTGTGCTTGCGTTTGCGTTATTTTTACCATGTGTCTACAGTACTGTTTCTCTTTCTGTTTCGCTTTGCATCACCATGAGCATTACCATTTGCGTTTGCGGGCACCGTGTTATTATGTGACAAGACATCACGTGGAGGGAATGCGGGGCCCAAAGGGCCCCACGCTCCCACCACCACATTACATTCACTATTTCTCATCATCATTCTCAAAAAGAAGTGAAATTAAAGTCAAAAAAATCCATTTAATGCATCAGTTAGGGTTGTTCCACAGTGACAAAAGTGAGGAAATTCGGTGTTAGGGTAGAAAACCCCCCTTGGATCCCCCAACCGGCATCAGAGTGCGCATTGGGGTCTTCGGTCCTAACTCTCACCCCATTCTCCTATAACTCTGCTTCTTTACACATCTGATGGGGTGAGAGTTAGGGCCGACAACCCCACGCGCACCCCGATGCTGGTTGGGGGGTGGGTTGGGTCCAAAGGGGTTTTCAACCCCAACAATCAATTTCCTCACTTTGTCACTGTGGAACAACCCTAACTGATGCATTAAATTGATTTTTTTGCCTCTAATATATATATATATATATATATATATATATATATATATACATCATATATTATAGTGGTGCGGTTGCACCACTATATTTAGGGTTATAAAGGCACTTCTATGTTAAAGTCAAAATTTTGTGTGTTAATAACTGTGGACCTGTTCAACAGATTTGCCTGAAATTTGGTATGTGCAGCGGGGCATGGAACATCTCTTGATATACCAAATTTTGTTTTGGTCAGATATATGGTCTTTGCACACGAAAATGCTGAAAGGTGCAAAATTGTCCAGTTTTGGAGGCTGTTTATGGGGTTTTGTCTGTGGTCCTGCATGTCCATCATGTGGTGTGCCACTCTGAGAAATGGCTCATCTGAAACATGCCACTTTTAGTTTGGTATAAAGATAATAAGGCTTTCAAAGGTTATGCCACTTTTATGCTCCCTTAATAAGTCAATGGGAAAATTTATATGGTTGTTTTGTGAACAGAGAATGGGGTTTGGGCCATCTCATCCCCCCTGGTGGTCAAAGAATTTGCAGCCTCATGATTCAAGAATCTTTGTCCCTGAGAATTCTTTGATCGCGAGGTCTGCCACCTTGTTTAAAATTCCAGTCATAAAAAATCAAATATCTCAGCTCTGCAGTCACTCCTCAAATAAATATTACATGAGTTTTACTCATGGGGCTTCGATCTATCGAGCCATGCCTTTGGTTTGGTTGAAAATGGTCAAAAAATAGAGTTATAAGGTTTTAAATTCTTTGATCGTGGCTCATTAATGATCTTTGATCACGAGCCTGCACATTCTTTGATCGCGAGATTCTTTGATCGTGATCGTGCATTGTGAGGTAAAATACAATTTTGTCAGCACAAGGGTGGGCTAGGAACACAAATGAGGGTGGGTTTTGCTCACATGGCTTAAATCTATCGAGGCATGGTGGTGATTCCATGTAATTCTGCCTAAAACTTGAGTTACCACATTTTTTATTCTTCATTTGTGAGCCTGCAAATTCTTTGATCACAAGCCTGCAAATTCTTTGATTGTGAGATTCTTTGATTCCCATCTTTGATCACAAGATAGGGACAAGATGGACAGATGTTATAGTGCTATTCTGGAACCGAGAATACTTGTACTTGTATTTGTCCTCTATGTGACAAGGTACCTTTGGAAATGAGCCTCTGGCTCAAAGGTTGTAAACCGATGTGCAAATAAATAAATAAATTAATTAAATGTGGGTGTATTTGGACAATTATCACAAGTTCATTCTTATCCCTGTGCTGGCTGTTTATAGTTTCGTAATACTTTTATACCTCTCATAATTTACAGTCCAGTACCAAAATATACTTAAAGGTTTCACAACAGTATTCCACTTAGAACAGTGGCTCATTTCTGTCTGTCTGTCTGTAACATGGTTTACCAGATGCCCGTCTGTTTGCATTTCTCAGTTGGAATCCCTTAATGTATTAATAATAAACTTCATAAAAGTGGACCCACTTCATTTTTGTCATCTTAAAGGCTCTGTTGCCTATATATAAATCATTTGTATAAATGCATATACCCCTTGAATAACTTCCAAATACACCGCATCCAATGTTTTATTTACTCATCCTCAGTGAGTTAATTTGAAGAAACAAAACATGATCAAAAATATTTACCCCCACCCAGATAATTTCCAGTATAAAGTCAATACGCCAAGTACAACCCTGGCCACTAACATTAAACATGAGTGCAGTTGTGTATTTGTGTTTATAAGGAGAGGCAAGAGTCTGAAAAGGGACCCTCAACTGAAAATGACCTGGCTTTGCTTAATATTTGATCAAACCAAGTCAGGAGTTGTTAGAAAACTACTGATCCATTTTGAACAGCCTATCATAAAAAAAAAATGCAGAGTGATTAGCAGTACTGCATTATGCTGCTAAAATCAATATAAAGGCCCATGGATTGCCTCAACAGACCAATGCTTGCTGATACCAGCACTAATACCAGAACCATCACCATCATCACCAACTGGCACCAAGAAGCACCACCAACACCATATAGTAGCAAAAGCAAGCAGCAGGACCACCACCAACAATGTCACCAACAGCAACCCCACTTACCCCACCTAAGCACTCCAGCACCAAAAGAACCAACAGTGGAAATGCCAGCACCTGGTACACAGCAGCTGCACAATACACCACACCGGCACATGGAACCAGCCTCCTCAGCAATCCTTTATTTACAGGACTATCCCTCCACTGCATGCAGGCAAACTTGTTGTGTATATATAGAGATATATAGATATAGATTG
Source organism: Neoceratodus forsteri (assembly GCA_016271365.2). NCBI lineage: Eukaryota > Metazoa > Chordata > Ceratodontiformes > Ceratodontidae > Neoceratodus > Neoceratodus forsteri. The sequence continues at coordinate 851,886,188 of CM057450.1, read as the reverse complement.
CGTTGCCTTTTTATAGCTTGCTGGTTTGGTTGTTTACTTTTAGGTCTGGGTCTGTATGTTGTTTACTTCTGTTACTATGCTCATTTCGGTATTGTTATGTTCTTTGTGGTTTGTGTCTGTGTGCAGTTGTGTATGTTGCTTTACTTCCTTGAGGACTTTCTGTCATGGTTACTTTTCCATTTGTTGTTGCTTACTAAATAATGTTTTACCCTATAAAGCACTGATTTTAAGATATGTATTTTTAACAAGCCAAGCACATGTTTTTGGAGTACTCAGTCATACAAATTTTAGTTCTGATATAGGGACAGAAGTTTCAGTCATGCCACAGAGTGTACTCTTCTACCAGATACAATTTAAACTAACTTGCCTTCTTTCTTTCTTGGCTGTTCCATTGAAATGTTTACTGTGATCTGCAATAAAAACTATTAACTGAAAAAAAAACATTTATTTTGAAATACTTAAAAATGTGACGACTATGAAACCATTTAGTTTTTAATTCTATGTATGCCTGAGGTACAGGAGTCGAGAGGCTTCCCATATTATATAGCTGTATATTATTGCTGTCTATGTTGTATATTGAAGACCAATTCACATAGCTGCAGTTGAAAAGAAAACTTTTACTAGGCTACAAGTAAACAAAGGCCCTTGATAATTTAGCTTTCATTCCATAGTAGTGCACTCTAATTACTGTGTATGTGTTTAGTTGATCTTCTTGTTAAGAAAGTATAAAATCTGTATAAAATACTTGAATGGCCACCAGTGAAAAATGGTTGTGAGGAATCTGATAATTCATAAAACGATGCTTTCTAAATATGGTATTTATAACAAAAATAAATAAATAAAATAAATAGGCTTAACAGGAGCTTCCCTGCAGCAGCATCCCATTAAACTGACAAATGAAAGCACATAACCTGTGCCCTCTTTGCTGCTGGCTTCCTGTTGTGTATGGCCTGCTTTCCCTGACACTAATTCCCTAGCTTTTGCCACCATTGCTCTTCTCAAAAAAGTGCAGAGAGGGAGAGAGGGAAGGAAAGGCGCCCTATCATTATGGTGCCCTTGCCCTTACTCTTGAATATCAGTTGTTCACTTCCCTAATAATCAGCTGAGTCACTTAACAAAACTAGCTAACCACAACATTTGCTTTGCTTTCGGATCTCACAACCCCTTTCTGTTAAAATAAGTATGCTGTAGCATTACTACAGTATTTTCTTCAAGTTTGTTTGACTTTGTACTTCACATCGACCCACACAGAATTAGATAGGTAGGCAGACATGCAGGCAGGCTGACTGACTGACTTGGAATGTGCTAGACGAAAAGAAAAATACATTTAAGTGCTTATTGTGTTCGTCTCCTGCCACCCAGGGAGCTGCAGCACCAAGCATTACAAATTATATTGTGTAGGTGAGTATGTATATGCATGCACGCATAGGGACATACACTACACAGAATAAATGCGCTAACATAGAAATAACTCATAAATATTTAAATATACAAAAATGCAGACACACATTATATATAAATATATGTATATATGTGAAGACTACACAAACCTACATATGAACACACAGATATATGCAAACACCTAAATATGTAATATACATTTAAATGCGTATACACACAAGCAAGCACACACTGCATTATAAATTACATACTCACATACCAAGATACACTCACTTATGCAGACATAAACTAAGAATGCAGAAACCTACACACACACACATATATATACACACAAATATATGCAGACACATAAATGTATAGTACATATTTATATGCAGACATAATACACACAAACAGGAACACACTATATTATAAATTACATACCCAAGTACATACTTAGATCACACACACACACACACACACACATATACAGACATAAAGGAAGAATGCACAAGCCTACATATATACACACAAACATGCAGACATATAAATATATATTATACATGTATATGCAGAGGTACATAAGTATACTTCTATACACATAAACAAGCGCACACTATAATATAAATTATATACACACATACTAAAATACACACATGAAGAATGCACAAATCTGCATATTTTTACACACTGACATGCAAACTCATACAAAAGGGCCCATGCTCCCACAAACTTGTGCAAGTTCTTAGTTTTTTATTCTTTCTCAAAAAGTAAGGAAATTCTATGCAGAAAACTGTGTTAATGCATCATTTAGGGTTAAAGCATAACAAGTCAGGAAATGAAAAATCTTTAGGGTTGCTCCTCCACCCTGGACCCGCCCACCATCCCAAGATTGACAGCTGCAGCTTTAGAAAAGTGAACACGAGTCTGAGTGAGTGTTGCTATAGTAACACTCAATGACTCTTGCGTGCACTTTTCTAAAACTGTAGATTCTCTCTCCCTCTATACTCTTTCTACTGTAACACCTTATTTCAAACAAACATCCAAAAAACTTAGGAAAAAAGCTACAGTTTTCAAACTTTTGACAGGCACAGTGCCTTGTTTTAAATCTCGGTGACTTCCTTATTTTACAGTATACAAGTGCTCGGCCACGCTACAAATGTACAACAACAAAACTGAAACTGCTTCTTGCCTAAAACTGGGAGAAAATGGCAGGCTCAACCAGATAACTGTTTTAAATAAGTATTTCTTTAACAATTATGACAGGATCAATCAGATAACGATTTTTAAACTCGTATTTCTTAGCAATTATAGCAGTATGAACCATGTGTCAGACTACTGGGGAAGGGATGCAGTCGTGTAGCTGCCTGTTGTGCTGAGGGGGAATTATATTTTTTTTATACACATTTGTTTTTTTACCATCTATTAAAGTATCAATCAAATGTCAGTTACATGAGGGTTGAGTGCAGGTCATGCATCTCCCTGACAAATCAAATATGTAGGGATTGTGTCTGCTTGGTAAATCAAATATGTAGGTATTATGTTAAGCAGGGGATTTGGGGATTGTGTCTGACGGCCAAAACATATGTTGTATAAACATAACTTGACTTGGCCAGACTGAAGATATCGTATTTATCTTCTGTAGGCTATGTCATATCCTATATATGTATATATATTAAAGTGCCACAGTAGTGGCAGTATAGTTAGGGTTGAATAGCCACTTTCATACAAAACCTAAAATCTTGCACCTTAATAACTTTGCCACCATAAAACAGATTTGCCTGAAATTTTGCATGCACAGTCTGGCACCTCTCTGATCTGCCAAGTAACGTTATGGTCGGATGTACTGTTGCGGAGCTACAGATTACCAAAAAAATGCAAAAAAAAACTGTTTGCATGTTTCTTTGCTCATGCCCACAGGCTGCATGGTTTGTCTGTTTGGTCCAAAAACTTCAGGGAACATGCAGCCAGGGTCACCATTGTGCCTTTCAAAGATTTTGTGAAAAAATATTAAACCATTCAAAAGGTATTCAAAATATAAGTTTCCCATTATAGTCAAAGGGAAAAGTTAACAAAAATCATGAAAGTTTCATGATTGGCTGTTTTTACTGTCATAAATGGCCCTTTTACTTTTGTGAGTCAGCCTTTTTTTTCAGTTACAGCTCAGAAAAATGCCTGGCATTTAAAATCGGGACCCTCTATTCTTGTTGTGTTCACTTGATCAAGTTCTGAGGATGCTAGCCATGTCTTTTTGGGGGGGTTAAACCCAAAAAGAAATTTATTAAAAAACATTTTGAAAAGTACTTTTGCAAAATACTTTCGCAAAGGTGAAAGTTTAGTGATTTTTACCACAAAAATGTCATGATTTGCGAAAGTACTTTGCGAAACTATAGCCAAAATAACAGAGAATCCTTGCCACCCTCCTGCAACAAAATGGTTTGGTCTTTTGGGCTGAAATTTGGAGGGTGGAAATCCAAGACCCCACAGATGTGCCTTTTGGTGGTTTCATGCCAAAATATTACAGAGGTCCAAAGTTACTGCACTCTGAACCTCGCATTATTCTCATAAGATAACATTACGGCGTCCACCATGCCTTTTGGGTACCTTATCTCGAAAATGGTTTGAGAAGCAGAGTTTTCTTCGCAAAAATTCTTATTCCCCCTCAGGCGGGGCTAAGTGCAGAACTACCCAGGAAAGCCATAAATAACATGACATTTAAATTTTTTTTCTGCCGTCTACAGTTCATAAGACAAGGGCAATATAGTCTTCCAATTGCTCATTTTCATGTCCAAGGCCTTCTATTATGCCCACATTGTTTGTATTCACTGTGCTTTTTGATGTCCCTGTCTCGGACACAATGCATGCTACAGATTTGCATTTGCATTAGCATTTGCGTTACTGTTAGAGTTTGCATTTGCATTAGCATTAGTATTAGCATTTGCCACCCTTCATTACCGCTGTGCTCTTAGCTCTGTACTTGTCGCGCTCATGCCACCGCTTGCGCCTGGATCTGCATCTGGGCATTGCATCAGCATCAGTACTTCAGCACTCCAGCCACGCCAGCGTTACCCGATAGCGCTAGCACACTGCTAGCGTTAGCATTAGTGTTTGTGTTTGCAGCACCTTAACAATACTGTTACTGCCACTGCCACCTGTTAGCTTTACTGCTACCATTTGCTGCTTATGTTAGCGCTTATGCTACCATTTGCTTTTGTGTTACCGGTTGCATTACCATTAGCATTTGCATTTCCATTTACATTAGCGTTACCTTTATTGTTAGTGTTAGCGTTTGCATTACCATTAGTGTTAATGTTACCATTACCGCTACTGTTAGCATTACCATTAGCATTAGTGTTACCTTTGCCATTAACGTTAGCATTGCCATTAGCATTACCATTAGTGTCACAGTTACTGTGGCAAATCACAGTTACAAGGTTTACTTACACTACAGGGCTGCAGTATGGCTTCCTGCTTCTGTGTACATGTAAGAGCAGGGCCCAGAGGGCCCATGCTCCCACAAGCACATGTGATTACGAAGAGGCCCCAAGTTCCCACCACCACATACCATTCACTATTTATAGTGCAAATTCTCAAAAAGAAAGGAAATTCATGGCAAAAAAATTCTATTAATACATCAGTTAGGGTTGCTTCCACAGTGAAAAAGTGTGAAAATGTGACGTTAGGGTTACCAGACTCTGACCCCCAACCACCCTGCCCCTCCTCCTCCACAGACCAACAGATGCTGAGGTGTGCCATAGGGTCATGTGGCCTAACTCTCACCCCATTCTCCTTTACTGTACCATGTCAGCTTGTTTATATGTGGGTTAGGGTGAGACTTGGCTAACAATGGCATAGCACATAATGTACTAGCTGATGCCATCTCCATGACTTGCAACATGGGCACTGATTAGGATTGTAAAGGCTGGTTCTGTGTTACAATATAGAGATGCTTAACTTGCACAAAAATAAAGATGTATTTGCTATGGGGTCATGGTTAAGCTACTGATGAAGATGGCCACTTAGCTTTTCTCTCCATCCTGACACAGACCATGATGTGAGCCGATTCATGGTGTCTGAGACTTTTATTTCATCCTCCACTAGTAGGATGGTAAGGGCAGTGTACTGGAGAACAAATGTGAAAAGAAAAGGAGGCAGAATCATAACGATGCATTGGAAGGTATCCTGATTATTTTTCGGATCTGGGGCCACATGTGAAGCATGGGTCTGCAGCACAGCATGACTTCATGCTGAATGGAGCGCTCACTGGAGTAAAAGTTTTTTTTCATTTCATCTGGTTGCCACTATTTCAACATGCAGTCTGAGCTCTAGCTGATTTCTCTACACTACCGCATGTTCTTTTTCAATGGACATTAATGAACCACCTTTCCTTGCCAAGGGCTATAATATTTCCAAAGGTGCTGCCTGTTATACAGACATATCTTCAGCTGTTTCTGCTGGACCTAACCCCAGGTGGCTGCATTCTGTCACTTACAACAAAGGCTTACATGCAGTACTCACAGAAAAATAAGGCATAGCAACTAATTGTGTCCGCCTGCGTTACCTAAAACAAAAGAAACCCAGGGAATTGGCAACTGCAAAGTGAGCTCACCCTGGTTTTCTAAGCAGTGGACTCAATTACAGACTGTTTAATCTTGCCCAACTATGGTGTTGGAGGTTCCTGCGGCTGCAACTAATTAAGTCTCAGACTCCCTTAACTATATTACTAAAATGCTGGAAACATTATTGTCAAATGTTGAAGTAATCAAAACCATCTTGCCTGGGAACGTTGAGGTGGTTTGTAACTTACAGGACCACATGAATGTGTCTGAACAGCAGACAGATGAACTAAAGCAGCAGCATAAGATATTAAACAGACTAAGCTGGCTCCATGGTGCTAGGTGATAGTGGAACTCCTGGCATGCTGGTGACCGGGGTTCACACCTGAGCCTGGAGCATCAGGAACAGAGGCTGGCAGGGAGAACTCAAGAGTATCCTTTGGATGCTCTCCTCCAAGAGGGAGGGTTGTGGAGGCATCGCCTTTTGGCAGCTCTTCATGGTCAATTCCGGCCTTGCGCTTTGCAGCATGGGTGACCACACGCCTCATGCTCGGGATATGAGGATGCCACGGCATGCCTCCCCGGCGGGGTGAGGTAAGTAGAAGAAGGAAAATGGCCACCTGTACTGGCCAGATGAAGGCAGCACACCTCCCCTGGCCATGAAGTTGAGAATCCCCTGAGTCGACTCATGCCACCAACCATGACACGAGGGTTGTCAATGGGCACCTTGATCTCCCCTCCCGGATGCCTCCCATGGGCAGGGGGTCCCCCCCAATGAATGGATATGTCAGGACAGGTAGGCAGTGGGGCAGATGGACTTCAGATCAAGGGAGTGGTCGAGGGTGAGGACTTGGCTGCCTGAAGAAGAGGGTGGCCAGGTAGGATGGAAGGGGAAGCATAAACAGAGCACACAAAAAAGCAAAAAAAAAAAACACTATAGCAGACCATGATCAGAAGCTACAAAAATTATTGAACCAGGCAGAAGACCAGGAGAATCCAGGATGTTGAAATAATATTCAAATTGTAGGCATCCCTGAAGACTTGGAAGGTGCTTATATGGAGAACTTTCTTAAAGACATTATTCCCCAACTTCTGGAAGAATGCTGGATGGGCCCAGTGGATGTTGAGCTGGCCCACAGAACATGGGAATTAGCAGCTGCTCCTGGAGCACTCCCAAGGCCAATTATTGCTTACTTGCTCTGATACTCTGTGAAGGAGCGGGTATTAAGGGTTGATAGAGAACTGGGCTACCTGCAGTGGAGAAGTGCATGTATATCCTTCTACAGCGATTTCTCACACAAAATGGCCACCAAAATAAAAGCGTTTGTACCCATTAAAGCTATACTCAGAGACATGGGCTTTAAATACAAGTTTAAAGCACTGGCAAACTTGTGAGTGGGGAAGGGAGGCAGGGAATACGTGGGCTTCTCACCCCAGGACTAGCTGGCTTTTGAAACACTGGCTGAACTCTAAGAGGTGAACTACAAATTTTAGAAAGCTGTGGGAACCAAGGACTCACCAGCACAACCCTGGAATGGCCATACTAACTCGCAAAGGTTGGGGGAAGGTAAGCAGAGCTACACAGAAGCCATAAAAAGGGCTGATCACTTTTCTCAGAAGGAATTCCCTGTGCAGGATCAATCAGCATCCACTCCAAAAGATACAGAGAACCCTAAAGCTGCCTACCAGAGCAATCCCAGAGTTAGTTGGAGCTCCCACCTGCAGTAACAGAGGCTTCACTCCTGCAGCAGAACTGGAAGGGAAAGGAGGTCCTTGCTTTTTCCCTCCTTACCACCAGGCAAACTTTCTAGAGAGAACTCTGACAGTATAGAGGAGTATGTAGCGATGAATGCCATTGTGAATATAGAAGTAGCACAGTCTAAATTGTCAACTAACTGGGCTGACACAGCAAAAGATCTGCAAGAAGAAGAAGAGGAGATGGACAGTACAGAAGCTTCTGTGGAGCTCATGAGCCCTGGCCTTTGTACTTTTGCCAAGGTGGCAGCCGGAGCTGTTGGATAAACTACTGTATCTTCACTAGGTTTCCTGCATGGTGCCACATGGTCAGGCTGGAACGTATTAGGCCTAAATGGAAATATCGACTCCTTAACACTGGATTAGTATCTCCTTTTCTTCTTATGTTTTTCTTGAGGTAATTTTCCATTTGGAATGGGAAGAGGGTGGGAAGGGTAAACAATGCCCTTCCCCACTCTTACTACCAATGCCCTACCAGAGTACTTAATTGTGATAGAAGGCCCAAATTTGCACTTGCTTCCAATCACAAATGACAGGCTTACTTGTCTGTGGTCTGTGCTGAGATGAGAGGGAAGGGTGTGAGCACAATGGTAACCCTGTGTTAGTGTTAGTTACATGTTGGGAAGGGTATAGTCTGTATCCAAGATTGGACCACCCTTCCCTTCTCCCCTCACCCTGACACTCCTTATGGGCACAGAACAGCACTAACAGTTGTGGTTGGACCCGCACCCCCCCTCCATTTCCCCTGCTCTTTCTTCCTCTGATTCTAAGGCATCACACCCTCACTGGTTAAGGTAGAATCATAGGATTAAAGTTATTATAAATTTGTGTTCATGCTGTACTTCTTTAGGTACTGCATCCAGTCCTGGTAGATCGAGGTAGATATCTACAGGCTTAGTGTATTATAGTTTGGTTTATGAGATTTTACTGATAACTGACTCCTACTCTATATTGATCTTTTATTGTTCACAGGTACTTGGGACATCACCTTCACTTGGCTTCTATCCAATGGTAGTTACAAGCCCCTCTGCTTCCTCTTTCCTATTGGTTGAAGGTTTTTCTTCTCAACTTGCACTAGAGGCAGGTCCGGAGGTGAGCACATTTGGGAGGTAAGTGGATCTGAGTGTTAACAGTTGGGATTATGTACACCAACATGCAGCAGGGGTGGAGATGTGTCTTTTGGAATGTGAAGGGCCTTAACCATCCAGTTAAGAGAGCCAAGGTGCTGCATCACCTAAAATTTCTAAAGGCGGAGGTGGCCTTGCTCCAGGAGACACAACTCAATGCCAGGATGACTCTTTGGTTAAAGAAGAACCAGATTTGAAAGATTACACACAGCTCTGCTTCCTCCAGGTCTAGAGGTGATGGCCATTCTGCTACATAGGTTGTGTCCATGGGTGGAGTAATTGCTGAACATGGATGGACAGGGGCGATGGGCAGTGTCCTGTTTTTCTTTTTCTGAAGGCAAAGTAGTGCTGGGGAACATTTATGCACTCAGTCACGATCAGGATTTCTTCCCCCAGGTCAGTCAGGCACTGGCTGAAGCAAAAGTGGCCGATGAGAACATACCAGCTTTTATGGGGAAAGACTTTAACATGGTGTCAGATATATTTCTCAAAAAATCCAGGCCCGCCCCAGACACACACCAGAGAGAAAAAGCCACCCTAGATGCCCTGAAAGAAGAATGGGGTATGCTTGACACATAGCAAAGGGACACTCCAACAGGAAGGGACTATACCTTCTTTTTGGCAATTCAAGGCTCGCATAGCGGTATAGATTACTGGCTGGAGGATGGGGTGGCGGCTCAGGGCATCTATGATGTCACCATGAAAAACATGGTCATATCCAATCATGCCCCTATCACCCTGACATACCTCCCAGTGGGGTCTCAACCCTTATCTCCAAATGGCTCTGTAATCCCTTTCTTTTGAAGTATATGGACTTTTGTAACTGGATCTGAGCAGAGGCCCAATCCTTCTTTCAGACTAATACAATGGGTGAAGATCAAGCTGGCATGGTCTGGGAAGCATTCAAGGCCTTCCTTCGAGGCTGTATTATTTCTTATACTGTCTTGCAGAATAAAAAATGGAGAGAAGAAATGTGCACGTTGCAGCAAGGACAAAATGTAAGGGTTCTTCTTCCCCTTTCAAGTTGTTGTTTAATCTATGTGATTAAGGGCCTAAAATAAAAATGAATACCCCTTTGCAGTGTAAGGTTGAGTGGCAGCTTATGAGGACAAAGCACAAATTCTGGGAAGGGGGCAACAAGAGCAGAAAGCTGCTAGGCATTCACTTATGGAAACTAAAAGCTAGCTCCCAGATTCCAGTGCTCTGCTCCCTTACTGGACAGACAGTTATGAAACCTCTGACGATCAATGAAACCATGATGCAATTTTATCAGGACCGCTACTCCACCAGGACTCCCATTGTGGACTCAAGCCCTTCCTCTAAAATGGCAAGCTTCCTTAATTCTGTTACCCATTTAAGCCCTGAGGAGGTACAAAAATTGGATGAATCACTTTCTCTTCCAGAACTCTGGGGTGCGCTTAAACAGCTATCAAAGGGGAAAGTCCCTGGGGCTGATGTCATGACAGTAGAACTGTATCAAATTTTTTCAGAGGAGATCTCCCTACTCCTAGCCACACTTCAGGAGGTGAATACCCAAGGTGAACTCCCTCCAACTCTTAGGAAAACCATCATTACTCTTACAACCAAGCCATCATCTGACCCCTTGGACTGTGCCAACTTTCACCCCATTTTTCTCCTATATGTGGATACCAAGATAATGGTCAAGATATTAGCAAACAGGATAGAGTTGGTACTCCCTTCCCTGGTACATCCCTCCCAGGCCTGCTTCAGTAAGGGTAGGACAGGGCCGGATAATATCCAGACTGTTCTAAACTTAAAATTTTTTGCACAGCATTCCACCACTCCCATGGCTGCTGTAGTTGTTGATTTTAGAAATGTCTTTGATTCAGTGGAGTGGGGATACCTACACTATGCACTGGAATCTTATGGCTTTGGCCCATACTTTAAGAAATGGATAGCTACTCTATAAAACTCCCCTATGGCCAAAATACTTACCAACCACAATTTATCTTCCCCCTTTGCACTTCAGAGATGTACTCATCAGGGCTGCCGGCTTTCACCATTATTGCTTCTTTTGGCATTAGATCTGCTGGCCAGAAAATGTTTGGTGACACAGGATGTCCAGGGTATTGAAGTGCATTGGAAAAATACTTTGCAAATTCATATGCCAATGATCTCCTTCTAATGCTATCCAATCTGGTAAAATCTCTCCCCACAGTCCTTGGGATGCTCCAAGAGTCTGCCCAATTATTGGAGCTTACTGTGAACCAGAAGAAGACTATCCTATCTCCACTTAACATAGCCTGGATGAAGGACTGCCTACAGGGAACCCCACTAGTCTGGGCCCCACAGGGGTTCTTTTAGCTGGGTATAACCATACCTGCCCACTGGAAGAATCTGGCACAAGCCAATTATACCCATTTGGTTGCCAATTTAAAGGCGGAGGTTCGACAGTGGTTAAAGAAAAAGCTTTCTTTGAAGTGTAAATTTGAGTCACTCAAGATGTTTACTCTCCCCAAGGTGGCCTACTTATTTCACAATTTGCCAGTCAGATTACCCTCAAAACTGCTGTTGAGGCTAGATAGACTGGTGGCCACCTTTCTGTGGGAGAGGAAATCTCCTCGATTTAGTCGAGCCAGACTTTGGTACATTGGTTGAAGGGAAGCCTGGGCCTTCCCTGGTTCCAGGGTTATTACTTGACCTACAGAGCAGCCCAAGCTACCAGATGGTTTCTTCTCTCTTCAGCTACTTTGCCAATATGGGCTACCCTGGAAGCAGACATGGCAGGAACTCCTTGGTTGGGGACATTGCTATATCAGGGTAAGCACCCTAGGGAGGCTATGTCCTCCACCTTATGGGGAGTCATGGAAAGTTTGGCAGTCATGACCATAATGCACACTTCTAGGGGTGCATAGGCACCACCACTTAGATATAACCAGTTATGGGATATTCTGCATATTCAGACATGGGAAGAACCTATTACATGGCAGTCCAGGGAATGTAGAGGAATTTATACAATCACTGACTTCCTGATCCCATGAATCTAAGTAATGTACTCCTTTCAACAACTTCAGGAGAGATATTGTCTCTCCAAGAAAGAGTTCTGGAGATACTTTCAGATTTGGAATGCCATCTGGAAGCTGAGGGAGAACAGGCTCACAGCACCAGAATGGCAATGGCTGGAGCAGCTGCATAAGCCTGAGAAGTCTAAGGGTACTGTGTGCAGGATTTACCATCTGCTTAAAGATGCGCAGCCCAGCCATACAGATAAATGTCTGACTAAGTGGCAGCAAGACTTACAGATTAGTATACCCCAACAGACTTGGCTACGATGTGTCCATAGTGCTTATCTCACATACAGGGATGCGAAGAGCCAGCTGATACAGTTGATAATGCTTCTATGCTGGTACCACACAATGGCAGCCCTACAAACTGCAGCTATACTACACCACTTTAAATGCTGGATATGCCATAACAAGCAGGCCAATCTTCTGCACATTATGTGGCAATGCCCTGTGTTGGCTTTGTTCTGGTCTGCTGTGTTGGAGGATTTCTCAAAGGTGACAGGCCATTGAATTACCCCTTCCACATCAATGGGATTGCTTGAGGACACCTCCCAATTGGGATTGCTTCCTGGTCCTATGCAGAAATGGGTGATATCAGTGCTTCTTGAGGCCAAGAGAGCCATATTAATAAAGTGGAGACAACCACATCCTCCAGCTCTCTTGACATGTCATGCTGCTGTGGCTCAACTAGCCATTTTTGACAGGCTTTCTTATGCCAACTCTAACCAGATGCAGAAATACATCACGAAATGGGGAGCATATCTGCACTCGCACCTTTGCTCAGTTCCCCACCCCCCCACCACCTGGCAAATGGCATCTTTGAATGTTTCTAACACCAGACTAGCACCACCTTACCTACCCCGCCCATCCCCTAATTTCAGGTATAACTCCATACTCTTCCTCTGAGAGGGATCGTGGGAAGCCTATCTATCACAGAGGGTACAGGTACCTTGGTATATGTTATCTGCACTGATTCCTTAGCATGTTTTTTATAGACTTTATTATAATGCAACAGTTGCAACACTTTCAAAGTTGATAACATATAGTCCTGTGATACCTATTCCTACTGTTTAGAGCAGTTTTACTGATGCGTAGTGATAATAGCTTTGGCCTAAAGCAATATAGAGATGTTCTTGTGTAACCTTTTTGAACATATATCTGGATCTTAACATTGATTGTTTATACATGACTGTTTGGAAAGTTTGAAGTATATAACATCTTTCATGTTAAAAATAAAGATGTGTTAACTGTATAATTAGAACTTTATCATGTGGTCTGTACAAAGCAATACTAACATTATTTGGGATACCTAGCACATAGCTCCTGTTAGAATATAAATGTTACAGAAACATGTAATACTATACGACATTCTACCTTGCTAATCCTACATATTACAAATAGATGTGTGTGTGTGTGTGTGTGTGTGTGTGTGTGTACCATCTGCTGCAAGTGTAGAGATAAGTCCAGGCCAACAAACTCCTTCTCCTTTTCACCCTGTTTCTCCTGAAGAGAGAGATAGGCCCAGTATGGTCATGTCTCAAATGTGGTAGTCAGTACACTATGACTCTATTATGGCCACTAAATCTGAGTTAGTCTCCACCATGATGGCTCTAGGTCTGTATTTTTGTTACCAAGACTTCTTGTGTTAATGCACATGGCTCTCCATACCTTTCCTCTGCCTGTTACCCTGTTTCTCCCTCTCCTGCCTGTTTTGTTTCCTGAAGCCCCCATGACTCACTTTTTCTCATTTTACTTTCACCATACCTGGTCTCCCTCAATCCTTACCTTCCTAACTTAATTATAATCACATTTCCCTCCTTCCCCTACCAATTCCTGCCATTCTGCATCTCTGTGCTAGGGGAGTTTTCTCTCTTCAGGCCCTCCTTCCCAGATACCATACCATCCATGTGGAGACAACTGCTGCCACTGTTGTTTATACTGGCATCCTCTCGGCTAGTATAAATGCTTTTATAAGTAACATTTCAACATCCCACCAAGGACAGTAGTCCCCTTCCTAGAAGGATGCATGCTGTCTTTTTTATAGAGGCCCATATTGTCCCAGGCTGGACCCTAGTCCCCAATGTATCAAAATCCCTTCTCCATATTCCATGCATTCAACTAGTTATTAAATGCCCTGGTGTGGCGTGTCCTTGCCTCACCCTGGCTGTACGCCGATAGAACCTCAGAAAATGCCACTGTGCATGTTAACTGTTGGAAGCTTCTCCCCAGCTCATTGAAGTTTCACTGTTTCACTTCTACCTTATTTCTTGCTAGGTTTTCTGTCGTAACATAGACAATGACTTCTAATTCCTTCCATCTCTTGCTGCCCTAGTGATCCTCTGGATAGGCTTTCTGTCCCTTCAAGCAGAACTACAGCTTAGGCACTTCACCTCATTATTCTTTTCTCCAGTTCTTAAGCCTATCCCCTTAACTATAGAGTCCTTCTTCAGAAATTGCTTCTTCCTAGATTGGGGTCTTGTTCATCCCTCTATGGGGTTTCCAGGTCTGAGTGCCACCACCTCTTCCCTTTCCACTGCGACAGGAGGTTCACCTAGGTTTCCTCATTCTACCAATATGGCAAAAGTGTTCTGTAATGGTATATATCGAGGAGTTTCCACCCTTCCCCCAACCCCCATCGACATGGAGCCCACCAAGATCCATCTACTGTGCCCCTCTCTCTAGGCATTGTCTGAGGGAGTCATGTCAGACTTGGTGGCTCCTGTGTGTTGCAGAAGGTCTGCTGTACCCATAGCAGTTCAGCCCAGACTCCAGCAACCTGTGCCCACAATGCGGAGAGGTGAGAACACACGGAAGGCACCTCGGTCTACAGAAGGTCTTCCAGTAGACTGTGGCACCACAACCCTTCCACTGTACCACTTACATGATCTTCACCTTTCACCACCGTACTTTGTGACCTATCCTGTTTAGGATATAACTTGCTTTCCTTTGCTATCCATTTAGATAGGGAAACCTTGAGCCTGTCCCAAATATGTTGTTACACACACTCTAATTAAGTAGTTACTCCTTGTTATGCATTAGTACATTAACCTAAATAACTTTAAAACACTGATAATCAATTTTCATTGTGTAAAACAACAAACAGAATGAAAAGATCCTACCCGACTGTTAAAGTTAAGTACCTCAATAATTAAGCAAAGCACAAATGCATAGCTCTAGGTTCAAAATTAAGAACCTATATTTATTTATTTATTTATTAAACTCTAGGCTTACAAATACCTTTGAGCAAGAACTGCTCATTTACAAAGGTTCCACATCAAGAGATGGAGGGGAAACATATATACAGATGTCAACAATGTCACACAGTCATGAGATACAGAGAAGACTGGGGTTAGAATTATACAGTCATTCATGGACAGACAACATAAGCTAGCTTATGACATATTTCAGGATACATATTATACGTTTAATGACAGTTGGTGAGGTGTAGGGTAGGAGGGGTCAGGTAGGAGTAGGCAGGCTGAAGGACCATTGTCTGAGGGGATGGGGTGGGTAATAGAAGTGCAAGAAAGATCAGAGTGGGAGGGACCAATGTCCTCAAAGTGCCTTAATGATGGGTGGGAGTGGGTGAGGTAGGTGCTTGGGGGGAGGGGAAAGGTGAAAAAGGGAAAGCAGGACTCAAAAGAGTATATTTGCAAAAGGGAGGCTACGTGCCAACTTCAACTGGTATGAATGGAGGGGTGATACCATTAGGAGAAGCAATCTCATTACCTGGTAGAGGTGAGGTGTTGTCAGAGTTGTCTTTGGAAGGGGCCAAGCATAGCTGTAGCAAGCGTTTCTTTGTTGAGTGTATTGTACCATTGCGGAGCCCTGTAGGTGAATGACCTCTGATCCATTGTGGTCCGGCATCTGGGGACCTGGAAGATTTAGTTTTGGGCACTTTGGGTATGCAGGGTACTGCAGTGGGCAGTGAAATTTTCAACACCAGGTGGCATGAGTCTAAGGAGAACCTTTTTGGTTAGTAAGCAGGTTTGGTACTGGATCCTGCAGAGTAATGGGAGCCACCCGGTTTGAGCGTATGGGTCACAGGCATGTGTTATAAGGGCAGTGCCCATTAGCAGCCTACAAGTTTTGTTGAGTGCCACTGATATCCTGCATAGGGCAGTAAAGGAGGCAGAGCCATAGATGGCAAGTCCACAGTTTATGATGGAGGTGACCCAGCTGTAGATAGCCAGTCTAAGGACATCTGCAGTCATGCAGTATTTGTGCCTGTGGAGTAATCCAATCCGTATATTGGTGGCCTTTGTGACATTGTCAATGTGTCAAGCATAGGTGAGGGAACTGTCCAGTGTGATGCTAAGGTATTTATACTCTGGAACATGTTCAAGTGTGAGCCTTGATCAGTTCTTGATAGTGAGGGACAAAGATTTATACTTGCTCCTGGTGTCACAGGAGGACATACCCTTAGTTTTCCTATAGTTCAGGACCAGTTTGTGTGAGCTGAACCATTCTTCTACATGCTTGAAGTTCCGCTGCAGCAGACCCTCTAGGAGCTTGGTGTCATGGTGACTGGAATACAAGACTTCATCATCCATGTACAGCAGTATTTTCTGCTGGCATGATGCTAGGGAGGCTGTTCAGGAAGAGACTAAAGAGTAGTGGTCCCAGCATGGACCACTGTGGCACTCCTGAGAGGACCGGCTTTTCATCAGAGGTGACACCAGAAATCCTAACTTGATGGACACTTTCCCCGAGGTAGCCTGAAAAGCAGCTCAGTACATCATTGGAGAGTTCAATGGTTGACAGTTGCCTGAGTAGGAGAGGGTGATTGTCGGTATCAAATGACTTCATTAGGTCAATGAACACTGCACCTACACAGTTACCTTGGTTGAGAGGGGCCTGTATGAATCCCGTAAATTAAAACATTGCAGTGGTGGTGCTATGTATTTTCCTGAAGCAGTGCTGTTCTGGGCATTGGAGTTCATATTTTTCCTGGTACTCAACTAGCTGATCTGATACTATTCATTCCAGTGCTATAGTTAAGAGGGTGATGGAGATAGGCCTGTGGTTGGTGTGCCATGACCTATCTCCATTCTTGTGAACTGGTGTGATAGTTGCCTGTTTCCAAAGTGAAGGGAACTGAGCCAACCTTAGAGAAAGGTTGAAGATCTTCATCAGGGATACAAGGATTTCTTCCAGGACTAGCAAAATCAGCTTCAGGTCGAGAGAGCCTCTGCTGTAACCTGTGTTGCGGATGGCCTTGCTAATATAGGTTCTGGCTAGGTGCATTGGAATGCCCTTGAAGTAGAACTGTGGGGCAGTGTGTACATGGGAAGTAGTGTCATAGAGGGTACTGGTGGTAGGGACATAGAAGAAATCAGGTGGAAGGACACTACCCAGGTTTGAGAACGCATTATTAAAGGTATTGGAAATAGTACCAAGGTCTAGAGTCAGCATTCCATTGATGTTGATCATAGTACGTGGTGCCTTAGAATCTTTCCCTGTGAGGTCTTTCATGTTACTCCAGAATTTTTTCCCATCTCCCCAGGAGTTGGAGGGTGCTTCCCTGAAGTATTTACTTTTAGCATTCCGAATAGCTCACGTGAAGTCATTAATTGCAGATTTGTATTTTGAGATGTCACCATGCATAGATGTGGCTTGAGCACAGTGCCAGAGGTGGTCCCTTTGTTTGAGATGAGTAATTAGCTGGATCCTTTGCAGTCGAAAGACCAGATGCAAAATGGGGGCTGGGCTGCAAGATGGCCATGGAGCTGTCCCGCTCCCTGCATCATGTCTTTGCTCTCTGGATGCTCCATAAAATATTTGCTTCGTTGGGGGTACATGAATGAAACTCCACTTATTTAGATAAATGGTTTTAGAGATGCACTATTTTTGCAGTTTGATCACTACATATGCCACACAAATGCTCCCATAGTTAGCAGTTGGTTGACCGTTAATTTTTCGGCGTCTTTCTGCTTATGGCTGGCATGTTTGCTGAAACATGGTAGCAAAAATGGCTGCACTTGTGGAGCTCTGTTACTGTTTTTGGATGGGCTCATGCTCATTGTACTTGGAACTTTTCTCAAGTTTGAGAGAGATGTTTGGATTCTGAATAAAGTGCAGTAGTATGAAGTGGATCCCCAAGGATTCGTCTCAAAGAATCCAGTCAGCTCTTACAGGAAAAGACTGTTGAAGTATGCTGAAAGAGGTTGAAAATTGTGGTCACACATTATGCTTATTGGCTTTTCTTAAGCATTTAACAGGTATGCCATAGTTGTCTGAGGGCTAGACTGTCTAAAATATATCTACTTAAAGTCTGTGTTTATCGCGCATAGATGAGTGCTACTTTTGTTTTGTCCCAACAGTGTTTGCTATGTTAATGGAGTTGTATTGGAGTTGGATCGAATGGAGGAGGAAGTTTGGATGGTCTCGGTTGAAATTTGGAATCAGAACGATGCTTTGGATTTTACTTTGGACACTGGATCATTATTTGCACCACTAGAAAAAAAGAAAATAGGAGCAAAACTCTGTACGAGTCTTCTGATGGTGGTCTTCTAGTTAAAAGTTACCTTTTAATGATTTTTGGAGGATTGGCTTAAGGGGTGCCCCCCCCCCAGAGTACCATTTTGCTCTTTACTTTTAAGGTGACATGGATGGATCTGAGATGAATCTTTAGAAGTTGTTCCTTCCCTGCTCCTCCCTTGGGTTTGAACTTACATTAAATATTGTGAGAACCTATATGGAGGTAATTACTGAGCTGCAGGGTGGTAAACAGTTATGAGAATTCTTTTGAGCACTGCCAGAATGTCCTCCCGGGTTCTCTTATTGTGTGACTTTCTAGGAAAGTAAAGAAAGTAGCAATATAAAACTAATAGGCTTTCTGCTTCTAATAGACTACTTAATTGTGAGAATGGAATAACACTACTTGATTTTGAATGTCATGGCCCTGAGTGCATAATTACTGGAGTGAACATTAATAGCATCATTTGTCTTTATAGACAAACTTTTTATTTTAAAAATGGCGATGTGTTTTCTCCTATCTGTTCTGGCTGATTTTATGTACTGAAAATGGGACTCCTGTTAGGAGACAATTAGTGTGATGTATGGAATTAGGCCCTTTGGTCACCGATACTAAAAACATTGTAGAATGATATGGTTTTAGTTCACACTATTTATGATAAACTTGTGTGTTATCTAGTTCAATGTTGAAATGATTATAGCTTGCATTCACTTCAGCATTAATTTTGCAAACCTCTCTTAAACTGTTTTTAAATGGAAGAAGGACTTCAGCTAACGTAGCTGACTGTGGTGGCGATTGGTTTTCACCTGACATAAATAATGCCTTGAATTCTTTATAAACGTTTCTGTAAGCAGTTCAAGTAAATATGAGATTATTACGGGGAAATGTTCCTTCAAAAGTGCTATTGTGCTATATGTTTTAATATTCCAAATGTGTGCTTTGTTCCATATCTAATGGACTCCTGAATGTTGGAGCCTCTGATTTTAATATCAGTTAATGGACTCCTGAGTGACTACAGCTGGAACTTTTGTTTCTAAGTAGACATTCTTTGCTTTAATGTAAACCATGTAGTGCTTATAAAAGTGTTCGTATATTTTAAACACCTAATGTTCTTTTTAAATTGTAATGGCTTATGCTGAACAATAAAATCTTGAATGATTGTTGAGTAATTAGCTCATAGGTTATCCATGGGTTGGACATTCCTTTAACCTTCATCTTTTTCACAGGTGCATAGATGTCACAGGCTGCAGTAAAATGTTTGAACAGGTCCACGACTTGGTTAGTATGACTGACTGAATCAATTGGTGTCCAGTCCAGTCTGCATAGATGAGTTTTTAGCAGCTCAAGATGCCCCTGTTTTAACACCCTGGTGTAAAATATCTTGGGAGGGGGCTTAATGAATTTGTTAGCCCAGGTACAGATAAAGGGTGAGTGGTCACTTATGGAGTCAGGGAGCACAGAGACCTTAGAGAGTCACTCAGGGCAAGTTGACAGTATCCAGTCAAGTAAGGTATATGACCCAGTCCTACAGATGCACCTCGTGGGGATGGGGACAAGCTGAGTGAGGTGCTGCGCCATGACAACATCCTTGTAGGAGCAGGCCTCTGGCAAAAGCCAGGTTATGTTGAAGTCGCCCAGTATTATAGTTTCCAAGTTATGGTGGAGGCCTTTTAGGTTTTCCATGACACTGGTGAAGCCATTGGCCTGGTCCTTTGGGGGTAGGTACACAGATGCTATAGTAAACTTCTTATTATGGGCCCCCGAGGAGAACTTTGATGGTGAGGACCTGAGATGGGGATCCAGGGTTAGAGAAAGGAATAACATGGCCTCTAAAGGTATCCCTCAGGTAGATGGCATAGCTCGCACCTCATTTTGCAATTCTGTCCTGTCTAAAGATAGAGAATCTAGGGATAGTGACTGTGGTGTCTGGTATCTTAGGGTCTAACCATGTTTTCAACAATTGAGAGGATGTCAGGATTGTGTTGCTTTACCCAGGTTTGGGGGTTATCAAGCTTGCTGAGGAGGCTACAGACATTGATTGATGCCAGTGTAAGGGACCTCTCACTTCTAATCCGAGGGTGGGAGGTCAGCCCAGTTGGTCCTGGGTTGGGGTAGTCATTGCCAGAGAGCAGAAGTAGCATTAGCAGATGTCTGAGGTGATATGTTTAAGCGTTTTGCAGACTAACTTGTTTGTTAGGCATCTGTGCCTTCTGGCACTACTGTTCTGGGGTTGCCCTGCAGTGTTGCAGAGTACTGCCAATATTGGAAGATTCTCCTGTGCGCAGTACACTTGAAGCTTCTGAAGGTAGCCAAGGTGCCAGATTGGGGTGCAGTTGGCGAATGTAAAGATGTTATGGGTTCCAGTGGTCATGCCTTGGGTGTAGTGCATGGAGTTAAATGGCACATGCTGGTAGTGATTTTGTATTGTTGTGCCCACAGGGACAAAGGGGCAGTGCAGCAACAACACCACCATTAATAACAGCTTCACAGCCAGGTTTATACAAGTCATGATTATTCTACAGAAGATCACAGATTGGGCAGAAATAGCCTCTGTTTTAGGCTTCCCTAGCTGCAGGTTATGTGAGTTGTGCAGTCAAGCAGATGAGGTTAAGGCTGGGTGTGCTAAACCAATAGGGTGAAACAGCCTCGAGGTGGGAGGGGCAAGTGTGTATTTAGTGGAGGCCTGGGAGGGCGTGTGAGGGATGGGATAAAAACCAAGTACACTTTAGCGTTCAGAAAGCAGGGAGAGTCAGTCAAGAGAGGGGGCTGAAAAGTGCATCAATGAAAGAGTTGCAGAAGCCAGTCAGTCCAGTTATAGACCTCTGGCAACAACACTGCACCAATCAGGTTGCAGCAACTGAGAGTTCAGTTCCTAGGGAGTTAGGCAGTTGTACCTTGCTGTGGGTCGGGCTTGAGTTCCAGGAGGGAGGGCAGAAGATCCTCGAGGAGTCGGAGCAGCGGTCAAAGTTGCGGCCATTGAGCGCTGCTTCAGTCGGGTGCGCCGTTCAGGCGGGTATCCCTAGTGGGGGCAGGAGAGACAGCAGAGTTTAAATAATAATTAGAATTTGCAGAGACAGGAGGGGTGGGAGGCTGGTGGCAGACGATCAGTGGGGGTGAAAGGAAATTATTATGCAGGAGGAGAAGAGTGATTGAGGGTGGGGAGAAGGAATACAAAGGGAGTTAAAGAGTGCAATTAAGGTTGAGTAGAATGTGAGGTTAAGTTTGGGGGGAAGGGGAGGTGATGGTGAGTGCCCAGGAAGAAATAGAGCCAGAGAAGAAAGAAATAGATGGTGGTAGAGGGATTACAGGTGGGGAGGTGGTCAAGGCTACAGCAGTTCAAGTTGTAGCAAGATTCAGAAAAGAAGTTTTAGTGAGAGAGCAGCAGAACGCTTAATAACAAAAAATAAAACAGTTGCAGGTCCCTACAAATCACTGTGTTGTTAACACCATAACCATTAACAGTAGTTCCTGGCTAGCAAAATGAACAGGGATTACATTAGTTCAGTTAGACTATCAGGCAGTTTAAATAAATCATAAAGGTGCAAAAAAATATGAGGAAACTCGATTAAAATTTAAAACCTAGTACACTTTAATGTTTAGAAAGCAGGGAAAGTCAGTCAAGACAGTGGGTTGAAAAGAGCACCAATAATAGAGGTGCAAAAGCCGGCTGGTCCAATCACGGTCCACTGGTAGCAGTGCCACATCAATCAGGTTGCAGCAACAGAGAGTTCGGCTCCTAGGGAGTTAGGCAGTCATACCTTGCCATAGGTCCTGGCTTGAGTTCCAGAAGCACGGGGCAGGGGATCTTCGAGGAGTTGGAGAAGTGGCTGAAGTTGTGGCCGATGAACGCTGCTTCAGTTAGATGTGCCATTCAGGCGGGGGTCCCTTGTCATGGGTCCAGGCTTAAGTTCCAGGAGGGTGGGTAGGGGATTTTCAAGAAGTCAGAGTGGTGGCCGAAGTTGCGGCTGTTGAACGCTGCTTTAGTTGAGTGCGCCATTCAGGTGGGGATCCTTTAGGAGATGGAGCAGTTGCCGAGGTTGTGGCCGTTGATCGCCGCTTCAGTCAGGTGTGCCGTTCAGTCAGGGATCCCTTGCCGTGGTTCCAAGCTTGAGTTCCAGGAGGGCAGGCAGGGGATCCTTGAAGGATTAAGAGCAGAAGCTGAAGTTATGGATCAGCATGTATACATATGAACAATGTATGATAAAATATAATAACCATATGAACTGTTGAGTTCAGTGCCCCTCACTGTAATCCGTTTATGTTATGTATTATTATACTCCAGTGTTTTCTTACAATGCTTGATGCTTTGATGCTCGATGATGCCCTCTTCACCTGTGAGTACAACTCTTACCTGTACTTCATATTTATCCTATTACATTAAACATTAAATATTAGGGCTGTAGAGGGTGTCATGCTTGAGGTGCAGTATCTTCTGACAACTGCTGCCCAATGCTGATGCCTTCAGTGTGGTACTGTTATGCTCTGGCCCTTTGGCTTAGACTATAGCAGAGAACTTCTTCTGCTTTGGGTTTATTGGTGGGTCGCAAACCAACTTAAAGGTGCATACCGCCACCTACTGTGCTGGAGTGTGGATCAAGGAAATAAATGGCAAGCCTCAAATTCTATACCTCAGACCAGTAACAGGAAGAAATTTTAGAACCCATTTAAAAACACCTTGATAACCCTGAACAAAAGAGAAAAGCCCTTGTAAAGAGAACTCCAGCCTCCCCAGTGATCTCACTTTACTCATACATTCTTCACGCATAGCAGAGGACTGCTAGCAAGTAGGCCAGAAATACTGATATGTGACACCCCTCCCACCTAGTCCAGCTACCTTCTCATTGGAGGCTGCAGGGTAAAGGGGCAGAGTCAGTTAGTGGAACCTGTCAGTTGTAACAGACTCAGAGAAAACACAAAGTCCTGTCGCAATATGCAGTCCCTCAGTCACACCCACATGGAGCCTGACTGGTTTCTAACTCTCAATATCTCAGAAACAAGAACTGCTGAAGCAGGGACAGATGGAATGCTGCTCTATTTGAATGCCATGCTGTATAGCTGACACCCCACCATCTAGCCCTGCTGCGTCCTGATTTGATGATACAGATAAAAAGTACAGAATCACTTAGTGGAGCCTGCCAGTTGTAACAGACGTGGAGAAAACATAAAGTCCAGCCACAATATGCAGTCCCTTAGCCACGCCAACATGGAGCAGACAGGCTTTCAATTTTTTACCTCTCCTCAACTAGAACAGCAGATGCAGTGGTGGATAGAGAATGGCTCTGTTTGAACGCTGAAATAAACAGATAAAGGAAAAATCAATAAAAATGAATTGAGAAATGCCTACTGTTCTGTTGCTGTTAAACATTTCATCTGCCTTCGGAACCAGCCATCACGAAATACTGCTCAACTGATTTAAATCCCATAGTTGGAATCAATAGAACATTAATAAAACAGTTCTTTGTTGGTTTCACTTATGCCTCACTGGTAGAGCTGAAACCATCAGCTGCAACTCCAAATCCTCTCCTAATACAGTGACAGCCAGCATTCCACAAGGCTCTGTGTTGGGGACCCTCCTTTCTGTAATATATATTGACACCTCTGGCAGGCATCCTTACATTGTATGGCCTGTCCTGTCTGGTCATGGCTATACCAATGACATCTAGATCTATGCCCCAGTTACCACCTCTCTTCAAGCTGCCCTAAATCAGATGTCTCTGTGTCTTACCAAAATTGGACCATGAATGACAACTAACTCTCTGGGATCAATTCTCAAACTGCCCTAGAACAATGCAAGGTGCATCTCTCTAGGGCTGCAGTGAACTCTGGGTGTGTCAGGTACAGTGTATTCAGTTTTATAAAAGGGGGGGGCCTGCACCAAAAACCCAGGAGTGGCCACAGCCTCAGGATAGTGCCAAACATATGGTGCACCTGTGGGAATTGTTGCAGGGATCCGGACCCCCACCTGACTCAACACTAGAGGGGCCAAGATGGTTGGGGGTGAATCTGCTGGACAGGAGGGGACTGGAGGCAGAAGAAGAATGGGGGTGCCATAGGGGGAGTTGCAGAGACAGCTGGGTATGAGGGGTAGTGATATGGCAACTGGCAGGGCTGCTGTTTTCATATCCATGCAGCCAGTGGGATGGGACTGGCTGGGGGGTTTCAGGGACAGAAAGTGACATGGCACCAGGTCAGTACAGTTCTGGCTGCTGCCCCATAGGTGGCCACCTATGGGGCAGCTGCAAGAGCTGTGCCCACTTGGTACCATGCCACTTTCTGTCACTAGAATCCTCTGGGCAGTCCCATCCCATTGGTTGAATGGATATGCAAATGGAACTCTTGCCGGGTGCCAGATCATCTCCTCTCATGTCTAGCTGTCTCCCCAACTCCCCCTATAGCAACCCCTGTGCCTCTTCTTCCCCCAGCAGCCCACTTTCAGACCCAACCTCTCTTCATCACAGTGTATGGCACTGGCACAGGTCCCTCAGACCAGCTCTTGCTAGTCAAAGTGGAGCCTCTAACTGCATTTGCAACATGGTGCTAGCTCACTTGCAACCTGGCACACCCCAATTCAAGTTACAAGGCTGTCTCAGTGCCACTTTGGCACAACAGCCTCCCTTTTTGATGCAGACCTCATTAAAAAATAGGGATTTCCACATCTTTGGATGCAAGGTGCCACTTGCATCATTTATGTTAAATGCAGGCACCTGCTTCATCCTCAGGGCTTTGACAATTGAGCCCTTTGTTTTAATGTTAACAAGACAGAACGTCTTGTATGTAATGTGATATAAAAATAAAGACTAAGTATCTTACCTTTTCAACAGAGGATTGCACTATGGCTCCTCCACCATTAATCTAACTACATCAATCTGCTTCTTCATTATTCTTTATGACCAAACTCTTCACTTACTGTAGATACATGTTAGCAATATAATCAGCTCTGCATTTTACCACCTATGAACCATTGCCAAGATCCACTCCTGCTGAAAGTCTAAGAATGCTGCTGCTACCTTGTTGCACTGTTTTAACGTCTCCCATCTGGACTACCGTAACTCTCTTCTATCTGACTCTTTCAGAATGAACACTGCATAACATTCAGTTTGTCCAAAATACTGCAGCTTAAGTCCGTACTAGTTCCAGAAAGTTTGATCATGCTTCTGCATGCTTGCCAAACTTAATCTATCTTCCAGTTGAATACAGGCTTGACTATGAAACGTGTGCTCATATTCAAATGCAAAAATGGTCTTGCTCCATCTTATTTATCAGAACTGCTTCATCATTGTCTTCTAACTCATAGACTTTGTTCTTCGGATGGATATCTTTTTAATAATCTGAACACCAGACTAGCTACTTTTGGTGACTGTGTCATTTTAGCATGTTTAGAATAAACTACTTCTTGAACTTTAGGTCTGTAATGATCCAGAATTATTTAAAAGAGACATAAAACTCACCTCTACCAACTAGCATTTATCACCACCTGATGACTGTGTGTCTTGATTATGTTAGATGGTTTGTACAGCACCTTAAAGTCTTTAAAGACACTTTCATTACATGAGGTCCCTGCACCCTAATTGGTACCCTCAGAGGTACACCGTAGACAGCTAGCACTTAAGTATATGTTATACTAACATATAGGGCTAAGGGCATCTACCATTTAAGAGTAGATGTCAGGATATGAATGCATATTGTTGTAATACACTTTGCTTGCTAATACATATATTCTGCTATGCATTTTCTGTGTATTTTTTGTTTGTAAGATGCCAAGGCACCTGTGTCCTTGGAATAATTATAATATGTAAGATGGCATTGCCACCTTTTGGTGATTTGTACTACTACACTGAGTTATGTAAGACTCTGTATAAGAACTCTTTTGTTCTCAAACTGATGACTTTACAGAATTGTATAATGTTATCTTGGACCGTGGAGCCACCTCTAATTTAGCCAATAGGGCTCATCTCTGTAACTAGAAATGATTCTATCTTACAGTAACCATAGTAATTATCATAGGTATATAATGTAATGCACAAGCCTTATACATCGGAGACCTCAGAAGAGACCCCAAGAGACACAGAGAAACCTCAAGGTATAGGGAACGCTTAGCACTGGTTCCTGGTTCGTATTGATAAGAACTGCTTAGGGCAACTGTGATTTATCCTTTTGGTAGTAATAAACTTGTTTATTCCTCTAATGCAACGTGTCTGTAATTACTTGCATTCTCAATATCATCAAGAACCTGAAAGTGAGGTTCAGACCTCCTAACACTTTCAAAATTGCGTTTATTATTATAATTATTATTATTATTATTACTACTAATACATCAGGAACTGCTTGGCATGGGACAAGTAAAGAAAGGGGTTGTCACTGGACTAGTCATACACAAAATGAGAGAACTCCATTTCATGCACTTTTCACAAAATAGCTTCAATTTGTAGTTTCATGCAATTTCTCATACAAGAACACCAGAAACAGCATGGCATTGGACAAGGAGATAGGGGAATGCCACTGGCACTAGACAACAGGTGCTGCTTGGCATGAGATGAAGAGAGGTAAAGGTGCCATGAGGCATCAAAAACTGCTTGATGTGGTGATGGAGGGGGGTATAACTGGACACCAGAGACTAGAATGTGACAGGGTAAGAAAATAGGTGGCACTGAACACAGGAAACTGCTTAGTATGACATAAGGTAAGAAATGGGGTGCTGCTGGGCACTTAGCAATGTCAATACTGATTATTTTTTACATTTATCATTAATGATCCTTTTTAAAATAGGTTGGAAATTACTTGAAAAATATTGCATTGTTTTATTTGTAGCACAAATATATCAAAGTAGGGAAATAAGAAGGTAGGGTTAAATGTCCCTTTAATTATTTTATTTAAACATCTGGTAAGCAGGAAAAGCATGCTGAGCCGAGCCTCAATTCCAGGTGTGACCCGGGGAAGGGGAGAATATGGTGTCCCTAAAGTGCAAAACACACACCAACAAAGTGAAATACAATCAAATATGTAGAGCAACAACCAAAAAAATGAAATGCAAACAAAAAAATGAAGCACCAAAACTAAATGTAAGGTGTCATGCCACAAAAAAATAAAGTAACAAAACAAGAAGAAATGTAAAGAATTTAAGAATGAATGCAAGTAAAAAAGCTAGCACCACTATCATGTAGTAGCAAACAAAAAGCAAAACACAGCTGAAAAGTGAATGCAAAAAAAACATAGTAAAACAAAAAAAGTGCATGCAAACAAAAAAGTACATCACAACAAAAATGTGAATGCAAGTAAAAAGCACAACACAACAAAAAGGAAAATGCAAATAAAAAATGCATCACAACAAAAAGTGAATGCAAACAAAAAGTACAACACAACAAATAGGTAAATGGAAACAAAAAATTACATTACAACAAAAAGTGAATGTTAACAAAAAGGTACATTACAACAAAACAGTAAATGCCAACAAAAAAGCACATTACAACAAAAAAGTGAATGCCAACAAAAAAGCACAGCACAACAAAATGTTAATGCAAATGAAAAAGCACAGAATGACAAAAGGGTGAAAGCAACAAAAAAGCACAGCACAACAAAAAAGTTAATGCAAACAAAAAAGTAAAGAACTTGGTGCCATAAATTGCTGGCCTAAAAGGGTAATTGCAAATGAATGTGTCCGGCACCAGCCATTCCCTGATATCCATTGGTGCCCTTCTCCCTTGCCCAATCCCTTGCCAAGGACTCCCTTACACCAAGAACTCTGTAGCATCCTAAGGCAATCTGTTCCTGCTCCATGCCAATCATTCCCTGCTGTCCAGTGGAATTCTCCTTTCATCACCCCAACTCCATGCCAAGCAATTTCTGATTCCCAGTGGCATACTCCTACCACATCTGAATCCTGTATCAATCAGTTCATTGTGTTCAGTAGCACCACCTCTCTCTTTCTATTCTCTGCCAAGCATGCCCTTGGGTCCTAGGCCTCCTCCCTCAGTCTGTTCAATGCCAAGCACACTTTGGTGTCTGGTGGCAGCTCACTGTCTCGTCACAACCTGAGCCAAATGGTCCATGGTGTCCAGAGACACTGCCTTTGCCCATCCTATACAGTACCTTGCTAAGCATTCCACAGTTTCCAGTGACACTTCCTTCCTTACCCCACCCTCAGCCAAGCAGTCTGTAGTGTCTAGTTTGCACCCAAACCCACAACATCAGAAGTGGATGCAGGCAGCAAGGGTGACGGAGTATCTATGCAGTTGTTCTCCTTCCAGGGCAGGTTCAGAGTGCTGTTCACTGTTGATGTTGCTCCTGGTGGCTGCTTGAGGTTGTGCGCATGATGTGAGTCACCACATGTTGAGCACACTCCTGCCCATGGGTGCCAAGGTAGATGTATCTTATGGAGGAAGGCAGTGTCACAATAAAGTGGAGAAAATGGCTGGCTCAACTTTTCTGGATAACTGTCTCTGCATACCCAAGCCACCAGAACCTGTTTGGCAATGCACATACTCACTGGCCCTGGTCTCATAGAACTTGAGAAGCATCTCCTGTATCTTTGGTGCCACAAAGGGGTTGGGGGGCCACAGGAAGGGGTATACCCTGACCAAGGATAACACTGGGAGTCAGGTAGCATGTGCTGGTGTCTGCAGTGAGCCCAGTGGCTAGGTGTATCGACCCATAGAAGGTTAGAAAGAGAGGAGTACCTCCTGCTGGGGCAATGAGAAAAAATAATAGAAAAGCATCCATTCCACAAAATATATTATGGCATTATATAGTTGCATGAAACCATGCCATATAAGAACTTCTCAGGGACTGGCAGTGCCACTGGAAATTCTCAATCATCTGCTCTCCTGAGGATTGCTCCTTGATTGTTGTTCAAATATTTTTTGGGTGATCCTGTGATCTTCACAGTTAGCCCATTACTCCCCTGCTTCCCATAGTCTAAGCACTACCTCCAGTCCAGTAGAACTCATTTTCAATCCCCAGGTCACTGACTGCATGGTCTGCCAACTGCTTGGAGCCCCAGTATTGGTCCTTTGCCAGATCTTACATATTACTAGCACAATAAAAAATAAATCAACCAGCATATGGCTGGTGGGTTTGTACCAGTTTTGGCCTCTACTACCTTACTGGCCTTAACCATCTGCTACCTGCAGCACCACTTCCATTTCCATGGTTTGCCCACTCCCTCCTCCTCATGGTGGGGCTTACTTGGTAATGTAGGACAAAAGAAGGCTAGAAGCCCATCGAGATTGTCCCCAACATTATATGGGCTATTGATCCCTGGTTAGGTTTGTTGTCAACCAGATGTCTGGACCTTTTGTAAATGAATTCAAGTTATCATTATCACCTAATTCTTGGGGTGGGGTATTCCAAATTCTAAGTGATCTTATGGAGAAAACATTTTCCCCTTTGTTTGTTTTCGCTTGCATAACCTCAAGCTGTTTGTTGTGCAAACTAGGGACAATGCCTCTTTGAGAATAGGTAAGTCTGCACTGACGCACGATTTCTGGAGATTGTATGATTTTATGCAAGAAGAGAATATCACCCCTACACCTTCTGATGTATAGTGAGTGAAAGCCTGTTTTCTGTAATCTGCAAAGATAAACTTTTGATGATAAACATGGGACCATTTTTATGACATGCCTCTGTATCTGTTCAAGAAGTGTAATATCACCCTTAAGATACCTGAAGGTCAAAGGTTCCTTTCAGAGCACAGGTAAGTAGTGGCAACAGGAGGCTATATATGGTAAGTGTGCTGGGCACCATCCTGTAGACCAGGCTTTTCCCACTTTTTCTTTCCTGCCCAATGACACTGGTGGATGAGTCCCCACTGCAAGCATGCAAACTCAATTGCATACCAAAAAGCAGAGCAAAGGCCTTGTTAGTTAAGCCATGGTTTTGACTTGCATGAAATTAGCTGCTAAAATATTTAAAATACCTATTTAAAAGATACATCTACCATTTTCTAAGAGGAACCTCTGTGCTCTTCAAACCCTGACATCATAAAACATTGGAGAACAGTGGTACAGGAGGTGCTGTGGTGAGGCATGATGACTCAGCCATTAGCTGCCCCAGGTGGAGGCCTGGGGGAAACAAGGGAAGTTTGACAAACATAGAAGGAAGTGACTGCAGTTCCATGGTGTGTGGGCACCCCCACACATGCAAGGTTACGTTCCACCATGGCAATGGATCCAAGTGGAGAAAATGGAACCATGGTTGACATAGGCTTCATGAAGTCCTGACCACCTACATCCATTCCCTGCCATCACTTGGACCACCAGGCCAATTCTAACTGGAGTCACCTGGAGTTAGGAAGGATGGCCCTCCCCTTTTTGGCTCCACCATGGGGGGCAATCTGTGGGGGACTTCGGGTTCTGTGGTTATGGGCAAGGTGAGAACAGGGTTGATTGATCTGATTTAATAAAATTTTATTTTTATACAGGATTAGGGTGTTACCCCCATTTTCAACAATGACCTATGGTTTAATAAATTACACATAACAAAGACAATTACAAAGTTCAACATCAGATATCACACACATTTGAGATTATCTAAAACATGTGCCTGCATCACCCTTCAAGACAACTTCCTTAAAACAAAAACCAAAAATGCTGTTATGTGTCACCTTAATACACACACACACACACACACACACAGAGTAACAGGCATGGCTTACAATAAACCCAACCTCTTACTTGTGTACTAGGGATTCTGATGTAGAAGTCTTGTAGGTATGACATCCGGCGGACCTGTAAAATAAAACATGTGAATGGGATCCAAAATGATCTGTAGTTCTTAGGGAGTAAATAGGAAGGATAGGATAGGTTAGACATAGAGTAATACTTATCTGATAGGGAAGTTGTCAGCATCCTGTCAGACCTGTTAAAGACAAAAATAGGTTAATATGGAGAAATGCAGAAATGGTTATGCCACACCAAGGAACGATTGTGCATGGTCAATATTCAGTTTGCAAAACTTCAGACCAACAGCCAAGGGGACTCTCACCAACCAAAAGGACACAGAATACGAGTTGCTTCCCACTGATTTCCACTGCTACGTTTAAACAGACTTGTCTGTATTTACAAGGAAAAAGCCACTCACCTACATGAAATTGTGCTCAATCCTTTAATGTAGATATTCTTGGTGTAAAAAGACCACAGAATACTTTAAAAATGGACATAAAATGGCAGTACATACATACATCCACTCCCCAAAATGCTCCACCCGCTCAACGCTCAACGTCTCAATGTCTCTGTTTACACATCACCTGACATGTTTTGCTCCACTGAGATTTCTCAAAGGTGTGTGTGTAGGCAGTTACCATTTACTTAAGTACACATCTCCATTAAAGTGACAGTGCTGTGTAAGTGCAGTAGAATGTTGCAGAACATTCAAACCTGGTTTAAATCTCACCACTTCACATACAGGTAGTAGTTTTGTATAAAATGTCAATCTACATTGGGGATTATACAAAACCTCCCTATCTTGTATCCAAAAAGCAGTGTCAAGTATAGTGCAAACCAATACAGAGTACATAGGCACTTATACATAGCCATTACAGTTTCTTAAATGTCCAAAATACATTGATAGCACCCGGTCAATTAGAAACAGTGCCAGCTGTAACAAAAAATACAAAACACATTATTACTAACACTAAGTCACATATACCTTACCAATCATGATTAGAAATATATACAATCAAAAATACAAATGTTAAGATATGCCCACATAACTTATCACTGATTTTTTAAGAACAGGTTTTATTTCAAGTCTGCCATTAAGGCCATTGCCTTCCATACCTTTAAATGAATAAATTCAGTATTGTTCCCATTTGAGTAGGAGACTATCATAATCCCCTACCCTACGTGACAGCTGTCACATTGGTGAGGTGGTGTCAGAAATGGCTATGTTGAAATGTTGGTGTCAAAATGTTAGAAATTACCACAGTTATGAGTGAGCATTGAAAAATTGCAACATAGACTCGCACAGTTTGCTGTTGTTTTTTTTTCATATTTTTACCCCAAATTTTCAACCTAGCCATCTTATGACCCCTCATAGCCTTCACATGAGCCCACTTCATGAACAAGAGTGGAGAGCATTTTCAAATCCTGCATAAAAGGTGATTTTGTTCCACAAGTGTGAAAACACATTTTGACCAGGATTTGAAAAATGACAGCTATCACATTCTTGAGGTGCTGTGAACAAATGGCTATGTTGAAAATGTGGGGTCAAAATATTGAAAATTACCAAAGTTACAAGCCTGCATTTGCAAAATTGAATGCAGGCTCATAACTTTGATAATATTTTTGCCCCAAATTTTCAGCATGGCCTTCTTATGACCCCACCTCATGAACGACCTAAGCCAGCACCTCCACCATAACCTACCCCTACACTGCTGTAGGACACATGTGCTGATGATCTACCAAGCCTCAAGCTGCTGCCACCAGCCTGTGCACTCGGAGCACTCCCTCCTGACACCCTGCTGGGACTCCCAGCAGAGCTTGAGAAGCTAGAGAACCTCTTACTTGCTTGATTCGGCATGGCCTCTGCAGCACTGCAAACTTTGCAAGTGAAATACAAATCACAAAATGTTAAGGCTTTTAGCATCAAAGTCTGAAGGCACTGGGTCTCAGTGACCAGTGTGGTACCACCTCTTTTTATACTGTAAGGTCATGCCCACTACTGAAGAACTCACCAGTCAAGCCATTTTACCCTACACACACACACACACACACACACACACACACACACACACACACACACACACACGAGAAAGCATGAGAACCAAACTCCCAATCACAGCCAAGGTCCTGCCCACTGTCTAAAACTATAGCCACAGTGTTTGTGTGAAGAGTATTGGACTATCATTATCTGGAAAAATGCTGGACAAGCTCTGAGTTGGTAAAATTCATTTGTCACTGTGCTCACCATATGTTGTGGCAATGAAAATGAATACTATACCTGTTCTGTACTGGTTGCTCAGCTGTCTATCACCTTCATTGCCCAAAAAGCACTGGGTATCTGTAACACATTATCAGTGTAACTATCAACCAATGTAGACTGAGTTAGGGGAACCATAACTAATACCATCACTGCAAGCAGCCACCATGATCTTCATGCACATTAGAGGGACACTGTCATCCTCCTTAGGCCTCAACGTGTCCCTAGTTTAAAAAATATGTTTTATGATTGCTCACATTCTTTAGAGACTATTGATGTAGCTGGGAGTTTGATTCTGATTCATTTTTCCTTTTAAAAAGTGAAAAACAGAGTGCCCACTATACTGGTGTTACCAAACAAAAACTTGTTTGGTTTACATACAGCAACAAGGAATTATGGGTAATTTATAACATTGACTTAAATATGCTTTACTCAGAAGTACAGTCCCATATGTTGGTAGTGGTGAGCACTAATATGTAAATGCAAGGCAAATTGTGGGTAAAATAAAAACCTGTTTTCCAATTTCCTTACTGTGAGATGGTGTCCCATATTTGTATAGTGGTGTCAACAGTATAAGCTTTGTTATGTTTATGTTTGCAAGAATGCATCATGCATGCCATATCTAGCTACAACACATTTATACTGAGTCTTTTATTTGGTAACTGACCATGAAGGTGGACTTTAGGGAACTTGGCATTCTGTGTAAAATTGATATTGATTTGGCATTTCCTGAAAACTCTGAATAATGCACTACTTGTTTTTCTGATACAAACAATGAATATTGATCCTATTCATAACTATTCCTATTTGGGAACTACTATTTTTACATAAAAAAAGTAAAGTAACAAGGAAAATGAACCACTCATCACCCTTTTCTCCTGCCCAAATCCTTAAGTTCAAGCTCCCCCGTTCCCTTAACCTCTGTTAAAAAAAAACAGTTCCTCTATGCTCCCCCCACCACCCAAAATGTTCTAAATATGAATTTAAAACTTTCATGATGGGTGACTAGCAAAACCCACCTACCTCCATGGCAGTCTTCTATTTAAGCACTTGTTGGCACTAAAAGAATAAGTAGTTTCCACACCACCCTCGTAGAACCCTCAGACCACCCTCCTTCCCATAGCACACAATTCCTGAAATAATTGGCCGACTGATCATCTCTGACAGATAAGAAGGTGACCAGCACAAACCCACCTATCTCCACAACTGTCTGCCTTCTGCAGAATGAAACTGCTCCAGCACATGCTTGCTCTATATAATGAAACCAGATGATCACATCATTAGCTGGTTTCACTATGTAGAGTGAGCAAGCGTAGGAGTGCTTGTTTTCTGGGAGAAGGCAGCAGGCTGTGGAGTAGGGCAGGCTTGTGCCAGTCATTTTCTTGTTATCTGGAGATTGCCAGTTAGCTAAATATTTCAGGAATTGGGTGCTGTGGGGAGGAGGGTGGTCAGAAGGTGAAGCAAGGTTGAGGGAGTGGGGGGGAATTACTTATTCTTTTAGCAAACATGAGTGCTTAGAGAGTGCTTAGATGGTGGGCAGGTTGTGCTGGTCACTTTTTGCTGTGTAGGTTCAGGCTGCCCATACCCTAACTCTTGGTAACTGTATGAAGTCTTGGGTCATACAAAAAACAAGCAACAGAAAGTACAAAAAATTAGCATGAACTCCATGTAATTGTCAATTCTTTCAAAGTTTTTATTCATTTTTTCAAAACCCACAGGGTGACAGTTTCATGGCGGTGCCATTTCATCAGCCCCAAAACTGAGTTCTTCTGCTCAAAGATATATAGAATGTGTACTTCAAAAACCAATTTCATACATGATTAATTCATTATCACAATAGTGTCCCTCCATCACCTATAAAAACATTCCTTAAAACCATTTACATATTTCCCAGACACAGATGGTGCCACATTTTTAGAAAATAAATGCATACATATCTGCAAGCACCAAAAGGTCATGCAACACCCCTTTTTTGGTTTGTTTAAACATTCCATGACTTTCAAATATATTAAGTATTAAATAACTTTCTCAATCTCCCACATTTTAAAATAAAGTCATTTATTAGTCTGATCCATGGTTTATATACCATACAGTCCTGCAAATGTATTACTTAGAATATGTATGATTTGCCCAAGTCCTGACCCAAGCCAATGTCACCTAGACCCAGATTCCACACAGTATTTATACTGATATTAAAATAAATTCATTTTTTGTCACAGAACACAACTGATCTATTAGAGCACATATGTTCACCTTAATCCTGGCCTTCATGGCACCTGTGTTGTGTGCTTTCTTTGCACACCTAGATCTAGGGAAACAATTAAATATAAGAAAGGCACCATTGTTACAGTGTGTATTATGCTCAATCTTTTTAGGCACCATTTTCCTTTTAATTCACTATCTTATCTTTAACGCAACTCAGTACTTAAAGTAAAAATTTAAGCACTTAAACTAAAATTTCTTTTAGAAAATCCATGCATATTTCACAAGTTCAAATAATGCTGTCTTGTCTCCCTTCTTATGGTATGTTGCATGTTTGGTTGACTTGCTCAACTATTTTCTTCAACTGAGATAATAATTTTTTTGGGGAAAAAAACTAGCTCTCCTTTGATTTGCTACTGCACATTTGAAATTCTGGCTCCACAAATAGTTTTTTGGTCAAAATTAGCTTTTTCACCTAAAAATAAATTAATCTTGTTTCCCAACTCATTTCCATACAGTAGTTCAATTCCTTATTCAAAATATATATGCATCCTTCTATAACCGAACAAGTTGTTGCTTACCCCACTGCTTCTTCTGCATGGCTACCTGCCAACTCCTACCAAAAGCGGTGAAATATACACAAATGTTCTAAAAACAAAAAAAAAGGTTTAAGTGCTGAGTTGCTTTAAAGATAAGACTGTGAAAGTTAAGAAAGTGATGCCTTAAAAAAATGAGTATGAGTAATTCACATTGTAAGCAATGGTGCCTTTCTTAGCATATAGACACAAATTAGAGAAGTATGAAGTATTTAATGGCTGTGTTTGAAGTGGTAAAGGAAAGTAAAAACAAGGGGAAGGTGTCTGCTTTTCAAGTTTTTACAGGGACAGCATTGACAACAAATGGCACTGTCTTGCTGAATTGAATTGGCTAAAACATGATTTATCTTATTTGGCAAAATAAAAATAAACAAAGCACTCTTTTTTAAGTAATTAAATGGATAATAATCCAGATTTGTTATAACTAGAATATTCAGTTTTATTGCACAAAACAGAGACGTGCTGCACTGCTACCCACTACAACAACCTGTCTGTTGCTCCTCGGTCTCGCTGTGTAACTTCCCCCCCATGACTGAAGAGTGTCCCACTCACAAAACCCTAGAATGTCCATTTAGGAGCTGCAGCCCCAGCCACCACTCCCTGTACAACGGCTGACCTCAATGGAGCTGAATGATTGCTCACCCGATTCAGCACTCACTTGCTGTAACCCGTGCTCCCTCTGCACGATTGGGGACATTATGGCAACACAGACCTTAGAGCAGACAACCCTATCCTTGACAACTACTTTGCAGCTCTCCTCAGCACAGTTTGCTGTTGGTGACTGCACTACTGACTCTCTCTCTTCCACGATGTGTGTGTCTCTCTTGCATGGACATACAGCCTGAGACTTACAGCGGTTCATTCTCTGTCTGTCTTCATACTTTACGGGCAGTGACAGTGCAGAAACACATCTCAGGGGTTGGGGTGTGCTGGTCTGGGATGAACACAGACTGCTGCATCTGGGCAGACACAGCAAATGAGCACATTTAACCACCACTCAGTATCCACTGTCTCTCTGGTGAAAATGCCCTGGTTCACTCTCTCTTGTGGCTCACTCCCATTGGCAGCTATGTAAGGGACTGCTTCAGTGACCACCTGGGGAGGAAAACACAACTGTGGATGAGGATCACAGTGCCAGGATGATTACACTACAGGCAACAACATTGTGCCATATTACACCAGTGGGGTTCTGAGCACAGCAGGGGAGGAAGATATACCATAACACTGGCAGTCTAATGAACCAGACTGGCAACAGGACACTGAAGGAACTGCCCTGGGGTCTCTCTGCACAGCACAGTGTAACATTCAGAAGTTGGTGAACTGGTGCCATGAGCCCCACACACTACCCCCTCTCCAAATCCCACTTTAACCATAGGATACCACAGGTCCTGGACTCAGACACACAGCATGCCAGTGAGGATCATCTGTGGGGGACGGCATTTGTGTCAGAGGTATGAGGAGTTCACGGGCTGAGACTTTGTCTATGTGTGTTACTGCATTTGCTACGCATGCTGCGGCACTTTCTGTTAACTGTATGCCCACAACACACACCTGCCCAGCATGCATACACAGAGGACTGCACACCATCACAGACACAATATTGCAGGACCTGACTGTGTACCATGGCATTCTGTTGATTGCTGTTATGCTGTACGATGGGAAGCTGACAGCAAAGAAAAGGTCAAAAAAGTGTGGTAGAGAAGAAAGACACAATGGAGATCTGTCCCTGCAGATGTGAAAAGGCATTCTGATGGTTTGCAGTTTTCTTGTTTGGGTTAACTGTTTTATTTGGTGCTTCATCTAGTTAGTTGCTTTCATATATTGTAACCCTCATCTTTTTGTCATTTAGTTAGACTTATTTTTTGCAGTTGCTTTATTTTTTTTTATTTTTTTATTTTGGTCTGCACTTATATTTTACTTGCTTTCTTGTTTGAATTCTTGTTGTTTAAAATGATTTTTTAAGGTTTCACAGATGCCTTTTTCACATGGTATGCCATTACTACACATGCTTCAGATGTTGAAGCTGCAATTTGTTTTGTAAAAAAATTCTGTCATTGTCATTTTTTTATGTTTTAGCAGCACTTTGTTTCTGTCTGCCCTCCAATTTTCTGTGTGTGGCCACACCCACAAAAGGATGTCATGCAAGGGAACTATGAATGTTTTACATACAGCAACAAAGAATTCTGTATAGATTTTAAATTGGCTTAAATGTTTTACTCAGATGTTGGTAGTGGTGACCACAGTATAGCACTTAATATGTAGAAATATTTATTTATTTAATAGTTTGACCAGAAAAGACATACTGAACACATGTTTCACCAAAAAAAGATATACTGAGCAAATACACTCATTTCCAGATGTGTCCTGGGGTAGTGGGGAAAGGGGTACACTGCAGGCACATATGTAGCAAGGCATTGTTGGTACAATAAAAAGTTGTTTTCCAGTTTCCTTACTGTGAGATGCAGACTCACATTTCTGTAGTGCCTTCAACAATAAAAGCTCTCATATGTTTATTGTTAAAACAAGTCAGTGTGCATATAGAATCTTGCAGACAACATTTTTTTACTGAGATATGTAGTCTCCTATTTCTGTAGTGACCACAGAAACAGCAAATTTTTATGTCTACCTAATCAAAGTGAAGTCTATCTGTGTAGTTTTTACAGCAGTACAGTCTGTAGAAAAGTTTGGGGAAAATACATTTGTGATGCAGGTAGGCCAAAAAGATCATTTACTAGTCTATGTAGCTGTCTGACTTTTACTACAGGCAGAGAACAGCAAGAGGAATGAGCTGCTGTTATAACAATACTTATTTTCTGGACTAAAGAACTAGAACTCTACTACTGGGACTTTCAATTTAGGGTAAAAAAAAGAGTTAGTGTGTTTGTCTGAGTTAGTTGAAGTGAATTGTAATATTTGCAGTTACCTAGGTGTTTGTCTGAGTTGGCTGAAGAGAATCGTTATCTGTGCAATTAACTAGGTGTAGAAAGAGCTGTACATTAGAGGGAGTGGATTCACTAAAAGGAAGCCATATGTTTTAGATTTAAAAACTGCCCTAGATAGCTTCTGGCAGAGAACAGCAAGAGGAAGGAGCTGCTGTTATAACTATACTTCTCTACTGGGACTATATTGCCCTCCTTCCCTCCCCTCCACCCCCGCATCCTAAGCCAGTTCTACTTTTATAGGCACAGGATTTGACTGACAACACGAACGTCCTGTTTGGGAGCAGGAAGTTAGTGATCACAGAGACACAAAAGACTCACCCTCCTAGAAGGAAAAGAGTAGCTCTCTGTACCCCCCCCAGCTGCTGGAGGTATGACTCTGAGCAAGTAAGGAGACTACAGAGAAATATAGGGACTTCTTGTCTCAGAACAGGAAGATCAGGAGCTTAAAGGGCACAGAGACAGTAAGAAAGTAGGGAGAAAAAAATAAAATAACAATAAATAAATAAACAGAGGAAAGGGTAAGTATTCAAAACAACAGTTAAGGGGTCAGAAATAAGACATGATGGGAGTGGTGCAGTGCAGTGGCTGTGGAGTACCAGTCTTCTGGGAGACATTCTGGAGGATGCAGTGTTGTCCCATCTGCAGGCACCTCACTGGGTTGAGGGAGGAGGTTGCTCATCTCTAGTCTGAGTTGGTTAGGATTTTGGAGACCTCCTCTCCCACCCAGACACCACCAGGGCCACTGACATTGCCTGAGAGGTTGCCAAGAAAGAGGAGTGGTTGGACCACAGTGTGCTTAGGGAGGATGAGGGTGGTAGAAGAGAGGCACATCCTTCCAGTTGTACCTCTCTACAATTCATATGCTGTTCTGGCAAAGCATGGTTCCTCTATGGAGGCACCCACAGTGGAGATCAAGGAGGATGCTGGGAACCTCCACAAAGGAGACCCACAGGAGGGTGGCATGGGACCCCACAGGGAAAGGAAAACAACTCCTGTTGGAGGACTTCTTTGTTAGGGGGTAGAACTGGGGGAGGAAGGGGAGAAGGAAGTAAGATGCCTGCCTGACGTCATTGCTTGGAGGGACAGGGAGTGAATCCTCAGGATCATGGGAGCAGCTGCACGGGGCAGGGAGCTGGATGTCATTGTCCACATAGGGACAAATGACCTGGCTGGGAAAGGGATCAGAACAGTGCAAGAAGAGTTTGTGGAGTTGAGGAGGGGCCTTAGACAAGTAGCATGCATGGTAACCTTCTTGGAGGTGCTGCCTGTCTATGGCATGGGTGAGGTTAGGGTACTCCACACCATTGGACTCAATCAGTGGTTGAAAAATTGGTGCAGAGCTCAGGGGTTTGGCTTCATTGGAAACTGGGGGTCCACCTGGTGTGATGCAGGCCTATACTGGTGTGATGGTCTGCATCTGTCCAGGAGGGAACCAGGATCCTAGGTGATAGGTTTAAATGCTTTATTGGCAAACATTTAAACTAGACAAGGGGGAGGCACTGGAAAAGAGCATGGAAATCCTAGCCCCCCCAAACAAATCAGGGTAGCAAGAGAGGTAAACACCAAGATAGAGACATCGATAGGGAGAAGGGCAGGGGTAACGGGGGAAAATGAAAAAGGCAATAAGGACAGAGATGGGGCAAAAAGGGGTACGGCCATCAATAAAGGGAGGTTAATGAGTACCAATGCCTGTAGTCTGGGCAAAAAGCTTCCTGAGCTGGTGGTCTTGATGGAAGAGGGGTGCCTGGATATTGTGGCAATCACAAATAAGTGGTACACAGAGAACCGTGACTGGGATGTTAACATACCAGGATACACAACCTACAGGAGAGACAGGAAGGGTAGAAGAGGGGAAGAAGTAGCTCTCTATGTAAGGGAAGGGATAAAAGCAATTTAACAAAAGAGTAAACATGGAGAAGAGGAGAAGAGGCACTGTGGGTCACCTTAGAGACTGGAAATTGCACCACAATCTGCACAGGGGTTGTATATAGACCCCCATGTCAGGGGGAAGGAATGGACAAGGATATGATAGAAGGCATCCTTAGGATGGCAGAGAAAGAGATGATTCTGTTGATGGGGGACCTGAATATGCCAGATGTTAACTGGAGCAGCTTTGCTGCTGACACATCCAAGAGTAGGGCCACTCTTGATGCCCTACAAGCGGCATGCCTCAGACAGCTAGTGTTGGAACACACTTGGGAGGGAGCAATCTTAGACCTCATACTCTCAAATGGGGACAGTGAGAGGATCTCAGATCTAGGAGTAGGTAGCCATCTGGGAACAAGTGCCCACCAAACAGTGTGGTTCACCATAAACCCAGCTGCAGAGTCAAGCCATACAAAAGTGAGGGTACTGGACTTCAGGAGGGCTGACTTTGGCAAGATGGGAGAGTGCCTTAGAAAAGCAATAGCAAACAGGCAAGAAGGAGGGGTGGAGCAACAATGGGGACATATCAAAACTGACATCACAGAGGCAACAAACCTTTGTGTGATGCAAATAACCAAATCAAAATGAAAGAAAAAGTCACTATGGTTCTCAAAAGAAGTGGTGGGGAAGGTTAGGGAGAAAAATATAGCATTTAGGAAGTATAAGGAAACACAGAAGGAGCAGGAAAGAGAACTGTACCAGTTAAGGCAGAAGGAAACAGGGAAGGCAGTCTGAATAGCAAAGGCCCAAACTGAAGAAAAGATAGCCAACTTGGTTAAGAAGGGGGATAAAACCTTTTATAGGTACATAAGAGAGCGTAGAAAGACAAAGGGAGGGATAGTGAAGCTGAATAGAATGGCCAGTGGGTGGGCAGAGAAGGACAGTGAAAAAGCAAGAATACTGAATGAATTCTTCTGTCAGTATTCACAGACGAGAGGGAGGGGGAGGTACCTAATCAAATTAACAGAAGCACTCTGGATAAGGGGGTTGAACCCAGTCCTGTCACTGAAGAAAAGGTTCTGAAAGAACTCCTAAAACTGAAGGTGGACAAAGCAATGGGGCCTGATGGGATTCACCCCAGAATTCTAAAAGAATTAAGGGGAGAACTAGTGACACCACTGACTACCCTTTTTAACGAATCATGGGAGGATGGTGTGGTACCCAAGGACTGGAGGAGGGTGGATATGATTCCCCTTCACAAAAGTGGGAGCAAGACAGAGGCAGGAAACTACAGACCAGTCAGTTTGACCTCTGTGGTAGGGAAAGTGATGGACTCACCTCTGAAGGAAAGAATTGTTGAGTACCTAGAGGCCAATGGGGCACAGGACCCAAGGCAGCATGAGTTCACAGCAGGAAGGTCATGTCAGATGAATCTAATTGATTTCTTTGACTGGGTGACCTAAGTAGTAGAACAGAGAGGGGCTGTGGACATGGTCTGCCTAGACATTAGCAAGGCATTTGACACAGTCCCACACAAAAGATTAATAAACAAATTAGCCAGCCTGGGAGTAGGTCCCAGGGTGGTAGCATCGGTAAAACATTGGCTGGAAAACAGGACGCAGAAGGTAATAGTAAACGGAGTCCACTCTGAAGAAAGGGGGGTTACTAGTGGGGTACTACAGGGTTCAGAACTGGGTCCAGTCCTTTTAATGTCTTTATAAGTGACATTGCAGAGGGACTGGAAGGAAAAGTATGCCTCTTTGCAGATGACACAAAGATCTGCAACAGGGTTGATACACAAGGAGGCGTGGAAAGGATGAGAAAGGACTTGGCAAGGTTGAAGGAGTCATTAGAAGTATGGCACCTTGGATTCAATGCAGAGAAGTGCAAAATAATGCACCTGGGAAACAAAAACTCAGGGGAAGCATACACGATGGGTGGGAGGTAGTCTAATCATATCAGATGACCTTAAGGTTGGCAAGCAATGTGAGAAGGCAGTATGGAGGGCTGGTGGAATGCTGGGATGTATATGCAGAGGCATCACCAGCAGAAAACAGGAAGTTGTTATCCCTCTGTACAGACAGTCGGTGAGACCCCATCTAGAGTACTGTGTCAAGTTCTGGAGACCCCATCTTCACAAGGACATAGACAGGATGGAGGTAGTCCAGAGGACGGCAGCTAAAGTGGTGCAGGGTCTGCAAGAGAAGTAATTTGAGGAGAGACTAAAGGAGCTTAATATGTATACCCTTGAAGAAAGGAGGCAGGGGGTGGCATGATAGAAACTTTTAAGTACCTCAGTGGAATCAACAAAGTCCAAGATGGTGGCATCTTTCAGAAAAAGAGATTTGCAA
This sequence comes from Neoceratodus forsteri, assembly GCA_016271365.2. NCBI lineage: Eukaryota > Metazoa > Chordata > Ceratodontiformes > Ceratodontidae > Neoceratodus > Neoceratodus forsteri. Next base: position 851,842,996 of record CM057450.1, on the reverse strand, counting down.
GAACAAGGGGACACAATTGGAAGACGGGAGGGGGCAGCTTAGGGGTAATGTGAGGAAATATTTTTTCACAAAGAGGGTGGTGGACTCATGGAACAGCCATCCTGAGGAGGTTGTGGGGTCTAAAACTGTGGGAGAATTCAAAAATGCACAGGTAAGACTTAAGGCAATTCTTGTGGGGTGTACGAAGAAATAGGATGTTGGTTAACTAGGATCTGCAGCTTATACAGTAGGTAGGGATATGGGCAGACTAGGTGGTCCAAGTGGTCCTTATCTGCCATCAAAGTCTATGTTTCTATGTTTCTATGTTACTAACTGCTGGTACAGTGACAGGTCTGAAGTGATGGCTCCTGTCCGAATGTGGGAGCATTTAAAAGGACCTTGAAGACCCATTTATGGGAGCAAGCTTCTTTGTCTTGATGTTATTTAATCGGATTTTAGGAATTAGTATTTATTGTATGTTTGTTTTAATATATTTTATCTGGAATTTTGTTAAAGGACCTTTGTTCAAGAAAGACGCAGGATAAATAAACATTATTATTCTTATTATTATTATACGTTTCTGTGTTTATGCTATAGGGCCTGAATGATTGTAAGTAGTTCAGGAATGTAATTATCAGTCAGAATACTTTTCTTTTTCATTGGTGTCAAGCTTATGCTAGGAGTCCAACACTGTGAAAGAAAAAGGATGCCTGCAATACCAAGACTGACCAACAGAGGTCTTCCTTTCAAAACTTTGTTTCCCTTGCATGATGACACAGTTGGGAGTTGCAGTACTAAGAAAAAAAAATGGCAGGATTATACAAGCAAAGTACAGCACAGAAATAAAAACATTTTTTCCATGGAAAACAGCACTTTTTTGGCAGTTTGAATGGTAGGAGATTGATTTACAATTCCTGCGGGTTACTACTCCTGTTTGTTATAATAAACCTTAGAAAATCACTTTAATTCTGCTTTTTTCATTACCGTGCTCTACTTGATTGCAATTTGCATTTTTTAGGTTTTCTTTATATTTTGTAAATTTTTGTTTGCATTCATTTTATAATTATGCTGTGGCTTTTTGCTTGCATTTCATTTTTGTTGTTATTTGACTTTTTTGTTTGCATTTCATTTTTTGGTTGTTGCTGTACATATTTGAATGAAAAACACTTTTTTGTTTTTGTTTTGCACTTCAGGGCCACCGCAGGAAAGGGGATTTCAATACATATGATTTACAATGAGCTTAATTTCAGCATGATAGAATAACAAACAGGTAGAAAAGGCAGTACAAGGTAAATACATTACATACGACTGTCATAAAGCACAAGGTACAAAAGTGCATGTCAAAAACAAGAATGGAGTTTACAAGTGTAAATGAAAAACATTGAGAGTTTACTTGCTAAGTGCTTATAGAGGCAAGTGTCAGGAAACAGTAGGAGGGAACTAGAGTGGATTCAGTTATGACAGAGCCAAGGGGGGGGAGGAAGGAGATGCAGTTGTCACTTGAAGGCAAGATGTGAGGAGGAGTTCCTGATGAAGGGGGAGAGTTTGTTCCACAAACTGGAACCTGTAGGAGAAGGCAGCTTTGCCCACAGAGGAAGATGGATGGGGAAGGATAAAGTATCTTCCATTCCTATGACACAATTAATAATGGGTCTGAGAGTCCAGAGAGAGAGTTCCCATTAAGTAGGAGAGAATCATATAAAACCAGAATTTAGATATGAGGTTGAGGGAGTGTATATAATGTCTGTGGGACAGCAGGGTGAGATCAAGAAGGGAGTAAAGATCACAGTAATGAATAAGAAGGGGGAAGTTGGTTGTGAGACAGCAAAAAAAAAATTAAGGGTATCAAGCCTGGATAGAGTGGATGCTGGAGCAGAGCAGAACACCAACTCTGCATAATCAAAATAGGGGAGGGCCATTTTAGATAGGATTTTGCATCTAGCAGGAAGTGGTAGAGGGTCTCTGTGATAGTACAGCATGCTAAGTTTGGGGTGTAATTTAGAGGCGATAGCTTCAATGTGCAATGAGGAGGATCAATGGGGGTCCAACCAAACTCCCAGGTATTTGTACTTGGTGACTTGGGCAAGTGGGGAACTGTCCAGGGATGTGATGGGGGATGGGGGATCTGTACAGTTTCTGTGCAGTACCAAAAACCATGGATACAGTTTTGGAGGTGTTAACTTTCAGTTGGTTGTGTATGAACCAGTGCTGAATGTGGTTGAAATCATTTTGGAGGGTAGCTTGAATTTCAAGTATTGTAGGGCCAGAGGTGAAGAGGCTAGTGTCATCCACATAGATGTGTACAGTATGCTGCATAAGATGCAGGAGGAGTGAAGGTAATTTATGAAGAGGGAGAATAGGATTGGACCAAGGATTGAACCTTGTGGTACATCGGCTGAAATTGGGAGGTGGGGTAAGTGACACTGGCGATTCTGACCGATTGGTGCCTATTGAAAAGATAGAATTTAAACCATTGAACTGTGACAGGAACTAGCTGTCTTTAATCTATATGATTGTGTGATCAGGTGCTTGTAAACTGTGCACTCAGAGGGAGTACTCCCAGTATATGATGATATGTTAGCCAGGGTTGTTATTGCTGATTTTATTAGGAAATTCTAACAGACAACTTAAGTGGTAGTGGAAACTCAGTATGATAACATCCTAAACCTCTTACTTTTACTCAAGGTGTGTAACTGGACAACCCATTTTAAACTCATCTTTGTTTCAGGGTCACAAAGGCAACAACTCCATTTATGTATTCATTTGTATTTATTTATGTGTGTGTGTGTGTGTATTTATCCTTTTATGTTAAACGTTTTGCAATGAAAGACATACTAAGCTGGTAACAACTCATTTCAAGATGCATCCTGGGGGGATTGGTAGAAATGTACAGTACAATGTGGTGCAATAAATAAAATAAAATAAGATATACAGATGGGCAAAACATAACACAGTTACACTATACTGTAAAGAGTAAGAGTTGTGCAGATGCAGTACAATTACAATATACTTCACCGATTGGGAGTTATGCATTGGTAAATACATTTACAATGAACAGGAAAGCACCCTTGTCATGACTGGTGGAACAAACTGACAAAGTCAAGGTGAATACATGAAGAATTAGTAGTTATGCAAAAGACAAGTAAAACTGTTTCCATTGCTGGACAGTTGGATTCACATACACCAACTTTACACCATATTTGAGTGTGGGTGGTTTCTGAACGGCACGTGCAGAGAAAGATGAAGCCTGATTCAGCTGTACCATTTCTGCAAAGATCTGCAGCAAGAAATGGCCTAAGTGTTTGGTGTCTCCCTACCCTTTGTTTAACAACAACCCACTTCCATAGGGGCCATGCAGTAAGTGGGCAGCTTCCTCTTCCCAGGTAAGGGTGAGGTGAGAGTGACTGGCTGAGTTGGAGGGTCACTGTAGCTACCCAGGTGGCAGAGACACTAACGGGGAGAGTGACAAAAATGGAGCTTAATTCCAACTACAACCTTTGTTTGACCAGTTTCATCTCTTCCTCTCCCAGGACATACATTCCACTCCCCCCACCCTCATAAAAGCAGGGCAGAGCTCAGGGCTAGACAGTGCAAGATCCATTTGCCTCACCATGAGTGACCACATTAGAGCACAGGTGGGAATGTTGCTGTTTTTCTCCAGAACTGGCAAGCAGTGGTGTTTTGTCATTTTTTCATCTCCTCTGAATGTTAGTTTTAAGTTAGGTTACAGTAGATGTGTCTGCTGTTAAAGCAGCAAGACATGCTATGGTGTACATTTTGACTCACAAATGTTATTCTATTTTAAGTTGCCTCTTCTCTCCTGTCTTATGTGGTACCCCTTTTCCCCTATTTTGAGTCTGTTTTTTTTTCACATTTAATACAATAAAAGGAACACTCCTTTTAGTATGGCTGATACAGGTTTTCATAAGATTTCTCAGCATTTTTGTACACCTATGGTCCAATTTTGTTAGGGACCAGAGTATATTGCATGTTTAGTCATTTTATTAAAGTGATGTTTAAAAATGGATGTTCAAAACCAAGAGAAAATACTAATGATAATCTGGATTGAGCCATATTAAAATGAGTACATCTATTATTATTTTAAATGCAATGGAAAGTACTAAAGTAGATTCAAAACTTGGTAAAGGAGTATAATCTAAGATAGGAGATAAGAAATAATCTAAACTAGAATAAAAAAAGGTATATGTCAAATTTTTCTACTAACGTGCTGTTGCTTTAAGATATGATTTGTCAGTAAATGTAATGATAGGAAATTTACTGATCATGTGGAATGCTGGAAAGGGCAAGACAACCTGTTCAATGAGTGAACAGCTCTCCTTAGTGCCACCAGGGAGGGTAGCTGACACTGGACGCATGCCCTTTATGGATGGATTCTGGACTCCACACCCTTTTTTAGATAGTTTGGGAAAGAGAGGGCCTCACCTGCTAGTCAAACATCGCCCTCTTGAAGTTGAGGCCATGACTGTTTTCCATTGGATTTCAACACTCCTGTCATGGAGGATAAGCCCCCTCCATGAGGAGTAGGACATGGATCTGCCCACTTCTCGGGGTGGAGGGGTTGCTGTGTTCAGATCCCTGGTTACACAGGCTGATCAGGGATTCTGTAGCTGTGCACATTACACCCGAATGTAGTAGATGATGAAATCATTGCTAAACACATGACTGTGGTCAGTTGACTCCAGGTTTGAGTGCGGGTGGTTCCTCAAGATGGAGCCTAATTTCACAAAGTGTGGTATGGTGTTTCTCAGAGTATGAATCAACGTGTGACACCGCTATTGCATTGCCCGATCATCAGCACTCTTCTGACAAAGTGCTGCTTTAAAAGTAAGTTCCTTAGCTTCACCCTTGACACAGGTGCCTCTGCTGCTGCAAGCAGTCGGATGGACCCCTTCTGTCCGCCGGCTGCCTTCCTCACTGTACTGCCCGCCGATCACCAGACCGAAGGTATGCTGCAGAAACTGGACTGTCCAGAACCATCGACTCTGCCTGCTGACGGGCTGCTGCAGTTCTTTAATTCTTTGCTACTGCTGTTTCCTCTGGACCTTAAGCTAATGTTATATTCTGATTGTGGTACTTGTTAAGTCTCTCCAGATTGTCTTGTAAATCCTAACTTAAACGTGAACCTAAGCCTGTTTACAGCAATTTTGCACTCCAAGGGTAGTCTGAAGTGCAAGTTCTTTTAGGCTGCAGGTTTGTAGATTGTAAAATATTACAGCTGTCCTTGTTTTAAGGTCCAGTGGTAAGCTACCCTGGATCAGAAACTAAGTTTAAAGTGATACAGTTTTTTCTGTTTAGACCAGATTCCGTTTGGGTCTCAGTTGTAAGCTTTGCCCTGCAAATAATTCAATTTCTCTTTCACTTTCTGTCCTTCTGCCTCCTGCCTGCTTGAATTTTTGCACCCACCCTCCCATCTCACACCTCCAGCCTTTATTAAATACTCTCCCACCCCCCTCGGCACCACCCCTAGCAATGTTCATCCTCCCCCTCACTAATATTGCAACTCCTCTTAAAGATACAGAGTGCAGCTATTAGGCCTAACATTTGTCCTGTCTTCCCTTTAAATACATCTTCCTATTTTCACCATCTGCTTGCCTGTCAGCTTTGCTTAGCACCAGATATGCTATCTACTGTGCAGTTCCATACCTGGGCTTCCTCCCTTGCCATCCCGAGTAAATTTCAAGTTGCCTTGGTACCCCCTGCCCTAGCTAATAACATCCTATCTTAACCTACATTTTATATGCTTCCAGTGAGCAGCGCAGCTAATCCTGCCAGCTGCCCATACCTCCATCCTCCTGATGAACAAGACACCTTCAAATCCGGTTAAGTGTCCTGGGTGCTCCAGGGTAGCACTGTGCGGGTTTGATAGGTGGCCACCTGTTGCCACCCTCCTCTAATTGGACTGCGCTCTCTGCTTGGCCACTGTTTGGCCCTGCCTTTTCTTAGTTGGATTATCAGTCTCTGGGCTTCGGCGCCCTCTGCTTTGTATTGATTTTTGATGAACATTACTGCTATCTGTCTAGTCTCCCATTGGTTCCTTATAAAATTCTGCCACTAGGAGTGCCTTCTAACATACCTTGAATAGGTCTTCATTTCCTCACTGTAATCTTTACCATAAGTATAGCCTCCGGCTGGTCTGCTTTCCTAATTAATCTTTGCGGGGCTTTACTTTCGGCTTCTCTGATCCACTTCTTCTAAATAATTGCTACACTAGCAGGAAACACTTCATTGTTTTTGCTCTATCTCTAATTTCAGCCAAGGGCTAAAACAGTGTAACACGGTCACCCTTGGAAGTATTAATTTTACACACACTATATCTTTATCCCTAAGAGCTAATCCTATGTCTCAGTATACCACTAGCCTTCCTACCAAAGTCAAATAGTAACACTATGGTGAAGTATAGTCTGCTATGGGCACTCTTGTCATTTGTCCTTTTACTCAGCCTGGACACTGCCACATGGGCTCTCCCATGTACCCAAATAGCAAAAGAATCCTCAGATGCTTACCGCAACTATAGTTTCTTTAACTTGATTGCAAAGACAAAGCCTGATCTTCAACCTAACCCTATCATCCTTGTTAGAGGCAGCATCTATTACCCTCTACATGCCAGGAGGAATCTGCCATGGAGATGTGCTTTCACCCTAACCTGCCACTGTGCAAGGCTTTGGTTCCTAGCCATGATCATTATTCTGCTATCTGTGGACATCAAACTAAATCCAGGTCCACCTACCTGTTTCTTTTCCCCAAATGAGTTATCTGGCATGTCCAAGAAAGGATTATTAATTGCCCATATCAATATCAGAAGTCTTACCTGTCACCATGTGGAACTCGAGGCCTGGGTGAAACTCTACAATCCTGATGTACTCTGTCTCACAGAAACTTGGCTAAAACCCGGTATACCTGATGACGTATGATTCTTGCCTAACTATTCCTTGTTCGGTGGGATAGATCCTCATCCAAACATGGAGGTGGAGTTGCCCTATTCTTCAAAAACCACCTCAACATCTCTATTGTCCCAGCATCTGCCTCTCCCTCACTGTGTGAATTCATACAGGCAACTATTGTATTGGGGGAAAAGAAGCTTCATATTATCTGTGCCTATAATCCCCCTGCTGGGGGAATAGTAGGTCTTCAAGAACTCCTTGACATCTCCTCCCAGACTGTAAATCATAATGAGGCTGTCATCCTAGGTGACCTTAACCTCAATTGGTTAGGGTCAGCTCAAATATCCTTGCAATCACTCACACTTAGTTATAATATTCACCAGTTGATCTCTGAAGCAACTAGAGCCACGTCATCCTATCAAACGGGTACACTCCTAGACTGGGTGATTGTTAACCGAATGGAACACGTGTCGAAAGCAGGAATCCTTGCAGATGCACTAACAGACCACTCACCCACTTTTTATATCCTATCTATGGTTGTGCCTCCATTTCCTCCATCAAGACTAATCACGTTTACAAATCTAGCTCATATTGACCAGGATGCATTTCTCTATGATGTCTCCAATATCGACTGGGCAGGTATCTATCAAACAAAGGATGTGGAGGTTGCTCTACAGATATTCATAAATTAATTTCTTACCATTCAATATAAACATGCCCCCAAGACTATTAGGAGGGTCAGAGGAAAACAGACAAGGTGGCTGCATAAAGACCTCCTTGCTAATCTACGCCAGAGGGACAAGCTTTGGATTCTCTACAAACAAACTGGCCTACAGACAGATTTTATTGTCTATCATGAACTAAGAAACAGATGTAAGAGACAAGTTAGAGCTGCTAAAAGCAAATACTGCATGGACCTTTTACAAAGCTTAGCCTGCGACCCGAGGAAATTCTGGGCCCATGTCAAAACATTTCTGGGTACCTCGCAGTCGGTCACTCCTGATGAAATGATCATAAATTGGGCACATTTTAATGACCCTAGGACCATCTCAAACAGTTTTAACAATCTTTTCTCTGATCTGTCACACTATACCTTGGCTTTACAACCTAGTGGATGGCACTCCAATTTACCTACCACACCACCATCAGACAACCATACTGCCCTATCCTATGATGCTCCTCCAGTGCCACCATTCTATTTCAAGGCTATATCAAGAGCGGATGTTCTGAAATTACTGAGATCCGTATCTGCCAATACCAGCTCTGGTTCTGACTCACTGGAACCTCATCTTCTTAAGCTGGCTGCTCCACTCATTGCCTCTCTGATTGCCAGAATCTACACTTTATCCCTTATCCATAGCACTGTGCCAGACCTATGAAAATCTGCAAGAGTAACGCCTGTCTTTAAAAAAGGTGACCCAAAGGACATGGCCAATTACAGACCTATAGCAATTCTCTCTCTGTTCTTAGCAAGATCCTAGAGAAAATAGTTGCATCACAGACCACTGACTACCTTATACACTACAATCTCCTCTCAGACACCCAGCATGGTTTCAGAAAAGGTCATAGCACCACCACAGCTTTTCTTCAACTAATTACTGATATTCTGTCCAACATGGATTCTGGAAAACTCACAGGTGCCATCTTCATTGACCTCACTAAGGCTTTCGACCTTGTAGACCATCCTCTGCTTCTCTCCACTCTGCATAAATTCCATTTCCCTACCCCTGTTTTGGACTGGTTCTGTAGCTACCTGTCAAACAGGTTACAAGCTGTCAAATTTAACTCCTCCCTGTCTAACACATCTACTATCAACCTTGGGGTCCCCCAGGGCTCTATCTTTGGGCCTCTTCTGTTCTCAATTTTAGCAACAATGCAGCTGAGGTCCTGGAATCCTGCTCAGCTATTCTCTATGCTGATGACCTGCTCATCTATACTAGTTCTTCTAGTATTGCCTGCATAAACACACCGCTAACTTCAGACTTCAGTGAGGTCTTAGACTGGCTACTAGACCATAAGCTTGTACTAAATGAAAAGAAAATGAAAGCCATGCTCCTAGGTTCCACACCAAAGATTAAGGCCTGTTTTAGTTTTCTGGAGGTTCTTCACCCAGGAGGATATATACTTGAAAATGTTACTTCCTTCAAGTACCTCGGGATCCTGCTGGACCAGTCCCTAGATTTTAATCTTCACATTCAGTCCTCGGGCAAAGCTGTAAACTCGAAACAGGGAGTAGCTTACAAAATGAGCTACATGCTTACACCCTCGGACAAATTAGCAATTGCCTGAGGTATTCTGCTCCCAACCCTTACTTATGGTGCCTCTATTCTTACCTCTGCCCATAAAACCTCCCTACTAAAATGGGATGTAACTTATAACAATATATGCTGATTTGCCTCTTTGTCACCTTGACTCAAACATCACTCCCTTCTTTGTAAGGATTTGAATTGGTGCTCACCCTCTGCCAGTAGGCAATACTACCTTGGATCACTAATGGACTCGATCATCTATATAACCTTACTATCTTATTAACCCTTTCACTCCACAGGTCCGGTCCACGGTTTCTGCACTTATTATATATCGTACTGCCATTATCTGTATAATGCTTGCCATTATTTTTTGTTGTTTCTACCCATTGTATTTTTGTAGCACTGCTGTACTGTTCCTCTATTTGTATTATTGTACCCATGTTACTGTTGTTCAACTGTTCTCTTTGTGTTGTACTCTCCTGGGTCATGCCTGAAAGTAGTCATTTTATGACTAGTGCACCTACCCGGTTAACAAAAACTAAATAAATAAAAATAAATAAATATGCCTTGAAAGACTGTGCTGAAGGGAAAGTCCAATGCTGGTTCTAAAACTAATTCATATCACAAAGGACACCATGTCTCACAGTAACCAAAAATCAGACTACTTTTATCTCCTAACTTCACATGTTCTATCTTTTCAGGATTTGCGCTTCAATCCTAACTGATGCCCACTGCAAATGTGTTTTTGCAACAAATACAGAATTAGCCATGGTGAAAAATGTAAAGGGATTTTTTACACCAGTGAGTTTTGTGGTGAACTTGAGTAAATGCAGTTTCAGTGGAAACCCAAACATTGCTTTAATCTTTAACTAAAACTTTGTCTAAGGAGTGTTCCTTTGTTGGCAAATCCACTCATGGATAAATCCTTTCAGTCTGTCAGAATTTCTGAGCATTCCTGTTGTACTCTCTGAAATGATCTACAGTCCAACAGAGCAGCTCCTGATTAAGTAAAATACATTATTTTTTTTGTACCCCTTGGTCCCCATTTTCAGTTGTAAATTATGGTGAACTGGTGATTTTTTGTGCCCCATCAAGCTATTTTTAGTAGGAAGCACAATCCCTTTCTCTAGATGTTACATGAAAATGGTCTACAGATACTTTCAAAATGGCTCTTGCAAACTTGGTGGCCACATCCAGCACCAAGCAGGGTCTCTGAGCTGTGACTAGGCAATGCAGCAAAATGAATGAAGCCTGAGTGATGGAGGACCAAGTGACAAAGGTGAGAGGACCCACTCTGCCTAAGGAGAGTGATTACACTAGATACTAAAGTCCCTGTTGATCCTTATATGGAGTACTGTGTGCAATTCTGAGACCTGTACTCAAAGAAAGACAAGAATGGGGTGGAGAAGATTCCAAGGATGATAGCCAAACTAATCCAGGGTGAGCAAGAAAAGACTTACATCTAGAAGTTGAACAATCTCAACATGTGCACAATGGAGACAAAAGATAGAGGGGGCTATGACATAGACAGAAAAATAACTCCACAGGATATATGCAGTAGATAGCAGAGAGTTGTTCATGTTGAGCTGAAACACAAGTACTGGTGGAAATCCAATCAAGCTGACTGGTAGGAGATTTATGAGGGATATAAGAGAACATTTCATTAGAGAGAGGGTGGTAGAGGGGTGGAATACACAACCAAAGGAGATAGTGAGTGAAAAATCAGCAGGGGCTTCAAACATGGATGAGACAGACACACAGGGCTTGTAAAGATAGTGGCAGAGGAGGAGGGGGTAAGAAGGAGTAGAGGGTCACTAAGTCCCTCTTATTAAACATGAGATTGGTAGAGCTGAGCAATTTGGATACAGGGACTTCCTAACAACTTATGTGTTTCCGTTTCTTTGGATACCCCAACTACTCTGCTACCCAGGGTCCCCTGTAATACCCTTTATAATTAGAAATGTATCCAGGCTTACCTTGAAGACTCATACTGTCTTAATATCCACTGTCAGCACTGGAAGTTTGATCTATAGTCTCATCACTGTCTGGTAGAAAAAGTGCTCTAGGACAAGGGGGCACAATAAGAAGCTAAATGTGGGAAGATTCAGGAGAGGTATGAGGAAGCACTTCTTCAGAGATAGAGTGATTGATTTCCAGAACAGTCTTCCATGGGAGGTGGTTGGGCAAAAACAGTGGTGAGGTTCAAGAATTTATGGGATAGACATAAGGGAATCTTAAAAGAAGGGGGAGTGGATGAATGAACCAGAGATCAGTTAGGATCTGTAGTGATACCATGGCCAGGAACAAATGGGCATACTAGGTGGGCCAAGCAGTCCATATATGCCGGCACATTCTATGTTTCTATGTCCTCTCAGAACCCCTATATTTCCACATGTGGGCTTCAGGGCATATTTATGCATCTTTCTGGAGCACACCAGTACAAACATCTCTGTTTAATCATGTTGATAAACCTGAGTATGCAGATGATTGTGATCCTGTCTCCCCTTATTCTTCTTTTCTCCAATGGGTTCCATCATCTCAGAATAGCTTTTGTCCACCATAAGCCAAATTATTTTCGTGGCCCTGTATGTACCCACTTGACTTCCTCAGTGTCTTTTTTATTGTGGATCCCAGAACTACAAATAGTACTCAGTTGAGGTCTGACTAGCGCCATGTAAAGAGGCAAGTTTATTCCCTTCTTTCCAAGTCACCCCCTTTTAATGCACCCCAGCAGCTTTCCAGCACTCTTCACAACAGACATAGACTGCTTGTAATGCTTATGTATCTTGTCTTTTATGACTCCGAGGTCATTTTCCTCCTCCACTGCAGCAAGTATAGCATCACACAATGTACAGGTGCTACCTCCATTTTCTGTTCCTGAGTGTAGCATCTTGCATTTAAATACACTAAATCTGAGGCTCCAGGAGATGGGCCAATTGTCATGTTTGTTCTTGTCTCATGAAGTGTGTCCCCCTACTCAAATGAGTTGACCACTCTGATAAGATTGGTTTTATTAGCAAACCTAAGCAGCATGATGAAAATCTCTGCATCTAGATCATTGAAGAAATGTTAAACACCAGTGGCCCCATCACCAACACTTAAGGAATTTTGCATTTTATTCAATAACACTCAGATTCTTTCCTGAAGATGGATATTGCATTGACACCTTTCTACCGTCTGGAACCTCTCAAGTCTGTACAGACTCATGGAAGAGTACTGCAGGTGGCAGATCAACAGTAACTTTAGCTGCACAATGATTCTGGATATATACATTTCACCTGTTAGCACTTATCCAGCTTAATTATCACCATGTCGTCAGTTACTAGAGAGGGAATTAAATATTCATGCAACATCCTTGCTAGTCCTGATGCCATAGGCCCTCCTGATGCACACTCTTTCCCTCTTGGAAGCTTCTGGTGAAAACCAAAAGTGAAGTCTCAATTCAGCATTCATTAACTGCCCAGGTTATCTCATAGTTCTCCACTACTAGTGGATGTCTATGTTTGAGGGTCCCTGGTGCTGTGCTAGGTCAGGTTCAGCATGCTATTTCTAACTGTGTATCTATAATGCCTCCAGGAGCACATTCATTTCCAGCACCTCCCATCCCTCCACCTCACCTTTCCCGCCATTGACATCTGTCTTTTGTTTGGGGTGACCTCTTAATCCTCATTTGGTTTTGTTTCCTCGGAGGCAGATTCAGAGGGTAATTTTTCAGTGTCCTCACCTACCTCTCCACCGGATGTCCCATGAACTGCAGTTGAGCCTGCCAGCAGCACACACAATGTTCAAATGTAGTGAGACTCTCCGGACAGTGTGGCACTGTGCAAGGCACTGGTTGGTTCTTCCCACCCAACCCACCATAACCACAGTCCTACCCAGAACATATCAGCCCACTTTTGTCCCCCTACCCTCACTCCCACTTGGTTTAGCCCCCCCAGTCCCTGCAGTAACACTGAAGTCACTTCCCCTTCCCCTGTCCCCTGTACCATCCTCTAAACAACTACTGAACTCAGTCTCCCCTTGACCAACTTTCCCTTCCCACCTCTTTCTTACTCGTTAACCCCACCCTGTTACTCATTTGAGGATATCATCCCCTTCTGCAGGGTTGTTGAAATCAAACCAGCTCTGCATCCTTCTATCTTCTGCAGTATGTTGCCATACCCATTTGGCCAACATTGCTTTAACGTAATTCTGGTCCCTTACTATATAGCACCAGCAAATTAAGCTATTACTGCTCCCCCTTCTGGTTGCTACCATGGCTGGCCTGTTATTGGTATCAGAATTTTGTGCCTCGCCACTTGCCATAGATCATCAAAATTTATCCCTCCTTCACTCCCCACCACAGGCCTACTGAGCATCCCCCTACTGTGATAAGATACGAATTAGCTCCTCTGGGTCCAGTTCTCCTTGCCTTCCTCTCCAACCCTGAATGTCAACTGCTTGGTTTCTTCCTGTAGTCCCTTGCATTCTCAACCTTCCCCTGGATCCCTCCTATCTAGAGTTGTTAAAAATAGAAAAGTTTCACCCAGTGAAATATTTCATGTAATTTGAGCATTACGCAAATTATTTTGCAGGGCAAAATGTGAAATTTATCCCCAGAGTGAGTGAAATTTAGCCTGCAAACTGGTGAGATTTCACACTCACAGGCATAATTTCACACCTGAGAGAGAAATTTCACCACCCACAGGTGAAATTTATAGTTTTCAAAGTTCTCCCTGCAGGTCCCCCTTGGCCTATTACTATAATTGAATAAAGCCCCACCTCATTACCCTGGCCCCTCATGTTCTTTTTAATACAAAAATGATTAAAACCACAATCCCTGGTGTCTAGTGTCCCCCGGCCGATCACGGCTGTAATTGAGTAAAGCTCCCCCTCCTCCAGTTAACCTGGCCCCCTCATTTCCTTTTCTTAAAAAATTAAATAAATAAAACTCACACTGCCTGGCATCTAGTGGACCTCCACCCCCACCCTGTGATCATGAGCTAGCACCCACCCCACTCCCCCAGTACCCTAAGCCGGCCACCGGCACAGCCCTCCTCTCACCTCTATGGCTGGCAGCCTGACTGAGTGCTATCCTGGACCTCTTACTTACATTCACTGAACACATCAACAGTTCTGTGTGGAGAGTTAATCAGAAGCTACTGTAGGTGCTGCCTGCTGCCTCAAACAATTCCTGTTTAAAGAAGCACGCCTCCCAATTGCACAAGGAAACCTTCTACCCTTCATGAATACTGCTCTCCTGTCTATTCCCTCATGTTGCTGGAACTGTGCTCAAGACTGATCACAGTCTATGATAGTATCTGTTGCTTTATACTTCAAGCTCACTATTCTAGCTATCATTGTGTGTTGTACCAGTCTCTTGGGTGGCTCCCACTGCAAGGGTGTTTCGATTATGTCCTTGGCTGGCTAGTGGACAATACTCTTGGAGGTGGCCACCTGTCCCCATACTCAACCATCCTCATGGGCAGACTGTCATCTAGGAGCCTCTGAAAATCATCCATCCCCCCTTGGTTGTCCCACATACTGTGTCTACACTTTCATGGGCAGTAAAGCCTTTTCCATCTCTGCCCCCTCCCTATGAAACAAACTCCCCTCATTGCTCCATTCGTCTTCCTCCCATCTCTCTTTCAAAAACAATTTCAAAGACTGTCTTCTGTTTGAAGAAGTGATATGCCACTGCTCAACTGGGTAATCTGGGAAATCCCTCTGGTTGACCCCCCCGTCCTCCAGCATACCAGCAGGGTTGTACTTTTGCTGCTGTCACCCCCTCTTCTCCTGCCTCTATCAGTCCCACTGGGGCTGCTATGGTCGCCTCCCTACTCCGATGCCTCTGCACCATAATTAGGGGAAGTGCTACACCTGCATTCTTAGATCCATTCTGATTGTGACTTGTTCATTAATAGTGTACCTGAATGTATTTTGCACTTTATGTATTGTATCTAAAAGTTATGTTTGGTCTCTGTGTTAATTGTGAGTTGTATTTGTCCAGTACACTAGTGTGTGACTATGTATTTTGACCTGTAAGCTGGCCTACTATGGCACCTTGTATCTTATGTAAGTTTCACTTTATGTATTCCTCCTTGTACTGTAATTACTGAACCTCATGTTGAGGTCTGTTTACTGTTTTGTGCCACATGTATCTGTATCACTTATTTCTGCCATGCTGTGGCTCGGGTCATGACTGAAAAAGATCCTTCGGACCAATTCACCTACCCAGTTTCCAAAGACATAAATATATAAATAAATAAAAAAATAAATAGGTTTATCACTCTTACTAAACACCAAAACACAATTCTGCTGTTTACACTTGCCTGAGGACATACAATCCCTCATGTTCGGACACCTTGCATACAACACAGACAGAACTGCAGCTCAAAGGACTCCAGCGGGAAATTTAAACAATTTATTGTAATTATAGAGCTCTCAAGAATATGTTAGTCATTTTGGGTGATTCGTGCCACTTTTTCAGTTCCTTGGTGGGGATCGCAACATTTTTTTTTTCAAAAAAGATCTACATATACCCAAAAATCTGAAGCCAGGCAGTTGCAAAGTAGCTATCTGCTAAATGAGGAGGGATCCAAATGTTAATGCAAACAGGAGAAAAGTAAATAGGTTCACTTCAAGGAAAATAAAATATTTCAAGGGGCTAATTATGAATTATGACTAGGTTCATCTACAGATGGACTGGATTGAAAAGGTTATATAGATGGAATTAGTCCAACAACAAAACAGAGCAATAGTTGAAACACTTTTCAATTTATGATTACAATATTACCTAAATGTAGATATGTACTACAACAATTAGAGTTGTGCAGGTTGAAAAAGATGCTTCACAAATTCGTTATGATTCAGGAAGTTATTCCACCTTGTAAAGTATCAATTTGTAGTATACTGTAGGAATAACTGCAAATAGCAAACTTGGTAATTTTGCCAGCAAAGTGGGGCCCACAGGTGAATTTCACAATATGCTATGGGATTTGAGGTCACATGGTACTGAAATAAGCTGCATGCCATGTGAAGGCAGTGTGGAGCGCAATCTTTTGAAGACAGAGTTGGAGACAAGTCTGTGCCTGTTCTCCCAAGCAAAAAAAAAACAACTTCTAAATCATCCTAAAGACTAGGTTTATTTAACCCATATCACTCAAAAATAGATCTTGAGGGCCTTTTGCTATTAGATTTGTATTACTTGTTTCTGTTTTTCCTGGTTATATAAATAGTAGTTTTGTTTTGCCTATATAGTGAAGCACTGCTATGTGGGGGAGGAAAGGTGTTCCAGTTAGCAAAGCATCCCAGAAAGATCAGTGTCGGAATCTTTTTTACTGTGATCACCAGCCTTTGGGGAGCAGATATTTCATAATTATTTTCCTCTGTTATTCTAAGTAAATATTTTTTTGTCTGTGAGTTTTCATTTTATTTCTGTAATTCAGTTTGCTGTAGTTAACTGACTTTTGGTGTCAGTCTCTTTCTATAGTGTATTTCATTTAGTACTTAAAGAGTTGGTGTTCTGTCACATACATTAACTTATTAATTACCCCTGTCATGTGTGTCTTTTTAATCCCTGTCAAATTAAAAAAAATAATAATAATAAAATGGGGGGTACAGTAGTTACAATTAGCTTAGTAAACTGTTTTGTTCAGCTCACACTGCTAATCTCTCAGAAGGTGTGTTACCTTTTACTGTTTTTGAGTAGGACTGCAATATTATACATATAAATATATAAAATGACTGAGAAAAGAGCCTCAATTAAAGGGAGAGGTGCTAAAGAGGCAAAAAAAGAAGTGCAGAAATTATGTGGGGCAAAATGGTAGTGTAGCTAAAAAAACTACATCTGCAGAAGCCTAATCTATGGGCTCTGAGGCTGGTAGCAGTACTAAAGGAGTATTTAGCAGCAGTTGTGTTGACATTATTGTGGCCAAATTGTTCTCTGCCACATCTTTGGTATTAATGCTGTGGGTGCTTGTGGAGGCAGTGACAAGGGAGCAGAACAGAAGGTAGCAAAATCTCTGGCCCAAGCACATCAGTCAAGTAGGAGGCTGTTGGTGTCCCCATGACTCCTGGTGATTGTAGCTCTGAATCTGATCTTGGTGATAATTTCCCATTCTGAATTGAGAGTGTGGAGCTTGACCATGAGTCAAAGTCTAAGCAGAGATGACCACATTTAAAAATGTGTCTAGTTGATGAAAGGGAGAGAGAGCATGGAGAAAGTGAAGATGATGAGGACAGAGTTCAAGAGGAGGATGATACCACTGGCAGTGGAGAAGTTGATTTGGATCCCTTAGTGGATCTGGAAAAGAAAAAAAAATGGCGATGCTGCTAAACATGTGTGGCTTTGCACACCAGTATCTCATGCAACTACTAATGCTCCCCTCCTCCTCAATTCTGCTAAAGTATTTATTTATTTGAATTTTGTTAACCGGGCAGACCCACTGGATCCCAAGGGACACTTTTTGAGGGATGACCCAGGGTTAGTTACATGTACCATAATTTGTAATAGATAATAAATGCACAATAACACAGATAACAGATGCACATACAGGTCAGAGAATAGAAGAATAGTGCCAATAGTACACAGGATCATGCAGTACAATTCATTAGTAAATACAAAGTATGAGGTAACAAACATCATGGGATAAAAAAAAAACAGGATGACATTCTAGCTTAACAGGGGGAGAAAGGCCCTTTAAGACGTGTGGGGGCTGACCAGATAAACCATTCGCATTATTCTTTATTCATTACAAATCGGGTTTACAACCTTTGAGTTAGAGACTCATTTACAAAGGCACCTCGTAGCGGGGGGGGCAGACTTCAAGACAGTTATTACAGTGCAGATTAAAACAGAGGATAACATTACAAGTGCAGTAAAAGGAACATTTAACATAGATACACTTAGGTTACATAATGTAGTATTTTGTATGTTACTTAGGTTACATAATGTTACAAAATTGTGAGTTACACTCATGGATATAGTAGGTCCTCAGAGAAGACAGTGGGTTACATCCCTGTTTGGACCTAGTAGGGAAGGGGTAGGTCAGGGGGGAGGGAGAGGCTGTCCAGTGGACGTTGTCAAGCCAGGGGGCAAGGTGGGCAGGAACCACAGGTTACAACAGGAGGCTAGTTGCACCTACAACAGGGGGTGTTAATTATATGGTTCCAAAGGGCTGTTTTGAAGGAACCAATTTTTGGCAAGTTGGAGATGCAGCTTGGGAGGGAGTTAGAGCTTTGGTTGGTAGAGTGCCACTGCTATTAGGGTTGGCGGGGAGAACAAGTGTGGGACCACCATGGTGGGCACAGTGCCTACAGACAGGAACAAGTGCTGCTTACTAGCATGTGCTCTTGTAGCTCTTTTTTGAAAGGAACCCAGGGATCTTGAGAGCAGAAGGCTGTGAAGGAGTTTGTTCCAGAGCACTGGTGCCATGTGGGCAAAGGATTTACCACCAGCCACTGTGTTTAGTCTGGGCACCTCCAGTAATTTCATACCAGTGGTGCACAGCAATCTGATGGAGTGTTTGCACTTAAGTAGGCCAGCAAGTCCCTCAGGTGGCTGGTACTGTGTTAGATTGTAGGCTAAGCACAGAAGAGGATACTGGAGCCGGTGTTATGGGAGGGTCATTTGAGGGTGGCCAGGACATCACAATGGTGCTGTCACTGGTGAGCATTAGCTGTAAACCTGGCTATCATGTTGTACAAAGTTTGTAGCCTACTGAGCTCCTGTTTCTGGAGTAAGTGCAGTACTGGGGCAGCATAGGTAAGATTGGGGAGTAGGATACTGTTTGCAATAGTATTCCTGGTTTTGGGAATCAGCTGTGGGCTGAGCTGGTAAAAAAGCCCAGTTTATGATGTACTGTATCATTCTGGTGATCATGTTAAGGTGGGATTTCAAGGTGAAGCCCTGGTCCAGCACCATTCCTAGGTATTTAAACTGGGTCATGGCCTCTATTACTGGCCCTGAGGAGGAGACAAGTGGGAGCAAGGCACTTCTGTCAGGCCCAAGAGACCTCAGTCCGAACATCTTAGCCTTTATTTTGGTGGTGTTCAGAAGTCTGTTAGTCTGGAGTCATCTCTTCAGGGACAGGAAATCTTTCTGTCGGCTATACTGCCCAAGATTCTGTACAGCATGGCATCATCTGTATACTGGATGACAGAATTTCCCCCACAGGAGACACTGAGGTTGTTTACAAATAGAGTAAACAGGAGGGGGCCTAGGATAGAGCCCTTGGGCACCCCTTCCTTAATGGGGAGCAGAACAGATATGGCATTGTACCATTTGACCTTCTGTGAGTGACTGGATAAGTAGCTGGAGAACGTAGTTTAGGGCATGCTGGTCTAAACCAAGGCACTTCAGTTTGTTCACAAGCAGGCTATGATCCACCAAGTTGAAAGCCTTGGCTAGATCACTGAACACAGCCCCAGTGGGGGTGCCATTGTCTATGGCCTGGAGGATGTCAGTGGAGAATTTGACCAGGGCTGTGTCTGTGCCATGCTTTTTCCTGAAGCCATGCTGAGTGCAGGAAAGCAATTTATTTGTTTCCAAGTAGTCTCAGAGCTGCCCATACACTATCTTCTCCTGGATTTTGGCTAATATGCACAGGTGGGAGATAGGCCTATAGTTACCCATCTGCTCCCTGGGTCTACCTTTGTGTACTGGAACCACATCAGCTTGCTTCCATAGGGCTGGAACAGTCCCTTCTTGGAGAGATCTGTTAACAATCCATGTGACCAGAAGGGAATGGCAGGGGCAGGGGCAGCAGCTCTGAATAGTCTGGGTTCTAGATGGTCTGGATCAGCAGAGCCCCTAGCCTTAATTGTCTTAAGTAGGTGGAGCACATCTTTTGGTTAGGCTAACTCAAGGCGGAATTCTGGTAGGCTGCAAGTGGTCCCTCAGACTTCAGATGTCCAGAGGAGGGGGGGTAGGCCAGCCTTGTATTAATCAAGGTTGGTGAAGAACCTGTTAAAGCTGTCAGTGACCTCCTGACTGTCACTGAGTGTTGGTCCCCCAGAGGTGATGGGACTAGAAGGGGGGGAGCCATTACTTTTTAATAGTCAGTTTATTTGTTCCCAGAAGGATTTTGGGTCAGACAGGTTCGCCTATTGCAGGGACTTAACATAGTCCCTTTTTGAGGTCAGGGCCAGTTTTTTCACATTGGCTCCTCAGTGCTCTGTATACTGTCCCGTCAGCATGGAGACCAGATGATTTGTATTTGGCTCATGCCCTGTCACACTGAGTCATTAGTGACTTCAGTGCAGGGGTGATCTACCTCTAACATCACTCTTGTGTTCTCATTCTCCATAGGGGAGAGGAAAAGATGTTTTGGAAGAATTCCAAGGTGTTGAAAATAGTGGGGAAAGACTTGATGGGGCTCTAGTCTATACCTGAGAGGTGCTTTTGGAAAGCTGTGGGTGAGAACGGGGAAAAGTCCCTCAATGTGAACAGCTTAGATGGGGGTTTGGGAGGATGTTTTTTCCATATGTGGTAAACTGGGGAATGTTCACTGAGAGCATCTGCTAAGGTCCCAGCTGCCCAGATGTTAAGGGAATTTGAGACCAGCACCCAATCCAGGGTGGTATGTTTACCAAATCTTGTATTGTGCCTAGTGAGCACTGTGATGACTTGTGATAGGCATGCTTCTAAGAGGGATGCCTTTAGTTCCTGCTCAGAATCTGGGTCCCAGTGCAAATTGAAGTCTCCCAGCATAATTGGTTCAGAGTGAGTCTGCATAGCCAGGGCCCTGGTGAGGGTATCAAGTGCCTGGCAGGCAGCTTTTGGAGGGTTATAGAGGCAGCCTATTAGCAATGATTTAGCTCACGCTAGGGCAAATTTCACAAATAGGGATTTATACCCAGTGTAGTCACTAAGTGACGGGGGAGCAGGGGAGATGTTGAGGGCATCTTTGGAGTATATAAGAACGCCACCCCCTTTTTTATTTTCCCTAACTTTCTGGTGGGTAGTGTACCCTAGCAGATTGATCTCATGGGTTAGGATATGTGGCTTCAGCCATGTCTCTGAGTTTGCTAACATACTTGGTTTGTAAAGATCAACCCATGCTTGTATCTCATGTATTTTGGGGAGTAGGCTACAAACATACATGTGGGCCAGCCTCAACCCTTTCTGGGAGACCCAGTTAGGGTCATTAGGGGAGCCCACAGCATAATTTATTACTGGAGGGCTCAGGTTGGGTTGGATGTCCCCAAACAGGAGGAGCAGTAGAAGAGGAACCAGCAGAAGGAGTTTTGGGATCCCATTGAGTACTATCTCCACATTAGACCCAAGGAGAATTGAATAGCACACCCCTTTTTTGACTAGCCCATGCAATACCCACAGCAATTTAGTTGCCTTGGTTGAACTTTGAATTTGCTGAGTTGGCCCCAGGTGGAGGGGCTATGCCTTACCCTGGCTGAAGACTACTGGGTTAGCCAGAAAGTGACTACTGGGCAGCAGAACAGAGTGGCCAGTACTGGTCCCCATGGGACAGTATAGCCTAGGGACTTTATTATAATGGAAATGCACAGCTTAGTTAGTGAGTGAGACCAAGGAAAGGGTTGTTTTTAGTAGTGGGAGTAGGTGGACAGTAGAAAAACAGACAATGGCACTGGCAACAGAGGACAAGCAGTTATACAGGGAGAAGCCTGAGGCTGGTAAGCCCAGCTTCAAACCACAGTTTAAGCAATAAATTAGGCCCACACCAACTAAGACACACAAGCAGCTTAATAACAAAGGATAGCTGTGGGCAAGGGGATCCATATGCTATCGAGAAGATAATGGGGGTAGTGAATTAGCCCATAACCCAGATAGCTCTAACCAGTAATTAACACATAACACAATAACCTCTATCCAGTAAAAGACCCCTTGGACCACAGTGGTTAAAGTTTGTTAGCACAAAAACTCAAACAGCTATAACCAGCAAAGACCCCAGTAACAAAGGGGATAACAATTATCAACACAGTAGCTCAGTGAGCATAGAGGAGTGCTGGAAATACACAGAAAGAACATTCAGTGCAGCACCACGCAAGGCAAGAGTTCTGTAATTGTAAGTACTGCATTGAGATGTGAAACATCAAGTTACAGGTCAAGTTAGAATGATTGGCCTGTGATTAGCAGATGGTTTCCTCTACCGATGATTAATTGTTTGACACCACTGCAGGCATTTAATAGAGATCGGGGCTGGGGTGGATGGGCAGGACAAAAATACAGCCCAGATGTCCAATGGGAGATGGCTCGCTTGATCCATGGGAGCCATTTCAGGGGCTGTTTAAGTCCATGGAGCCCCTGGAACAGCATACAAGAGTTGGTTGAGTCATGGGGAGCAGGATATGTGTTGGACCAGCTAGCAGCAAAGGAGCAGTCTGGTAGCTCAGCAAGCACTGGCACTAATTGTGTTAAATCCCACGGCACCAAAATCTCCAGTGGCATCCATTGTCTGGTGGGGGACAGCAGCGGGGAGGCTGAGGAGCTGCTCATGGACCCCCAATGTCTGCCTGGATCCGCTGAATGCAATGCAGCCTGGTTGCTGTGTAAGGTCACTTTTATGGCCCAGCAGAGTTTGAAAATGGTGCCACACAGAGAAGTGCCTCTCCTATTGGCTAAGGATATAGCCTAGAAGTCCAGTGGGAGATGGCTCACTCACTTGATCAGTAGGAGCCATTTCAGAGGCCATTTAAGTCCATGGAGTCCCATGAACAGCACACAAGACAGAAAGAACCATGTCGGTGCAGCAAGCAGCAAAGAAGCAGTCTGGTAGTGCCACAAGCACTGACGCTAATTGTGTTAAATCCCATTGGGAAAAATCCCCAGCAGCGTCCATTGGGGGTGGCAGTTGTGGGGAGGCTGAGGAGCTGCTCATGGGCCCCTCCATATCTGCCTGGGTCAACTGAATGCAGTGCAGCCTGGTCACTGTGTAAGGCCTCTTTTATGGGCTGGTGGAGTTTGAAAATGGCACAACACAGCAAAGTGCCTCTTCTATTGGCTGAGGATACAGCCTAGAAGTCCAGTGGGAGATGGCTCACTTGATCCATGGAGCCATGACAGAGGCTGTTCTTGTCTGTGGAGCCTCAGGAACAGCACACAAGAGCTGATCAAGTAATGTGGAGCAGGATCCATGTTGGTGCAGCAAGCTTCAAAGGAGCAGTCTGGACTCGTGCTAATTGTGTTAAATCCTGTGGCAAAAAAATCACAGGTGGTGTCCGTTGTCCAGTGGGGAGGGGGGTAGCAGCAGGGAGGTGGAGGAGCTGCTTACAGACCCCACTTGTCTTCATGGGTCTGCTGAATGGTGTTGAGTCCCTTGTACTTCATAAGTCACCCAGTGTTACAGTGCATAAAGCATCCCAAACTACACCAATTTCCCCCTCCCTTCTCCCACTCTCAAGGGTACCAACATCCCTAGTTTGGTATTTTTTATATACCAGACCTAGTGGAAAAAAGAATTGCTATCTGTCAGTTGTGTCAAGGTTGAGTTAGTTAGGGACAACAGAGCAGCCACCTAGGCACTTGTGGCAACACACCCACACACCTAAAGTTCAGACACCTGTTACGCTGCACTGAGTACCAAATGGAAGACAGTGCAGCTTGTCCCTCTCCCTTATCTTCAGCATTTGCAAAGGCATCCAGAAGCAGCCATGAAATAGCCCCTGTGCAGCAAGGAGTGAGTGAGGAGGACTGCTACACATATAAGGAGGAGTCTGTGAGACTGCCTAGTACTGGTCATAGCAGCAGTAGAGGATTCAGTAGTACCACCCAGAGGCACCAAATCACAGCATCCCAGTACAGAAAACACCCCAAATCACTGCTTTTATTTGAGCTGAACCCATGAATCCCAAGGAGTCAAAACAAACCCTCCACCTATGCCACTACACGGAGTCCAGCTGTTTGGTAGAACAACACCCAGGAATGTGCTCAGCCTGAGCTGCATAGCACATTTGAGCATCATGTCAGACACACACTTAATCATGCTATTGCATGTGAACTGAATGCAGCAACAGATGAAATGCTGGCAGTTTATCTGTTGCCATTCTGTATTGTGCAGAACATGGAATTTAGAAGGTTGATTGCGTGAGCCTGTCTCAAATGGCAGATTCCGTGCTATTCCTGAACTTTACGGGATATTGTCATGAATGGTAAATGATGCCCAGCTGCACTCAGCATCACTGTATATACATCTCAGTGTGGATATGTGGACCAGTGTCCAAATAGCTGGTAGTTCCTATCTGTTTTTACAGCACATTGGGTGCAGGTACCTGGGGTAGCATTTAAGTCCTGCTGGGGACAAATTGTACTGTGCTCAGTTTCTGCAACACTTTGGGTTCTCACAAGCATGCCATGCTGGCAATGAACAGTACAACTGGATAACATATAAGTCAGAAAATGCTACAATTGCTCCTGACTGAGCTTGATAAAGGCTGTGGGTTGGCTAAGATGTTCAATGAAAGCAGGTTTAATTGCAAGTGATAATGGCTTGGATGTACAGAAATGTATCAGTGATGGGGAGTTTCTCAGGGTCGTATGCCTGGCACACTGACAATCTCATTGTACACGAGTTTCTAGCATATCCTGATAACAAGCCCATGTTGACTGTAGTCTGCAGCATCTGTGCCCCCTTTGCCCATTCCAGAAAGGCCTGAGACCATCTCAAGCACCTGCAGATCCAGAACAAACTGACTCAGCACAATATGAAGCCAGAAGTCATCACCAGATGGAACCCTAAATAAACAAACAAATGGGACCATAAATAAACAAACTTGGCACTGTGCCTGAATCAGGCTTGTACAAGCACTGCAAAGCCATCTATGAATATTTGCTGATGCATACATGTTGTGGTAGCGCCAGAGTATCCATGTCTCTGACAACAAAGCAGTGATGACTTAAGGATTGCTTGATCATGATTCTAAATCCATTCAGACATGCATTCACACACTGCCTGTATCAGTCATGCCATCCCGCTCTATGAGTGATGATGTAGATAAAGTTGAATGTACAGCAGTGCTAGAGGCAGGTGGTGATACTGGAGGTTGTATCTTAATGGAGGATTTGCTCCATATATTAGACTGCATTACCCAAATTTCCAGCATTTTCCAGTCTGCAGATTTAAGAACTGCCACCATGATGTACCTCCATTATATACCTCAACTGCTATTAATACTTGAATATGGGCATGATCAGGTCCAAAACTTGCCCACCCTTCTGATAAGACTGGCACATGCGTTTTGTGTTTATGCCTGTCTGATGTCACACTTACCACTCTGCCACACAGAAAGTTTTACAGCATGCACAAAAAAAAAATCCAACACATTATACAAAATGGCCAAACCAAATGAACAATTGCTTGACATTCTATGTGATACAGATTGCATGATAAAGTGCAGATCCTGTAAAATGTACTTATCAGAGGATGTGGAAAGAACAATGACTGAATTTAAGTACACAAAGTGTATGGAGATAGACAAATTGAAATCAGAACCGGCAGTGCTAAAACAATTGTTGGACAACAGAGATCATCCAAACAAAAAGAAAATGGGCAAGACAAAGAAAGATAGTGAACTCCCTAATGAAGTAGAAACAGGGACATGTACTGACATGAGAGATAGTGACTGGGCTACAATAATAAATAAATAATAAAACATGTATTAAGCGCCTTTCAAGTGCCAAGGCGCTGTACAAAATAAGCATAAAACATAACCATATATAAAATCAAAATAACAACAATCTTCAATATTAACAATAAAACCAGAGACATATATAAAATCAAAATGACAGCACTCTCAAGTCAAAAAAGCTTGAGTCCAAAGATGAATCTTGAGTTCACGCTTAAAGATCTCCACGGATATGCATTCCCGAAGCTGGCTATAGCTAACTATAGCACAACTATAGAACAATAGCTAACTCTAACACAAAAAATGTAAATGGGCGCTTGGGAATCTTAAAATAGACCTGTCAAATAGATATTCAGCACTAACTAACATGCACAATAGTACAGTTTGGGATGCCACATACATGGGGAATACCACCAACATGGATATAGAGGATAACTGTGAACCAAGAATCATGGATTGTGTTATAGGAAGCTCCATATTAAGGGATGCAACTTAGTAATTTGTAATAATGACAAGTTAACCAAGGAAGTAAGTTGTCTACCAGGAGCTAGAATTAAAGATATACATCAAATTCTTCAGAAATTACTCATTAGTGGCACTGATTATAAAACTGTAGTAGTCCATGCAGGGGGTTACTAATTTAGGAAGAGAACATGAGAAAGATACAGCACTTGACATTCTAAATGTTCAAAACCCTCTAAAAGGTACTTTGACCAAGGCTATGATTTGGGGAACCCTCCCCATCAATAAATGCCACCATGTAAAAAAATTATTACACAATACAAAGAATAAATGTAAAACTGGAGTATCAACGTAAGCAACAGGGTATTATATTTCTTGACACATGGAAACAGTTGTTTTGGGAAAAAAATACTGCTATGCTGGTGACAGGTTACATTTAAATAAAGCAGGCAAAAACATTCTAGCTAGAAGCATATCGGGAGTTTTCAACAAAAATGCAAACTCAAGTGGTTTAAACTGACTCGGGGGGGTACCTAAAAAAATATGATAATTTAAAAATACTGCTAATCAATGCAAGAAGTCTAGCAGACAAGGAAGATAAATTAGAGCACCTACTAAAATCTGAGGGAGTTCAAATTTGTGGAGTCATGGAAACGTGGTGGAATGATAATAACTGGAGTCTAACAACACCAAGGTACAGGGTATATCAAGTCAATTGAATTAACAAATGTGGTGGAGGTGTGGCTGTTTATGTCTGAGGCGAACTGAAGTCCAGGAGGTTCCAAATATAAATGGAGGGAATGAAAAGGTAGAGCACGTCTGGGTCAACATTTACCCAAAGAAAATCAAGAAGACACAGATTTGTGTGGGGTATAGAGTTCCTGGGTTAACTAATGAAAAAAAACAGTTTATTCTTTGGAAAATTTTAGCAAATACAACCTGGGACAAACACCATAGTAATGGGTGACTTTAATCTCCTCGACATTGACTGGGAAAATAACTCTGCTTCAACTTATTATGGGAAAAGGCTTCTGGACTATATTTTTTACTTAATAATATGCATCAACTGGTCCTTGAACCCATACGTGGTGATAATATTTTAGATGTTGTGCTGACCAGTTTGGAAGTCAACAAAATTAAATGTACAGGGAGAGAACCACTGTGCACTATTGATCACAGTATGGTTCAGTTTGTTATTAGTAATGATTGGGACCCACTGGACAATAACACAAAGGTCAGGTGTTGCAATAAGGTCAATTACACAAAGATAAAGCAGTTTATTAAAGACTGGAATTGAAAAAAGGAATTTAGGAACTTAACTGTGGAAACTAAATGGCAAAAGTTACTAGAGGTGATGGAATACTGTACCAATGCATATATTCCACTAAGAGCAAAATACAACAAAAAGGGTAAAATTCCTGTTTGGTTTAGCAGAAATATGAAATGTTAATCTTCGACAAAAAGCCTTTTATAAATACAAAAAAAAAACCCCTCACCCAACAACTATGCCGAATACAAAAGTAGATATAAAAAATGTAAAATCACTGTTAGAGAGGCAAAAAGAAAGTCTGAGTTGCAATTAACAGCCAACTCAAAAGGACAGCAAAAAGGCCTTTTTTCAGTTATATAAATAACACGAGGAATGGGCATTCAGTATGACAGCCTCTCTTAGTCAATGGTTGTGTTGTAAAAGGAGAAACAGAAATGACAGTTACCTTTAATGATAATTTTGCTAGTATTTATAAACCTAAGGGTGATTTGTCACTAGACCAATGGGAACAACTGTTCAAAGGATTACCTAACAATATATTATACATGTTATCACAGAGAGTAAAGTAGTTACATGATTGTTGAACATAAACAGCCATAAATCACCAGGACTTGATAATCTGCATCCTGACATGCTGAAGCAGCTTGATGATGTCCTGGTGGGCCCCCTATCTGATATCTTGAAAAGTTCATTGTCAGAAGGTACAGTAATTCATGAGTGGAAAGAGGCTACTATAACACCCATTCACAAGAAATGCTCAGACTCTGACTGTGGCAGTTTTAGCCCAATTAGCCTAACGTCAATTGTAACTTAAGTTAATCAAAGGGATAATAAAGGGAGAGCTATGTGCTCATATAGCTGAATTGGGATTGGTGGATATAAATCATCACAAACTGTAGACAGGTAGTTAATGTGTTAAAATTTGCTCAACTTTTTTGATCCTGTTAGCAGTGCTTTAGATGTGGTCTTAAGGGTGGATGTCCTGTATCTAGACTTCTCAAAAGCCTTTGATACCTCACCACATAACCAGTTAATCGAAAGGCTAATTGACATCAGACTTGATGTCAGTTTAGTCCAGTGGGATAAGGCTTGGCTTGAGGTGATGCAGCAGAGAGTGTGTGTGATGGGACAGCTATCTTCATGAGCCAAAATAACTAGTGGGGTGCCAAAAGGTTCAGTGTTGGGTCCCACTTTATTTAGGATCTTTTTGTCTCCGTTGAAGACATCCAGATTTTGCTGGATCTGAAAATTCACAGATGATGTTAAAATAGGTAGTATAGTGAATGAAGAACTAGTTGTCAAACAGTTACAGAGAGAAATAAATAAAGTGGGGGATTGGGTAACAGATGACTATCTAACCCTGTGCCTAGATACATGTAAAATTATGCACATGGGGAGCAAATTTCAAAGGCAACATACTACCTGTATGGAAAACAGAAAACAGATTCCAATATCACAGATGGAGAGGGACTTCGATGTGTTGGTAACTAGCAATCTATCTGCATCTGAACAATGTAAAGCAGCAGCCAGTAAAGGAAATAGAATGTTCGGCTGTATATATAGAAACATCAAAAGTAGGGATATGAATGTGCTGCTCCCCTTGTACTCATCCCCGGTGCAACCACATTTGGAATATTGTGCTCAGTTTTGGGCCCCACATAAAGTTAGTGATATAAAAATAATTGAAAGTGTCCAGAGAAGGGCAACTAAGAATATTAACTAACTAAAGGATAAGAAGTATGGTGACAGACTGAAACAGCTTAGATTGTATAGTCTTGAGTATAGAAGCATAGAAGACTTAGAGGAGACTTGTGTCTGTTGTATAGAGCAGTTAAGAATCTATAGGCTTGACTACGAACACAGCCAGGAGTAGCAGATTCCACCAATATCAATTAAAAGGGGAATTCTTTAAAGCCAAAATAAAGGGACAATGGTTCAATTGGAGAGAAGTTTCCATGTGGAACAAACTACCAAATAAGGTGGTGACCAGTGCAATGACTGACAGCTTTAAAGCATCCTTGGATGTTTTCATGGGTGACAGAAAATATGCCTACTTAGAATAAAAAAGTCGAGTCCCAATGGCCATTAGGCTTATGACTCGTAATCATCTATGTCACAGCAACCTATGGCAAAAAATTTAACTCAGGAGAGACTGGGTGTGGTCATCATCTTGCATGCTAAATGGGCTGAGATAACATGAAAGTTAAAGGAAAAAAATAACAATAAATACAAGTTGGGATGTTTTGTACCAGGTGGGAATTAAAGACATTGAGAAAAGAAGGAGGAGGAGGCTGATGAAGCAGCAGGAATGGGGAGCAGTGCAACACATGGTGGATGCATATTTGAACACCAGGCACCTTACTAATAACAGAGCATCCCTTGCTGTACTGCAGTAGCAAGGTCACTGATTGGCTAGACCTGACTTCAGTAGCAATCAGAAACCTGAGCTGTCCAACCTCAAATGTCAGTGTGGAGCAGGTGTTCAGTTAGGCAGGGCCCATTGTGTGGGACAGGCATACAAATCTGTCCCCTAGAAATTTTGGCATACCAACATTTGTTTAAATAAAGATGGGACACAGTCCATGCAGCACAACCATGTCTGCATTCCTACTATGTAAAGGAGGCAGTAATGGTGAAGATGAACTTGAAGATCATGAAGTTGTCAGCATTGGCAAATTGCCTTACCCTGAGGTAGACTCCAGTCTAGAAGATTGTCTGAGGGCTGCATCCTTGATGAGACTAATGCATATAAGTAAATGAGTTCTGTCCATGCTTTACTTTTCATTAGTGGAATCCCTTTCTTTATGATTCAGTAGTTTTTATTGCCATTTTATTTTTCCCCAAGTTGTGCTTCTATTCCCTGCATCAGTCCAGTTACCTGCCTCTGCCCTTTCCTATGTGATTCCTACAGACTAACTAGAAAAGCTGCATCATTAAATGTGAAGTTTGCCACCTGTTGCCTCTACCGTATGCATCCAGACTGAGAAACCTGGACTTTTAAGCCAATATAAATGCCCTGCCAGCCTTGCAGACCATGCATCCTCCAGCAATAAAGACACTGCCTCCTCCTCATCCTCCTCTGGCCTGCTTCCCTCCTCCACATCCACAGACAACAAGGGCCATCAACACCTCCTACAAATACATTAAGGCTGAGAGACCCAGATTTTAAACCTGTATAAATGCTGTTGCCCGGCAGACCTCCAGTCAACTAACCAGTCTACAAGCTGAGCCTCCAGTCAGCCCATCCAAGCAGCAAGACCAGAAGTTTAAAAAGGCCCACCTTTGTCTGTTGTGATGGGAAGTTAGTCTCACTATTTTTCATACTCCTTATGCTCATTGCCTATGGTGACTCCTTCCTCACATAGTAGAGACTTCCACTTTGCTTGCAAGAGATTAAAATGTGTTTTTTTCTTTCCTTTTGTATCTCTCTCTCTCTCTGTAGGTTTGACCACTTACAGGGATGACTGGCAAGCTAGTGACAAAGCCAGAGACTTAAGATGCCTTTTCCTTCACCAACCTTTTCTGTGTTATTATTATGTCAGTACACAGCATGGCCATCACTAATTTAATAGTATACCAAAACAGGGAGTAAACTGTAGATATACTGTGTGGCCATCACAGTGGCCAAGTAAGACTAATTAATTTATCTTTTTTTCCACAGGTGACAGATGCAGTAAGACTTGTACTGGAAGTCAGCAATGGATATATACTGCCCATGTGGTCACACCTAGTGGTTTATCACACAAGTAAGACTGCTCTCCCCTCACTTTCTGGGGCAACTTTGTGCCATTTCAGGGCATGGTCATCATCAATATGACAGTAAGTTTCCTTTCCAAAAGATATATGTATTTTTTTACTTTATTTTTTTGTTTCCTTTCACAGGTGCAACACTACAGTGAGTGCGTAAGAGTCTAGATAAGGTGTATGTTTTATTCACTGGGCTCTTTCCAATCTGCCATAAATGCCTGCTGCTCCAGCAAACAAGCCATTGCCATTTTCTCCACCAGATTGTTGATTTGGTCAACATTTCACTCTCAAGCTCAGACCTCTTTCTCCTACCTATCCTCGTCCAGCTGTTCCACCACTGTGTGTGGTCTTATTTAAGTCAATCCATGCTCTGTGTCCAGTGTAAATACCCGTCATCAACCAGATGCTGATGCCTGATTCTCCATTGTCACACGGCTCACAGGAGAAACAGGAGCAGAAAACGGAGAGTGACATATAAATAACATTTAAGAATATATAAACAAAAAGGAAACACAATGAACTATTGCCTTCCTTGGTAGAACACACTGCTCAATTAAATAATCAGATTCAGGCCTGGCCCATACAATAACAGGATTTTATAAACCTAGTGAAAAATACCTAAGAATAGAGAAACAGGAAGAAAAAAGTTGGAAAAAAAGTTTCTACCTCCCTCAAGCCCATAGTCAAACAGCAAAAATTAAGAAAAATAAATAAATACTTACCTTTGCTGGTAGGGCATATAACAATACTCAAAAATCATCACTTTGATATAGAAACATAGAAACATAGAAGTTGATGGCAGATAAGGACCGCAAGGCGCATCCAGTCTGCCATTTCTTTTTCTACCTTATGAGTATGCGATAGGCCTTTGCTCTGTCACTGGCCTATCTATTCATACTCATCTGTATTGCTCCCTTATGCCTATCCCATGCCTGTTTGAAGCCCTGCACTGTATTCATATTCACCACTTCCTGAGGTAGGCCGTTCCATGCATCCACTACCCTTTCTGTGAAAAAGAACTTCCTCACATTACCCCATAATTGGCCTCCCTCTAATCTCATGCATTGTCCTCCTGTCCTACTATTTTTCTTATACTGAAACATGTTAGACTCTTTCACCTTGTTAATGCCCTTAAGGTGTTTGAATGTTTCAATCATATCACCTTTCTGCTTGCTTCCTTTGCTCTAGGGTATACATATTGAGTTCAGTTAATCTTCACTTCACTGCACTTCAAACAGGTATTATTATTTTATACAAACATTTCAAGAATTTCTGGTTACTACAGTTCATCAGCATGGGTACTGTGGTGGGAGAGACACACTGCATAAAAGCAACACATTAAAGAGCTACTGTTCTGCCTAAAACTGATATTAATTTTTGAAAGCAGTCAGCCATTACCTTTTATATCTGAGGTACTTTTTCCTTTTCCATTATTTAATTAGAAGATTGTTTACATGGTGTTAGTAGATGTGCTGTGTGGGACAGCACTCTGCCTGGCAGCTGACATGTCAAGCTCTATTCCCCTCCACTACATCATTAGCATTGTGACCTCACTGACTATGACATCACTGATGCTTAGAAATAGCCACTCAGAAGCTGCCAGGTCACAATGCTGATGATGCAGTGAGGGGGACTAGAGACAGATATGTCAGCTGTCATGCTGAGAGTTATTCCACACAGCCAGCACAATATTATGACATACTCTAATGAGCAAAAGGAAAAAGGAAAATACTGTACTTCACAAATAAAAAGTTATGGCTCACTACTTCTTAAAATTTGCATAATTTTCCCATCTGTCTGTTTTGGTTCCACTAGCTTTTTAATTTTGGATGCCTGTCTCATTTTGTTTCCTCATGCAAAACGCTCAAGATATGAAAATTTGTTAGACTGAGAATTTTTCAGCATTAGTGTTCATCAGGACAAGAACAGTGGCAGTAGGATTGAAAGAGTTTAACCATGTGTAAGAGCATGCTGAAACCTGACATTTTTCTGTTAGTTGAGATAAATTCTGGAAGCACAGACTATAGGTACAGTCCCCACCACTTATAATAGGCACGTTGGTGTTTTACTGTTATGCCCCATATATGAGATGGATGGTAAAGACACAATTAATTGAAACAATGTGCTAAATAAACATAATAGTACTAGAGAAAGAACCGGTGCAGAAGTCCGACACTATAGTCCTGGTAATTAATTCACTAAATTGGAATATTAAAAACAAAAGAGAGTCAACCATGCACTGTCTTGGGCCTAACCTCAGGTCCTGTATCCCTACCTTGATATCCACTCTCCCACAGAGTTTGGTGTCATCTGCAAATGAGCAAATGTTGCCTCTAATGCCTTCCCTGATGTCATTTATGAAGACATTGAACAATACTGGCCCGAGCACCAATCCCTGTGAAACCCTGCTGGTGACCTCATTGGTGTTGGAGAACTCACACGCAACCACTTCTGTCTGTGTTCTACCACCCAGTCAGTTTTCAACCCATCTCACCATAGTCTCGCCTCCCAGATCCCTGAGTTTCATTATCAACCTTTTGTGTGGTACTGAGTAAAAGGCAATGATAAAAGTCCAGGTATATGATATCCACCACCTGGCCTTTGTCCGCTTCCTTCATGACCCAATTGAAGAACTCGATCCAGTTCATTTGACATGATCTGCCTGCCAAAAACCCATGCTGTCTGTCATCCTGTAGACCATTCTCATCTATGTACCTCACCAGCCTTTCCCTTAGTATGGTCTCCATGAGCTTACATATTATCGAGGTCAGGCTGACTGGCCTATAGTTACCTGGGTCATCCTTGTGTCCACTCTTGTAGAGTGACACCACATGTGCCTTTCTCCACTACAGTGGCACCACTCCTGACTCCAGAGATTTATTAACGAGAACAGCCAGTAGTGCCACCAGATCCTCTGCTAGCTCTTTCAGCACCCTGGAGTGTATTTTGTATGGTCCTGGGGTTTTGTAGTACAAGTATTTATAGTATAAGACAGCTGGGGGGTTGGGTGGGGGGTAGCATCTAGTTCCTATTATTACAGCCCCAGGTGGAAGAAGTACTGGCTCCTACCCACAGCACTGTGGGTTATGTGGGGCAGGTGCCAGGGCTACTTTCACCTGGGGTCATGTCATAATAGGATTGTGATGCTAACCCCCCTACCTGTTCCCATTAGCTATTTTATATACCCTATGGCATCTTTGCCAGGTGTCTTCTCCACTACCTATACCTGCTACCATGCCCCTTTCATGCCATATGGCACTTTCAGCATCCCTGCAGCCCCATTCCCAATCTTCCAGGCCCCACAGATCACTTGTTGCCCTGTCAAGCAGTGGCACAGGGCACTTAGGCCCCTCATGGCTGGTCAAATGTGATCCCCATGTTGTAGCCATGATGGGACTTGCACAATTTCAAAAAAGGGGATGTTACAGCCCCACTTTGGTGCAAGCCCCCTTGTGACCTGGTGCACCCTGATTTGGGTCACAAGGCCAGCGCCATGTCAGTTTGGAAAAATGGCTCCCCTCTTCGATGAAGACTGCATTTGAAAAATGGGATTGCCACATTTTTTGATGCAAGGTGCCATTTGCATCACTTGTGTTTGATGCAGGCACCTTGCATTACCCTCCAGGCTTTAAAAATTGAGCCCAAAGTGTGTAGTCATTGCTTAAAAGCTTAGCATGTTAGCATGGAAAATCAGGCATAGTTATTCAGTTGGAGGGAGGCATGGAAAAATGAACTGCTGAGCTAGTGAAAGCAAAATTTGTAAATATGGTTAACGTAGGTGATTAGAGCAGGCAAAATAATAAACCTAACAATAAGTTTGTCCAATATAGACAAAAGAGCAGCAACTAAAAAATTACACACCAACCAGATGAAGCACTATTCTACCCTTCATAAAAGACAGGAAGACCATCAAATTGATAGCGAACCTAAAGATTTACTGATCAGAAGGGGGCTGGGAACTGCTACCCCCCCCCCCATATCTGAAAGGCATCCCTAAATTAAAAAAAATGAAAATCCATTTACTCTCAAAATCTACACTTATTAAAAAAATGTCAAATATAGGTGAAAGTAAGTGTCGTTATGGCATTACTAATAAATCAAGGAAAAGAACAGTTACTTGGGTTTTGGTTAAATACTCCTTAAATCTTGTGACATTCTCAGTGCTGATGTAACCATATTACATCACTGTTAGAAATACTGTATAAAATAATCTTATCAGATGAAGAAATATATGTTCTTGTAAAACAATATCATTTAAACAAAACTTTCTGACTTTTTACAGATATGCTTTCTTACATATATCAGTATAAAGGGACATTTAATCCCATAAATGATGTGGGCTGAATCATATGGCAGAAAATGTTTAATTTGGAATTTGTTGCATCTACTAGTGTTTGTGTACTTATTAGTTTCAATAGCAATGCAGCAGTGGACACAGGGGGCTTGATTTTCAAAGCCCAGAGGATGATGCAAGGTGCCTGCATCAAACACAAGTGACATAAGGGGCACCTTGCATCAAAAGATGTGGCAATCCCTGTTTTCAAATGTGGTCTGTGCTGAAAAGGGGCAAGCTGTTGCACCGAAGTGGCACTGCACCAGCCTTGAGACCCAAATCAAGGTGTGCCAGGCCACAAGGGGGATTGTGCCCTGGTGGGGCTGCAACATCCCTTTTTGGACAATTTTGCAAGCCCTACCATAGCTGTAACAGGGGACTCATGTTAGACCAGCCAGGAGGTGGTCTATGTGCCCTACGCCCCTGCTTGGCAAAGCGATGAGTGAGCTGTGGGGCTGTGAAGGTGGGGAACTGGGGGCTGTAGAGGCACTGAGGGTGTGATAGCCATGAAGGCTACATATAGGGAGTGGAAGAGGTACCTGGCAGAGGTGCTATAGGGCATATAAGATGGCTGAGGGGACTGGGTTGAGGGATTGGCCTTGCAATCCTATTATGACATAGCCCCAGGTGGAAGCAGCCCTGGCACCTACCCCACAGAACCCACAGTAGTGTGGGGCAGGTGCCAGGGCCACATTTACCTGGGGCTGTGTCATAATAGGATTGTGGTGCCAATCCTCCCAACATGGTCCCCTTGGCTGTCTTGTATGCCCTAAGGCACCTCTGCCAGGTGCCTCCTCTGCTCCCTATAGCTGCTGCTGTGCCCTCCTCATGCCCTCTGGCACCATTCATTTTAACGGGCAGACTAGATGAGCCTGGCAGCCCTTATCTGCTTTCAGTTTTCTATATTTTTATGTTTCTCAGTGCCCCTGCATCTTCCGTTCCCTACTTTCCATCCAGGGTTCTTCCCCACCTCTACAGGTGGTGTAGGCTTGCACTTGGGGGGGGCAATGGATCCCTCTGTCAAACTCCGTAGGTGCATCCGATATTTGGCACAGTTCTACATCAACTCCAGGATTTTCAGTGCAGGGACCCCTCATTTTACAAAGTATAGCATGTTCTTAATTAAATTAGTTAGATGATAAGTCTGGGCATGTAATTACATATTCTTGTTATACTTGTCAGTTTGTTTTCTATAAAGGTCTCTGGTAATTCTTCCATTTTTCTTAATTACCATGAGATCAAGATAAGGAGTGTGTGTATATCATGTTCCATTACGAATAATAAGTCTGTTGACCAGTTATTCAGATGCACAAAATATCTTGTTAGAAGCTCCAACGAATCATCACAAGTTAATATGATGTGATCTATAAAGAATTGCTGCAACTTTCCAAATAGGAACTCATTTATCTCTTTCTGAACGCAAATCATTCCTCAAAGTCTATCATCTAGATATTAACAATATGGGGACCATACTTACTCCCATAGCTGTTCCCTGTTTCTGGATGTACACATTCTCCTCAGATTTAAAGTAGTTTTTATACAGTACCAAATCTGTCAAATCTAAGATGAACTTATTAGGGGCTTTTACCTCTTCCCTTTTTGTTAAGACCAGATTTAAGCTTCCAAACCCTGACCATGTGGAATGGATGCATAGAGGCCCTGTACATCAATGGCCACAAGGGTAATGTCTGCTAAGTCTTGATGCATGTCATTCAGATCCTGTAAGATCTGAATCAAATGTTTTGAGTCCTGAAGATATATTCTTGACTGTTCTATGAGGTTCTTACAGTGGAAATCAATGATGACAGAAAAGGGTTCCATTATTGACTCTGAACCTAAGATTATAGGGTGGCCTTGAATGTGCTGTTTTTTTATGTATGAATTTTTGGCAACACATAAAACAAAGGTATTTTTGGATATTGAGATTTTGAGGTCCTAACTATCCAAGGTTCTAGCCATCTGTTTTCTTCTGCCTCACCCACTGGAGCAGATATTTTTGTCTATAAATCTGCAAAAGGAATTATGCCTGCTTTCTTATAGTTCATGGTGTCATTCAATCATGAGTGACACTCTTGTTGGTAATCTTGTTTTATTCATTAAAAATATCACACAACAACCCCCATACTTCTTTAGGGCACCAGCATTACAGTCCTGGGACACCATTGCACTGATGTTTAGATTCACCCCCGAGGTCCACCCCGAATTGGAAAAATTAGAATGTGAGGTTGTGGGGACACAGCCCCCTGAAAAAACAGGAGTCAGCAAAATCACAACTTTACACCATGATATCCTGGCACACTATGGCTGTATTATTTATTTATTTACTTTTTGAAGGAGAACAGAGAAACTTGGATCAAATCCTTCCAAATTTTGAGTTGCTGAGTCAAAAATGTGTTAGTGTTTTTAGTTACTTTTTGCACATAAGACAGCTTCATAGTTAGGTGGGAGGCTAGTGTAGTTAGGGACGTTAAGTAAGAAAGCAGTATGAGGCATTTTTATTATTTTTTTAGCTAGTTTCTCCTTAGTTCTTGCAGTGCATTTTGTACCTGTTTTTCAATTTCTCTGTTTTGCCTGGGAAGTGCTGTTTGAGCTGAGGACTGGTGGTGGAATGGTGATAGACCCAGCCGGGGTTCAACTTGAGTGTTCTAGACCCCATTCATGATGATATCTGGAGTCCTACTCCTGATGCATTTCCTTGTGGTGGAGTGGATGAGGAGCAAGAAGACAATCAAATGGAATAGCTGACAGAGTGCTTTGGACTCACTCTAATGATAAATTGTGAGTAAGCTTAAATGGAATTAATAAAAACCTCCGAGGCTGGTGAGAGAACCTCCAGGATTTACAGCTTTAATATTTCAGTAACTGTTATTTTAGCACAACCCTGGCATCTAATTTTTAACTGGAAAGACATTTACTGTTGGCAGTAGTGAGAGCAATGCACAGATCATTCAGTATGAATTTCCTCTTTTCTCTGGTGAGAGCACAGACTGTTGAAACAAACTTTGTGGTTTTATGTCTAGACTTTTCAAATCTTTTTCTCATTTGATTTGTGATTATGGACTACTACAGCATTACTGGCCTAGTGTTTACAGTGCAACTATTGGGATTCTACTAAGTTTTATTTATTTTTATTAATTTAAGGGTTGGGTGGGTTTTAGTGTGTGTAGGTGGTTTTGGTTTGCTGTTTGGAAAGAGTAGTACCCATCTTTATTTTATGTAATAAAGTTGGTGTTTTGGTGTGAGTGTGCTATATATAGGTTTTAGGAGGGAGTAGAGAGGGTTGTCCAAATATTTGCATTTCATCTGGGGTTTTGCTTGCATTGTTGTAGTTATAGTGATGATTATACTGCTGTGACAGTTGTTCATTGTGCTCTAGCTAGGGCTTTATGTTTTACAGCCAGTTTAGTCATGTGTTGGAATTTTAGACCCCCCCCCAAGCTTAGCTACTCCTCAGCTCAGCTACTAGACCTCTGCTCTTTTGAGTAGTGCCCCCTGTTTGCCATAATGTGTAGTTGCTGAAGGGCAGTGGGCATTGTGAGGAAATTGATGATTGGCTGGAAGGGCTTGAGGAGTGCTAATGGGGAGTCTGCCATTAGGGTTGTGAGGATCAGAAGGCACACTGAAGTGAAATGGGGGCTTAAGTGGGGTCAGTTTTGGCTGGTTCCCATACCCAGAGTTTCAACTGGACTGAGTGGACAGGCAGCAGTTGGGCTCAAAGCCTACACCAGAGCCATCCGGGCACTGCTGTGCAGTGACAGGTCAATGAGGAATAAAATCACAATTATGGTGGACTTAATCTCCTCAGTTGACCTGGCCTGCACTACAGAGACCTGGCTGAATGATGATGCTGGGCATCTTCTGAGGCATTGGTCCTCGCTGTGTTCTCCACTGTACACTGATTGAGGAGGGACCACAGATCCAGGGGAGTGGCTATCTGTTATAGATTCAGCCTGAACTTTTGTGTGCTCCTTGTGGAGTCTACCTTGTTGTTTGAATGTGTGGTCCTTCAAGGGGGTCCAGATGAAGGCTGCAGAATCCTTCTTGTGAGCTGGCTCCAGGTCATGAGAGAGAATTTTTGTGGGAAGTTGCAGATTTCTTTGCCGACTGGATGTCAGAGTCATCCAGTTGGCTAGTTTTGGGTAAATTCAATGCCTGGTACAATGATGAATTCTCACAATTTGAACAAGACTTCCTTCAGACTTTGGAATCATTGGGCCTGTCACAAGTCTTAGACTTGGTATTCTCACTGGGGCTCGAGGATGATTATCTCAAGATTGATCCGGTCATATGGTTTGATCATTGCACAGTGAAGTTCTTGTCTGGGGCCCCCTGAGAATCCTCACCTTGTGGAGATGGTCCACTTTTGCCCTTTAAGGAGGTTGACACCAGCAGGACTTCAGATGGAGTTGGCCTTATCGGGTGTGTTGGCTGCTTGTGAGGCAAGACTGGGAGAAGCAATAATGGCAAATAATAGGGCCATTGCCTAAACTCTTGATTCTGTAGCATCTGTCCATGTGTGACCCAGGTCTTCTCACTTGAGATCCCCATGATTTGATGAGGAGCTCAGGGAGTTGAAGACTATGGGTCGGAGGTTAGAGCACCTCTGGTGAACATCCCAGGCTGAGGGAGACAGGTTGGCTTTAAAAATTCATTATAATGAATATCAAAGAACAATCTCCCCTAAGAAGGCAGAGTTCCTGTCCAGGGAGATTACTGCAGCAAAGAATGGACTAAATGAGCTCTTCTGGATTAAAGACAGGCTTCTACATCCTGCCTGTCTCCAGCCAGTGAGAGCCTTGTCAACTGATAAATGTGAAGAGTTTGCTGTGTTCTCTGCTGGCAAGGTGTCCTTCATCAGAGTGGGTATCTCCCCTGAGGGGCTTCAGCAGGCATCCTGTAATGGGTCTGAGGTTAATAGAAGTAATCCTCATGTCTGGAGCGAGCTTAATCTAGTGGAGGTGGAAGAGGTCAGTGAGAAAATCTCAAAGCTGTAACCCACAGTTTATGATCTGGACCTGGGAAGGACACATCTCCTAGTGGGCTGTGTGGAGTTTGTTGGTCCAGTTTTCACTGAGATAATCCATTCTTCCCTCTCAAAGTGGGTATTTTCTGGTGCACTAAAAGAGGCACTGGTGAAACCACTTTTTAAGATCTATCGCTGGACCCAGATTTCCTTGTTAACTTTTGATCTGTCTCTAACCTCTCCTTTTAGGGCACGGTGATTGAAAAAGTAGTGGCCATGTAGCTCAAGACACATCTCACTGCCTTTGACATCTGAGCCACTCCAGTCTAGATTCAGGTCTAGGCACAGTAAGGAGACTACACTAGTAATGGTGCCTAATTATCTCCAGGTGACAAATAGAGTTGAATAGTCAATTTTCATTTTACTTGTCTTATCCTCAGCATTTGACTCCATGGATCATGGGGTGTTGTTGGATCACCATGTAGAACTCTTTGGACTCGCTGGTGCTGTCATCTGCTGGTTTGAGTCTTTTCTTACAGGCAGGATACAAAGGGTGGAGATGGAAAATTATTCCTCCTGACAGAAGCTACTGTCCTGTGGAGTTGCCTAGGCCTTGATTATCTCACCCATGTTATTTACAGTGTACGTCCTACCCCTGGGGAATATCCTTGGACATTACAGGGTGGGTTTTCACTGCTATGTCAATGACACCAGCTGTATATGTCCTTTGCACCTGGGATGTAGAGTGCGGTCTCTTTATTGAACTCCTGTTTGGTTGAGGTCCAAGACTGGTATTCTCCAACTAGCTAAGGCTAATACCCAGGTAAGACAAAGGTACTGTTGGCCCAGCCTGGATGTCTAACAAGTATTTGTAGATGCCACAAATGTCTCTCACTTGATTCAAAATAAGTCATAAAACCACAAAATAAAGTGATAAGTCCTTGCAAAGTGATTTTCAAGCTTCTGTTTTGGTGTTCCACAAATAGTATGCAAACAAAAAAAAAGAAGAAGAAGAAGAAGAGATCTGGACCAAAACATGCTTCTCATTGCAGTGCTTTTTTGTTTGTTTGTTTTGTTCTAATCTGCATATATCACCTTTGTTTTTAAGCAATACCATCAACAGATTGCAACCATTATGTTAGGCACTTCTTCAGGGTTGTGGCTTTTAAATTCAATAAAACCATAATTATTACTAAAATATGAAATTCAAAATTCCTTTTTTTGCCAAATATTTTAAATTATTAGTGTAAAGAATGGTGTGTAGTGCCCATTTTACCTATAATTGTACTGTAATAGAGTGTTAATTTCCTTCTAGATTCACAATTTTCTTTTAGTAATCTTGTTCCAAATAATTAATTAAAATAAAGCATGTTTTCTTCTTTTTAATGTAAGTTTTTATCCCCCATGTCTAGGACAGGCTGTACTCCCCTCTGTTCTGCTCCACAGGCCCCCTACCAACTTGCATCTCCCAAGGACTTACCTGTGGACTGGATACTCCCATGGATCCCCCCCCCCATGGTGGGTTCAGGGAGAGGGCTGTCCTCCTTCCCTGAAGTACAATGTCCAGCTCCTGGTCCCAGAGTCCTGCTGATTCAGCAGGCAGAGATCAGCATGCAAGTGTCATGTATGCCTTTCCTGCTGCAGTTTCCTTCATTTTCTGCACTTCCCCATGCTGGGACACACTCACCAATGTATACCTGTAGAGGCACATGCAAGCTGGTGTCCCACAGCACCTCCCTCCTTTCTGATGCTCTCTGACCCACACTTCCCCCAAGCCTCCCTCTGGTGGCAGTGATTTGGAAGAGCAATCAGTCCATCCCAGAGAGGGGAGCTGTCATTTGGAAGTGCAGTCCTCTCCCCCATACCCGAACACAGATCACCAGTAT
Organism: Neoceratodus forsteri; assembly: GCA_016271365.2. NCBI lineage: Eukaryota > Metazoa > Chordata > Ceratodontiformes > Ceratodontidae > Neoceratodus > Neoceratodus forsteri. The sequence goes on along the minus strand of CM057450.1, from coordinate 851,800,624 downwards.
GAAGTGAGGTATGGCATCAAGCACCTCAACCCTCAGTGCCGCTGGGCCAGCTAAAATAAAACATTTTTTTAAATGAAGTGATATAGCATTAGTAAAATATCAAGGCAAATAACACTGAAGAAAGTTTGTTCCCCTGACGGCTGGTCAAAGACCAGTTTCTGTGCAACCTGGTCTGAGACCAGTTTCCAAGTCACCTGGTCTGGTGCCAGTTTCACCACTGTACAGGAACTTCTTTGTTGCACTTAGTTTTTTTCCTGCACCATCTCCCTTTAGTGTAGATTTACTATTACCAACTCCACACCATCATGGATCCCCACACCAGTGAAATTTGGAGTCAAAATAATTTTATGGGAAGGTGAGATTCAAACCCAGGCTTTCTAGATCACAGCCTAGTGCACTAAGCAATATACTATGCTGGCTGATGTCCAGCAAGCATGTGGTTAGACACACATGTGTCAATAACTGATCCCAGACCAGTTCAGCTGGAAGGAAAAACTGATCTCAGACCAGGTGGCACATAAACTGATCTAAGGCAGCTTTGAAACTGGTCTCAGACCAAGTTGGTCCCAGACAAAGCTGGTCTCAAACCAGGTTGTTCAGAAACTGGTCTTAGACCAGGCAGGTCCCAGACCAGTTGTCAGGGGAACAATTTTCCTACACCAAAAATAACACTTACATGTGTTTTGGTTAAATACTCCTTAAATCTCTTTTTGCATTCTCAATGCTGATGCAACCCTATTAGATTATATCACTCTTATAAATATAAGTTAATTTTGTGAAATGAAGCAATGTACGTGTACTTGCAAAACAATATCAAAGCGTTCATAATGTTTTTTTTTTAAATAATCCATTAGAATGCTTTCATTGATTCAATATTATCTTTACTTCTTCAGTTACTCTGTAAATGGTGACATTTACAAACTGTTAAAAGTAAAACAAAATCGCTCGGTCCTAGTCTGTTCTAGTATAATTGATTCATAAACTCATTATAATGGCACTTCTGACCTCATTAGTTTAGTGAGGAATAACTACTCCATTAAGATACCTTGCCCTGCAATTGTAAAATAAAATGAATTTGTTGTGTATATATGGGGATACTTGTTTTATTCCTTGAAAGTGTAACATGACAATGAAGCTGTATTTAAAAAAACAAAACTGTATGTTGTTCCCAACTTAAATACAATTCAATTTCTTATTTAAACTTCTAAATGCATATAAGTTCCCATTTGTCAGCATTTTTGAGGAGGTTAGAAAATCATCCAGTGAAGAGAGTGTTCATTGCTGGTCTCTGTTTGACAATCCTGCTTCTGCTTTCTAAAAGAGTTTATCCTTAGTAATTTCTCACCCTTTATTGGGATCACAGTGATCACAATCTGGGCAGTGTATGAAGTCAGTGATGTAAGTCTGATTTTCCTTGATATATTATTAATGCCATAATGACACTTATTTTCATATAAATAGAAACATAGAATGTGTCAACAGAAAAGGATTGACAGGCCCACCGAGTCTGCCTCTATTTTCACTGCCAGTCACTACACCCTGGACTTTATTTGGTCACAGGTGTCACTCGCTCATCTCTTACCTCTATTTATCATACCAGTATGCCTATCCCATGCATTTTTGAAGCTCCCCAAAGTCTTCACCCCTGCCACTTCTTCTGGGGAATAGGTCCAGAGATACTCTGTACTCTCTTAACACCAATTGAGGCAGTCACCATTTAAGTTCAAGTCCAAAGTATTTATTAGTAACAGCAAAAATCAGGTCCATCTCACTGTGTGGAGTCTATGCTACTCCCTTCTAAACTTTTCCCCAGCACTTTGACCAAGGCGAGGTCTTCCTCAGGATGAGCAGGATCATCCTTGTCGAAGACCATGCCTTGGTGTGTTTACAAAGCCATGGTGAGGCAACACCTGGAGTAAGGGGTTCAGTTCTAGAGGCCACATCTCCACAAGGATATAGATGCATTGGAAAGGGTTCAGAGAAGAGCAACCAAGAAGGTGCAGGGTACGAAGTGAAAGTCATATGAACAGAGGTGTAAGGAGCTATATCTGTACATTCTGGAGACAAGGAGGGAAAGGGGAGACATGATTGACACTTTTAAATATGTAAATGGACTCAAAGTGGGAGAAGGAGGTTTATTTAAGAGGAAGGAGGGGGTCAGAACTAGAGGGCACAGTCTCAGATTGCAAGGGAAAAGATACAGAGACATCATGAGAGGGTGTTTCTTCATGGAGAGTGTGGTGGATCCCTGGAACAGACTTACAGATGGAGTGGTGGGGGATAAATCAGTGGATGAATTCAAGAGGGCATGAGACAAGCATTTGGGGCTGAGTATTGGGGGGAGGGCTGGGGCTGGCAGGGAGGGGAGGTGAAGGGAAAAAAAGGTAGACTAGATGGGCCGGCGTGTTCTTTTCTGTCATCAAGCTTCTATGATATGATTCTATGAAACAGGAAGGTAAGAGTACTATAAAAGTGCAATTATAGCTAAACTGAAGAAATCTGCTTCATTCTTTTACTCCTCAATTTAAAAATATTTGTAACAAAGTGTAATTAAAATGTCATATATAAATACTGATCATTGCATTATTGAATTTAAAAACCACAACCCTGAAGAAGAGACCAATATAATGGCCTTGAAATGTTGGTGGTGGTGTTTAAAATCCGAGATGACATATGAAGATTTCTTCCTTTCTGGGTTCAAGTCTCCCTCAAGTTTTGACTCTGTGTGCCCTGTGATTTGCAGAGGGTGTTTTATCAGCACCCCCCCTTCCCAGTGTGATTGGACTGCTGAATTTCTGACTGCAGATGAGAGATCCACAATCCATGAATAAGCTGCTGGCAGGAACCATTAGCCAAGAGCCAGTGTATGGAGAGGCTTGTGCATTCTGGACTGCTTCCATTTGAGCTGGCTGGGCATGCAAAATGTAAGTGATGTGATCTATCCAATGATCCCTCAGTGGTGAGAGTGCAGAGACTGGTTGCAGTAGCCATGTGTTTAAAAGTGGGTTGTTGCAATGAGAGTGTGTTTTCATCTCCCTTTCCCATTTTACTTGTTTTGGAAGACTGGGCTTAGTGAACTGAAGGCTGCCTAACATTTTTAGTGACTGTGACACCAATACTGTCCCAGTCATCATGCAGATGTTTGGCCCTCCTGTGGGAGAGGAGATTATTGCATACTGTTACATGGCGTTTTCTATTTGGCCATGATCTACAGCAGATTTCCAGGACTCAAAGAGCCATTTTTGACTCAGTTTCTTCTCCTGCATGGTTTCCCTGAATGGCTTTATGGGCCTAACTGTTGTATTAGTTTTTTCTGTTCATTTATGTGGTAATTCTATGCACCATTTTTTTGTTTTGTTTTTTACATAGATACTAAGGCTTTGTTGGCCAGATTTATATTTCATGAGTTGGAATGGGTGCTTGTTTAGATTGATTTGTACTTAGTGTATGTTTGGGGGTATGGTTGTTGGGTTTAGGGGAGATTGTTATTTTTGGGATTAAATTTTTGTCTGATTTTAATTTTTGAGTGGGTGTCATGTGCTGAGGTAGTGTCACTTTCATGGACATCCACTTGTGGACTGCCTGCAGCAGTTCTGACCATTCAGGTGGCTCTCATGTGCCCAGCTCATAGACAATGGCCATCAGCCTTTGTGCAAGGTTGTGGATCCTCCAAAGTAATGGCATTAGCAGCAGAGGGTCCCAGAGTAGATGGTGGTGGTGGTGGTAGTGGTGGGTGGGGGGGTTAGAACTAGGAAGGTAGGGACTCAGAGATGCCCTAGGAGAAACTTTAATGCACAGAGGTGTCCATCCTGCTGGATTCCTTTAGCCAGGGTTTCACCAGATTTGTATAGATGCATGCAAATCAGACCAGCAAACTCTGCTTCTCCACTTCTGAGAGTTTTAATTAATGCAATGTCACTAAGGAATAAAACAGCCATGATAGTGGGGTTCATTACTGATTCTTGTCTGACCTTGTTTGAATCACAGAGACATGACTTGGTGATTACATTGGCCTACTGTTGGAAGCATTATTACTGTTTGGGTACTATATTGTGCATTGCTCATGGTTGGACAGCAATAGGTACAATGTGCTAATTTCTTTTTAAATTTCCATTGGGATTCATGGATACTGTATTGTAACCACCAAATCATATAAGTGTGTTGCTGTTATGGGTTGGAAAGGTGTGGGGTGCAGGATTATCCTCATTACTGGCCTCAGGGTCATGCAGGTGAGTTTCTGCAGGAGCTTGCAAGCTTATTGGTTGACCAGGTGCTAGATGTCCCAGACAATTAGTACATTTTTATTTCAATGCCTGAGTTGACAATGAAGCCTCACATTTTGGCCAGCAGCTCCTCTAGCTTATGTCATCACTGGATCTTACACAGCCAGTTCCTGCTGTTCCTCACTTGCACACCTATGCCTTGGACTTGATTGTCACACTGGGTCTTGACAACAGAGTATTCAAGGATGATCCAGTCATTTGGTCAGATCACCACACAATGCCATTTGTCTTTAGAACACACCATGTAAATACTCCCCTGATAGAGGTGATACAGTACCACCCTAAAGCATAATATGGAATGTTACAAACTCCATCTGGTACTGTCTCTCGTGGCTTCTGGGGATTCCCAGGCACATTACCCTCTTCACCCTGCTGCACCCACTGCAGCTCACCATGATACTGTGCTGACCTTCAGTGGTTAAAGACTAAGGGCAGAAGTTGAAATTGTCTTTGTGAAGATAATACTTTGAGGAGGACAGGTCAGCACAGAGTACTCCCTATGTTGAGTATCAGTGAGCAATCACCCTGAAGAAGACAGGGTTGCTCTAAAGGGGGGTTTGCTTCATATAAAATCAGCTGGTTCAACTGTTTGACACAAATAACAGGTTGAATAATACCCACTTAATATGATCCAATCAAAATTTTACTGAAGAGAAGTGTAAAGACTTTAAATAAGTATTCCTGTCAGACATAAGGTGGGGTCATAAAATGACAATGTTGAACATTTGGGGTCTAAATTGCAACAGAACAACCAAAAAAAAGCAAAAAAGTAATGAGACAATGTTACTTTTTTCAATGCTTACTCATAACTTTGTATTTTTTGCATATTTTGGTCCTAGAGGTACAGCATAGCTGTTTTGTTACACCTCCTGATGAAGGTGACAGGTGTCATTTTATAAATATCCTTTGAAACATGTTTTCATGGTCATTATGTGAAATCACCTTTTGAACAGGATTATAAATCACCTCTAAAACATGTCTTCACCATTGCTCTGTGAAATCACCTTTCAAACAGTATTTTAAATATCGACCCATGATCATAAGGTGGGGCCATAAAAAGACTATTTTGAAATTTTGGTATTTAAAGGTGAGGCAACAACTATAAATAAAAAGGTGCTGCTTCGGCATGTAATCTGAAAACAAAACTGTAATATTAAATGCACACTGAAAATAGAAAATAGAGTTAAAATCAACATTTTAACCATAGGTCTTTTTTAGGCATTATCTAAAAGGAAAAAAAAATAGTGGAGAGATAAGTGGAAATAGGCAATATATTTGTGGGGAATGAAAAAATAGGAGGCTCTGGGAGATAAAGTAATAATAGACAAGATAAGAAAAGAATCTGGAAGACAAAAAGGTGATTATGTGTATGACAAGCCATAGTAGGAGTGAATTAACTTAGTCCTCAAGGGGGGACTAATTTTCAGGACCTAGAAAGAAGGCTGAAAGGTGACAAATATGGGGGAATGAGGCAGAGATAGAGATATCTGTAGAAAATGAAAATAGATGTGACACATAGCAGGAATGCCCATGTGAGTATGCCCCCCACACACACAGGATGAAAGTGGGATTAGTGCTTGTTTAGAGTGATTTGTATTTAATGTTTGTTTGAGGGTATGGTTGTTGGGTTTAGGGGAGATTGTTATTTTGGAGATTTAATTTTTGTCTTAAACTTAATGCTTTTTCTTTTAATAAATTTTTTTTCAGCAGGTCAGTAGAGTTGCCATGGGTACCAAGATAAATCCCAGCTTTGCCAATCTGATAGTTGGTTGAATTGAAGAACAATTCTTTCTCTCATGGCAGGGACTGTGCCTGAACTTTACAAACACTACTTAGATGACCATCTGGGGGCCACCTCCTGCTTCATAGAAACCCTTCAAATGTTCTTGGAAAAGTTCATCATGGCCCATCCATCCCTCCTTTCAGTACACTGTCAAAGTGTCATCCTCCACACTGCCTTTTCTTGATATTAAAGTGTAGGTGCAAAACACTGGTCTGAAAACATTGGTTTATTACAAACCCACTGACTCACACAACCCTATTCTCCACAGCTCCTTCCATCCTAAACATATTAAGAACAGTTTGCCATATTCGCAGATTCTTAGACTTTGGAGGTTACACAGTGAAAGATGATAATTTTGCTGAGCAGGCTCAAATAATGTTTTTTTTTTTCATTAACAGGGGACAGTCCAAAAGCACAGAGGGCAGAACACTCTCATGGGTCAGTAATATGTCATGTAACCTTGACCCTCATAAGAGGGATAGTCTCATTGAACAACAACAATGCATTCCACTATCACTTTCCTTCCATCACAGTATACCTTCTCTTCAGAAAAGATCATCACTAGGAACTTCCCTGTTCTACAAACTGACCCTAATATCGAAACTTCCTGTACAGAACCACCCATTGCCTCCTGCCTCTGACCAGCCAACCTATGGAATCTCTTGGCACAAAGCAGCCTACATACTCCTAACAATTCCTACCTACAAAGTACCAAAGCTTGCAACAGCAGTCACTGATATACTTGCAAATTTATTTCTAGTGTCACTGAAATCTGGGGTCCCAAAAGTGTTCATCACATCACCAAGGAGTTTTCATGCACTTCCACTAATGTGATACATCATATTCTTTATAGGAAGACATTGGAGAAACTGGCTGATGCCTGGCTGACCAATTCAATGAACATTATAGGCAGGGCCCCTGGTGTTCTGCGGCAGTATTTTCTGATTTCTGCAGCATGATTTATTCATTTCTCTGGCAGAGTGCAGTCCTGTCATTGGCTAAATATGATGTGATGCCATCGATGACATCATATGCTGAGCATGGAGGAAGGGCTTCAAGATAAACTAGGTGGGAAAGAAAGCCTGACACTATGGAAAAACAGTATATTTATATGAAAATTCAACAAAAACAATGAATTCTGCGGCACTATATATATTCTGCGGCATGATGCAAATTCTGCGGCAAATTCCGCAACCGCAGAACTGCAGAATTCCAGGGGCCTTGATTACAGGGCAATCAGGACTGGAGACGCTGATACACCCATTGTATCCCACTTTACCTCCAGGGACCACAAAGTCAATGATCTTTCTGTTTGTGTCATTCAGCAAGATTTCTGGGATGCTGACCAAAGGAAAAAAAGATATGAAAACCAAGCTGAGCATCTGCCTAGGAACCCAGCAGCCCTCTGATTTAAAAGACAGACTTATTTTCTACTAACAACTTTCAGCCACCTTATGGTTTTCCATCATAGACTGTCTTCCTCACCCACACCCCTGTCATATCTTTGCTTGCACGTGCAGATGAGATGTTTGTATGTGGGGGTATGCCTGCATGCACTTCCATCCTGTGTGTGTGTGGGGTGGGGGCATACTCACATGAGCATTCTGGCTCTGTCTCTGTCTCTGTCTCTGTCTCTGTCTCCTTCTCCCACAGTTGTCACCTTTCAGCTTTCTTACCAAGCCCTGATAATCCCCCCCAAGGATTCATTCCTTAGCTAATTTACTCCTACTAAGCCTTGTTATACCCATCTTCACCTTTTTGTTTTCAGATTCTTTTCTTATCTTGCCTAGTATCACTTTTTCTCCAAGAGCCTCCCCCTTTTTTATTTCCCCACATATGTATCCCTCATTTCCCCTTACCTCTCCAGCAACTTTGCTTTTTTTTTTTCTCTTTTAGAGAATTCCTAAAGAAGAGCTATGGTCAAAACATCATTTTGAACTTTATTTTCTATTTTCAGTGTGCATTTAATATTACCATTTTGTTTTGTAAACAACAAATGTATTGTGAAGAAATGTTGAATTTCTCCAGAGTTTACTCATAACTTTATTGTTACACATTTTTGCCCCAAATTGTCAACAAATCTGTTATGTTACTCTTCTGCCATGAATATGCCAGGTGTGATTTTTCAAATCCCCTCTGAAACATGTTTTTGCACTTGCTCCATGAATCATCTTTCACATGGGATTGAAAATAAATCCCACCTGTCCTGAGCATATTGTGAGATGCTATTCTGGGTAAAAACATTGTAATAATGGGTGAAAGCAACCACACTGAAAAAGAAGTATTGCATCTCTACTGTGCTGTCCTGGGTAAATACAGTGTAAAAGTGGGTACAAGTTGGACACCATTTAAAATGTGATATTGCATCTCATCTAGCTTATCCGGGGGAAACTACGTTTTAAAAATGGATAGCAGCAGGACCCCCAAACCAGTCTGGCAGCACAGTAGTATGACTACTACTTGTTATGCCACTGACATTTATCTAGAAATGAGTGCAAGCTGTCAGGGGTGGGGCAGAGGTGGAAGGATTAAGCTTCCCAGAGACTGTTCTCCTTCCTTTGGAGGAAGGAGGCTGTTCTCACTGTGGACCTTAAGCTTCAGGGTTCTATACCCAAGTGCTGCATTACTGTGATGCTTTGTGAGATTATATGTGCAAATAAAAGTCATATGTGCTTTGTTATTAGTGACTGGGGTACAGTGGCATTTTGTTTTTACTTTTTTTATCCTTGGAATGGGCACACCGGTCAGTGGCTTTGAAGTGGCATTTACTGCTTGTTTGCCCACTGTGTGACTGCTGACTGGTTGAGGCTGGTTGGAAGCACAGTCAGGAGGAACAGGAGTGGAGGGATTGCCTCTGGATGCCTGTTACACATGTATGTAACTGAACATATGTGCAACAGACTAATTCCATGCTGCCACCCCAGGGAAGAACATCAGGTGACAAAAGAAAAATGTCTGCCATCCAAGCTGACACTCCCCCAGTCTGTTGCACAAATGACATTGCTGGCCACCCACAACATTATAGTCCTAGGTAAGTGATGGATAAAATATAACTCCATGAGAAGGTCAGTGATGGTGCTGAGGAGGTACTGCCAGATAAGACCTGAACAAGAAACAGAATTCTGGAACATAACAAAGCAGGATCACACTATAAACAAGATATTCCATCTTACTTGTACTATCAGTGGTAAATAAAGTGCAAAAACAGGATCCAGTGAAAACAAGAGATTGCTGCTTTTCTGACTTATAACACCATTCAAGCAGACATACTTGGCATTCACAAATGCTTGCTATTTAAGGAGGCCAACTCATACGAATGGTATTTTTATTTAAATTATGTGTCAATAACTGTTATTATGTATTTATTTATTGCTCTTCTGCCTTCCATGTAGGGCACTCTCAGGCTCTTTTGGATAGAGTGTTATTTTAACAAATTTTGCCCTGCTTTGGCTTGCTTTGTTATATTGCTGACATTATTTATGGTCTTGTGATCATTTTTTTTATGTTCTTGATATTTGTATCCAATCATTATGAACTGTAAATGTTAAACTGTGATATTAAGTTATTGCAATGCCTTAACCAATATTATGGCAGTACAGCTTGGTGATATAATTAATCTTGGGTGCTTCTGCTGCATTAAGTAGGAACACTCATAGGAAGCATGGGTCAAAATAATATCATATGTTGAAGGTTAGCCTCTGACTGTTAAACATGACATTAGTACCCATAGGGGCACTCACTTTCTAAAGACTGTTATATCTAGCAGAAAAAGAATGTACTGTATAGTAAGTCTGAATGTATACTCACAAGTCCTATAGTAGGAGTCCACAGCTGCATGATATTATGTATTGTGTGTGGACATTACTGGAAATTTTCTGGTGCCATAGTAGGCCACAGATAAAGTAAAACCCTCCAAGCAGGTTTAAAAAAAAAACACATTCTAAGTATCTTGTAACACTTCACTTTCATGTCAAATCCATGCTTTATGGTAATGTACTGAAGGATTGCCACTATCCCTGTGATCAACTTTTTAGGAAGTTATTATACTACAGTACCCTAATGCAACACAATTTTATTATCATGCAATACGTCACAAAATGTCTTACAAGGCAATATCTAAATTACAGCAGAATAAGTAAATACCATTAAGTTTACATGAGTTGTGACAGGAGCAGATGTTTAAGTCTGGACCTCCAGACAAAACCGTGATAGCCTGTTGACAAATAAGCTGTCTAGCCCCATTTGGGGTCAGTTTGAACAATATGTCTTTACTGAAGAAACAAGGCCTCTGTAACTTTAAGATAATGGAACACAGCTGTCTGTTACATATGCATGAGACCCCCCACCCCAACACGCACACACACTCCTATTGTACAATACCGTGTGTCGGATCACCGTATCTCTTTTCCTTCTCTGCCTCTTTGTGGGTAGGGATACTTGCTATAACTGCTGTGAGAAAAGAGACTGTCAGGGCTCAAGCTGGACAGGTAAACATCCAGTATGCTAACCTCTCCTGACAGCTACGGTCTAATGCTGACATTGTCGACAAAACGCAGGAATAAATATACTCTGCAGTTGTGATTCAGGTGCTGTTACTGAATTCAACATCCAGAACATGCAGTGCTACACCACTCTGGTATACTTTTATTTAGTTTAATGTTAGCAGGTTTGTGAGCAGGGATGATGGTATGTCTTAAGATACAGTAGTGCACGGGGATTCTTACCACTGCTGTCTTGCATCTGAAATGTTAGCAGACTTCTCTTGTACACACTGAAGATCCAGTGAACGGATACACACACTGGCCCTCATTTTGTCAAGAATTTCGGCAGCAGGAGGACAAGAAAGGGATTCGGATTGTTGGATACCAGCAGTTTTCCCTAACTGATGTGTTTTTGTTCATCCTGTCAGCAGACAGCATTTCATACCGCAGCAATACGTTAATACTTAACTCTTTTTAGCAGGCTATCTCGCTGAAAGGGATCCCTGAAGCTAGCTGAGTCACAGGGACTTTGCCTACTGTACATGGAGTGACTGGGACTATATGCTACAGAAGTCTGCAAACATCAGATACACTGATTATTCTTTATAGGCGTTTTCAACGTGACCGATCTTACATAAAACACTTGTGGGTTATATTTTACTGGTAAAAAAGACTGGATTACCTTTTATAAATCCACAATAAAGGAGTGATCGTTCCACGTGACAAGTATACTTGCTTTTCCGTGTGAACCTGAGAGGTCCCTTATTTTTGCGCTGCTAAGAATGATGGAAACCCCTCTTGCATGATGGATTTCTTGCCCTACAGAACCTGCTGCTTTCCCAGTAACCTCTTCCATTTTCAGAAGTAGGTTTAAAGTACCTCGGCTTGTTCTAGCAATTGAAGTTATGGCATGACCTTTGTCAAAAAACGGAGCATTAGAAGTGGATCTACTAGCTTTGATTGTTCGGTCTGACACTCTGAAAAGAAAGGAAAAAGAATCTGCATTCTCATGGAGTCAATGGATTTTTTTTCATTCGGCAGCCTACAAGTACACATATTGGAGGCTATAGCTTTAGAGATTTGCTGTGGTTTGGGGAACCTGTAATACTGAGGTGTGTTGGTTTCTCTATTCTCTTCAAATGCAAAAAGAAAATTAGAACCGTGTGTGTGTGTGTGTGTGTGTGTGTGTGTGTGTGTGTGTGTGTGTGTGTGTGTGTGTTACTTTTATGGTAACATTACGTACGATATCAAAATCTTGCCTTTAGCAGATGGCTTACGAACGGAATTAGGGATGCTATGTTCTGCTTAAATCCTGCCCTATGTATTTCTAGCATCTGCTTCCTAATTGCATTGGGTCATTTCAAGAACTAAAGGTAAATATGCCTCACCAGTTAAGTAATCAAAACGTTTTAAATAAGACTCTTTAAATGATAACTGCATTTGTTTTTGTACAGTAAACTAGCTCCCTAACAGACACTCTAATAACAGAGGTTTGCTTTTCTGAAAAGGGAATAATGATGCTCATCGCTTGAGCTGTCCAGTGCTGAAACTGTGAATGTGCAACCCCGATGTTAATTCTTAAACAGAAAAGACACTCGGATCGCTTTCAGATAATCTTTTTGATTTGACATTTTTGACTTCCACCTAAATGCTAAGTTACCGACATTTTTGCAGATTCATTAATTTGTCTTGCATGATGACCTTTAAGCCAGGAAATTAATGATGTGAGTGGGACTGTAAATAAAAATCCTTCTTAGCTGGGTGGTGGGTTTATTTCTAAGAACTAATGGCAACTTAAACATATCAAAAGGGTTTACAGACTAGATTAAATTTAGCCTTCCGCTCAGTCATAAAGCAAATGAAGACAATGGATTCAGAATTCACATTTTGTTTTTAAAAGGTATTATTTTGAGATGTTTGTAATTGCGAATTTTAGTGAGAGGAAGTCTCGCTTCAACATTTAAGATCAATGAGTATCCTTCAGGAGACTTCAGTTTATTTACTAATTGTTTTGTATTACATAACGCTACTATATGGGGACGGGGTGGGTTTGGCTACAGGGCTCCCCAGAAGCAGAAACAAGGACTTGCAACTTGTGATGTATGACTAGCCTGGATTCTTTGAAAGGTGCATGCTGCTGAGTTTTTCTTCAGCGCCTAGAACAGCAGACAGCAGCTGAGAGATGGGACAGTCCACATTAGAAGCAGCAGCTAGAAAAGCAGAAAAAAAGGGGGGGGGGAGGGAACAAGGAAGAATGGGAGAGAGCTAGAGAACGACAGATACCTTGTTCAGAGCTTCTGCATGTTTAGCTACAATAAATTCCCTCGTCTCACTTTACGGGTGATATTTTGTATATATATATATATAAAAAAGCAGTCTTTCAGTTGAGCTGCTGCATACAATTACAGCTGCATATGTTACACTATAGAGTACAAAATCAGTTTTATCCGAAAGCATTGAGAAATGTTGATGCCAACTTATACCACTTGAACCCGAAACTGTGACAAAAGCAGAAGCTGCATTTCAATTTTTTTTTTCCAACCAGTAGCAAGCCAGAACAATTGATGTCTCAATACGTTATACTACTGCAAAAGTGATCAGATTACACCCTCCCCCGACACACACAAGCTCATTTACTAGTGTACCGAACCATGAAAGGTACCATACAAGTACATTTCATATGGTTGAAACCAGTTACCGCTTAATATGCCTTTCTTAAAGCACCGTATAGGGGAACAAGAGCGTATATAAAATAACTTTAATGCTACTTACATTTTAGAAATGATGTATTCTGCCTGCCATTCCTGAGTTTCAAGCAGTTTGCATAAGGAGTATGTCTAACTTGTTTAGTAGGTTATTTTAGCACCGTTGTAAATACGATGTATTTGTATTCTTGCAGACGACATGGTATATCTAAATATATTTAGGTATCTTTGAATGCCCCTGACTGTGTGAGGCCTGGGAATCTGATTCTAGAGGGGACTTCCTTTTGTGACGCCATATAGACAAGATGTGCGGAGTACAGTATAACTTATATTGGTGATGTGGACAGACGCTGCAAATGGACTACTTTTTTTCAATGCTGTTTACAGCGGTGAAACTCAACAAAAACGTTTTTATATCGTTCTGCTGAAACGTGAAGAAGTAATGCATTAACATTTGTGCCCATAAGTTTCAGGACTAATGAGTTTTCACTGTATTTCTTTTTAAGGTAAGCTACAGATCATTTACGATATGGAGCTTGTGAAGGTAGGGAACTAGGCAGACTGGGTGGGCCAGGCGTTCCATATCTGCTGTCAAATTATATCTTTCTATGCAATTGATGTGCGCAATATTGTTTTATTTAATCAATGATTTATTTGCGTTGCATTGTCTGTGATACCTCCTTTAAAATACCTAAATTGTTACTGTGTCCTTGATTCAGTTAGCCCAGTACTGCAAACAGCGAGGCATCAAAGGCTGATCTATGGATGCTATATACACTGTGGTTGTTGGGTCTCATTTGAAGAATGGGAGAAACTGGGGATAGCGTGCGTTAGTCTTCATGAATGCATGACCCTGTGCAAATGGCTCTTTGTGGGATGGTGCTGCGGAAACCTGTATCATATGATTTACTCTAAACAGCCTCCTTTTAGATTTTGGAATTGTCATTGTGCCTTCACCATAGCACTGCGCCCTTTGAAGAGATCATCAGTTTTTGGGAGAATGTTTCACACCTGAGGATAATGTGATAACAGTTATAGCCTGAGAAACTAGAAACACATGGAGATTGTTTTAGTATACCCCCGTTCTATAGTGCTATTTAAAGATACGTCAAACACCGCATGCTCTGCTAATTCAAATGTTTGGATTTTGAGATTTAATCCTGCAGATGGCGTGTGTGTGTGTGTGTGTGTGTGTGCGTGTGTGTGTGTGTGTGTGTGTGTGTCTGCGCGCGCGCGTGTGTGTCCCTAATGGTTCTGGTGATAATGTTTGGAACTGCTATAAACCAGCTCTGATTTCATCTGCATTTCGCCAGATCTCACTCTAAAAAAGAGGAATCGGAGAAATCATTTTTTAATTAAACATATTTAACATGTTGGATTTGTTTCAATAGATTTCGAATGAATTAGCCAGCTAATATGAGTAAAGATTGACATTCTACGTCACATAAATCATACATTTGAGGATTTCAGTTCGATATATTTTTAGTGTTTAATCCAGATAAAAGATTTCTCTGAGAATTTATCTTGCATGCAGTGAACCAGTTAGAGATAATTAAAAAAAAATACATTGGGACATTATTTTAAAAAGGTGTGCATATTAAATTATATTCCAGTCAAAAAAACAAACAAACAAACAAAAAACACCCTCTGCAGGATGGAATAATGAAACTTCCCATCAGCAGTTAGGCAACCTATATGGTACCTGATTTTCATATCTCTTTTAATTAATATAGGAATTCCGAGAGTACAGTGCCCCCTACACACCATAGGGAGGTATATGCAGACAGAATAAAAGCAGGGTTTTCATTAGGCAGGATTGGAACCCAGTGGACTTTCTGATCAGTTGAAAGGAATACTACAGACTGAAATGTTAAAATCCCACTGTACTGCATATTGTAATCATTGAGACTTTAGTTGCATTCTGTCTAGAAGTGGCAGTCACACGCTTTTAAAGTTGGCACAGCTAAACCTTATATTGTTGACCCTTCCTTGCATAACCATTACAGATTCATCTTTCACATTGTTACTTAACAAGATGAAAACAAACATTGATTGAGAAAACTTTCAGGAAATATTCTGTGCAAATGGTGTATGTGGTTGACCAGCTTTTACCTTGATCATTTCTAGTCAAACAATAACAAAAGCAATTGTTAGGGTCCATTCCACTTAGAACAGTGCCCTTTAGTTAGAACATGTTACAGTATTTTACAACACAGTATTACAGTATTGTGAGACAAACAAAAAAAAAAAAATAATCCATTGACTGAGATAGCTGGAAGGAATTGAGTCTTTAAAATGCCATGTACAGTATGTTCCTAAAATGTAGTCAGTCAGTAATATCTGCTGGGTTATAGTGCCCCACAGGTGAGCATAAAAGACAACAGGGAAATGAAATTGTGCACTACAGTACATAAAGTATGGACAGTTGATTTGTTGACATTCTTTTATCCATAATGTAGGACGAGGATCAATGAATGGTACAATCAAAGTGAAAATGTGTTAAAGAAAAAGAAAATCATATTAATACAGTATGCAGCCTGTGTGATATCCAAAGAAAAGTGTAAACCTGATCAAAATTTCTGATGTTATCCAGAACTCATTCTGTAACATTTCTATTAAATTTGCACATACAGGATTTACCTGAAGTAAAAATCCAAGCTGTGGCATGGGAGTATCACAGACTGATGGTACAGGGGAACAAGAACATGAGTCAAATTCTTCAAAAAGACTTATCTCCTCCTGCAGGCATGAGTCCTGGAGACCACAAGACCTGGACCTTGGGTGCGGGAAGGTCACGGTCCAACCTTGTTCAGTAACCTGCAAGGGCAATGACACTAGATGGGGGGGCAGCTGTTAGCCAATTGGCCATCTGACCTGCCCACACCTTCGGTTGGGGACACTGACCCATGAGGTACATCCTTTCCTTGGCCCACACCAGGGTTGGCACTTCCAACAGGGCTGAGTGTTGGGGCCAGAGGAGTCTGCAGACTCTCTCAGTTGTGTGTGCTGCTCCAGTAATGTGTGGTGCTAAATGAACAAATCACTGCCTCTATTTCTTTTAAGACTCATGTCAATGTGTTTATTCAGGGAAGAGGATGTGAGGGCTACCAAGACAACATGTCATGGATGACAAACATTAATAGCTGTTCAGTTTAGCAAATATAGCTGCTATATCCATCCCTCTTTAAATTGTCTTTCATGTGAGCTGTGCACTGTTGATTAATCTTTGGTTTCTTCAAAGTAATCTTCAATATCATTCTTTTCTGCAAGGCCTTCTCCTACTGATACAATGACACTCAATACAATTCCTTACCTTAACTCTGATTCTAGGTTTTAATCAGGCAGCAAATGTTGCAGATTACATACAGTAGAGGATTTTTTCTGTTGTTTTCATCTTTCTATTGGAGTTGGAGCTTAGAAATGTCTTAGCTTGTCAGGTTTTTTTTTCATCATTCCACTACACCATTAAACTCTATGTTGGTGCATTAAAGCTGCCACCTCTATAAGCAGAGGTACTTCAACTCTTTGCTAAACAGGACTTGGATTTGTTAAAGTTTCTGAGTCTTTATTAGTAGTTGTATTGTTGTTAATATTAAGATTATCATTATTGTGCACAGTTCAGAAAAATCAAAATGTGCTGTACTTGACAAAAATACAAAATCAATGCAAGTTAAAACTGAAAATGAAAATAAATGCAACACAAATGAATAACAATTGATCAAATAAGTTTTAAGAACACTGCGAGGTTTGTGAACAAAGAAGCACTGAATATTAAAAAAAGGTTCCAGCAAAGAAAAATTATATGCTGAAGCTAACATAAAGTTAAATTTGTGACTAGTAATTATTTTGCTACTGAAGAATAAAATGGACATGAGAGTAAATACAATACAATCAAAGGCAGGAAACAAAGTAAGCAAGCTGCCTAGTATGGAAAGCTAAACACATGAATGTTAGATTGTACTCCAAGATGAAGTGGAAGCCAGTGTAAAGATTCAAAATACATTGTAATGTGTGCATGATGAGATGTGCCAACTATTAAATGAGCAACAGATTTCAGATTGTGCTGTAAAGGTGCCGTTTTTGAAGCAGTTAAATCAATTAACAGAGATTTAGAATAATAAAACCTGGAAATAACCACCAAGGGATACAGTGTGGCAGTTGATTCATATCATTCAACTTTAGCCACTGCTCTGTATACCCTAACTCCAGCTATTTCACCCCTAATGACTCACCATCAATGCTCCATGTGTTTTTTTCTTAAATTTAGTGATTGAAGATGCTGTGCTGGAATTCAGAGCACTGGATTTGAAGATCGCAGATATATGCTTATTGTCATGTTCTTGAGGAACATTATAAGATCTAAGGAGGCAATTACTGCAGAGAAAAATATGTACTTCCCTGTGCTGATTCTAGCTGAGTAGAACTGTCAGATCACACAGTTCTGCACTATGAGCAGCACTTTACATCCAGACTGTCTCATTGGAAAGGTATGACCAGTTTAACAAATTCTTCAATGTCAATATTGTCAGCACCAAGTATTATACCTCTGCTATAGTCAATCTGAATGGCGATTGGTACAGCAGGTGGCAAGAAGAAGACAGAACATGGTTGGTCCTGGGAGAGAGGGGAATTCATATGTTGCAAAAGGAAGATATCTACTGGGTGGTTGCAGGCAGTGTCAGCTTGGCCCACCCAGATACCTATTAATTTCCAGGTGAATCCCACTCATCTTGACTCCTTTCCACTTTCTAGGCTCAGCAAAATCTTGCATACATAATATATTTTCTTATTAAATTGGATGTTCTAGTAACTGAAGGTAAATATAATTCAATTCAATAATTCAAGAAGAGTGAGCAACATACTGATGCAATGAGAGCATTAATGAGTTAACCCTGGAACTTCAATTTATTTTTCACCTTGTCCCCCAATACCAACTCTACATGTAGGCCTCCTTTGCTGCAGTCCAACTGTAAGGCTTTACTACAGTATAATACTTCAAGAGTGGATCATGTCTTAATGCTGCTGCTGAAGGCTGGCTTGGAGGTTCAGGGTCTGATCTTTCTGGGGATTGTTAGTGTCTCCTTACATATGACCTTTTTACTGCCACCTCTTAAGAAGGCAGTGGTTGGAACCCTGCTTAAGAAATAGACTTTGGATCCAAGTGATCTTGAAAATTATAGACCGATCTCCAATCTTCTCTTTTGGTTAAGGGTGTATGGAAAGTGGTAATGGAGCAGCCTCTGTCCTGCATTTGAATAAAATGACATGTTTGAGCTATGCCAGTCTGGCATTGTGGGTGCTGCAGCACTGAAATGGCCCATTGCAGGTTGTGAAATAATTCCTTCCTGATGAGGGATTGAGGATTATTTTCTATTCTTCTCCTTTTCAACTTGTCATCACTGGTTGACACTGTGGAGCACTTGGTAATACTAAGCAGAGAATGTGCAGGACTACCAACACTGTTTACATTTTTTTTTTCATTTTAGATGGGGAAAGCTGTCAGTAGTGATTGGAGCATTTGAGTCATGCTCATTTGCTATCAACAGCAGTGTTTCTCAGGCTTCAGTTCTGTCATCCATGTTGTCTGCAAAGAAGATGCTTTCACTGGGAGAGATCATAATGCAAAAAAGTTATCATTTAATTACAATGCCACTGATACACAGCTGTATCTTTTTATTTGCTATGATAAGGTATTACTGGTGGCTTCCAACATGTTGGTGCTCAACCCAGGAAAAAAAATGAAAAGTTCCTGATGGCTTAGGGAGTGGTTGCAGGTTTTTAAACATAAGTTATACACTCCAGCTACCTGTCTTTGTTGTAGTTTAACAAAAGGTGGTAAGATAAATCTGCAGTCTAAGAGTGGTCTTTGATGGATATTTGCCATTTGTTTTTTAAGGGTCACCTGTGGTCAATGGTTGCTTTTGTCATCTTGAACATATTGATAGACTATGTCACTTACTTGATACTGGAGATCCGTGCACCCTTTGTCAGGCCATTGTCTCCTCAACACTTGACTACTGTTGTACACTGTAGAAGGGCTTGTGTTATGGTATGTTGCATCAGATGCAGCTCATCTGGAATGCAATAGTGAGGTTTCTGGCATCTGACTAGAAGTTGGGTCATATTGATAACATACTGCAGGATCAGAGTTGGCTGCAATTAAGCTGATATGTTGACTGCAAGATTCTTTCATTCTCCAGTACCTCTGTGAGATGTTTACTTCTTTTACCATTACCAGGGTGCTGAGACCCATGGGCATACTTTTTTAAGGGTTCAACCCGCCAGGTTAAATTTGGTGGATGACCAATGCCACTATACAATGGAATGCTGTCTGAAACAATTTTGTTGGTTCTCAGTCTGTTGTGTTATATTTCTCATTAAAGTGTGATGCCGCTGAGTTGATTTTGCAATGTTTTATCAAGCTGCCAATGCACTGGCAACTAATATTGTATTTTTATCCAGTTTAAAAGCATCTTTTGTAAAATGATTCTACAACTTAACTGGAATGCATCTCCAGTAATGTCACTTATTTATTTATTTCAAGTTTTTTTCCAGGAAACACATACTGAGCTGGTAACAACTCATTTCCTGATGCATCCTGAGGGAATGGGGAGCATTGAGCAACAATGCAAAAAAGGGACACTTTAACAGTAAAATGATGCATGGAAATGAAATTAACAAACAGTGAAAATACATGGGCAGAGAGTCAAAATAATAGCATCAGTACAGTAATACAATGTTGGCATATTAAAATAATATAAATGTACAGGGGAAATAAAAAATGGTTCTAAGAAATAACAATATGTGCTTGGTGAAGTAGGCATATACAGTATAACCCCGATTATCGAAAAGCCCTGGGGGGCACACATTTATTTCAGATAATCGAGGGTACAGAAAAACAGAAGTCCATTGAAACTGAATGAAATGGTAGTACAGTACGTGGGACAATATTGGACATTAATCACAGGTGAGCCAAATTAGAAATTTTGTGAAAAAGAATAGCAGTGAGGTCTGTAATAAATATATTCAAGCATGTTAAAAATGTTAAAAGTGCAGCACAGTAAATTTAAAGGCAGCAATAAGGTATGGACATAAAGCAGCATGCAGCAAACACAGGCATAGGCAGTAGCAAACAGTACATTTGGCAATGTTAAATTAAAGCAAGCAGAGGAATTATAAAATCATAGTGGCCAGCAGTAAAGTAATGAAGCAGTACAGCAAGGCATGTTAAATTCAGCAATTAGAGACAAATTAAAAGCAGTAGGAGCCATATGAGCATGTAGAGTTGCAGTGACATTAATGCTAACAGTTGCGATCAGGTAGGTTACAAATGAGCATGCAACATCAGAAAACTCTAAATGGTTAGCAGCACACATTATGCAGTATGCTACCAGCATCATACAGAATACGTTTAAAAAGCAAATTAACTTCATAGCTGCTGTCATAGCTAGCAGTATCAGCATGCAGCTGGGTATTCTTGATATGATTTTAAATTCATAGGGGCTAACAGGGTGCTGAACAACAAGCATCTGCAACATAAAATGCAGTCCAACAGTTACAAAAGTGCAAACAACTCAGTGATTACAGCCCATTTTCTGGATTTGTTCATTTTTCAACTGCCTGCATTCTCAGCTTGTGTATCAATAATGTGTGCAGGTAGTCTGTGCTTTCCTGACTTTTAAACCACAGGATGAATTTTTTAAAAGTCTCTACAGCTTCTGAGGCTGTGGATACCTGAGCAGTCAATGCAGCTTGCTTGCTGTCATCTTCATCATCGTTGGTCTCCTCCATTACCTCCTGGTTGTTATGTGCTATGTTGACAATGTCATCATCAGTTAGCTCACTGTATCTGTCGTCATTGGCGTCACCTTCAATCCACTCCTGGGGTGCCTCTGTTGAACATTCTGTTTGTTGGGCTATGACATACAGTGCTGAGTGTGCCTCAAGTTCTTGTTCAACCACAACCGGGTCCACTAGTGGCTCATGTAGCACCTCTGATTTTCCCCATCATGTAACAATTGTCTCCTTTCTAACCTCCGACCAAGAATCTGCTAACAGGTAGCAAGAATTTTTAATTTCTTTTTTGCCTCAGTTAAGGTGAGTTGCTCATTTCCTTCAGCCAGGATAGTTGCTAAAAGTTTGGCCTGGTACAACCTTTTGAGTTTTGTTAAAATACCTTGGTCCATTGGCTGTAGCTTTGAGGTTGTGTTTGAAGGTAAAAAGAGACAGCAAATACCTCTGTCTGCCAAAGTGAGCTGTTCTGAATCAGGGTGGGCACTGGCATTATCAATTAGGAGAATTGAATGTTGGGGGAGGTTTAGTGACCGCAAATGATTGCGAACTGCTGGAACAAATTTAGAGTGGAACCATTGTTTAATTATGCTGACATTCATCCAGGCATTGCTCTGTGCAATGTAACTACAGTAACTGGAAGGGTTTGCATATTTATGTGTTTAATACCTCTTGGTCACAACAATTTTCCTATGACCAGCAGCTTAAGATGGTGAGTTCCTGTTGCGTTAGCACACCCCAATACTATCAGCCTTTCTTTGTTTTATTTTAACCCAGGGGTAAACTTCTTGGACCGACATGCCAGTGTCTTTTCTGGCAGTATTTTCGAATGTGGCAGTCTCATCAGCATTGTAAATTTGTAATGCTGTCAGCCCCTCAGACACCATTAGCTCACACATCTTTTTTTTTTCTGAATGGGGCAAGGTTGTCATTACATGCAAACAAAAGTTCAAAAGCCACTGAAAGCTGATGGATATCATGGTGTTTTTTTAAACTAGTTCAGTCCCTCCTCATTCACACCGAATGCATCATCCAAGTCATTAATGTTTCTGTGAAAACTGATAGCCTTCTGCTTCAGGATGGGTCCTGATGTGGGGGTGACTTTGACATTGTTTTGCAGGAACCATAAATAAAGAGCTTTGTCAAGTGACTCATATTTACTGCCCTTCATGCTCTTTCAATGGTAGGGACCATCAGGGCAGTCCATTGTTGCTACATACTCCCTCAGTTTATCTTGTACAGTACAGATGTCACAGACAGTGGCATTATTGATTTTAAACTTTTGTGCTACATCTGCAATGTGCTCCCTATTGTCAAAGTACTGCACTGCTCTGAGGTTCTGCTCAATATCTAGCACACACCATTTTCATTTGGCTGCTATAACCACACCATCTCCTGTTATCCTGCATACTCAAGCACTTGCTTTACAACATTTATGCTGTGGTTTGCAAGCATGAACAAGCTGCTAATGACCATAATGGGAAAAGTGGTTAACAATTAGTGAACCATATGGGTTTCCAAGGCCCGATAATCACCTTTTGGTAATAACAATGTGGGGGAAGGGCATGGATTGGATTTGGATAATGCAGAGATTCAGTTAATTGGGTTTAAGATAACCGGGAGCATACAGTAATAAGGTAATCATGAAGTAAAACATCTAATAGAGAACCCAGGTTGACAGGGTGGGTTTAGATGCAAGTGTTAAAGTGAGCCATAAAGTGACAAAAGAGGGGTTTTAGGGTTGCAGCAGTAAAGCCAGAATAAAACCAAGGGAGGCTATGCCAGGGCTTAAAGAATCTAAAGATGAGTGCAGCTTTACACTGCAAATGGCTTTCTGTGAGGGAGGTAGAGTGTACCAGTGCTATATTTTAAAGGGAGTAATATGGGGAGGTAGAGTAGGTTAGGAGGGTGCAAGAATAAGGGGTAGAGAGCCAAACCAGAATTTGAAGCTATCTTGACACTGAGAACCAGCTGGTTTATGAGGAATCAAAGTGGTTGTTTGTAAAATCCATCTGAAGCTTAGCCATCGGGTCAGGGGCAGATGAATCAGTCAAAAAAGATCAGCGTTATCTGCATATACAGTATTTGAACATTCATGGAGATTTAGCATTTGGGGAGGTCATTGAGAAAAAAATTGACAATCGAATGGGGTTAATAAGGTAGACTTGGAGGATACCTGTGCAAATGGGGAGTTGGTGTGAGAGTGATTTATCCACACAGACAGATTAGGACCTGCCCTCATGGTAAGCAGAGAACCATCTTACCTAGTATTCAGACAATACTGTCCTTTTCAGCCTGTCCAGGACAAACAGTGTCCAAAGTCTTAGATCAACAAAAGTAACATAAGTTAGCAGACAATAATGCATCTCATTCAAAATAGAGTAACTGAGTGGGAGAAGTGAGGAGGTGATAGAAAGGGACTTTCTGAAACCTGACTGCAACAGAATGAAAAAGGAGAAGTAGTCATGAAAGGGGAAGAGTTGGGAGAGAACAAGGTGTTCATGGAGCTTGGACAAGATTATGAGAAGATAAATAGGGTGTTTGTTCTCTAAGACTGAGGGCTTACCCCTTTTGGAAGAGGGCTGATGGTTGCTTGCTTTCAGTCATCAGGGACAACACCTAGGGAGAAGTAGAGGTTGATAATGGAGGTGGTAACAACAGCAATACCAGGGGTAGAAAGGGTAATAAGCTTTGGGTCAAGGTCATCAGAGATGTGTTCATTGTGATGGTTAAGGGCTAGCAGAGCCTCTAAGGAGGCAAAAGTTATAGTAGATGAGAAAGTGATAAATACTAGAAGAGAGGAAGGAAACATTGGAAACAGGGGTAGAAGTGGAAGAGGACAGAATGTTGCAAACACAGGAGGTAAAAAAGATGTTGAAAGAGGAAGCAACTTCAGCAGAGTCAGTGATAGTTGAGTTCTTAAGTGTGAGAGCAGGTGGAGGTGATTGAGTGGGAGGAAAGACTAGGGAATGGATGTCTTTCTAGAAATCAGATGGATGATTAAAATTGCTGTGGAACCTGAGAGCAACGCTTTAAATTTTGGCTAACTTGGTAGCTTTGGTGCAGGCACTAGGGAGGCCTGATATTTGTCAAAGTCACTATGGGAGCCAAAGGTGTTTCAAAATTGCCAAATATGGTCCTTTGTCTTGAGACAGGCCAGTAACTCTGCTGTAATCTAGGGAAGATCACATCCCTTGTCTCTTGTCCTCCTAAGAGGGGATGGGAATCCTAGACAGTATTTTTTTTGGGGGGGTAGATTTTAGGGGAGTAATGTTTATATTGGTGGCTGCTGAGATAAAAGACCAATTGGTGCATGGCAGGTAAGCATCAAGAGAAGACAGATCCAGTGATCTGAAGAAGTTAATTTGGATAACACTGTTTGATTGGCTTTGTAGCTTGATGGATTTGTATGCACTCAGTAGACCATAGGGTGGACACTGAGGGCATTGAGGTGGGAAGGATAGGACCAAGTCTAGAAGGGGGTGATTACAGGATTTGAGCCTGAGATGAGTGGGTTCAAATATAAGAGAGATAAGATGAAAAATGCAATGCAATCCAAAAGTGCTGCAACTCATATGAAATGTTTTTTAAGGCTTCAGGCTAAATCAAACAATACTTATGCATCTGATATAAAAATGCTAAAGCAACTCCTTGGTGGGATAATTTAATATGAATTGTGCTTTTCAGTCTAAGTTGAAAATATATCTGTCCAGTCAAATATTCACTATACAGTGGGGCCAGCCAAGATACAAAGAATTGTCTCAAATTATTAAATGACAAAGGGCATTAACAGGCATTGAAATTGTCTTGTTTACTGCAGTATGCTGCAGTATTGTGTTGCATCCTGGCCAGCTTATTTGGATGTGCTTAATTCTACTTTTTCTATTTTATTTGTATAGGACCATTTTCATGTTAATTTTCTTTCAATGAAACACTGCTGTTATTTATAGTCTGTAAAAGGCACCTTGGGATATGAAAAAGCATTATATAAAAATACACGTACTACAACTACTGCTGTACTTTTTGTGTTCATTCTTTCTTAGTTTGCAACAGAATATTTCACGATACTTAGGCCTTTATCTCTGACTTGAAAGTTGTACTTTAGATACAATGCATTTTCCCATTGAATGAGAAAACCATGTTTTTTAATTACCATAACGATGCTATAATGTATTGCATGTTCCTTTACACATCATGGTCTTCATATTCATGGTGCTATTAAAAACTCATGGCTTTTTGATTTGTATTTAAATAGTCAAAAATATATGAAACACTCTAGAAAATGTTCATGATTAATCAAAAAGGCATAAAGATCACATAGAATCTAAATACATGAAGACTGGTTCTTTCAGTATTTCAGCTACTTTAACAGCTTCGCCGAACCCAGGTTTTTTAAATTTCTACTATCCTCCTTGGGAATGTCCCAGTGGGGTTGTGAATTTTACAGGGATACAATGAGAGCCACAAATGACATGACTTTGAACAATTTAATCACAGAAAAAATAATTACCATAAACCCCACACCATGCAACCAACCTTTGCTAGCTCATAAATAACATAATAGGCACATGCCCAAGCTATACAAGAGATGTGGGAGGGATCACAGTTAGGTAACATGAACAAATATGGGAGGGAGATGGACACCGGTCCATTTATGGAAGACAGAGTTCTAAATGAACTCACAAAACTGAAAGTGGACAAGGCAATGGGACCAGATGGAATACATCCTAGAATATTAAGGGAATTACAGGAGGTGCTGATAACACAACTGGCAGCCCTGTTGAGTGAGTCACTCAATACGGGAATGATTCTGGATTACTGGAGGAGGGCAGATGTAGTCTCTCTTCACAAAAGTAGCAGTAAAGAGGAGGCTAGAAAGTATAGACCAGTCAGCCTCACCTGAATAGTGGGGAAGATTATGGAATCACTACTTAAAAAAGGATCGTGGAACACCTTGAATCCAGTGGAGCACAGGATCCAAGACAGCATGAATTCACAGTGGGAAGATCATGTCAAACAAATCTAATTGATTTTTTTGACTATGTGACTAAGGTCATGGAGCGGGGAGAGGGGTGGATGTGGCCTACCTTGATTTCTGTAAGGACTTCTATACCATTCCACATCGAAGACTTGTGAACAAGCTTGGCAACCTGGGAGAGGGTCACAAGGTGATAAATTGGGTTAGAACCTGGTTGACTGATAGAAGGCAGAGAGTCATGGTAAATGGTGCTTAATCTGAGGAAAGGACAATGACCAGTGGGGTGCCATAGGGATCAGTCCTGGGCCCAGTCCTGTTTAATATCTTCATAAGTGACATTGAGGAGAGGCTAGAGAAGAAGGTGTGCCTCATTTCAGATGACGCCAAGAACTGCAACATGGTTGACACTCCGGGAGGGGTGGAAAAAATGAGGAGGGACCTAGGTAAATTGGGAGAGTGGTCTAGAGTGTGGCAGCTGAGATTTAATGCAAAAAAGTGCAAAATCATGCATTTGGGGTGCAAGAACCGAGGGGAGGATTACACAATGGGGTGGGGGGAAACGGATGATCACCAAACAGGAAAGTGATTTGGGGGTAATCATATCTGATGACCTCAAGGTGGTGAAACAATGTGCCAAAGGCTGTGGGAAGAGCCAGTGGGATGCTGGGGTGCATAGAGAGAGGTGTCACCAGAAGAAGGAAGGAGGTGGTGATGCCACTGTACACATCATTGGTGAGGCCTCATTTGGAATACAGTGTCCAGTTCTGAAGGCCGCATCTCATAAGGATGTAGACAGGGTGGAGGCAGTTTAAAGAAGAACAACAAAGATGGTACAGGGCCTGCACCAAAATTCATATGAGGAGAGACTGGGAGACCTCAATATGTATGCCCTAGAGGAGTGGAGAGACAAGGGAGAAATGATAAAATCCTGCAAATATTTAAAAGGCATAAATAGGGTACCAGAGGGTAGTATCTTTCAGAAAGGAGATGCCAAGGAATGAGGGGGTATTACATGAGGTTGGAAGGGGGTAGACTAAGGGGTAGCATGAGGAAGTATTTCTTCACAGAAAGGGTGGTCGACACATGGAATAGACTCCCAGCAGAGGTGGTTGGGGCAAACACAGTGTGGGGATTCAATCATGCATGGGACAGGCATAGGAGAACCCTAACAATAGGAACAAGGGGTAAAGTCAGAGATCAAATAGAGTCTCCAGCTTTTACAGTAGGCAGGGAAAATAGGCAGACTAGATGGACCTAGTGGTCCTTATCTGCTATCAATTTCTAGGTAGTTTCTATGTCATTATTTTGCATTTGTGCTTGTCTTTTAACATAATCAATGTTTCTGTGTCTTTCTCCCTGTTCTCAGGAATCCTGGCAGATAATATCTGATGATGAATTGAGGAATGTATGCTCTATTACTTCTGAACACAACAAAATAAATCTTTTTTTAATCATTCAAAAAGGGCACTTCTAAACTAGTGAAATCTCTACTGTTTCCTGTATACAGATATGCCAAAATAGATGTGGTTTGATTCAAATAAAAGAGAAATACAAACCCTTTGTGACACATGGAACACCACACTTACTTTAATTATGGAAATTAGGGACCATGGTACAGAGTAGCTGTAACACTGTAGTAAGCCAGCTACAACTTCACCCCAGCTGACATTAACAGCTGTGGCCAGATGTTCCCTAGGCGGAGATATACACTGCTGTACCTGTTCCTGAAAGCTGCAAGATCATATGATCCATTTTGCAGTGATTGTGGGCACTTTGTGACTTTAACAAACTGTTCAGCTGTGTTCTGTTAGCTAGATTGGTATGTGGGGACTTGAGGGAGCCGGCAACCAATCCTAAGGCTGGAGGGAGGAGCAATTGTACTTAAAAGTCGGAGCCACGCACTAAAGCTACATCTTCACACTGGCTGACATTAACAACTGTGGCCAGTGCTCCTGAGGCTGAGATAGACACTGCTGTAACTGTTCCTGAAGGCTGCAAGTTTATAAGATCCATTTTGTGGTGATTGTGGACACTTTGGGACTTTACACAAACTGCCCAGCTGTGTTCTGTTAGCTAGATTGATGTACTGGGGACTCGAGAGAGCTGGCAACGAATCCTATGGCTGGAGGGGAGAAGTAATTGCACTTAAAAATCAGAGCTGCATGCACTAGAATGAGAGGTGCATGAGCGGGAGTGGTGCAAGCCACGTGTACTAGCACGAGCAGTGCATGAGCGGGAGTGGCACGAGTGCCACTCGGCAGAGCAAAAAATAAGCAAATAGCATAGCAGCCATTTAGCTGTTCTGTCTTCGTGCAGTCTGCTCTGTTGAGCAAAAATAGGGTATCTTTGTGTTTAGAGTCTGGATACAGTTTTCCCCTGCTTGCCAGAGCACATTACACAGAGGGAGAATAATTTAGTGTTTAAAAACTTAGAGAGTAAATACAGCCTTAACAAAATGGGGGTGTTAAATGGTTGGTTTTATTTTGCTGGGTTTTGTATATTTTTATACCCCATTTTAAAAGACAATATAATATGACAATATACTGTTGATTCAATCCCTACATGATTTTTAAAACAACAGTGGAGGGATATACAGGGGATGAAAATGGGCCACATTGGCTCAAAAAGAAGGAACTCATTTGCCCTATTCAGAGGCTCTATTTCATGCGCAAGAAAAATAAAACTACACATGCATTTTAAAACTTTAGATTAACAACCAATTGTTGTTTAGTTTTGTTAATGGGAGGAGGTGTAGAATTAAACCCAGACCCCCATTCATTTAAATTAGTATATGATAATGCAAGAAGTCTAAAAAATAAGCTTGGCATGATGAGAACCTGGGATGCCTCTGAAAATTCAAGTATCATAGCATTGACAGAGCACATTGACACCTAAAATAAATAAAGGGGAAAATGAGCTTCAAGGGTATTCTTTATACAGAAGAGACAGGGTTGGGAAGAGAGGAGGTGGGTTATTATTATATCTGAAATGGGAATTAGGTCAAACTACTTTGGTATTCACAGGAGAAGTGGGGATGATTGAATGTTTGCATTACAGACCTGAACTTGGTCATAGGGTTAATTTATCCCCGCAAAGGTTAGAGTAACTGATTTTGATACAATGATATATTTATTACAGCAATATACAATAGGATTTCATTTATTACTAGTAGGTGATTTTAATGCAGCTTGGAATAAACTAAGAGGAAATGCTCTTAGGGTTAGTTTACCCCACCAAATTTGAATCAAAATGTTGCAATTTCTACAAGGAAAACTCACATCTCTAATGAATGAAATATATTAGAGCTTATTTTTACCTCTGAGGGAATTCAGATTACATCTGTGGAGGTGACACACCCCATATTTGTGGACCATTGTTCTATTGTATATGTATGTAGAAAGTCTTTAAACAGGGGATGGTCAGTAAATGTGTAACCTAGAATAGTAAGGTGCAGAAGTCTTAATAGATATTCAATTCAATTCAATTCAGCTTTATTTTTAAAAGGCGCTTTTCTTAAAACCAAAGCGCCTGTACATTTTGAACAATAAATACAATAAAATTAAAACTAAAATAAATCATTAAAAGCTATGCTAAAAAGGTGGGTCTTCAAAGCTTCTTTAAAACTAAGGACAGTCAGGCAATTTAGCACCTGATGAGGTAGAGAATTCCATAGGATTGGTGCCATAAAACTAAATGATCTAGCACCTGATGTTTTCAGATGGACCCTAGGAATCTCTAGCAATCCCTCATCAGTGGATCGGGGGGGAGGGACAGTAGGGCAAAGGAGTTCTTTCAGGTAGGTAGGTCCCAGGTCATGTAGGGCTTTATAGGTCAGCAAACCGACCTTGAAGGTGATTCGCCAAGCCACTGGCAGCCAGTGCAGTCCATGAAGCACAGGCATTATATGGCTGGATCTAGAAGATCCAGTCAACAGCCTGGCTGCAGCATTTCTGCACTAGCTGCAGGCAGCGAAGTTCAACCCCGATAGCCCTAGGTATGAGGAGTTACAGTAGTCAAGGCAGGAGAATGTGAGAAGGTGTGGATCAATGTTGGAAGGTCCTCTGGAGGAACCAGGTGCTTCACCCTGGCAATATTCCTCAGATGGAAAAAGGAAGTTTTGACCACCACTGACACCTGAGATTTAAGCGTCAGACGGTCTTCAATTATTACGCCAAGATTCCGCACCTGATCTGAGGTTGCCAACTGAACACCTCCAATCCATAGTCCTGAGGGTGATCCATCTGGCAAACCCACCTCACATCGGCCGTTGTCCACAACCAATGCCTCAGTTTTCTCCGGGTTTAACCTCAGCCAACTCCCATTCATCCAGTCTTGAATTTCTGCAAGGCAGTTATTAAATACCGACAAGGCAGCATCCTGGCTGGGCACAAAAGACATATACAGCTGGGTATCATCTGCATAGCTGTGAAAACCCAGACCGTATCATCTAATAATCACTCCTAACGGCAGCATATACACCGCAAACAACATGGGCGCTAAGATAGAACCCTGCGGTATCCCACAGGATAGGGAGACTGATGCTGAGGAAAAAATTCCTGACACCACTCTCTGAGTCCTACCCTCGAGGTAAGATCGAAATCATCTGAGGACCGTACCAGATAGTCCACAGACAGACCGCAAATGTTCTAACAGCACTCCATGGTCAACGATATCAAATGCTGCAGAGTGATCAAGTAGTACTAAGATGGATCGAGTCCTACGATCTCTCGCTATTAGGAGGTCATTTAGTACCCAAACCAGTGCTGTCTCAGTACTATGCCTTTTCCTAAATCCAAATTGGAGAGAATCGTAGATATTGTTGTTGGTCAGATGATCTTCCAACTGTACTGCGACCACTTTCTCAATAACTTTACCCACAAAGGGTAAGTTAGAGATTAGCCTGTAATTTGCTAGACAATCTGGATCTAAGGAGGATTTCTTCAATAGAGGCTTAACTACAGCCTCTTTAGGGATCCGGAAAGATCCCCTCTCAAAGACTTCCAGACTATCAAAGCCAGGACTTGGCGATTTTATCCACAAAACCCATTAAAAGGCGTGTGGGGCCAGGATCCACATCACAGGTAGTCGGTCGCATCGCTCGAATGATCATCACAACATCATCGATTATGGGAAGGCTGAAGTCAGACCAACTAAACTGGGTGTTCGACATCTCCTGCCGACCACCATCATTCCCATTGGGGAGGGAAGAGCGGATATCCGATCTGATTCTGACAACCTTATCTGCAAAGAAGAGAGCAAGTTCCTCACACCATTCTTGAGATAAGGATCTTCTGGGCTGCAGACAGACTGGATTGCACAGTCTGTCCACAGTCTGAAAGAGCTGAACTGGTCTATTCTGTGCAGCCGCTATCTCTCTGGACAGGAATTCTGCCTTCTTACGAGAGATTATGGATTGATAGACCACATAATGGTCCACCAAACTAAGCCTGTCATCATCATGACCGGACTTCCGCCAACACCTCTCCAGCCTTCGTCCAACCCTCCTCAACTACCTCACGGTCTCATCAAACCAGGGAGACCTGGGGCGAGAAGTGAGAGGACGAACACAAACTGGTGCAATGGAATCCAGGGCCCCAGTCACTGCTTCATTATAAGCATGTACCTGGTCACCTGGATCCAAGCAATCTGTCGGTAGGCTTGATAGGTCCAACACCGCTATCAGGTAATCTGGGGAAACACCCCTCAAAGGGCGGTATCGGACCATCTCCAAAGGGGCTGACCTAACAAGGGTGGCCTCAAAACTGAACCTAATGGTATGATGGTCAGACCATCCAGCAGTTCCACCACCGGTCGGATATCCCCATCCCCAAAAGGAACACAGGTCCAATGAGTGTCCACCAATATGGGTCGAGGAGGAAACAAACTGTGTGAAGCCCAATGATATCATCAACTGGAGGAAGTCTTGACCAAATCGAGAGAGTTCATCATCGATCAAGCATTGAAGTCCCCAGAACCAACCATCTGGGGACCCCAGCGTCAGGTCGACAATGAAGTCTGCGACTTCCTGCAGGAAAGCATTCTCGTCACCTGGTGGACAGTATACAAGAAGTATCCTGCACCCCACACCCTCGCCCAAAATACACTCAAAGGATCTGGTGACTCCCATCGGTACCTCCACCAGGCCCAGTTCTGACTTAAAGCATATGGCAACACCCCCGCCCCTACGATCTTGCCTCGGGCGGTGAATCACCGAGTACCCAGGTGGAACTGCTGCGGCTAAAACAGGCCCAGCATTTTCATCCAGCCAAGTCTCGGTGATGCATGCCAGATCAGATGACCCAACAAGATCGGCTATCACAGCTGTCTTGTTTTTAATAGACCTGGCATTGCATAACACCGACCGAGTAGGATAAGCCTCCGATAATGACCGCCCTACCTGCTGACCCTGATCAGATATAGCAAAGAAGTATTTTTGTGCAAATTAAGAAGCATCATGTGGAATAGGTTATTCTTAATTCCTGAACTTGACTCAGCTTTTAATAATTTACCAAACTGTTTATGTAGGCCTGTGATGAAGTTGCCCCTTTTAAACATAGTATAAATAAAAGGTCTCATGTTCTATGGATTACAGACAAAATAAAACAAAATATAAGATATAAAAATAACTTATGGAAAAAGGCAAATAAACTTTGGATGTAAATGATTAGAAGAAATATAAAAATTAACAAAATAAATTTAAATTTAGAATTCAAACCTCAAAAAAGATTTTTATTATAAAAATAAAGTTGAACAAAGCACAAACCCATGGAAGAACTGGAATTTAATAACATCTTTTGAAAAACCAGTGGTGAATAAACAGCCCATACAGATTCAGGATAAAGATATCATATTGTGACCACAAAATTCAGCAGAAAGGTTGAACTATTATTTTGTATCACTTCCTGACATAAACATTCCACAAGAAAGTTATATAAGGACTGAGGGATCAATGACCCCAAATAAGACAACATTTAGATTTAAAGTTATCACCTGTAAAGAGGTTAAAGAAGAGCTTAGGAAACCTTAACCAAATAAAGCTCCAGGATTGGATCATACAGAAAATAGATTTTTAAAAGATTCCCTTGAGGTAATAGCCCCAATACTAGCCAAAGTCTTAAACTGGAGATTAATGGAAAAAATGGTTCCTGACAGTGTGGAAACAAGCAAAAATTATTCTGATTCACAAAGGAGGCTCCCCTGTAGAAATCCACAAATTATAGGCCAATATCATTGCTGTCTGGGGTGTCAAAGGTCTTGGACAGGCTGGTTCAGAGGCACCTGAGTAGGTACTTGGAAGAAAATTCTCTCCTGTCCTGTTACCAGTCTGGATTCCAAAAGGGCCACTTAATGGACACGGTACTCACTGTTCTGGTAGATAACATCGCCACTCATTTAAATGGGTACAGATCGGTGGGTGTGGTATTCATGGATAACTCCAAGGCACTCGACACCACACCATAGATCATGGAATATTATTTGATAGAATGCTGGAGATGGGGATAGATAATGAAACCCTTCCTTGGTTTAAGTCATATCTAACTGAAAGAGTGCAGCAAGTACAGGTGGAGGAAGTTTCATCAAACTCAGTTATCATCAAAAGAGGAGTACCTCAAGGCTCAATATTAGGCTCACTATTATTCATAATGTATATAAACAAACTGCCTAAGGTAGCTGAACATACTGCATTGAGAATGTATACAGATGGCACAGTTATATTGGCCTATGGAAATAAAAATCAGGAAATGGAGAATTGTCTCCAAAAAGATTATAGTAAGATGGAGAAATGGTTGTGTCAATCAAAACATGTTTTTTTTTGCAAATAACTGTACTTTATTGTATTAACAATAAATCATACATAATTACATTAGT
The DNA here is from genome assembly GCA_016271365.2 of Neoceratodus forsteri. Classification (NCBI taxonomy): domain Eukaryota; kingdom Metazoa; phylum Chordata; order Ceratodontiformes; family Ceratodontidae; genus Neoceratodus; species Neoceratodus forsteri. The sequence continues at coordinate 851,766,734 of CM057450.1, read as the reverse complement.
TACAATAAGTAGGTTAAGCAGACAAAATGAGCAGGGAAAAAAAAATAATTAAGAAAGGAAGAAAAGAAAAAGGAACCCACCCACCCCACCCCAAAACCCCTCCCCCAGGTCTGGCAGCTCTACTTAAGGACATAATGAGAAAAACTCAAAATGCCCTAAGAGTTACTATGTCTATATATAAAGAATAATAAAAAAAAACACACCCCTTAGTATCACATCCTACTAGCTTCACTCTGCATACAAGACTAAGGGAGAATGACAAATTACAGAGAACAGGTACAAGGAAATAAAGGCATATGATAAAATGAAGGGAGAGGGAAGTAGAAAAGAGTGATGGAGAGAGAAAAAAAGGATGTAATGGGGGGAGGGATACCCAAGCTCATTGGCCATTACAATTATACCCCTTAGGGCCCAATTAGCTAAAGAGTTGAAATACATACTATAGGAATATAGGGCCCTATTGGGTGTTAATTGCAGTAATTAGCATGCTGGTCTTCAGCCGTTGGTATAAATTACCCCAACATTTGTCAAATTTTTCCTTGAATTAAAAAAGGCCACCATTCTCTCTACATTTAGAGCTTCTAAAAGGTGTCCCACCATTCCTTACAAGAGGTATTCCCTCTCACTAATAACGGAGAAGCAACAACTTAGCCACTAATGTGATTAGTGCTAATTGGCCTTATGAACTACAGATGGGATGTGGGAGAAATTGCCTAGGATACAAATCTCGAGGTTAAAACATTGCACTACTTAGAAAGAGGGCCATCCATAAACGGATTAATTCCCAAAATTTAATTACCTTAAGGCACTCCCAGAGTTTATGCAGGGTGGTAGCCCAGGGTTACACAGTCTTGACATTTAGGAGATCTTTGCTTGTATATACATGAAAGTTTAGCTGGGGAAAGATATAAATTGTGCAGAATATTGAATTGTAAACCCCGTAGCCTATCCTGTTTAACATAATTGTATAAGTCCTTCCAGACCTTTCCCCAAATTGATTCTGGCCAATTCAGGGACAGATTCATTTCCCAATAGTGGGGAACTGGAGAGGCCTTAGTATCCCTTAATACAAGGATGAACTTGTAGATTTTAGATATCGCTCTTCCGGATAATGTCAGCTTTGAAATTTCCTTTAACAGGATGCTTGCTTTCTCATGCCCCTGACCGTTCTTTAAAAAAGCACGAATACAGTTTCGTATTTGATATAAATGGAACTTGTCCTTAGGATCTATTCTCAGCTTATCTACCAGTTCTGACAACGGTTTAAAGTAGCCTCCGGAGACAAAATCTGCAATTCTAAGTTTCTGTCTGGGGTTACCCACACTGCATCTTAACGGTTGGTTACCAATCAGTATGTTCGGGTTATTGACCAGAGGCTGCATCAAGTCTTTCCTAAAGGTGGTATCTAATTGCAAATACAATTGGTGGAGGGCTTTAATGCTCCAGCCAAGTGGGGTGGCTTTAAGTTTAGGCGGTATTTTGGACCAAGAGGAAAAAAGTAAGGATTTTAGATCTAGGTTAACGCTCTGCGCCACTAGCCAATCGATAGTGTCATTTGCTACAGGTGTCTGGGCTCCTAATACCCATTGAGCCGGCCTTACCACGTGGCTTGCCAGATAGTAAATATAAAAATCTGGTAGCTGTAGGCCACCTTCTTCCCTACGTCGGGTAAGTTTACCATAAGCTCTATGGGGTGGGTTGCCATTCCAGATAAAATCAGCGAGTACCTGTGGCAAAGATTAAAGAAAAGATTTTGGAAGATATATATTAAGGTTAAAGAGGAAGTAGGAAATTTCGGCATGACCATCATTTTATCGATTGACCCTCCCCCAAAAAGATAAGGGAAGTTTGGACCATCTTCCAAGATCTTCCCTAATCAATTTAATTAGAGGTTTAAGGTTCAAGTCATATAACTCTGTTAAGTCCTTAGAGATTTTGATACCCAAATATGGAAGATATTCCGTCTGCCAACTCAAACCTAAGGAAAGACACCAAGTTTGTTGTAGGAGGGGGGAAGTGGGTAAACTAAAGTCTTGCTTTTGTTTAACTTGTATCCAGAAAATTCACTAAAACGTGAAATAATAGACAACAGCTGTGGGAGTGAGGATTGACTATGCCATGTATGGATTAATAAATCATCTGCGAAAGCAGAGACCTTAAATTCCGCATCTCCAATGCGCACTCCATGGACGCCAGTATCTGACTTGATAGCTCTGATGAGTGGCTCCAGGTACAAATTGAATAAATATGGTGACAGGGGACACCCTTGCTGGGTTCCCCTCTCTAGTCAGATGGGAAGTGAGATCAGGTTATTACAGGAAATTCTCGCAGAGGGTCATGTATACAAGACCCAAATGTAACCCAGAAAAGTATCTGGGATACCAAATTTAGAGAGCATCTCAAACATAAAATCCCACTCCACCCTATCGAATGCCTTCTCGGCGTCTAGTGCAACCAGAGAGGCTTCTTTGTCTGGGCTCGCAGACTCTTGTATTAAATAAAACAATTTTCTAAAGTGGTCTGCCGAGGAGTGCCCTGCCACAAAGCCAGCCTGTTCAGGGCTTAATAGCTCTGTCCAAGCTGTCTTTAGCCTATTGGCTAAAATCTTGGCAAATATCTTTATATCAATATTTAATAAGGATATAGGCCTATAGTTTGTCACCATATCTGGGGGTTTGTCTGGTTTTGGTAGGAGAATTATCCTAGCCTCAAAAAGGGAGTGGTCCTTGATCCCCTCCTTACGCCAAAAAGTAAACAGTTGGTGCAATAAAGGGACCAGGGTCTCTTTAAAGGTTTTATAGAACAAGGCAGAAAACCCATCTGGGCCTGGTGCCTTGTCAAGTTTCAAGGCATCAATAGATTGTGAAACTTCTTCTAGCTTGAGGGGAGCTTCTAGAGAATGACAAAAGTCTTGGGAAAGCTTGGGGGAAGGAGATGCCGGCAAGGAAATCTTTCATTCTGGAGGGCATTCCTGGCTGCAACGGCTCGCTTGAATATAGGTTCTTATAAAAATTAACGAAAATATTTAAAATATCTTTGGGGTCAGAAGTCATCTCACCAGTCTGAGGGTGGTTTATCATAGCAACCCATCTTGCTGCTGCTCGTTGTTTTAGCTGCCAAGCTAACATCTTCCCTGCTTTACTACCTTGCCCAATGTAAGACGCCTTCAAACTATAGGCTGATCTCTCTACTTTCTCTTTCATGGTCGCTTCATACCACGTGCGCCAGAGAAGCAAGTTCCTGCTCTTGGGAAGTAGTTCTAGATTTTTCACCTATGATGTCCAAGGCTCTGATTTTGTCAAGACAATCCATTGCTGAGCGAGTAATGCTTTTCTTATGAATTGTTGCTAATCTAATAAACTCGCCTCTCCAGGTGGCCTTCAATGCCACCACACCATATCCACTGCTTGCAATGATCCTCAGTTCTCGTTAATAGAATGAGACATATAGGAAGTGAATTGCTCTAATAAAGAAGAGTCTTTTATCAAGTGGTTGTTTAAAGACCATGAATATGATCTGGGTAATGGAGAGGGTGTTCGGCACTGGAGGCCAATGGCTGAGTGGTCAGAAATGACACGACCTGAAATAGTAACCTCATAGATCAGGGTAAGAATCTGGTAGCTTACTAGAAAGTAGTCTATTCGAGAATAGCTCTTATGGACTGGAGAGTAAAAGGTATACTCTCTAGTCTTAGGATAAGTTACTCGCCATGGATCAGACAACCCTAATGATGACATGAATTCGAACAGTGCTCTCTGGGCCGAAGATGGCGAAGAGCCTTTAGACCATGAACGGTCCAAATAGTTTGATTGGACCAAGTTCCAGTCTCCACCCAAAATTATTGGTTTGTCAGGTAAGGGAGCAATGAGAACTGCCAGCTGGGTAAAAAAGGTCGGCGATTCCTGATTAGGACCATAAATTGAACCTAGCACTAAGCTCTGCCCTGCCAATTTTACCCACTACAATGACATGCCTGCCTTCTGGGTCAGCAATTACCTCTGATGAAACAAAAGGAACATTGTTAGCCATTAAAATGGCAACACCTCTTTTACTCGTGGAAGCCCCCCGCAAAACTTGGCCCACCCATCTTTTCCTAAGAAAAGGAAGCTGATCAGGGGTCATATGCGTTTCTTGTAAAAATACTATTGACGGCTTAAACCGTGCCAGATGGTTGAGGATAATATACTTTTTCTTGTTATCCCTTCTCCCTTTTATATTCCAAGAAATTATGTTTAAGTCAGAAAACATATAATGAGTAGTTAAAAGCATTTCCTGAGTTGTTGAGCTGCCAGACCTCCCCCTCCAGTAACACCAGCTTAACAAGAAATAAAAAAAGGGAAAACCCTCCTGTTACCCAAATCCACCCCCCTATCCCAATCTTCAAAACTAACCTATCCCCCGGCCCCAAGCCGCCTCCAAATTGTTGGACTGTGGCGCGCTCTGAAAGTGGGGCCTCTCGCTCTCAGAAATGGAAAAAAGGACAATTTACCTCTCGTCTTGAGGTCTAACATTAATATAGGAACCTTGAAAAATAAAAGAGGGGTGTTACATACCCTAACTAAATTATCCACCTTAAACCACTTTATAAAGTTACCAGGTGGATATTGGTAAGAAAAAACTAAAATTAAGGCAATAACCGTATCATTTTAAAGACAACATACCGAGCTAGTCATACTCATGCTAACATGTATTAGCCAGTTTAAACTTCTAGGGCATCACCCAAAGTTATACATATGAACTTCATATTTAACAACCCCATACTTATTAATTATAAATTCAGCAAGTATGGCTTAGCCCTCTAGTCCTGTTATTAGCCACAAAAACTATGGCAAAGTAATAATAGGGAAGGAGCCCCGTCTGATTCTAGGGGGAAAAGGAGGGATTGGATAGATCCCAATCTGTTAGTGGTCTGGCCATCATATAACTTTAAGGGCTTTGTACTGCCTGGGGATGATTACAAGAGCTACTGTACAAAAAAGTGGCCTAGTCCCAAACAGAATAGTCACCCTCCATATACAAAGCTGTGCTAAGCAACCCTTCCCCAAAAACCTGAACCAAAGCAGGACTGAAGCCCTCAACTAGACATAGTAAGTTGTACTATGCAGAGATAATTTTAAACTTATTAATTTTAACATTCCTTCTATTAGGTACAAAAAAAAACAAGGGAATATATATAAAGAAAAGGGAAGGGGAAGGGAAGAAAAACAAAGAAAAAGGGGGAAGGAAGAAAGGAAGGAAAGGAAGGGGACTTGGGGAGGAGAGGAAGGCGGGAGGATGAAGGGAGGAGGGGGAAGAGGGGGGAAGGAGAGGGAAAATGGTGGAGGGGAGGAGGGGGTGAAGGGAGAGGAAATGAATAAGGGGGGATAAGGAATATAAAGTCCATTAATTATTTAATGTCCATCCTTATGTTCGTGAAGAAAGCCATGTTATGTGATAGCAATTCAGTCTAGCCGATAAATATATATGCTGAAAATTAAGACATAACAATGCACTTCAGGTCTTATGAAAAAGGTCCGGAAAAATATCTTTTAATGCCTTCAGAGCTTCGTCTGGAGCCTCAACAGCTTCTTCCATCCTTGAACGTAACTTCCAGCTTGGCAGGGTACAATATGCGGTGTTTTATTCCTGCGGCCCAAAGCTTGGAGGTAATGGGGCTAAACCAGCCTTGCCATCCTGTTCTTTAATGTTAGGTCAGGCACTATTCGGATTTTTGCCCTCCCAAAGGATCGAAAGTTTCCTCGCCTCTTTCAATATATGCTCTCTATCAAGAAAATTCAGGAGTTTAAAAATTATAGGCCTCGGAGGATCTGCAGGAATAGGTTTAGCTCTTAAGGCCCTATGCCCCCTTTCTATAATATATTCCGGGCCATTAGGAGATGGACCTATTATTTTCTTCAAAAACATTTGCAAAAAGGTGATTGTGTTAGGGCTTTCCTCCCCTTCTGGCAGCCCCAACAAAACAAGATTATTTCTGCGGTTCCTGCCTTCAAGGTCTTCGATGTGATCTTCCAGCTTGGCTACAGATCTTCTGAGTTCGACCATGGCTGGGCCTTGTTTTTCAGTATTTAGTTCTAAGGATGAAATGCGGGCTTCTGCATCTGTGACTCGACGAGCCAACTGGGTTAGTGCAGGCTTAAATTTCCGCGACGTCTTCTATAAGTTTAAAAAGGGCATCCTTGATAGTTGAAAGCTCCCGTATATGCGATAGTGCCAGGTCCTCCTCGAGGGTCCGCCTGGGAAGTGCTGCGCCTAGGCCTCTTCGCTTCTAATTCTGTTTTTGGTTCCTCCATTAGGTCAGAGACCGGGATCCCTTCTCCGATCGTTTCTGCAATTATTAACACTACGGTACATGCAAGCGATAGCTCTAAAAAAAGACGCGAAGTTAATTATTTTCTCCGAGCAGCAAGAGCGAGCCCCTTAGACCTGCTACTCCTTCAGGCGCATCACGTGGTCTCTCAAAACATGTTTTTAACAGTAAAAAAAAACAAAATCTATGACTTTTCTGAGTAAACAGAAAGTTACCAGCATTCAAAATAAAATACATATAAAAATTGTAAATAATAAAACACTAAATCAGATGGAGTCATATAAGTATTTAAAAATAATCATGGATCAAAACGTAAAATTTGATATTCATATAACAGATCTAGCAATGAAACCAATAATAAATTGGGAGCCTCCCAGAGGTCAAAATACTGTTTGACTCAGAATATGAGAGGGGACATTATAAATTAATTAATTATACCATGTATTGATTACAGAAGCCATGCCTATGGCATGGCTAGTAAGTCAAATTCAAAAGTTATTCAAGTGTTATATAACAATTTGGCTAGATTTGTTATAAATCGTGAGTATCATACCCATCACTGTGACATGTTAATGTTATTATAATGGCCATATCTAGAGCAAAAAAGAGAACACAAATGGCTAAAGCAAGTACATGGGTTGGTATACAATCAGAAACTTAGATACCTTGTAGGAAAAAATGTTATCAGTGAAATATAGACTTGATCATAATCTTAGAGGTAATTGGAGAAATACATTTGAGGCACCCAAACTATGTAATAGATTTGGGGATATGAACATTGGAATAAAAATAGCCAAATTGTGGGGCCCAATAAATGATGAGATAAAACAAATTCAAAAACCAAAACCGTTTATGAAAGCTATTGGACATGATTTAAAAATGAAATGCATGTGCAATGTCTGAGATGCTTATCCATTAGACGGACTGACTAAAGTGTACATGATTGGACATAATAGTAAACTAGTGTAGAGGAGCCCTCTTAAATTATAGAAAAATGCAGCTGTAGACTTTTACAGCTTATATTACTGTATAGTTAAGTTATGTAAACTTGTCTAATAGTTGGGTGCTAGACTGTAGTGTGAGTGTAGGAATGTAGTGAAGAATGAATTGATATTAAAAATTGAATAACTTGCTAGTATGATGTATGCTGTAGTAATGTGTAATCTATGGACTATGCTTATATTTTTTATATGCAAATTGATAGAAGTCCATCTTGAAAAAGTGTCCCTGACCCAGTGATGTTTTGAAACTGCTACCTGTATAAAAATAAACTTCTTACTGCTTTTACTACTACAAGAGGAACAACCAGTCTAAATGTTGATACAGTGGGCTAGATTTAAAAAGAGTGACACAGGACTTCAGTCAAGCCCTGCATCAATCCCATTTGTTGGTGCAGCTGTGCCAACAACTTTACTGCACCCAGAGTCCAATTCAGGAAGACTGGGCACAGTTATGACAATTTTCACATTTTATGACAGATTATACCACATATTTGTTGCAAGCCCCCTTAAAAGGGTAGCAAATATTGCCATGAGCTAGACCAGAAAAAGCTGGTCTATCTTGTGGCAACTGGTGCACAGGATCAAGAATCCCAATTGTCAGTCAGGTGATTGCTGCAACCCCATGCACCACATGTTTGGTGCACCTGGGGCTTGCAGCATTCACAGCCCTTCATGAATCTGGCCCAGTAAATGTAATATACTGGTGGTTAGACATGTAGTAATATTGAAACCCAAAGCTACCACAAATCTGATTGGGTGTTGTATCCAAGTTGTGTGTTAGTGTTAAGCTCGTATTGGCTGCATTGAGGTCATCTAATTTAATGAGAATCAGTCTTGGCCCAGAGCTGTTCAACAGTGAGAAACATCTGTTGGCAACATCCCTAGAATTGGGGCTGAAAGTTACTGCCTGGCCTACAGTATAGGCATTACCTGCTAGGTGACTATAGAGAACTACAATATGTACTGACATCAACTGTAGAGGCAGTCTCTTATACCAGTTCCCAAACAAAGAAGAAGTAGAAGTGGGACTTGTCTGGGATTACAAACACATTTGAAAATAAATATGGTTTTGTGACTGGAATATCAATGATGACAGCCCAGCTGTCATTCTTAAAGCTGGCTTCCTGTTATGCAATTTGCTGCGCAGGCATGAAATCTGATATTTGGTTTCAGACAGAGTGCCACTAGGTTGCCTTGGGCTGCTGCATTCTGATTAGCTCCCAAGAGATGCTGGTTTGTAGTAGTGTGGTCTCAGAAAGCTGTAATGGACTGTGGCACTAATTCAGAAAACAAAACCAAGCTCATGATGTAGCTTTGAATACAAGTCCACTTGGGACCCTCTGCTACTGTTTGGATAGTGTGTTCAAATCCAAATATGGTGGAAAACCGTGCTAGTGCACTGATATGTTGACTGCTTGCTATCACAGTGACATTGTACCCATATTGATTATTATGATGAAGCAAACAAATACAGTTGTTCTGAGATCCCTTGTTATCACAAGGACCACAAGCTCACAGTTGAGTGTGGTGTATCAGGAAATTAATTCACCAGTGGTGCACTATTTGTCTCTGTAATATACCCAGTTTAATATCCCAGAATAATTGGTACTCACAGCACTGCAACAAGTAGCCGTTATTTTGTACACTAACCAATGGCAAATGCTTCTCTTACTGGAGAAAAAAACAATATAGCAAGGGTGAAGATAAATGACCTTTGCACTGTAATAGTGGTGCATATAGTACCCTGCTCAGTCCTTGTCAGCAATGGTAAATTGCCCATTGAGGAAGCTTTTAGTGATAGCAAAGTTACACTCCCAAAAGTAGGTGTCACTGTACATTTGTGGTATTAAGTATGATCAATGAGAAAGCATTACATTGGGACAAAATGGTTGTATTCTTTAAAAGTGGGACAAAAAGGGATGTATTCTTTAAAAAGATGTGAACTGTAAATGAAATAATATTTTGTTCATCATTAATATATGCAAAAATCAACTTCCTGACTTTTAGGTATAAAATATGAATGACTCGACCGTTAAATCCCACATGCACTTCAGCAGTTTGCATTATCAAAAGGATTAAGATTTTATTATTATGATAATCTCCTTTTATTATGCTCAGTAAACTCTTTTCATGGTGGCTTTAATCTCTTCAAAATAATTCCAAGCAATATTTTCAAAACTGCAATGTTCCGAAAGAGAAAATCTTGTACAAAGGTCATAGCTGACATAGAAAAACATAATTCTCAATTGTAACCACTCTGTGTGTGCAGTTCTGTTTTGGATTGTAGACAGTTATAGAACTGAGGTTCCCCCCCTTTGAAAACCATATCTCCCCAATCTAGGACTCATTTACCAGTGTTCATTGAACCATTCAGTGGAAATTACAAGGATATGATGCATTTTCCTTCCTACTGTGCCCTCCAAAGCCAGTTTAACTGTGACAGCATTTGCTTTAGGTTTTGTCTGCTACTGGATGACATTCTGCCTGTGGTGTGGCTCTTGTGTCTGATGGTCACACAAAGATTTAAAACCTTGCTGCAGTCCTATCATGTCTATGGTGACCTTATTGAAAAAGTTGTACACAAATGTTTTTACCTGTCTTGCAGCAAATTCATTGGCAAAAGAGGGCACTGTGAAACCCAAATGTTTTGTGACATTAGTCAATGCAGCTGCAAAGACTGTTCTAAACTAGACATATGAGAATTCAGTTTGCTTGAGGTCCAAGCTCAAGTACTAGAAAGCTCAAATGCAATGTTAACCTCCTTTAGCAAAATGGTGGACAAATGTTAGAATCTGTAAAAATATCTCAAGCTATTCCACGAACATTTGTCATAGTGTAAGCTATTTTAGTAGATCACATTAATACTTTGGTTTTTGATGTCAAAACCAATAGTAGCAGAAACTTCTTTGCCACTTTAAAAAATAAATGCATTGTGTACCGGTGAAGCAATTAGAGTTCATGCTTCCTAAGGATGGCCAGCCCCTGTAGTCCAGAACTTGTATAAGTCACTTTAGGAGACAGTGGTTATGCAACTTCTGCAAGTCATCCACATGTAAAGTGGAAAGTTATCAGAAAAAATTAGCTGCTGGTGGCCAAAAAGCTGAAAGTTTTAATTTCATTGTGGCTTGTATATTTTGGACCCAATAATATCAATTCACATATAGCCAACTAATGAAAAGCATTATGTAAAGTATATGCAAACCACTATGAAAGAACCAAGACTGGCTCAGCTTTAAGAAAAGGGAAAATTGTTTATCCAGGAAGGGCACACTAAGCCAGAACTTGTTTCTAGGTGTGACTCTGGGAGCACAAGGAAGTTAAGTGACTTGCTCAGGATGGCACAGTATGCAAGTGGGGCTGATGGGATTCAAACTGATGTCTACACAGGTTTACAGCTCAGTGTCCTTAACCACTATGCTGCTATACTGCCTCCTTATGCAGGACTGAACGGTGCTAAATGGTCTCCCAAACAATCTGAAAAGGATACAAAAGATGCCACAGACACAGATTCCATCCATGTTAGGATTCATCAGTGTGCCACATCTGTATCTCAGTTCAGGGAGTGGGAATGCAAGCCACTTGAATGCAGTTGTTGGGTGTCAAGGTGAGCCTGAAATTGGAAAGCACTTTAAAAGCAAGAACGTTAGTGCAAAAGCACTGAAGCAATGGTTACCTTGGAAGGGCATGTGTAATAAAGCCATGTTTTAAAGACAACACACGTTGCACATACACCCAGAAATGCAAATCATCACAAAAGGTACATGTAAATCCTCATAAAAGAATTAAGGCTGGCTCAGCTTTAAGCAAGCTTAATAGTGCCAAAAGGCCTAACAAACAAAGTGAAAATGCTGAAACAGCTGATACAGACATGTGTGTCATCCTTGCTAGGACACATTAGTGTTTCACATCTGTATCTCAGCCCTGGGAGAAGAAGAACTAGCCACCTGGCCTCAGATGTTTGGGTCATGGAGGGCCCAAAATGGAAAAGCAACTAAAAGGAAAAAACATTCAGTGCAAAAGCACCTGAGCAAGTGTTACCATGGAAGGGCAATGTCATAGCCACATTTCAAATTAATACCACATTACCACATTACACTTTGCCACTAATGTAAAACATCATGGAAAGCATATAAAATCACCATAAACAAAGAACTAACTGTGGCCACACCATGACCCAAAGAACTATAATCAGTTGACTGGCTCCCCCTCTCGTGGTCACAGATACAGATGTTTCCTAACAAGGACAACACATGTGCCTGTGTTTGCTGGTTTTAGCCTTTCCAGATTGTTTGGGGAACATTCTGTCCTGCTTGTTTCTTTTTTTAACCATGATATTATAGCCAATTACCTTTAATATTAGTTTATGCTTAAAGGTTTTTTCACTGATGTTCCTGGCTTTAACATTGGCTTTGTGATGGTTAGAGTCTGTGAATATTAACAATCACTATGAAATTACAGTGTTCAGATGCACCAGTCTGAAATGTATTTGTATATTACTGTAATACAACCATGGGGAACACTCATACAGCTGTAAGAGTGGTATTGCATGCATTATTAGGGTAATCAGTTTATGATTTCATACTATAAGAATGAAAGTAAGCAAGACCACCCTTACAAATAGAAGAGAGGTCTTCATGACAGTATTAATATATTACTGAGTATTAATATATTACTGATCAAGGTCAATCAAGCAATAATGTGGTATATTCAAATTCTTAAAAACCTCCCCTGAATGAGTCAAATTCCAGGGCTCCTGTACAGGAGACACTCGTTACAGAATAAAAGTGTTCTACATACAGATGATAGGCCCTCTCTGAATGTTCGGATGTGATCCCTTGCTCTACAAGGAAAACTCAGTTCAGATCTTAAGGCAGTGCAACTAAAATGCATCACTTCATTTAAAATGAAATCCGGCTATTACCCAATTAAACTAAACAGACAAAAGTACAGACTGTTGATGTGTTAAAAGCATTAGAGTAATTGAATACTTTAGATTACACAGAAGAATCAGTAAAAACACTGTCCCTTGTTAAATAATTTCCTCTTGTAATAGAAATGAGATCATCATTAACAAATGCTGCATTGAAAAGAGACTTTTAAACATGAAAAGCATTAATGAACCAGCAGTAAAATATAAAACTATGGATCACAATTCTCTAAAATCTCCAAGGAAAAACTAAAAGTTTTGAAGCAAAATGTAAGTGTATGCCAGTTAGAAAAACAATCTAGTTCTAGCTTACCCCATCTGATTCAATAAAATGGATGACAAAGAGACATCAACTGCACAAAGAATAGAAAATCCTTCTATCAGGTCAAAGGGAAGGCGAAGATGACTTGAAGCATTATTCGATCCCTGGAGCTGCTGAATGGCCCCAACCCATAGCTATACTGTATTCATTATTTGTCATTTTAGAAAAAAGAGGGAACAAAGGATAAGTGGTTAACTAAGTAACTATTGCTGGGAGCACTACAATAGTCTTAAATACTGTGACCAAAGTTTGCTATTATAGAATAGGAGTACTGCCTTTGTCACGTGCTTGCATTCATGCTTCCTTTGGGCAGCATTTGCTGTTATGAGACCTAGCTCAGTTGTGTCAGCATTATTAAGTCCATGTTCAAAACTGACTGGCTTAGAATAGTAAACTACTTTTACAGAGTTGGGTGAAGGGGCTTGGTAGATGTGCAAACACATGAGGTTTGTCAGTGTTTCAACTATTTTGGAGTCTTGAGCGAGCCACCGATTAGAATGATCTTGCCCAAGACTCAATTTGGAGAGCAGTATTTTTGGAGTCTAGAATGCATGTGCTGGATTTACAAAGATATCACTAATACAGGAATGCATATATGCTTTCACACAATACATACAGAAAACTGCAGAAAATTACAGTAGTCATTGTTTGCAATGTAAAGGCATCTTCAAAACAATTGGACTTGCAGGATTTTGTGCAAAACCTACTAATGGACATTTTGGTAAATTTCCAAGGCCTTATACTGTGTGACCAGATTAAAGAACAAACGTTTGTAATGCCAAGTGATTGCTTGCTGGTATTAGCAGTGGAAATGCAGGAGTTAGACAGATGCAGAGTAGGAATGACAGTGAAGTACTGAACTTCACGCCAACCCCAACTCCACCCTGCAGAGACAGACAGGCATTGGGGCATGCATTTGGGTTGTTGCACATAACGTTCATGCCATTTCACCTCACCCTATCCTGTAGACACTGACAAGTGTTGAGGTGTGCCTTGGGGTGTTCAGCTATACAGTCACCCCGCTCCATAAGGACATATGCTGAAATGGGTGCATTATAGAATGGAGTGAACTTCCGGGCTGAAGAGTCCAAGGCACAGCTCAATGCCTGTCAGTGGCTGCAGGGTGGGGGGTGGTGTTGGAATGGCATGAACATAACAGTCGGCAATCCAAAGGCACACCCCTAATGCCTGTCAGTCTGTACAAGGTGGGACATTTTGATTAGAAACCGTAATGCCCCAGGCATCTGTTGATATTTGCAGCACAAATTTTCAGCATGGGCATTTTGTGGCCCCCACCTCATGAAAGCATTTGGGACCTCTTCTCATGAACAGTGGCACTCTGATTTTGTCAATGTATCCTGAAATTTGAGTTTCCACAGCAACCATGCCTTTGTGCGCCAGATGTATGAAAGCACAGATTGGGCAGGATGTAAAGAATGACAGCTGTACCATTCATAGGGAGGTGCGAAGAGAAGGCAATGTTGAAAATATGTAGTCAAAGTCTTAAAAATGCTCAAACTTCTGAGCATACGTAGAAAATGCACAATGCATGTGTGTAACACAGTCATTTAGTGGAATTATTTCACCAAATTTTCAATATAGACATTCTGTGACCTCTGCTCATGAACACTGTGACTATTATTTTCTTAATCTGTCCCGAACATTGATTTCCCACAGCAACTGCGATATTCTGTGCCAGATGCATAAACACATATTTTGGGCAGGATGTGAAGAATGACGGCTGTACTGTTCATAAGGAGGTCTTAAAACATGGCAATGTTGAAAATCTGGAGTGAAAATACTACAGATTTGTGAAGTTATGAGAGTGCGTGGAAACTGCATCATACATGCTTGCAACACAGTCATCTTATGGACATTGGCACCAAATTTTCAACATAGGCATTTTAGGACCTCTGCTCATGAACAGAGTCACTGTGATTTTACATACGAACATACAAATCTGCCAGCAGAACACACCAATTGGTCCATGTAAGTCTGCCTGAGTGTTCAGCTAGCACCCTAGATTGCAGCTGCCCCAGCCTCCAACCCCCCTCAGTTCCTCCCACACTTTTCCCAGCCCCTGCCCCCAAATCTTCCTCTTGCTTTATCCCACTCCTCCTTAAAGCTATTGACTGTTCTACATGTTACCACAAACTCTGGCAGCACATTCCAGTTAGACACTACCCTCTCAGAGAAGTAATGCCTCCACATTTCCCTCTTGAAATGTCCCCCTTTCAACCTTAGTCCATTCCTGCTCATCTCTCTTCCACTTTTCAGTTTAAACATCCCCTCGGTGCTAGGTTTAGTTACCCCCTCAGGTATTTAAACACTTCAGTCATATCCCCCCATCCCTCTTCTCCTCCAGTGTGTACATGTTCAGGTCCTTCAGCCTAACTTCATATTTCTTGCCTTCCATCCCCTTTAACATTTTTGTTGCCCTCCTTTGCACCCCTTCCAGTACCTTTATATCTCTCCTCGTGTATGGTCTCCAGTACTGCACATAGTACTCTAGGTGCGGTCTGACCAATGATCTGTAGAGAGATAGGATCACATCCCTGTGTCTGGATGAGAATCCCCTTGTGATGCACCCCAGCATGCTGCTTGCCTTTGCTGATGCTCTTGTGCAGTGGGCTGAGTTGTACATGCTCCAAGTTACCAAGACCTCTAGGTCCTTCTGCTCCTCCTCCTCCTCTCTGATCTCAAACCAATAGTCCCTCTTCTGGTTCTTAGCCCTGAAGTGCATCACCTTACACTTCTTTGCATTGAATCCTAGCTGCCACTCCACTGACCATGTCTCTAGTTTGTTTAGGTACCCCTGCAGTTTTCCCCATCCGTCCTCTTCGTCCACCACTGCCCCCAGGTTGGTATAATGTGTGAACAGACTAACCCTGCTCCCTACTCTGTGTGCTATATCAGAGATAAAGGCTGAAATAGCACCGGGGCCAGCACTGATCCCTGCGGCTCCCCACCTGTCACTGCTCTGGGTGCCGAGAACTCCCCCACCACCACCACCCTCTGCCCCCTGCCCTGAAACCAGTTCTCTATCCATTTAGTCAACTTTTTCCCCACCCCCACTGCTGTCAGCTTCCCCCCCAGTCTCCCATGAGGCACTATATCAAAGGCCTTACTGAAGTCCAAGTACAGGATATGTACTGCATGGCCTCTGTCCAACTCCATTGTCACCCAGTCATAATACTCTGTTAGGCTGGTTTGACAAGACCTGCCTGAGATGAACCCATGTTTCCACTAATCTTGGAGGCCATTACTGTATAGGAATGCCACCAGCCTCTCCTTCAGTATCGGCTCCATAAGCTTACCCACTATGGACATGAGACTTACCGGCTGATAATTTCCTGGGTCCTCACTAGACCCACTCTTCTGTATGAACTCCACATGAGCCACCCTCCAGTCCTGGGGCACACACCCTGTTTCCGGGGAGATGTTGAACAGATCTGCCAGTGGCTCAGCCAACAGCTCCGCCATCTCCCTCAGCATCCTGGGGTGGATGGCATTGGGACTAGGTGCCTTGTCCACCTTTACTGCCCTCAGCCCCTCTTGCACCCTAGTTCCATGTGATAACTTTGTCCGTCACCTCCTCCTCCCCCTTTCCTCACCATCCCAGCCCATTCTGGTAGTGGGCCATCCCTCTCCTTAGTGAAAATGGAGCAGAAGTACTCATTTAGAATTTCCACTTGCTACTCCCCCCTTTTCCAGACAATCCCCTCCCGGCTTTATTCTCACAATATGTTCCTTACACTTCCTCTTTTCCCTGACATATTTAAAAAAGTCATTTTTCCCTCCTTTTATGCCCTATGTGGAACTTAATTGCCTGGAGGCCTTAGCTTTTTTCACCCTCCTGTCAATCTCTCTTGACCAACTACCGAAAGCCTCCTTATCCTCTGCCTTCCCTGTTCTCCTGTACTTCTGGTATGCAGCCATCTTTGCTCTCACTTCTTGCAGCATTTCCTTGTTCAGCCAGCATGGTTTCTTGCCTCTGCTCTTCTTACTCCTGGCCCTGGTTCAGGCTGCTGTGGCCTCTGATAGCCCAGTCTTTATGACTTCCCACTTTTGTTCTGCATCCATCCCTGTAATTATATCCTGGAGACTTCCTTGCAGTATTGCTCCCATCCCCCCAAAGTCCACCCTAATAAAGTCCACCACCTTAGTGCCCATGCCTCCTGTTTCCCTGCCCAGCGCGACAACAAGCCACACTGTTTGGTGGTTCGTTACCTGCTAGTTGGTCCTCCACCCTTACCTCCCTCACCACCTCCCCATTTGCCAGTACTAGGTTCAGAGTACTACCAAGCCTTGTAGGCCCACTTACCAACTGCGTGAGAAGGCTGTCCTGGAATGCACCAAGGAGCACCTGCTCCCTGGTACTGCTTGTGACAGGGTGCACCAGTCAACCTGTGGTAGGTTAAAATCCCCCACTATCACCACACTCCCCCTTCTACACACCCTCCTTATCTGCTCTTCCAACTCCCCATCCAGTTCTCTGGACTGGACTGGTGGTCTGTACACCACTCCCAGCTTCAGCTTTCTGCCCTTGGAGTACATGTGCTTCACCCAAAGTGCCTCTGTCATCTCCTTTTCTCCCTCATCCATTATGCATTTAATCCCTTCCCTCACATAGAGTGCAACCCCCTTCCAACCCCCCGGTCCCTCCTGTATATCCTGTATTCCGGGATTGCCAATCCCCAACCATGGCACTCTGTGGCCCAAGTCTCTGTCACTGCAGCAATGTCCACCTTCCACTCTGAAAGGAGCACCTGAAGCTCTACAGTTTTGTTCCCCAGGATTCTTGCATTGAGAGACACCACCTTCCACCCGTACCCCTCCTTCTCCACACTCTTCTCCTCCTTGGTCTGTGTTCCTCCTCCTGGTAATTTGCACCCTTTCTCCTCCTTATTCTTACTGGGTGGTGAAGCCTTCTGTATTACACTCAGACCACTCTGCCCGGCACCTCCCAGGGTTACTACCCACCACCTTTACCTATATCTAGGGGGTGAGCTCATTAGGCTCCCCTGTCCGGACCTTTCTACTAATCTCAGTCTTTTAGCCACCCCCTCACTAGTTTAAATCCACCTTAGTAGATATACACCCCTCTAATCCTGCCTTTAATATCCCCCTCCCCTTCCTGCTCAAGTGTACCCTGTCCCCGTATACAAGTCACTATTTCCCCAGACCCTACCCCAGTTAGTCAACAGCCCATAATTTCTGGTGTGGCACCAATCCTTCTGCCCCTTGTTAAACTCCTCAATCCTACCCTTCCTATCCTTCCTCCCCATGCTTGCACATGGTATGGGGAGTAACTCCAAGAATGCCACTGATTCCCCCAACCCCTCACACTGCTTGCCCAACTACTCGAATCTCCCCCTCACTACTTCCAAAGTCTCCCTCACCAAGTCATTTGTACCCACATGCAACACTAAATGAGGTTTCTTCCTTCCCCTCGCTGCACACTTGAGCAGTGCCTGCCCTGCCCCTCCTGCAGTTAACCTGGGGATAGCTTCAACCTAAATATGGCTTTGCCTTCCCCCCTTCTGCCCCATCTCACCCCTTTCAGTATACAATCCCCTAGGATGAGTAACTCCCCCGCCCCTTAGCCCCTTTCCCTTCTAATGCCCCTTCCACCAACCCAGTATTTGATCTTCCCTGCCCCTTACCCCCACCAGCTGCACCCTCTGTGACTTTTGTGTCTGTACCACCTACATCCACCTCAAACCTTTTCTCTGCCTTATTCTTCCCATCCCCCTTGAACCCCTTCTCAGCCTGACTACTTCCTACTGGACTTCCAATGTCGACGTCCGTTCCTCCCCTGTTGATTTGCAACCCCTCTCCTATCCCCACTGTTGTCGATTTAGAGCCCCTATTGTCTTCTACCCCAATAGTGATGCCCCTCCCATCCTTCCCCCTTCCCATAGCCTTCTCTCCTCCAGTCACCACCCCTTCTTCCTTACTAGCCCACCTTCTACCCTTTCATCCTTGCTATCTCTTCCCCTAGCTGTTGCCATCCCTCTCATGCCCTGCCTGTCATCCCCCCTTCAGTATGTTCCTGATCCCCCTCTCTGTCCCTCTCATAGCAGTGGCTTGAATCTATTCCTAGTCGATACCTCTCCTACATCTCTTCCCCCTTTTGGTTCCCCCCATCCTACTTGTTCCCATCCGAGCCACCCCTGGTCCCTCCTCTGGTCCCTCCCTACCTGCAGCCACCTTCTATCTCCCTTCATACTCATCATGGTCTCTTCCTTCCCCAAACAGGAGGCCCCCTTCTACCCTTTCGTCCTTGCTATCTCTTCCCCTAGCTGTTGCCATCCCTCTCTGCCCTGCTTCCCCCCTCAGTATGTTCCTGCTCCCCCTTTCTCTTCCATTGCAGAGGCTCAAATCTGTTCCTAGTCGATACCCCTCCTACATCTATTCCCCCTAGTGGTTCCCCCCCACTTGTTCCACTCAGCGCCACCCCTGGTCCCACCCCTGCTCCCTCCCTACCTGCAGCCATCTGCTCTCTCCCCTGGTAGTCCTCGTGGTCTCTTCCTCCCCCAACAGGAGGCCCCCCTTCGCCTCAGGCACCCCTCCCTTGCTCTCTCTTTTCTGCTAGTGCCTCTGATACTGGAGTCGGTTTCAGTCCCTAGTTGTTCTTCCTCCATCCCCCTTTACCATCCCCTATACCCCCCAGGCAGGATGCCTACCATACTCATCTGCCCTGCCACTTAGACTCCTCCCTAACCTCCACAGTTCCTCCCTCAGACTAGCCAGTTGTCTACAGACCATACACCCCCCATCCTCCAAGCCCAGCCTTCCAGGATTATGGTGGACCCACACTCTGTACACCCTACCACCCTTCCAAGATGCCCTCCCTATTGACATGTGGCACCTGCCCTATTTTGCCCCCCATCTTATGTTATGGGCTACTCCTAGGTTCTGTACCCTACTACAACTGTTAGGCCCCTATTTACTCAAATTCCTGGTCCCCCCAAACTAGTCCCCCTACTGGCTCTTTGCTGACCGTGGTAATTCAGTCTCAAATCTCATCCATTAGACAGTGTATTACTGTATCAATCCTAAAGCCTCCCTGTCCATTTTTCACCCCTCAGCTACCATAATTTTTGTTCTCAGCTCTCATATAGTTTCACTTAGCCCAGTTAGAAATCCTATTGCACTCCAAGTATTACTCAGCTCAGTTAGAGAAATAAACAGAACAAATAAATATGTATTATTACAGCAATCATAACAGTATAGCTCAGTACTTAGCTCAGTTACAGAAATAAACAGAACAACTAATTCTGTATTATTACAGCACTCCTCAAAGTATCCAACCATTGCTTTGTCTCCACCCCAGATACCTTGCTGTAATATAGGACCACAGAGGACCCTGGGTGGGATGATGGGCAACTCTAAAGTCCTGGCAGAGCTCCATTGAGCTCGCTCACTCCCCCATCTCTCCCTCACTTGTTCTGTTTCTCCTGGCGCTGCAGGCTGCCCTTTTGTATTGGGTTCCTGCCTGCGTGTGCGCCTTTGTTTGCCCAAAAAGAAATTTGCAGCAGTCCTGAAAGAGCTCTGTTGAGCTCGCTGTCTCCCCCTCTCTCACTTGCTCTTTCTGTTTCTCCCAGCACTGCAGGCTGCCCTTTTGTACTGTGCTCCTGCCTGCATTGGCACCTTTTTCTGCCCACAAAGAAATCCACAGCAGTCCCAACAGAGCTCAGCTGAGCTCACTCACTCACTCCCCCTCTTTCACTCACTCATTCTGTTTCTCCCAGTGCTGCAGGCTGCCTTTTTGTATTGGGTTCCTGCCTGCGTGTGCGCCTTTGTCTGCCCACAAAGAAATTTGCAGCTGTTCCTCCAGAGCTCTGTTGAGCTCGCTCACTACTCCTCTCTCATTCGCTCATTCTGTTTCTCCCAGTACTGCAGGCTGCTGTTTTGTACAGGGCTCCTGCCTTCATTGGTGCCTTTTTCTGCCCACAAAGAAATCTGCAGTAGTCCTGACAGAGCTCCATTAAGCTCGCTCACTCCTCCTCTCTCACTCACTCTTTCTATTTCTCTCAGTGATGCAGGCTGCCCTTTTGTACTGGGCCCCTGCCTGCATTGCCACCTTTTTCTGCCCACAAAGAAATCCACAGCAGTCCCAACAGAGCTCAGCTGAGCTCACTCACTCACTCCCCCTCTTTCACTCACTCATTCTGTTTCTCCTGGTGCTGCAGGCTGCCCTTTTGCACTGGGCTCCTGTCTTCATTGGTGCCTTTTTCTGCCCACAGAGAGATGTGCAGCAGTCCTGACAGAGCTCTGTTGAGCTTGTTCACTCCCCCTCTCTCTCACTCGCTTGATCTTAATCTGTCCCAAGCACTGATTTCCCACAGCTGCTGCACTATTCTGTCCCAGAAGTGCAAAAACACATTTCTGCCAGGATGTGAAAAATGACAGCTGTACTGTTCATAAGGAGGTGTGAAAAAATGCCAGTGTTGAAAATCTGGCGTGAAAATATTACAAATTTGCAAATTTACAAGGGTGCGTGGAAACAGTGCAATGCTCACTTGTAACGCAGTCATTTTATGGACTTTCATCACCAAATTTTCAACATAGGCATTTTAGGACGTCTGTTCATGAACAGTGTCACTGTCATTTTCTTAATCTGTCCTGAACACTGATTTCCCACAGCGACCGTGCTATTCTGCATGGAAGTGCAAAAACACATTTTGGCCAGGATGTGGAAAATGACAGCTGTACTATTCATAAGGAGGTGTGAAAAAATGCCAGTGTTGAAAATCTGGCATGAAAATATTACACATTTACAAAGTTACAAAAGTGCGTAGAAACTGTGCAACACACACTTGCAACACAGTCATTTTATGGACTTTCATCACCAAATTTTCAACATAGGCATTTTAGGACCTCTGCTCATGAACAGTGTCACTGTCATTTTCTCAATCTAGCTTGAAAACTGATTTCCAACAGTGACCGTGCTATTCTGCACTGGAAGTGAGAAAACACTTTGGCCAGGATGTGTAAAATGACAGCTGTACTGTTCATAAGGAGGTGTGAAAGAATGCCAATGTTGAAAATCTGGACTGAAAATATTACAAATTCATGAAGTTATGAGCGTGCGTAGAAACTGCGCAACGCATGCTCGTAAAATAGTCATTTTTTTTATTTTTTTTTACCAAATTTGCAACATACGGTTTTGAGAGCCCACCTCATGAACAGTGGCACTGTCATTTTGTTAATCAGTCCAAAAAGGTAATTCCACGCAGTGACTGCGAAATCACCTTTCTGGACTGAATAACACAATGGCAGTGATTGAATTCATGAGGCGGGGTCCCAAGAACCGGATGTTGAAAATGTGGTGCCAAAATTCCCACAAATGCCCAAGATATGCACCAAAGTTGAAAAAAACCCTTTTCATGCCATTATACAGCTTACCAGCATTTCTTCAGTTTGCGGTCAGCTTTGAAGAGTGCAGACATGTTCCCAGTCCACCGAAGATCATTGCACTGGGCTCCAGAGGTAAGTATGGGGTGAGGGGGGTGTTGGAGGTGGGGTGCGCAGAAGGTGGACACGGGTTGGGGGAGGACAATGAGGAGCAATAAGAACAATAATACAATAATAGGTCAATAAGCATTACAAATAGCAATTGTGTTTGAAATACAACTGTTTAGCAATTTCCCTGTAAAGTCGTAGATGACACTACTGCTACTGTATAGAGTGAATTTCAGTGGTAAGGCATAGAAATGTCAGCATTGCATGCATACCATGCTGTGACACCCAAAACATGGCCCCCCTTAAAAATAGTGTGCTTGCACTGCTATTGGCTGATCATAAACAAAACATTGTTTTCCATTTAATATACAGATGCTAGCACAATTTCCCTATATACCTATCTGTAGTGCCACAGCTACAGTATACAGCAAATTTCAGTGTTGATACATGGCAATTACAGCACTGCACATGTACCGTGCCATGACATATGATGCAAGACCTCTTTAGGGATCTAGCATAACTTTAAAAGCTTAGAAGAGAGCATTTTTTTTCCTTCCCTAACTACTATATGACAAAATTAAAGAATCCTAAATATACCCAGTAAACTGACGGCACTGCTAAAAAGACATTATAAATGGATTGCCAAGGAATTTCTGATAGATTGCAAAAGAAAAAAATATACCTTATAGCTGATTTTATCAATGATCTCTGTAGTTGCAGCTCTGCAGTTCTTAGTCTTCTGATATCTCTCACTCTGCTAAATAGATATGGCTGACCAAC
Source organism: Neoceratodus forsteri (assembly GCA_016271365.2). Taxonomy (NCBI): domain Eukaryota; kingdom Metazoa; phylum Chordata; order Ceratodontiformes; family Ceratodontidae; genus Neoceratodus; species Neoceratodus forsteri. The sequence goes on along the minus strand of CM057450.1, from coordinate 851,743,926 downwards.
ACTGGAGCATGCTCAATGTAAACCAGCAAGGAATCATGGGAAAAACCCTTCCATCCTTCTCAAAAAGTGATATTTGATAACATTGCCTTAATATTTCTATGTGAATGTTGCGCGTATTCAAAACTGTTGATTTTTAAAAAACCTAAATTGTACAATTGTGCAATATTGTTCATTTTGTATAAAAAGACATGTGGTACTCATGAAATGTGATGTACAAAAAGCAGAGTTATCAACATCCAGAATTATGCAAAAAACTCTCCAACACCTTGGAGTCTTTTAAACAGTTTATTACAACAAAAATGAATAAAAGTAGCACTCCCTTTACTGGCACCTGATATTTTGCATCACTACTTCACACTTTTTTGTTATATGCCGTAACTCTGTCCACTCATGTTGAGCCATCTTGTTGGATTGTTTGCTCACAAAATACCTTGGGCTGGATATTCAAACTGCGCCATTCTGAGGCGCAAGCTTTTGCGCTGCACAAAATAGTTGCGCAGGGGTGTGGCTGGGGCGATATTCAAAGGAGTTGCGCTATTGAGCAACTCCTTTGAATATCACCCCCCAGCCACAGCCACTGTGCATGGCGCAGTGGAACTTATGCCACCGCAAGTTGTCAGAGTGGAGCATTCAACTTGCGGTACTTGGTGGCCAAGTACCATTGTGCCATGCTCAAAATCACAATATTCAAGAGGTGACATGCAAATGGGGCCATAATTCATGCAAGGCGCAGAGGGGGCCATTTGCATCTGATTATGCCCCATTTGCATGCCATTAGCATAGGTGTGCCGATCCCCGAGGCCTTGCGCCTGGCGCCCTGCCAGGCAGCAGCCGTCGGGGACCAACTCACCCTGCAGCCCGATCGCGGGCAGCAATGTGGCTCCCCCACCTCCTCCCGTACATCTCCCTGGTGGTCCAGTGGATCGAAATGCCCGATTGCGGGCGGTATGTTTAAACCCCCCCTCCCGTTCACATCCCTGGTGGTCCAGTGGACCGAAATGCCCGACCGCGGGCACTAAGTAAAAGTGAAACCCTCCCTTGTGCCTGATTGCAGGCAGAAAGTAAATTGAACCCCCAAACATGTCCCTTTGCCCGATCGCGGGCAGTAAGTAAATGACCCCCCACCCGAACATCTCCTGGTGGTCCAGTGGACCATAATACCGATCGTGGGCAGAATGTAAATTGAACCCCCAAACATCTCCCTGGTGGCTATGAATGAATCATTCACAAATCTGGACAGTCACGTATGGTATGGGCTGCACACCCATTGGCTCTTGCTCTGCACCAATGGGCATGCAGCCTACAGAAGCGCATCGGTCGGCGGGTGGTGGGGTGGCAAGTGGTGGGATGCTGCTGCCCGCCGGCTGCCAAGGGGAGCGGGGTGGTGGGCTTCATGGGTGGGTGGGGTGGGGGACACTAGCCACCAGGGAGATGTTTGGGGGGTTCAATTTCTTTCTGCCCACGATCGGGCATTTCGGTCCACTGGACCACCAGGGAGATGTTCGGGTGGGGGTCACTTTACTTACTGCCCGATCGGGCACAAGGGACATGTTCGGGGGTGGGTTCAATTTACTTTCTGCCCACGATCGGGCATTTCGGTCCACTGGACCACCAGGGAGATGTTTGGGGTGGGAGGGTCACCTTACTTACTGCCCCCGATCGGGCACAAGGGACATGTTCGGGGGGGTTCAATTTACTTTCTACCCGTGATCGGGCACAAGGGAGGGGTTTCAATTTACTTTCTGCCCGTGATCGGGCATTTCGGTCCACTGGACCACCAGGGATGTGAACAGGAGGGGGGGAGCCACATTGATGCCCATGATCGGGTTGGTGGGGGGGTACACTATGCCCGCGATCGGGCTGGGGAGGGCACAGGGACTGAGTTGGAGGCCAGCCACAGGTGGCAGCTGCTGTGTTGCACCCTGAAATAGAGCAGCTCACCTGTGGGTGGCCCTCAACTTAAGCCTTTTTTTTTTGGCTCAAGGTCCTGCAGGCTCAGGTTGGGGGTTGCGCCTGCACAACTCTGCACAGCCCGGCTGAATATCGGGCTGTGCAGTTTATGCATGGTTCCTCCCCCTCCTGTTGAGCATGCATTCATTTGCATTGCGCTGTTGCTCAGCCTGTTTTCAGTGGCGCAACTGCCTCCTGCTGAATATCGCAGAATGGCGTAATTTAGGACTTGAGCATGCGCAACCCTGTTGCGCATGGCGTAACCCTTTTGAATATCTGGCCCCTTCTGTATAATGATATTACCTCTATGGCCTCTTCCACACCATTCACTGTATGTAAATTAAACAAGAATATGCATTATTTTACTCATTCCCAATACTATGTGTGAAAACTGCACTTTTATATACACAGTGCTCTATACACAAATTTGCATATCACCAAAGGGCATGGTTTGAAGTTGGAAGGTGGAAGGATGAGGAGGGAAAGAGGGGGATGTTTTTCACAGAGAGGGTGATGGACCCTTGGAATGCACTGCCTGGTGAGCTAGTTCAGAGATCCACAGTGGAGGGCTTCAAGAGAGGGTGGGACAGACACAGAAAGTGGATGTATCAGATGATGGCCTGGCCCAGGGGGGTGGGGATGGATGATAGGGGTTTCTGGAACACAAGGGGGGGAAGGCCTCGGCACCCAACTAGGGATCTGAGGTTCGAGCAGACTCGATAGACCAGTAAGGCCTAATCTGCTGGCAATTAGTATGTTAGTATGTTCATTGTTTTACCCAGTACAGTACTAAATAGTAGATCCCAGGTAATGACTACAGTGAGTTGCTGTGTGCTCTTGAGATAGTCATTTCACCCTCTGTGCTTCAGTACTAAAGTACCAGCTGTAAAATTGGGAAGAAGCAGGAATGCACTGGGAACAATATGTTGTATCTCAGTTGGCTGTCCTGCATAAACTGCAAAACACAATCACTACCTGTACTGTCCTGTAGGACTTAACTGGGTTTTTTATGTTGTAAAAAATGTACACTGAAGTATGACACATTATTTCTCATGCTAGCTGTGCTGTCATTCTCTTTTTGATTAAGGATTTGATAAATGTCAGTTTTCAGAGTCTTGAAGTGACAGCTTACAACAACCAAAAATTGTTCATTTCTCACAACCTTTATTAAAACTGTCAAGAGATATAAATCCTCAAAAAAAAAGAAAAATATTTTTTTTTTCATTTTGTATTTTTTATATTGCAATATGTTATATATGTAAAGTGATTTTTAAATATTGATTAGGTTGTTAAAAATACAGTCATGTAGCTTTTGAAATTCTTTGTAATGCTTAGTACACAAAACTAATGAACCATGTTTTTTTTTTTTTTACCAGTTAATCACCTTTCCTTCTTTTGAAATCTGGCTTCCCGTGCTCTAGTTAGTGAAAGTCATTATCTGGTAACATGTATCAACATTACAGATAGGTTATACACTGCAGCACCCTGCCATCACAGCCTGCCCAGCAAAGGGATTACCAACTTTGTGCTGTATGGTGAGGTCACATAAGAATAATCCACTATCATTTGTTGTTCCCTTCTCATTGTCTGATGTTCAGAGTTTCAGAAATTTGCAATTATAAAGATTCCAATTCTAGCCTGTATACACACAACTGTTCTCAGTATCATTCTATTAATACAGAGTCTCCACAGCATTTTACTGGTTCAGTGACATATACAGTACTGTAAATAATTGCATTGGTCTACTGTGGCTTGCTTGTTTAGGAAGAGTTTGACAGTTAGTGAGTTAGGGTTTTATCAGTGAAACAGTTGCTCCCATTCTATACATATGGGAAACATCTTTAAAGGCTAGGGCTCTTGAGGAAGGAACTGAATGTGTAGTATTCTAATACTCTATTTGCATTGAACCATGCATGTCTTTTCTTTCTTTCTGCTCTTTTTTCAGATATTTCTTCACGTTAGTTTCCTTTCCCCACCCTTTTGAGGAAGCTGCCACACTTGCATCCTTTGTAGATCCAGCAGGGCACGTGAGGGGCTATCATTATAGGTGATACACATGCTGCCCCTTTGTCAACCAGAAGGGATTAGTGGGGTGGGTGAATGCTAGGCAGGTTTCTATTACAGTACAGGACCAACAAGCCCTTGCCTTGCTGCCTAGTACTAGGATATAAACAAAAACACGTTAACTGAGTAAGTTTGTACCAACAGACTTGCAATTATATTTAGTGATGGCAACTGAAAACAAAAAACCTTCAATGGCAAAATGACTCTTCCCTTCAAATATGTTTGCAAGAACATCTGAAACTCATTACTTTCTCAATTTTTGCACTTCCTTTTACAAACGTTGTTAGATATGTCGGCAACAACATCTGACACTTGTTATTTTCAGTATTTCTGTACCTTCCCTTGTACAAATGTTATAATAATGTCCATTATTTTTTTGCTTGTATCATGTGCACTGTATGGGACCTCATTGAAAATGAACTTTACTCAACTGAGTATCTGATTCATATGATGAATAAAATATTTTACTACTACTAATATTTGTGTCTTCTCCCCTCCCTCTAGACAGTCTGTCTGCCATTTACTTTGCCCATCTACCCTCTGTTGACTATTTGGAGCCCCCTTCCTTTTATTTTGCCCCTGATTTCTTCTTTTATTCTGCACTTTCCTGCTGAATTGATCTTGTTATTTTACTGGCAAAGCTATTAACTACAAACTACTGTTTTGATTATCAGGCAAGTCACATAACCTCTGCGTGCTCCCGCAATTACCAGGAAGCAAAATTAAGTTCAGTGTTCCTTTCCTGGATAGAAACTGTACAATCAATCAAAATAAATGTCAGTTAATAGTTTACTGCTATTTATGTGTGTTGTACTTTACTATTATTTGTCATTGTAATTAGTTGCTGGGCACTCCTCCCCCAGGACACACCTGGAAATTAACTGCGTATAGCTCAGTGTGCCTCTCATGATCCAAACCTTAACATACATGCATACATACATAAATAAATAAAATAAAATAAATGCACTCATCCTTGTTCACTGGGAGCTGAGTGCCTCATCTCCATGATGTGTTTCACCCCCTGTCTGTCTCAATGGAGCATGGAGGGGCTATCATGTAAGTCTGCTTTTCCAGGTCTCAGCCTGATGTTCTGCAGCAATACCACTGGAGCACAGAGGTTCTTTTTATTCACCTAGTGGCATGCCCTCAGAAAAGGAATTTCTTGGATTGTATGAGCCCTGACAAATAAAAACATAAGGTTTTAAAGATGTACTAAGCATTACTTTTATTTTATTAAGAAGTATTTTTAATTATATTACTTCCCTTTACTATTAAAGTAAAAACTGATTTAGAATTTCCCCATTTAGTGTGTCTGAAAGAAGTGGATCAACTTCAATACATTTTGTACATACAAAGCTTGTTCAAATCAGTTTCTTGTAAGCATGGAACCACTGATGCATAACAGTTCTAGTATGAACAAATGTAGCATATGCTGAGCAGGGAGCTTGATAGGCTATAACTTTTCAGTCTGAATTTCAGCTTGCTTTGCAAGTAACTTGAGTTTAGTGGTCATAGCAGCATTCACTCAGGATAGTCATACAGATCACAAAACTGTGACATAAAACTCATCAAAAACCTGTCAGTGTTTACTCAAGTGATGTCCTCAATGGAATAAGAATGGAGACTAAATTAATCTTTCACCCAGAAAGTCATTTCCAGTGAACAAGTATGATGACTAAATTACCTTTTCATCCCAGTAGGTGGTTCCACCAGATTAACAATCAATGAAGATTAAGTTATCTTTTTACCCCAGTAATGTGGTTCTACCTCCCAGGTGAACACAAATGGAGAATAAATTATCATTTCATCCCAAAAAGGTAGTCCCTCCAAAATGTATTGAGACCAAATGATCCTCTCACCTCAGAAAGGAAGGCTCATCAGGTCAGTGATGTTGGTGTTCTGATGTAGCATAGCAGCATGCAAAACACTACACTGAACACTTTCACACTGTACCTGACCAGTGGATAAAAAGAAGGTTCCAGTTTCTGATGGCACCAGTTCAATTGCTTTCATAAAAAGTAAAACAAACACTAAGAAATGTATATGTTATGGTATACATAGGAAGTGGAGGATTGAATCCCACAACTGCATCCTCAAAACTGTAAGGGATGGGAGGGGAAGAGGAAATTCTTTAACCAGGAAAGGCAGACCAAGCTGGAGCTTGCTTCCAGGTGTGACCTGGGAGCACAAGGAAGTAAAGTGACTTGCTCAGGGTCACACAGTATGCAAGTGGGGGCTGTGGGATTCAAACCCAGATCTTCAGTTTTGCAGCTCAGAGCCCTATGCCACTGCGATATATTGCTTCCAACTCTGTGACCTCGAGCATGTTATTTAACCTGCCTGTGCTACCCTACTGCCTTTTGCACTCTATGTCAATAGCTCTCTGTGTGTGCCTAATAGCTGATGTAACTGCAATGGCATGTAACATGCATTGGGATACATTGTGTAGGAAACACACTACATGAAAGCACATTTTTGTTTACTTTCTTCTATGCCTTCCTAAGATGATCTTGTTTCTGGTGCATCCCCCAAAAAATGTAAATTGTATGGGTTAAAGGTAAAACCTGGACATACAGTACCATTTGCTACTACTACCACAACAGTGTGTGATGGGTAGGGTGTGGTGAAGCTTCTGAAGCTAGGTGTGAAGTTCTGTGGATACAATATGGAACAAGATCCTGTCTGCTTTGAGAAGGGTAAAAATACTACAATATTTGTGGAGAAATATCAAATTATTACCCTGGTTCAATGACAACATTCTATGTAATTATGTGCAAGGGACCTGTCTGAAAATACAAGCACATAAATTGTGGTTCAATTTGGAAATGCACCCTGTTGACTGTGCAGGCCTATGTATCAGATATTTTATGTTACTGTGTCACATGAAAACTAAAATGGACTAGGAAACTCAGCCCAATATGAATTCAGAGGGCTGGACTTTCAGCCCTCCCAGGATTAATCTCATTATGCAGCTGCCAGTGTGGACTGAATTCTCCATGCCTGTAGACGTCTGTATTTTCAGTCCATGCTGCTGTGGTACATGGTACACCTGGTTCCACTAAGTGGACCATTTTGTCATAGCAGCAGCAAAAACACACACACAAAAAAACCTGCAGGCTGCTGTAAATCAGGGAGCTAGTGAAAAACCAGATCATGCTTTGAAAATACAGTGTGTTCAGGGAAAACTGCTGCTCTGCAAGTGAATCTCCACTTGCGGCAGTTTTTTCCCACAGCTTCACTGATTTCAGATGGGTTGAAAATCCAGTCCTTGATATGCAAGCTAGTCAAAGAAAAGTACAATAGGGGAGAGATTTACAAAGAGGCATTTCTATGGACTTGTTCTGTTCTTGCTCCATGAGCCCAGTAGTACAGTAGCCCTCCAAGTCTCTGGATAGACTCTCACAAACACCATGGACTAGATCACTTCTCTTTGTACTCTTCCATCTTCATCAGACATGCTAGGCATGGCTTTCTACATGTTCCCATAGCTCTGTGCCCCTGGCAGCTGAGCTATCAGAGACCCCATGCTCTCCTACTACAAAACAAACCTTTTAGGGAGGGGAGTTCGTTATTCCTAATAAAATGTAACTTAATATCACAATGCATCATATGGCAATTTGCATGTTATCTCTGCAGATGCTGATTGTAATGTGATAACAAGAATGCGCTTGTTTGTGATGGCAGAAATTATGCATCAGTACACCAGATTACTGTTAGAATAGAAAACAATGTAGTAGCTTAATATGTGAATACAGTAGTAATGATTGTTTATGCAGTATTTGTGGAACTGAGTGGCCCATTAAAGGTGTGAAGGTTTAGGGTGGCATCCTGCAGCACCTTAAGTACTCTTATCCATACATGCTGTATTTAGCATTTATGATAAAGAAGCATGAATGGAAAGTGTTGTTAAATAAAGCCCATAAAAATTCAAACTGCATACTTGGAGATTAGAACTTGGATTTAAATCAGATTCAAAAACCCACAGAATCCAATGATTTCTTTATCATTGGTGCCTAGCTTCACTCTTTCCTCTCTTTCCTTTGATGGGGAAGGCTTTCCTTACAAAAGAGCATGCATGCTTAATTTTCTAGAAGTAACTTTAATAATAATTGAAAATCTATTTAGCTGCTGCTGTAGAAACATGATCTCTTTCTTTGAAACCAATTTGCTGTTAAACCTGCAGTTTCTAGCAACTGAGGTCATTTTGCGAACCAGTGTGCCAAGTCATTCACGCCTACCGTAGGTGTTCTCATCTTGATGAGATTATAGCTTGAAATTCACTCGCCATAGCTCCTCTTTGTAGGTTGCATTAGTGAAATCTCCCAGATGGAGAAAAAAAAATAAGCCAAGCAAAGCATAAGTGTACAAATGCTTTGTGTTATGGTGTACAACCTTATTTTTTTAGAAAAACAATTTTCCCTCACCCGAAAGGCATCTTTTTTCCTAACCTCTGGTGTTATAATATGAATTTTTATTCTAGCTGAGTAGAATGCAATGTAAAAGCAAAACATAAATGTGATCATAGCTTTCCACATATGTAACTCAGAATTGGAGGTTCAAATGAGGGGCAAAAAGTAGGGTTACACATACAGCTGTGGGGGGGGGACAAACTCCAGTGTTATGGTATAGATGTTATCATCCTGGAGAAGCATATATGTTTATCCATAGGTCATCAGCTCTGTAGAAACTTCTTATATACTGCAAGATGCACTAGTGACAATGGACCTGATTCACAAAGCCTCTAGAACAATGCAAGGTGCATGTATCAAACATAAATGATTTAAGTGGCACCTTGCGGCAAAAGATTCCCCAGGAGCTATTTAGAAAAGCAGCCTACTTCAGACTGCATGTGCCAAAGGGGTCTTACACCAGCCTTCCACCACAAAATGGGATGTGGCATGGTGCTATGGGGTTTGAGGCATATGCTGACTGCCATATCCCCCAATTTGATATTCACAAAACCCTCCCAAAGGGCAATATATAGACGTGTCCTCTGGGAGAGTTTTGATATTTGCAGCAATGTGCCACAGTCCCCCCCAGTCCCCCCATCCTCGATGTTCCCAATACATATTTATAGATAATTTCCTGGTGGCCTAGTGGACCCCCTCCTTATCCCCAAATCCCAGAGTTGGTGCACAGCACAGTCCTCCACTCAACACCATGGCTGAGCACTGACTGAGCTGTCACAGAGCTACTGTATACAGTATGTTGAGTGTGTTCTGCATACAGTAGTTCACTAACAGCTCAGTCAGTTTCCAGCTGTGATGGTGAGTGGAGGGCTGTGCCAGGTGTCAACTCTAGGTTTGGACCGGGGGGAGCAGGGTGGTGGGGAACTGCCTGCCAGGGTGGGGGGAGATCCACTACATCACCAGAGAAAGATATTTCTTTATTTATGGGGAGATCAGGGATAGGGAGCGGGGTCAACTAGATCACCAGGGATAGACATTTCTTTATTTACAGGGAGATTGGGATTAGGGAGGGTTGGTCCACCAGACCACCAGGGAATTATCTATAAATATTTATTGGGGACATTGGGGATGGGGGGGTGTTAGCCACCAAGGATTGCAGTCTATTGTGCTATTGCTGCAGGGTCTGCAGCACACCTGTTAGATGCACCATCTGTTTGGCGCAGGGCCATGGTTTCCACAAGCCACAGGATATTGTCGCTGGGACCCTACCTGATAGTGAATAACACACATGATCCCTGGTGCACTTGCAGTTGGTGCAGCTTGCACGGGCCTTTGTGAATTGAGATCAGTGAGGTTAAGTCTCAGTGTGGGGCCTTGTCACCACTAGTTATGATGCAGAAGTGGAAACACTGGCTGAATGTTGCATAGTATACTTCAAATGGTCTAATTTCTAGGAGTGTACCCTCCTTATGCATTACAAACATGGACCTCATTCTCAAAAGTCAGCACAAGTCATACCCAAGTCAGCTTCTGCCAATTGCTGGTGCGCCAGGGACCCTGCACCCAGTTCACTATCAGGAAGGGTCCCAGCATTACAGTCCTGCAGCTTACAGCAAACTTGTCCACACAGACAGTGCAACAGGAAGTTATGCCACAAGCCATAGGTCAGCCCTGCAGCAATAGCATCATGGACCAGTGCCTGATGCCTAGCGCTCCTCACAGCCTGGATCCCTGTGTAAGACATATGTATAAATTGCCCTGTAGCTCTATGTCATCCCCTTCCAACAGCCCCAATCCCCATGTAAAAAATATGCATAATTCACCCTGTAGGTCTAGGGCACCTTTCTCAACAGCCCCTATCCCCAATCCCCTTGTAATAATAATTAAATTAACCTGGCAGTCTAGTGGTCCCACTAACCCTGATCCCCAAGCTCCAATCCCTGATCCCCTTGTAATAATAATAATTAAATTAACTTGGTGGTCTAGTGGTCCCCCCAGCCCCTATCCCCGGTCTCTGATCCTCAATCCCTGATCCCTGATCCCCTTGTAATAATAATGAAATTAACCTGGCCGCATAGTGGTCCCCACAGCCCTGAGCCCCATGAAAAATTTGACAAATCATTTACCAGTAGTCAAGTGGTCCCCCAGCCCCCAACAAAGTTGGTAGTGCCTCACCACCCTGCTCCCCATCCCTGAGCCAGCAAGCACCACAGCCTTCCTCACACCTCTTCAGCTGGTCACTGACTGAGCTATCAGTGAGTATGTACTGTACGGTACATGCTCATTGATAGCTCAGTCAGCAGTCAGACATGGAGGTGTGAGGAGGGCTGTTCTGATCACTGGCTCAGGGATGGGGGGAGCAGGAGGCTGGGTCACTGCCAACTGGGGTGGGGGGACCACTAGACTACCAGGGAATGATTTGTCAAATTTTTCATGGGGATCAGGGATTGGGGGGGAACCACTTGACCACCAGGTTCATTTCATTATCTCAAGGGGATCGGGGCTGGGGAGACCACTGGAACACCAGGTTAATTTAATTGTAATATATGGATAATTAAAATAATACCCCCAAAATGCATACAAAAAATCTCCTGTAATACATTGTCCAAAACTCAATAATACCATCGATGGAACTCAATAATACTATCGTTGAGATCTCGTAATACTATCGATGGAAGATCTCAACGATAGTATTATTGCGAACTCACAACAGCGCCAGCGCCACCGGCCAGCTCGAGCAGCTTTCACTGATCACGAGCGGCTTTTACTGTAACTGTCACATACAGTAAAGCCGACTACACATTCAGGTTGTGGTAACACTCTCAGGAAAAATGTCTCTTCAAAGCAGACACTCAGCAAAAGTGCTCAGTTTTCTACCACACCAGGAAATAACTTTGGATCGCACTGCAACTTCTTTGGCAATGTAGCAATAAGCACTCAAAATCTCCTCAGGCAGTGAAAAAAGACGCTACCTGATGTACTCAGACTCCAGGTCCAACTAGCTCTCCACACTAACTGTCGCTCCTTCCACATGAAAAAAAAATTCACGACTGTTTTGTTATAAGTTCTTTAACACTGCTCGGTTTGCTTTTCAACTGTTAAAAGTTCTCAAGTTGCCACAATCATTGGCTGTTTCTTAACAAAATTACCTCACCACCAACCCAACCTAACATTCCTGACTCTATGGCAAAGGTAAGAAACTACAATTCTCTTACATCCATATATTACAAAAAATAACAAATATATTCTGGTGTTACAAGGCAGTAATTCATCTCGAGGATCTGGGGGCACTTAAAACCTCTCGAGCTTCGCTCTCGAGGTTTACTGTGCCCCCAGATCCTCTCGATGAATTACTGCCTTGTAATACACCATAATGTATCTATTATTCTATTTATTATTACAAGGGGATCAGGGGATGTTGGGAGGTGCTCTATGCCTACAGGGCAAATTATACATATTTGTTACAAGGAGATTGGGGATCGTGGCTTGGGCGATGCTCTAGACAACCAGGGTGGCATGAGCTGTGGGAGATTGGGACTCTGCCAGCACATTGTCACAATCCCCAGAGGACAACTAAGCACACTTAGACCAGCCCCTTGCTGGTGTAATGGTACTTAGACAGTTGTCCTCTATGGGTTTTTTTAGAATACTGATTTAAGGGGGGTCACGTGATGGCAGCTTGAGAAGCGGCAGCAATCCTCCATCGCTCCGAGCCCCCGGTACACATATACGTCTTTTTGCTGTGATAATACTATAGAACTACAATATCCCATCTGTTCTGACACTGAGACAGCTACATCTTACACTAAGAGATGGAAGTATATATGAAAAAAGCCACTTGGCTTATCACCGCTCACGGAGAAAGACAAGGCCATAAGCGCCTAAACATCAAGCAGTGGGCTCCAGTAAAACCGGCACTGCAACGAGTGCTCTCTCAGAGGAGCAGTTCCTTGAAGTGATGCAACCACTACAAGAGAAAATCACTGAGATTTATGATGACCTACAGCAGGTAAAAATGTCTGTTTGCTCTCTGACTACCCTAGTAACAGACTCGGAGGCCAAGCTGGTGTCCTTGGAGAAGAGACATAATAGAAGTGAGCTGGCCATGACACTGTATGGAAAGCGGATCAAGAAACTCGAGGAGAAGATTGAAGACCTCGAGGTGAGAAGTAGAAGAAATAACCGGCTGATGATTGGAATTCCTGAGAAGGAAGAAGGAACGACACCCATTCTTTTCCTTCAAAAGCTATGTGAGCGAGTAGCTGGCCCCTCCCCGAATGGTGCATCCTATATCATCAAAAGGGCACATCGAGCGCTTCGACCTCCTCCACAGCCTGGTTTCCCACCCAGACCTCTCATTTTTAAGATGCTTAATTTTCTAGATAAGCAACATGTGCTTGTGAAAGTGCGTGAATTACAAGAAGTTCGGTGGGATGGACACAGAATTCAGATTACACAGGACCTTCCACAGTCTGTGCGAGTCAAGCACCAAGGAATGCATCCCATAGTGACCAAGCTTATCGCAGCAGGAACCCCATTTCGCATGAAATATCCAGCGGTTCTTCAGGTCAAGGCAGAGAGAAATGGGTTTCCTTTGAGTCGCAAGAGCAGGCGAGCAAGAACTCAAAAGTCTTTCCCAGACCTGTTTAAGTGAAGGACTCAGACGATTATGAGTTAATGCAAGTCTGGTATAATGGGTCAGTGCTGGAGTGAAACGGTTGCTTGCATTTGACAACGTGGATATCCTTGTGATTTCGGGTCTGATGTACTTTTGACTTCTTGATACTAAATGTCGGTGGAGCAGTAGCTCCTCATCTTATTTCTGGCTTTCCTTTTATGGGGAAATCATAAAGAGGGGTGGTGTCTCCTTTCTTTTTTTTTTCTTTCCGGAAGAACGTGTGATGATGCCTGATATCGGATTGCTAAATATTGGGCCCTCAACGGAGAATCAGGCTGTCTGGTATTGGACTTATAGGCTAAACACAGTTGCACTGCCCCGAGTTAAATATGTTGGTGTGACTGAGTTTAAATATCGGGACCCATTATTTTTCATTTCTCCTGGAAATTTTTTCTATTTCTCTTTAGTATTTTAAGATGCCATATACGTAGTATTGATTTTCTTGTCTGTTATGGTCTTACAATCATTATTGAGAACAAGCCTTGTTAGAGGGATGTTATATATATATAGCGGATTTATAAGTCGTTTTGTTAGGGGAGCTTAAATGGCTAATATAATGGGTAAATAAATAGTGGGGGTAGGGGGGAGGTAGAGGAGGGATAGGAGGTTTTCTGGTGCAACTCAGTACCTGCACTAAGACATCACTCACCTGAGTGGATTGTGGTGCAGTTGATTTGAACTGGGGGTGATAGTGGGTAGAGTTTTATTAGGGATTTATAGGAATTGGAGGGGTTAGGATAAAAGAATAATATGATAGATAAGCTTTCTTTTCTTATTGTTGTTGGGGGTTTGGGGGGTGGTAAGTCAAGCGTGTTTGTTAAAGTAGACTTCTCACTGATGCTTAGTCAGACTAGATTGGGGTTTTATGTAATTAGATTGCTCATCTTACCCTCTGTATTATTTGCTGTGTTAAAGGATGGCAAATTACCATAAGATTGTGAGTTGGAATGTCAAAGGTGCACAGGATAAAGGCAAACGGCAGGTTATTCTCAGACACCTTCACCAATTACAACTGGAATTGCTTGTCTCCAGAGAGCGATCTTCGAGACATGATGTTAGCTTATTTCTTAAGACATGGGTGGGACAGGCCTCTGGAGCCAGAAAATCCACATCTAGAGGGGGAGTTGTGGTATTAATAAATAAAAGAATTCCTTTTAAACTAGACAAAGAAGTTTGGGACCCAGAGGGCAGATATATAATATTATGTGGATCACTGGAAGGGCGACAGATTATTTTAGGATCTATATACGGCCCAAACTCTGAGTCTTCTGTTTTTTTTACCCACCTATTGAACTTTCTCATTACTGATCCACCCACCTTAACTATATTGGGAGGGGATTGGAACCTGGTACCTTCCACGTATATAGACAGATCTGACTCCCGAAAATGGGGCTTATCTTCCTCACAGAGGGCATTACATGACCTTATGGCAGGTGCTGACCTCCTGGATGTGTGGCGTGTTCTTCATCAGGGAGAACGCCAATACACCTATTTTTCTCCCCCTCATAAATCCTTTTCCGTGATAGATTTCTTTTTATGAGCTCCTTTGCATTACCTGGGGTAATCTGCACAGATATACATGCAAAGTCATCTCAGATCATGCTTCAACCTCCTTTACATATCTTCCTGGGCCGAGTATCCAGAGGAATGCTCTCTGGAGATTGAATAATCAGCTTCTCCAAAAGCCAGAAACTCTCCAGCACATAAAAGGCTTTATTGTCAATTTTTTACTAGATAATAGAGGGTCGACTACCAGGATAGACATGATTTGGGCTGCCCTAAAGTGCTCCCTCGGGGGGGAGTGCCTTAGACTATCAGCAACAAGATGTCACCAATTTCGGGAGATGCAAGCAACCCTGCTCCAGCAGATACGGGCTATGGAGTGCACTCTTTCTTGGCATTCCCCAGATGCGGATTGGGCACTTATGTCCCAATTGTAAAGTCAATATTCCAATCTCATGTACCAAAAAGCAGAACTTGCCTTGCAATGCACAAAGATGAAGTATCTTGATGCTGATAAGAGAGCTGGCAAGCTGCTAGCCATTAGGCTTAGGCAAGCTGCAGCCTCACGAGCTATTCCTTGCATCAAATCACCCACTAGTGATAGCCTGGTGACATCCCACAGGGAAGTGTCTGAAGGCTGTACTCTGAAGCTCAGGAAGGAAACCCTGTGGCTTGGGATATGGTGGAGTACCTCGAAGCCACTGATCTTCCTAAGCTAAGGGTACCTGAAGGTGAACATCTAGGGAACATAGTTATGTTGCAGGAGGTGGTAGTGGCTATTGAGAAACTCGCACTGACAAGTCCCCGCCCAGATGTTTTTTCTAGCAACCTGTATAAAAGCTGCTCGCAAGAGCTTGCCCCCTTTCTGGTTGAAGTTTATAATTACTGGTTTGCTGAAGGGATGTCGGAATCAAGCTTCCTTAATGCTATAATTACTCTTATTCCCAAGTCCGGTAAGGATCCCTTATACCCCGAAAGTTATAGACCTATTTCCTTAATTAATACTGATGTCAAAATCCTAGCTAAGGTTCTGGCCGTGAGGTTGGGTCCATTTCTCCCTATGCTAGTTAGTAGAGAACAGATAGGATTCATGAAGGGCAGATCCTCAGTGGATCATATGCGTAAGCTAATATATATCATCTTGGCGTCCAAGGACTCAAGCTTTCCTTCTGTTCTGATCTCCATGGACGCCGAGAAGGCCTTTGATAGAGTTTCTTGGGATTTCCTTTTGGCAACCCTGACCCACCTGGGTCTTCCCTCGGATTTTCTCAGATGGATCAGACTGTTATACACATCCCCATCGGCCCAGATTTGGTCCAATGGGATGCTGTCTGCTCCCTTTCTACCTTAGAGGGGGACAAGCAAGGTTGCCCCCTCTCCCCATTATTATTCAATCTCTATCTTGTACCCCTGATTAGAAGACTGTTAACCTCCCCTAAGCTCCAGGGCATTGAAATTGGATCACAGAAGTACTCCCTTTCTGCATATGCAGATGACCTTCTTTTACATCTTCAACATCCTGCAATAGGTATTCCGGAACTCTTGTCTGAGATAAAGTGATTTTCAGCTATCTCCCACTATAAGCTTAATGAGTCTAAGACAAAAGTTTTTCCTTTAAATAATAATACCCCCCGGTCAGTGATTGATAATACTAATTTAGTTTGGGAGTCTAAGTCCCTTACATATCTTGGGATTAAGGTTGCCAGAGAGGTCCCCGTCATGTTTAAGTTAAACCTTACGGAATTGTTGATTACAATTAAGTCAGACTTAGACAGGTGGGGAGGTCTTCCTCTTTCCTTATGGGGAAGAATAAATATTGTAAAGATGAATATCTTACCCTGAGTATTATACCCCCTGAGGATGTTGGGTCTGTTTATCCCTAAAAAATGGTTTGGTAAACTAAATCAAATACTAACTGCCTTTCTCTGGAAGGGCAAGAGTGTTAGCGCTCCTACAGAAACTCTCTGCCCCTAAGGAACAGGGTGGCTTAGCAGCTCTCTCCTTTTTCTCATATTATTGTGCCCACCACCTTAGCAGGGAGTCATACTGGTCACGGACGGTATCGAGAGAGGAGCAACAAACATATGTGCCCTTGTGGTTAGATATTGAACAATTTCTAGTGACCCAATATGGTTGCTCCCTCCCCGCCCTGCCATATGCTAGCCCTAAGGCAATTCCCAAACCTCTTCAGAATATCCCATTGGGCTGGTCCATTAGGGCTCTACACCAGCTGCAAATACACCTATCCCATAACTGGCATACCTTGCTAGAGCAACCTATTGTGGGGAATCCCCACTTCCAGATTGGGCATAAGCCCATCCACTTGGCTTTTTGGCCTTCCCTTAGCAATCTGAGACTCAACAATATATATGAGGAGGGTAAAATAATTCCTTTTGCTCTTTTTAGACATAGGTTTAAGGCACCTGTGACAGCCTTTTTTAAGTATGAACAACTTAAGAGGGCCATCCTTGACCACTTGGATCAAGGAAAAATAAATCAGGGATCTGCTGATGTTTTCAATAGACTTCTGAAAGCAGACAAAGAACCCCATGCTTTATCTGCAGTATATAAAGCAATCCAGTCGGCGGACCCTGAGTTACCACAAGGGGTGTGTGTTTTTACTGGTTGCAGATGTTTTCCCTTAATGCTGAGCCAAGTTTCTGGATTAGGATCTGGCGGACTCTGTATAAATTTGTTAAGCAGGATAGACTACGTTTGATGCATTTCAATATTATGCATAATTAATATTTTACACCACTCAAACTATACAGATTGGGTAGCAGACCCTCTCCAGATTGTCCTAAGTGTGTGAATCGGACTGGGACACTATATCATATGTTTTGGACTTGTTCCTCAGTTCAGAAATTTTGGCAAGCCATTAGAAGGACGCTTGACCCTTTGTTGGGCCTGGATTCCTATATTACCCCAGATATCTGTTTACTATACTTATTTCCAGAGGGTATTCCCAATGTTAGAAAAGCATATTTGGCTTTGACCTCGGCAATAGCTAAGTTAATTATTCTGAGACATTGGATGGATGGCTCAACCCCTTCAATTATAGAATGGCACAAATAAATGCTGTTTGCCCTTAGGCTAGAGAAGCACATTTTAACCATGAATAAGCGACCACAGGTTTATCAGGCCAGGCGGGGCGTGTTGGATGCCCTACTCACTGTATGGAAGCCGTGATAGCTTTTGCTATGGGGATAATTTTTTTTTTTAATATAATTCGGTGATTGAGCATGTGTAGGCGATGGGAGGGGTGGGTGAGGGAGGGTGGGGTTGGTAAGACGCATTAATTTACGGATCTCATATGCTTTGTTGGAGGGGTAGTTATCTCTGTCTACCTATTTGTTACCCATGTTGTATTGATGTTTATTAAATGTTAATAAAGTATATTGAATTAAAAAAAAAGAATACTGATTTAGGGGATGTGGCAGCTTTCATCTGCTGCAAGCCCTCTAGCATCATGCTGCAGCCAATTTTATGGTGCAAGTCTGACACAAGCCCCCTTTGCCACAAGCAGCCTGCATTTGCCACAGGCTGCTTTTGAGAATAGTTTGAGGTGCATTTTTTGACACAAGGTGCCACTTCTGTATTTCTAAGGGTTTTGAGGTTCAGGCCCACTGGAGCATAGATTTAATCAGCAGAAAAGGATTTTTAGGCCCATCCAATCTGCCCCTTGCCCTGCCTATTATGTCACCACTGACCCCAGTTGGTCATGGGTGTCACTACCTTCCCCTGTTTCTCTACCTAGTATTGCCGTTTGCCTATCCCATGCATACTTGAAGCTCCCCACAGTCATTGCCCATACTGTCTCCTCTGACAGGCTGTTCCAGATGTCCACCACCTTTTCTGGGAAAAGTATTTCTACACATCTCTCCTAAACCTTCCCCCTCTTACCTTTGTTGCATGCTCCCTTGTTCTATTGCCTTTCTTTCTCTGCAATAGACCTTCCAGTTACACCTTGTTCACTCCTGTGAGGTACTTGTAGGTTTCAATCATGTCCTCTCATTCCCTCTCTTCCAGGGGGTACATGTTGAGTTTCTGCAGCCTTTCCTCATATGACTTCTCATGCAACCTCCTCACCACTTGTGTTCCCTTCCTCTGTACTGCTTCCACCCTTTCAGTGTTCTTGCAGAGGTGCAGCCTCCAGAACTGGACACAGTACTCCAAGTGAGGCCTCACCATTTAGTGATACAACGGCAGTACCACCTCCATCATCCTGCTAGAAATCCTTCTCCTAATTAACCACAGAATCCTGTTAGTCTTTCCCACTGCTTTGTCACACTGCCATAATACCTTGAGGATATCAGATATGATGACCCCTGTGTCTCACTCTTGCTTGGTAACTGTAAGGTCCTCCCCTCGATCTTATACACAGCCCCTGGGTTACATAGCCCTAAGTGCATAGCCTTGCACTTTTTTGCATTGAAACACAGATGCCACCTATAGATCATTCCTCTAGTTTCCTCAGTTCCCTTTGCAGTCTCTTAGCTCCATCCTGACTGTCACTTTGTAAATGTTTGTATCATCAGCAAAGAGGCACACATTCCCCTCAAGCTCCTCCACAATGTCACTTATGAATACATTAATGAGGACCTGTCCCAGCACTGAACCCTGTGGCACCCCACTTTTCACTCCCCTATCACCTGAGTGGCTGTCATTAACCACCAAATGTTGTCTTGTATCCTTTAATTGGTTTGATACCCAGTTTATCACATTCTCCCCCACACCCAGACTCTTTAGTTTCTTCACTAGCTTCCTGTGTGGCACGGTGTTGAAAGCCTTCCTGAAGTCTAGATAGGACACATCCACTACTCTCCTTTTATGAGCCCCTCAGTAACTCAGTCAATGAAATGTATGAGATGAATTTGACATGACCTCACCCTGGGAAACCATGCTGGCAGTGATACAGCATCCCTTTGCTTCCAGTGCTCCATGAACCTCTCCTTCAGTAGTGTCTCCATTAACTTCCACACCACTGATGTGAGACTGACTGGCCTGTAGTTGCTAGCATCCTCCCTTCTTTCAGTTTTGTGCAGACGGACCACATCATCCTTCTTACAGTCCTCTGAAACATCTCCCTTCTCCACTAAGGTGATAAAAAGTGCTGCCAGAGGGGCAGCCAACAGCATGCTCAGTTCCTTTAGGACCCTTGGATGAATGCCATCAATCGCTATCACCTTACTCTTGTTTAAGGCTTCCAATACCTTCCAGACCCTCCCCATTGAGAATGGACTTGTGTCCACTCCCCCCAGTGCTTACTGAAGTATACTGGCCATCCCCCATCCTCTACCTAGGAATTAAGCAGAAGTAATCATTTAGTATTTCTGCATTTTCTTGATCTTTCTCTGTGCAGTCACCCTTGCCCTCCTGATTTTCATCATCTCTCCACTTGTCTTCCTCTTTCCGCTCACATACCTGAAGAAAGACTGGTAACCCCTGTTGTCTCCTCAGCTATCCTCTCCTCTCCTCTAGGTGACTAAATATGTCCTGGTTTGAAGGTTTAACATTAAAGATGCGTTTGAGCATCTCTCTAATTATATGCACATGAGAAATAGCTGGTACATTCAGCTGGAAAAATGTAATGAGCTGAATAAAAATGCATTACAGAGAGTTAAATGTGCCAGACTTGGTAGTGGTGATACAAATCTTCAGTTTTGCAAAAAAATCACAAGCAAAGGGGACTCTAGTTCAACAAAATGATCTACGGGGAACTATTTAGCCTACCAATTCATGGCCACATGGGCATGAATGGAAAGTAACAGGAGGTAGGTTCAGGAGAAATGTGAGGAAGTACTACTTTATGGAAAGGGTGATGGAATGTTGGAGCAGTCTGTCAGCTGAGGTGGTGGATGCAAAAACAGTCAGGGGATTCAAGCAGGGCTGGGACAAAATAAAAGGAATAGTGGTTACCAGGGGCAACAGGACCAAGGAGGATAATAGTGAATGATGATTAGTACCCTGGAAGAAGAATAGGTTCTAGAGATTATAGGGAACTGGAGCAGACTGGATGGACCTTTGATCTTTTTCTGTCATCTTTGTCTATGTTTCTAAGTTCAGCAAGTGTGCATCAAAGAGTAGATTACTCAGTGGTCAGTTGATGTAGTTCCTCCAATTTGAGTACATAGATTTAACTAATTAGTTGGTGCTAATTCAGTTACTTACTGGGTATTCTGTGGAATGCAAGCAGAAAGGGCAACTCAGTAGTGAGGCCAACATTTCAGAACGATACCACCCCCCCTTCAGGCAAAGTAATGGTATTTCTTTCCCATGTTCATTCTTTTGTTGAGACTGTTGCATGTTTACAGTTTTACTGCAAATTCAGATTGCCACAAACTTTGAATATGGCATTTCATTTTCAGTTTGAAATCAGAAGATATCTGGCTGACTTTAGGATCACTGACCTGGGATTTTATTGTGGAGACTAAGCGGCTAGATTTTAAATCAGCCTAAAGCTTGCAGTATCCCTGACTAGAGGTGGGTGAAGTTGGCAAACTTTGCCCTGTGGATTAATAAGTAATTTCATGGAATTTTGTGAATTCCACGTGGCTAAGTTTCACCATGAAGTGTGGAATTCTGCCTGTGAAGTGCTGAATCTCACCAGCTAATTGAGAAATTTCACCCGCAAACTGCAACAATTTGCCAACATTCCAAACTTTGCAGATACAATTCTACTGTTTGGAGTTGAAATTCCACATTTTGCAGTGGAACTTCACAATTTCAATGTTTCTGAAGGTGGGGAGAACTTTTTGGGTCTCCACAGAGGCAAATATCAGCCTCTTTGTGGCAAATTTGCCCGTGAAATTTAAACTTTGGCTCACCTCCATCCCTAACAAGGTTAAAAAGCAACAAAGACTATGTACCACAAAATGGCATCATACCCCTTTAAAGGATAGTTTAAAGTTTTTCTAATAACCCTTCTGGCTTTGAAAATACTTGTCCCTGCACTACATCATAAACAGAGGAAATAGCATGGGTGTTTTGTAGATACAGAACATCAATAGATACATGCAATGGTAACATGAATAACTTGGGCAGTATTACTCCCAACTACAGTTCTACCTAGCATCAGATTCCATCATGACTAAAGATAATTCATTGCTGCTGTTATGACATCTTCAGTGCTTATATTTGCAGTGCTTGGTGTCACTTGTTGTCACTGATTTTAGATACCATAAATACACATTGCCATCTTCAGGTTAATTAAAGAGCTAACAATAGGGCTGGATGAAATTTATCTTCTGCCAGCAAAATTGTGGCAAAAATTCAATTTTGCTTTTGTGAATTGCCACAATTTTAATTTCAGTTATTTCTATCTAATTTGAAAGTATTTGTCTACATTGCTCCAAATATAGAAACATAGAAACATAGATTTTGATGGCGATATGGGACCTCTTGGCCCACCCAGTCTGCCCATTTCCTTACCTATTGGATAAGCTGCAGATCCTAGTTAACCAGCAGCCTACTTCTTCCTACCCCACCCCTAGAATTGCCTTATGACTGTCCCATGCATGCTTGAATTCCACCACTGTTTTTGACTCCACAACCTCCTCCGGAAGCTGTTCCATGCATCCACAGCCCTCTCTGTGAAAAATACTTCCTTAAATTACCTCTGAGCCATACCCTTCTATCTTCAAATTGTGCCCCTTGTTCTTGCACACCTCTTTTTTGAAAGATGCTACCACTTGGACTTTGTTGATTCCTTGAGATACTTGAAAGTTTCTATCATGTCCCCCTCTCCTCCTTTCTCGAGGCTATACATATTCAGCTCCTTAAGTCTCTTCATATGCCTTCCGGTGCAGACCCTGCACCATTTTAGTTCCCTCCTCTGGACAGCCTCCATCCTGTCTATGTCCTTGCGGAGATTGGGTCTCCAGAACTGCACGCAGTACTCAGATGGGGTCTCACCAACTGTCTGTACAGAGGGATAATAACTTCCTGTTTTCTACTGGTGATGCCTCTCCCTATGCATCCCAGTATCCCTCAGCCTCCTTGCTGCCCTCTCACATTGCTTGCCCACCTTTAGGTCATCTGATATGACTACCCCAGGTCCCTTTCCATTTTGTTGTTGTTAGTATCTCACCCCCATTGTGTTCTTCCCTTGGGTTTTGTTTCCCAGGTGCATTACCTTGCACTTCTTAGCATTGAATCTAAGCTGCCATACATTTGACCATTCCTCTAACCTTGCCAAGTCCCTTCTCATCCTTTCCACCCCACCTTGTGCATCAACTCTGTTGCAGATCTTTGTGTCATCTGCAAAGAGACATACTTTCCTTCAGTCCCTCTGCAATGTAGCTTATAAAGACATTGAAGAGGACCGGTCCTAATACTGAACCCTGCGGTACTCCACTAGTAACCTCCTTTCTTCAGAGTGGACTCCATTTACTGTTACTCTCTGTGTCCTATTCTCCAGCCAATTCTTTACCCAGGCTGTCATCTTGGGACCCACTCCCAGGCTGGCTAACTTGTATATTAATCTTTTGTGTGGGACTGTGTCAAATGCCTTGCTAAAGTCTAGGTAGGCCATGTCCACAGCCCCTCCCTGATCTACTACTTTGGTAGTAGTGATGTGACAACTTTACCATGTTCTAGACAGAAATGCACCAAATTGCAGATTTTATCTTTAAAGTGATTGAGTTATAATCTACAGACATTTGAAATTGCATTATTTCTTTTTCTTTGCAATATGCATTTTGCATTTATGTAAACAGCAGAATGTTATGCCTCTATAACTTTAGAATGAAAAAAAAAGGATATCGCCAATCTTGTCAGGTTCATGGACCTTAGGCTTTGAGGCCACCACATGGCCCAGCAGTAGAGCATCTAGCTGCCATACTGAGAACCAGGGTTTGGAAGTGAGCTCAGGAAGTCAAGTCAGGAGGAAGATCATGGCTGAGACAGCTATTGCTTGGCAGTGCATCTCAGCTGAAGAGGATTGGTTGTGGATTCCACCAACACAGCAAATGCTGTGGTGAGGCCAGGCAGCTTGCTCCTGCCACAGGGGAATCAGTGCCTGAGTAAGGCTGGAGAGACATCACCTCACTTGGGTAAATGGGAGGGAAATATTGTTGGACAAAAACCTGATAGCCAAGTGAATGATGGCTGGATTCAGCCTGAAAAAGGTATATCCCTGTGAACAGGATATATCCCTGCAAGATGGGTGCCAGATGTGATAAAACTGAGATGGGAAAACAATGAGGCTGTGTGTGTGCCAACTCTCTAATCTCTTGTTCAAAGGCTGGTCAAGTTATAAGCAGCCAAAGATTACAAAAAATATGAGTAATTAAGTTGAATTTCATGAGGTCTGTGAAATGTGGAATGTTGTGATACTTTTGAAGCTATGCCCACACATTTTGCCCAGTCATATACTTAAGTTACCTAGAAGACGACAAAAGGCTGGGTAAAGTGACAATGAGGTAGTATTTATAGGAGGCTCTATAGTAAAACTATAGAGTGCCATGTGTCAGGTCACTGTCTTGAGTGATGTACCATGAAGAATAGTCAGGAGCATCACTATGCACTAGCCTGAATTTTTGCAATATGCCAGATAAGCACTAGAGCTCACTGGCATAATGACTTGTAGAAGATCATGCATGTGCAGCATTGCTTCTGTGCAGTGCCACCTGCTGACTCTTTATCAACCCTTCAGATAACAATGTATATTTTTGCTATTTGAAAATAGTACACCAAATGACACCAAGTCTTATAACTAGTTTTGACTTAGGCCATTTGATAGCAATATCTGGATATCTTTAGTCATGATAAAGCATGATGCTGGGCATCACTGTCGCAGGAGTGTTAGAGAGGTATTGCAAAGCCTTGCTGCTAGTGCAGGAAAGATTATTCAGTGGTGATAAGTGCTTTGTAAAAGTTAAGTTCCACAAGTAGAATTCTAGTGGCATTACCTATTGTGTGTCCATTAATTTTTGAGAAAATGTTACCAATTAGTCATTTATAAAGTATCCACAATACATTTTAATCTACTAAACCACATGTATCCATCTTAATTAGATTCCAGGACATAAGTAATGTGGTATGCATGCCAAATCTCGAGTGCATACCTGCAATAGCAGTGGAGCTATGAACATCCAAATGTTTTGAAAACGTTCACACAATTTAACCAAATAATTGAAAGTTTGAACTCCCATAGCTTATAATTTACATAACCAATTTCCTCATAATTTAGCAGTTCCTATGTCACTTCTTTGATTATACATATCATTATTTAAATAGCTCTTTCCAAAGGTGGTAATCTGTAAGCATAAAAATATTTTCAGAAATGTTTACATAAATAATAATTTGCCAGAGTTTGACATTCCCTGCCCCCATCCAAATGTCCTGTAACTTGGCATCCTTTTAGCATGTCTTCCACACAACAGGCATACCAAGGTTCTTATTACCAGCTGTAACAATGGCTTAGTTATGACCAGTAAAATAATTTTGGAAAAGTCCACAAAATGTGCAAAATTTCATAGAATTTTGCTGAATTTCACAAAACTTCCACAAAATCAGAATTTGCTAATTTCCCCAGCCCTAGCTGACAAGTTATATTGTACAGAAACAGTGTTGCTATTGTGTGTGTCTCCTCAAGACCTTTAGCTAGTGTGCTGTATTAGTCAGCTAGCAAATTTCAAGAAGACAGGCAAGTGAAAGATGACCCTGAGTATTCTCAATGGTCCTTAATCTTCTCTCAGTATACAGATTGACATGACTAGACATGACAAGGCCTGATGCTGAGTACCACTGTACCTGCCTGTCTATCTGTTACTACTGCAACCATAGTAATAGAAACATAGAATTTGATGGCAGAAAAGGACCGCTAGGCCACCCCTTCATTTCCATAGGGATTCCCTTTTGTCTGTCCCATGCAATCTTGAACCTCACCACAGTTTTTGCTCCATCACTTTCACACGATGGATGTTCACGGAATCCATCACTCTTTCTTGAAAGAAGTACCTACTCAAATGTATCCTGAATCTACCACCCCCAGCTTCACAGCATGTCCCCGTGTTCTTGAGCACCTTTATTTTGAATAATTTTTCCCTCCTTTCCTTATTTACCCTGTGAAGCATTTAAAGGTCTCTATTATATTCCCTGCTCATCCCCTCTTCCAGGGTATACATATTGAGATCCTGTAGTTTTTCCTTATAGGGCTTTTGATGCAGAACCAGCACCATTTTAGTTGCAATCCTCTGGACTGCTTACACTCTATGTCCATCCAGAGATGTGGTCTCCAGAACTGGTCACAGTACTCTAGGTGGGATCTTAGCAGTATTCTATTCAGGGGCACACTACCTCCCTATGCCAGCTGGTGATACCCTCCTGTGCATCACAGTATCCCACTAGCCCTCCCAATGCCTTGTCACAGTGTCTGGCCACCTTTAGGTCATCAGATATGACTACCAAAAGTTTATTTCATGCTTGGTAGTGATCAATACCACTACATATTTTGTACTCTGTCAATTTCTGTGCCCCAAGTGCACTATTTTACAATTTATCACATTGAAACACAGCTGCCATACCCTTTACCATAAAACAGAACTTCTCTTCCAGCTCCTCTGTAATCTCACTTATAAAGACATTAAAGAGAACTGCTCTTAGCACTGATACCTGAGGAACCCCACTGGTCACTCTCCTTTCCTCAAAGTGAACTATTTTTACCACCACCCTCTGTTGCATATCCCATATACAATTTCTTATCCAATTTACTACCTTTGGACCCACTCCTAAACTACACAGCTTGCTAAATAGTCTCCTATGTAGAGAGATATTGAAAGCCTTAATCTCATAGGCCATGTCCACAGTTCCACCGTGATCAAATTCCTTGGTCACCCAGTCAAAGAAATCTATCAGCTTTGTTTGACATGACCTCGCCCTCTGAACCCTTGCTGCCTCAGGTCTTGTAACTTACTGGATTCAAAGTATTCCACAACCCTTTCCCTCACTAGTGATTCCATTAACTTTCCCACCACTGAAGTCAGGATAGTTGGCCAGTAATTGCCAGTGTCCTCTGCTACCCCTTTGTTTAACAGGATTACATATACCCTCTTCCAGGCTTCCGAACCACCTCAGGTCCAGTGGCCATTAAAAGGCTGCCAGAGGTGCCTTCAAGACTCTCTCTCATCCAAAATGCACTAGTGTCCACCTCCTCCCTCCTCCAAAGCTTTTGTTACTTTTTTGGCCTTTCTATTTCTCCTTACTCTGGAGCACTGAACAAAATATTTGTTCAGGATTTTTCCTTTTCTGGACCTCTGCATAGTACCCAACTTTCACTTTTAACCTTACAGTCCACTCCCTGGACTTCCTGTTTTGACTTAGATACATGCTTCTGCACTCCTTTCTGCTTTCCTTGATTCCCTGATACACCCCTAGTCTCCTCCTCCTCCTCCTGTGTCTCCTCATACCTTCTGGATGCTACTTTTTAGCCTTTATCTTAGAAGCCACCTCTTTTGAGAACCATAGCAGTCTCTTTCTCCTCTTGCTTTTCCTCACTTGTTTGATGTAGATGTTTGTTGTCTGTAGTATGCTTCATTTTAGTTTCACTTACTATTCCTCCACTCCACTGAGGCTATACCCCACCAGATCATCTCTGAGGCATTAACTCCTATTTTTGAAATCTGCCCTCCTGAAGTCCAGGACCCTTGACCTTTTGTGGTTCAATTCTGAGGCTGTTCTTATATTCATATGTAGCATACACTGATCACTGGTCATGAGGTGACCTCCTACCTTGACTTCTGCAACACTGTCCCTGTTATTGAGTATCAGGTTCAGTATTGCCCAATCACAAGTGGATTCACTGAATAGATGCCTAAGGAATGCCCCCTACAGAGAGACTGGAATGTCCCTGCTTCTAGGCTGAAGCTGCTGCTGGCAGGCTGCAGTATACATCCAGCAGATAGAAGTCCCCTACCAGTAGCACCTCCTACTTTTCTGCCATCTTGCCAGTCGTTTCTACCAGTACCTTATCTAATTCCTCCCCCATAATGAAGGTTTGCAGACCACTCCAGTGTGAATAGTGGCTCTATTCCCTGTTTCTATGGTGAACCACAGTACCTCTGTTTCCCTCTGTATTCCCTGTATCTCTGTTGCTGTTATGCTTTCCCCTCACATAAAGCACATAACTCCTCCTTCCTTCCCACCTGGCCCTTCCTGAGCAGATGCTTGCCTGGTATGGCCATGTCCCAGTCAAGGTTTTCAGTGCACCATGATTCAGTAGTGACTCAATATCCAGAGGTTGGCCTCTGGAATGTTGACTTTTCTCTGAGTAGCATATTTACTGGACTTCTAGCATTTGCAAACATGGCCTTCCTGATTTTGTTTCCACTCTGCTTGTTGTATCCTTTTTGTTTTTGCCCTCCCTCTCTCCCACTCTCTTTTATGCTCCCCTACCTTCCCTTTGTCTCTACCACCTTGCTTCTTTTACTAATTTGCACCCTGGATGATTCCTCCCTCCAGTTCTCCTTACTCTACTTCAGCTTATGGGAGGCAGTTTCTGCCTCCCCAATTCTTTTCACCCCAAATAGATTAAAAGTTCATCAAAGTAATATTTAACCCATCCTTGAAGAACAGTTACACTCCCAGATGGATTCAAGCCATCACCCCTGTATAGGCCCATACCATCGCTAGGGGGTCCCCTTTCCCTAATGTTGCTGAACTTTTATTCTCTGCACCATTTCTTCAGCAATGTGTTGATGCTTCAGGTGTGGAGATCCCTCTTTCCACTATCATAGACAGGCAGCACCTCAGAGAAAGCTACTGAGTGAGCAACCTGTCTAAGACAACTCCCAAGTTCCTTAACCCCCCCCGCATTATGCCAGCTCTGTCATTAGCAAGGTCATTAGTACCCAGGTGGACAAAGACATTCTGCTCTCCCTCCTGCCTAGTGCACTAGCAATCCCCAGGATCCACTTCCAATCCCTCTGGGCCGTGTTGCTGTGTAAGCACCTAACCTGCCTCTCCCTCCTTTTCCTATTCATAAATCTATCCTCCTCATAGTAAAGTCCCCCATGAGCAGTTGCTTCCTCCTCCTCCTCCTCCTCTCTGGGGTCCTCTACCATCCTCCTGGGGTCTCCACAATGAAGGACCCCACATCCTCCTTGGTAACTAGTGTGGGTGCCTCCTCCCAGCAGTCCTGCTCCCAACAGATCAGTGTAGAAATTAAGTAGTGGTACGGTTTGAAGAATGTGCCTCTGTCTCACTACCCCACCTTTCCAGAGTCCAATTCTAATTCAGCTGTTCCTCCTTCCTGGCATCCTCTGAGGTAATGGTGACAGACATGGTAGACCCTGGGTGGGGGAAGCAGTTCCCCTCATTCTAGCCAGCTTGATATGGAGCCCAGCAATGTTCTCCCTAAACCCAGAAAGGTGTGTGCAAATGAGGCAGTACTGCAGTCTCCAGAATGTCTATCTGAAAACTGTGCCCTATAGCCACTACCTTGCACCCTTCCCAGCATTCTCAACTTCTATTCTTCCTGTGTTACTTGGAAATGCTTTTGTATCCTTACTTCTGATAGGGTGTTTCTAGTTTTAATGTTTTTGCTTGTTTCTTTTATTATTCCCCTGTGCCCTGACTAAATCTCTTTATACTTCTACCCTAGATAGGGTGTTGCTCCTATTCCAAGTTTTGGCCTACCTTTTACCTTCTCCACCTTCCCACCAGTGTCTGTTATACAGTAATGA
The DNA here is from genome assembly GCA_016271365.2 of Neoceratodus forsteri. Taxonomy (NCBI): domain Eukaryota; kingdom Metazoa; phylum Chordata; order Ceratodontiformes; family Ceratodontidae; genus Neoceratodus; species Neoceratodus forsteri. Next base: position 851,714,638 of record CM057450.1, on the reverse strand, counting down.
ACAGGTGCCTTACTTTAGTCAACCGAAAGAGTCTCCAGCTTCCTTGCTTCCTTCTGCTGATTCTTGTCAATGACTTAGACGACAGTCACCTGTTCCACTTCTTCACTGTTCCACTCACTTGATGGGACATGAATGCACTGGACATGACAGAGTGGAAGTGCTTTTTAGTGCTCTTGAAAGAAGGCACTAATCCTCTGTCAACTCCACCCAATTACACTTTGATTCACAGGGCTTGCTGATCTACTCAGCCCATGTTACAGTTTTAAAGACAATTTTTCAATTTCCCAAAGGCTGCCTACAAATGTCTTTTTCTCCTCACTTACCTTGCTATTTTCAGTATATGAAGAGAAATATATAAAAAATATAAATATACCTATCGTTAAAGTTAGGTGGTTTCATCTCTCTCTTCAGCAAAATATGTTCTTCTAAGTGTACAGATTACTAAGGCTGCATAAATAGCTTTGTGTTTGCAGCAGCAAATCAAGACTCTTCCAAGTTTAACCGGTGTATAATATCAATTTAAAGCAGCACTGCTATCATGCCTCAAAAGAACACAGTCTTTTTTCTGACTTGATGCACTGTTTTCTGATGGCATATTGGCAGCAGATAATAAATGCTCAGCTCCACACATACTATCCATTTTGAGACAAAATTTAAATTTGAAAAATTGTGTTTATTTCTTGAAACAATTTGTTCAGGAAAACCATACAGAGACAAAGCTAATGTTCACTTGTAACCTGGGTTATGGAGGTTTGGTGTGATGTAGTTTAAGAGCATTAGAGAAAATACAAAATACTACAACATTCTGTAGGCAATACAGAAGCAATGTACTGATAAATATTAGCATGAATTGAGTGGACACAAATGCTACCTTTGTGCAAGGTTGTAAAAGATGAATTGTTATACTGTAGCCATGCAAAACCACAGTCATTGAAAACTGAACTAGATACATGGAAAATTGATAGGTGTAAGAATAGGGGACACAAAAGCAGAAGCAGGGGTTCCTAGGGAGAGTGTATGGGTGGGGAACTTTAGAAAACAAGGTACATCTAGCATAGTAGTAGAAATGAACTATAAAGTCAAAGGACAAGGTGTTCAGAGAGGTGGATGAGAATAGGAGCTAAATAAATGAGCATGATTATTTCAAAGAAAAGGATGCTTATGAGAAATCCAGGTCTTAGTTAGTTAGTTGTTTTGTTGACCGGTAAGTGCACTAGACAAATCCTGCCTATTTTCAGGCACGACCCGGGGAGGGGATACAGATGAATGCTCACCGACCTTGAACCAGATTAAGCTGTTGGTGGTATTTTAGTGAATGAGGGAAATTTGGTCTGGACACTGGGAAATTCCCTACTGCTCGGCCAGTAGGGGACAGGTTGTTGTTGATAGCAGGCTCAGTTGGTGACCTGCATGCAAGGAGGATGGAAGTGGAGGAGCAAGCGGACAGCCGAGGGCTGCAAATGAACCAATGCTTCTACTAGGAACAACAGAGACTACAGAGGAATACGAGGAAGGAGAAGAAAAGACCAATTTGTTTCAACGGAGGATTTAACAACATTTATAACTAATATGCCAATATTAGAGTCAACGGAGCTTACACCTGGTGAGACAACTAAAAATAAACTGGAAACATTACAACATGAGCAGAGAAAAGTAGCAGAAGAATTAAAAGCACTGGCATGCAACAAAACGGAGCAACTTACAAAACCAAACAACGAAGTAAATCGGTACAAGTCCTGGTAACACGAGTCCCAAACAATCCTTGAGTGGTGCTTGCAGTGAGAAGAAGAAGGATGAAGTTCAGACAGATAAGGTGACCGAATGAGATAATTTGAATGATGTGCCTTCACAGAGAGTTGAACTGGAGACCGAGAGGGAAACAGGAACGACGTACAACAAATATTGCAGGTGCACAAGGATGTTGTAATGAGAAAGGAAGAGAGACAGGGACTAGCTGGGACGGACAAGGAAGTCCTGTATTGAATTCAAGGGTTTTGTATTTCAGCCTGGAAACAATATGGAGAAACGGACTACAGAACAGGAGAAAACTGCATCTATCAAACGGTGCCAGGAATACAGACTGGGGTAACGGACTTTTCATTCAACAAACGACTGGTGGATAAGGTAGGAGAAGAAGGAAAGGAAAAAGAATGGCATTGACTTTTGCAAACGTAACTTGATACTGCCTATAGTGGGAACAGATGGACAGTTAATTACTGATCAGCAAGGGAAAAGAAACAGTGGTAGGCAATATCTGTACTGCACCTATTTCTACTGATAACTGGTCCCTACAGAAAGCGTTATGAAGCGGTTGACATTGATAATGGATCGTGGAAACCCACACCTGACTGGGACCCAAAATTAAATTTCTCCCAAATGAACCTACTTGGAAACCAAAGATACAAGAAGCTGGTAACTCACAAGAGTGTGAAAAGAGGATAAATGGGAATGAGGGAGGTACCCCATGGAGAGTTCAACTGGGGAAAAGGAACTTCAATGCCTAGGGTACAAGCACAAGGAGGTACAGGACCGTAGCAAACTCCAGTGGGATAAACCATTGATGTCAGAGTTATTTTCTAAAATTAAACAGGACGCTGCACTCGTAGAAATGCGTACGATTAGGTATAAAGGAGGTTTAGAGGTTCTGACCTGACAGGCAGTATGTGGAAAAAGTTTATTAAAGGAGTCTTTGCATTTTTCACCTAGAGAGGTGTTTGCACTTATTAATATTTCTGAGAGGATAATTTATGTGAGTTTTCATTCTACCTATGCTCTTGATATGTTTTGGGAAAGATATACGTAAGTTAAATTTTCCCTTGGGACTCCATTTATGGTAATACCTTTAACAAAGCCTTTAATTAAATATGTCACTGTTATGTTTAGAAACGAGGGGGTGCATATTGATGATATTATTTACTGGCTAGGCCAAAAATGTGAAATTCAAAGTGACCCTGAAGCAATACTAGATTCAGAGCAATTCTGGACAGGGTTTGCGTTTAAAGTAAAAATTAAGGCAGACAGAGGCAGGTATTGAACACATTCTGAATTCCTTTTTATTAGGGAGGGATAGAGGGTGTTTCTACAGGGACAACCACGGCATGCTATAAATGTGGGCTAGGATGCATTTATCAAGTTCATGTGACAAACCTAGATGTGAAAACTGTGGAGAAGTGGGCCATAGTACATTACAGTGTGTTAGCTCCACAAAGTGTGATTTGTGTGAAGAGGCAGGACATGTATTTGCTGATTGTACATATGGCAAAAAATAGGTTGTTGTTGAGTAGTCCAGATCTATTAATTCAGAAAGCACAGGATTCGATAATAGGAAAACCTTGGTTGGTTCCACACAGCCTACGGTAGACATAACCACAGGGGATACATCAAATGGACAAGGGACAGATGTACCGAAAGTAGCCAGTCAAAATGGCACTTCAAACCTAGATACAGGGGAAACTTCGGTAAGAGAAAGGCAACAACAACAGGAGACCTTTCGGACTCCAGTGGTTGCTGCTGTTAGACGTTCCTCACGAAATGTTAAAAACCTTTCTCAACAGCCAATTTTGGAAGTGGAAACCAGTAATTCTTTTGCCTTACTGACCAGTCAATGGGCAGAATCAGATATGGATGGACCTGAGGATGATTCCCAGTTGATAACGGACAGTCCACCTTCCTCAATAGGCTTACAAGAGGATTATAAAGGAAAGAAAAGAAAAGGAGGAAAAAGATAGGTGAAGGTAGACTTTGAATAGGAATGCTGCAATTTAGGTTAGGTTCAGTGAATGTACACAGTATATTGAATTATAAGAGACGGCAGATAATTTATGATTCAGTTCATGCTGCATGCAGTTAGATGTCTGTTTAATACAAGAAACCTGATATATAATATGTCACAAGTTAGGTGTTTTCAACAAGAATGGTGCTGGGGCCATCCTATTGGTCCTTTGGCCGGCAGTCAGCAGATGGCATAGGTTTTTGTTTCATTCCTATGAGTTTTCTTTAATTAGGTTGATAGATTTGATACCAGGACGGTTGATGATCTTAGATGGGATGTGGAAAGGCAGGTCTTGTAGATTTATTAATGTATATGGTTCACAGCTTAAAGCAGAAAGGGTTGCACTTTGTAATATGTTACAACCTTATTTATTGACTTCACTGAGGTGTTTTTGTGTGGGATTTTAATTGTACTTTATTAGATGTTGAGAATCCAATTAAAAAGAAAAATAAAAGATTTATTGTGATACTAGGCACTTTATAAAATGATCCATTCTGCAGGTTTAATTAATGGTAGTAGTAAACAGAGTTCAGGGCCCACGTTTACATTCAAAAGGAATCAATTTACTTCTACTATAGATTATATTTTCTATCCAGACAAATTTCTTTTACATATCAAACATGCCCAGTGTCCTTTTCTGATCATTTGCTGTTACTTTGTAATGTTTCTCCTTCCGTAATCTGAGATGGCAGAAAGCAAGATGGAAATTGAATCCTTTATTATTGACCTCAAATGAAATATTGGAAAAATTCAGTTGTTGTTAACAGCACGATTATCAGTAGAATTTTTATACAGCTCAAAGAATAAATGGTGGAAGAATTCTAAGGATGACATTTGTCATCTATTACAACAGCAAGGAAAAGCAAAGGCAAATAATGATTTTTACACTATTTAAAATTAAGACAGCAATTATATAATTTATTTTCAATAGCCAATATTTCTCAATGGAATATGATTCACAGATTAGGTTAGTAAAAGCTCAGCTTTTGAAAGTTCAGTATAATAGGGCCAGAACTCTAACTTCGGCATTTACGTTATGGGATCAAGAAGCAGCCGAGGGGATCCATATGCTGCTTTAAAATTTATACACAAGCCACATTTGACTACACTTCTGAATAAGGTGGGTCTGTTAGTACAAGATCAGAAGTCGCTTTCAATTATTAAACAATTATTTTGGAATATAAGCCAGCTAGGCCCCAACTGTTCAGAACATTAAGGACTTTCTAGACCAGATTCAGGTACCAGACCATGGGATAGAGTCCTCAGAGGTGCTTAGGCCAGTTACGACACAGGAAATAATTGAAGCCATTAAAATACAAAATACAGGAACTTCCCCGGGGATTGATGGATTAACAGCAGAACTATATAAAGCTTTTCCAATGGAATTTGCTAAATGTTTGGTTATTGTATTTAATGCATTTCTGGATAACCCTGACTTTCCAAGCTGGTTTGCAGAGGGGTTGCTGATTTTTATATAAGTCAGGTGATAAATTTGACTTAAAAATTGGAGACCAATTACGCTTCTGAATGTAGATTATAAATTATTTATGAGAATCTTGAATGAGAGATTAAAACAATTAGCAGTAAGAGTACTTTCTCCTATATCAGTTTTGTGGAGTGCCTGGGAAAATATACACCAAGCCCATATGGTCTTAAGAGATATAGTGGAGTTGGCAAAAGGCAAAAGATATCAGGATGTATTGTCTCTGTTGACCAAATGAAGGCCTTTGATAGAGTATACCAACCTTTTTATTTGAACCCTATGGAAGTATGGAGTTCAAGGTTTTATACACATTATAAAAGAACTTTATGATTCAGCAATAACACATCCAGTAATACAACTTGAGATACGGAAGGATTTCATATTCCCACTGAGTACGACAAGGTTGTCCATTAAGCCCCTTGTTATATGCATTTATGATTGATTCACTGATTAGATCATTAATACAAACACCGTGTGGACAGGAATTGGTTGGACTGTTGATGTAGATAAGTGGTATATACAAGTTTATGCTGATGATTTGTGTGTCTTTTTTTCTGATAGTTCACAAGTAAAGTTATTTTTAGATTACATGGAAGAATATGCAGTATTGGCAAATTCAGCTATTAACAAAACAAAAGTAAAGGAGTATTTATTGGAACCAATGACATAGCTGAGGTAATAGTACAAGGCTTCAGATTTCTGTGATCCAATTAAAATATTGGGTTTATTTTATGGACCAAATAATATACCAGAATTTAATTGGATGACAGTATTAAAGTCTATTGATCTTAAAATTAGTATTTGGAAACATTGGAAACTGGATAAAATTAAAAGGGTTATTATTAAAAATTTATTGTTCCAAAGTTACTATACACAGCATTAATTTTCCCTTTGCCTCATTCTTGGAAACCAGATTATATAGTTTATTTTTTCAGATGTTGTGGGTAGTAGGCTTAACCTGATTAAGAGACAATTTACATACTTGGAAAACAGAAAGGCGGACTAGGAATGATAGATCCGTTGTTTTTTTGCCACTCTATTTATTTCAACCAATAGCAAATTAGGATGGAGGCTAACTTGGGAAACATTGGATTGTTACATAGACAAGTCATGGGAGATATTATACTCTTTGGAACAATAGACCACCAAAACCGATACCGACACTGTTACTTCCAGTATATTACATTCCAATTGCAAAAAATTCTTTAAATGGGGTTAGAAGCACAGGTGGTCAAAGTTAGTTCAGGTTCGCAGCTGTATAAATCTGTCTTACTTCAATTATATCCAAGTGAACCAGAGTTTAAGAACTGTCATAAGGACTATAGGAAGGAGGTTTTAAGTAAATTAAATAACACAAGATTACCTACTTATATGTGGGACACCTTATGGCTTACGGTATATGGTCGAATTGGAGTTAGAGGGAATGCCAAGCATAAACCTTTACAGGAACGAAACTGTCCATTTTAGAGTGTATAGCACAAGAAGAAACAGTTCAACATTTTCTTTTGAATGTTCCTATGCTACTAACCTATGGAAGTTTTTAGACCGATGGGATATGAAATGGCTAGTATGTATGGATTATGAGATATTAGTATTGGGTCATGTTCCTCAATTTCGGTTATTATACCATAAAGATACTTTACAAATTTTTGCAGCACATTGGTATACTATTTGTGGCAAGCTAGATGCCAATGGGTACTCTATCAAAGATTAATGCCTTATGACACGGTTCAGAGACTAATACAAGGGGCTATGTACAGGATTTATAGTTATGATATTACATTTTTTCTTCCAAAAGTGAGAGAATGGTGGAAAGGTTTTCAAAATTCATTAAATACAAATGAGAATTTTGGAAACATTATGGGATATAGAAATGTTCATTTGAGAGTTTAGTATTTTTACAGATGCTTTATATTGAGTTTATAATTTCGGATTTAGCCTTTTGTTAAAGTATATTATGTCTCTATTAAAAAAAAAAGAGAGAAACTGGGAAGGGACTGTTATTAATATTATTAAGGGATATAGATTAATATTAATTGCAGATTTAATTTGTAGTAATATGAGGTAATACTATGGATATTGTGGTGTTTTTCCTTTGTCTGTATGTATGTATATATATATGATTTGTGTTGTAAATTTCTCATATTATGTAACTGTGGCTTTGATATTGTTTGATGTTACTTTAATAAAATATTCCCCTACTCTTTTCGATAAGTGCCATGGGATCTTTAACATCCACCTGAACTACCACCAATCCAGGCAGATGGGACCTTGGTTTAACGTCTCATCTGAAAGACGGCACCTCAGAAGTGCAGCACCCCTCTCATGCTGCACTACAGTGTCAGTACTGGGATATTAACCCAAGTGCCAGATGTGGGAACTGGACCCATGGCCTTCTGATCTCCCGGCCTCAGAGGTGAGTGTGCTACCTACTGAGCCACTTCAAGCAGAGGTTTTAAAATAGTGGTATGAAGGGGCAGGAGTGAAGAGGAGGAAGATTAAAGGGAAACATATGAAGAAAAAAAAACTACAGAATGAGTGGAAGGCACTTGGAATGGATGGCTAGAGCCTGAGGTATCAGCTGATACTGTAATAAATATCAAGCTCAGACTAGACAAGCACTTTGAAGAAAATGGTGGGACAGTATATTCCCAGTGAGCTAATGAGAGGAAGAAACTCAGTGGACCACAGGTCTTCATTCCCTCAAAATACATATGTATGCATCTATGAGTTAAAATTTCTAAGGGAGTAAGATGGAGAGAAGGAGGAAGGGAGAATGGAGAAGAGAGAGAGACTTAAACAATGGTGGGGTTCAAGAATGCATGGGATTGGCACTAGGGAAACTTAGGGAAAGGAAGGGGTGAGGATAATTGATCAGAGGTTATGTAGGATCTGTGGTGTTATTATAAGCAGGGAAAAGGGGAAGACTACATGGGCTGATCAGTCTTTATCTGACAGCAAATTCTTTGCTGCTAAGTAGGTAGCAGGAGGAGTGGAGATTCAGAATTTAGATATGACAGTTGAGGATTAGAAGAGACATATGCCTTCAAGGGAGGGGGCAGAGATCTCAGTATAGGAAGCAATTGTGTGTATAGGAAGGACAGTTGTGAGCAAAGCAGTAGAAAGAGTGGTCGAGGGTTTCTTGCTAGTGTAGACTTGGCATCAGGGCTGTAAATCCCATCCTGTAGTTAAATGTCAGGAGAATCATTTTCAGAACAACCTCAGCATGGCCAGGGAGAAGATACAGAACCTGTTCCTTTATAACCTACATAATCTGGGGAATAATTTCTAATGGTTGGTTTAAATATGGCTGGAGGAGTAAGGGGGATGCTCCATCCAGATGCCAAGATATCCGAAGCAGGGCACATCATCCAACAGAGAACCATCCAGAGTCTTGAACATTTGTAATTTTGGAAATGTGGTCAGCTGCTGCCTGGTATTAAAGGTCATGGAGACTTTTTACTAACATTGTGGGTGAGGTTGCTTTTACAGAACCAGTGTTGGACACTGTTGGTGTCACATTGGAGATCTGCTTACAGCTGTGTGGTGGAGGGTCCACTGAGGAAGAGCACTGTTATCTTTGTAAATGTTAATGTGCCCAGAGGAAACAGCTTATGGTATACATTCAGAAAGAGTGCATTGGGGTCGCCACCCCTAACTCTCACCCAATCACATGTGTAAAGAAGCTGAGGTATAGGAGAATGGGGTGAGAGTTAGGACCGACGGACCCCAATGCACACCCTGAAGCCAGTTGGGAGGGTGGGGGTCCAAGGGGGCTTTCAACCCTAACCCCAAATTTCCTAGCTTTTTTTTGCTGTGGAACAACCCTAACTGATGCATTAAATGGAGTTTTTGCCTCTAATTTCCCTTCTTTTTGAGAATGAGGATGATAAATAATGAAAGGAATGCAGTGGCAGCCCTCCACGTGATGTCTTGTTACACAGTAACAGGAACTGCAAAGCAAACCCAAGAGGCAACAGTAATGCACAAGGCAAAGCAAACGTAAATGGCAAAGCAAACATTAATAGAAACACAAGCATAAAGTGACACCGAACCAAACAGTTATGTAAACAGAGACATCAAACAGAAGTGCATACAGAACACAACTGGTAACACACACATTCATGGTACCACAATTGTAAATGCAAATGGTAATAGTAACACCAACAATAACACCCAAGTAAACAGAAACACAAGCACGTACGAAAATGCAAACCGTAACGCACACACTCACGGAACCACAGTTGTAAATGCAAATGGTTATGGTAACAGCAACAATAAAGCCAATAAAAACAGAAATGCAAGCACATACCAAAATGCAAACTGTTACACATAAGGTCATGGACCGCAATAGTAAACGTAAATGGTAACAGTAACAGCAACAGTAAAGACAACAGAAACAGAAATGCAAGCGCATATGAAAACGCAAACTGTTATGCACACGGTGGCGTAGACGGGAACGGTGATTCAAATAGCAACAGAAGCACAACTGGAAACGCTGGCTGTCACAGTAACAAAAGGGCACAGCCTTCTTTTCCCCAAACACTGCATTGAAAAAACTAATTGAAAACAAAGAATGTATGCATTATAATTGACTTCAGAGCAGAAAAGTACAACTTGGAATACTAAATTGCTTATATCTCAGGAACCATATGATGTAGGAAAACTTAAAATTTTCTATGAATTATTACTTTCCTGGTTGTTGTTTGTTTAGCCCCTAATTGGGGGCTAAGCAATTTTTGATGAAAAGACCGATCTCGCACCATTTCGAGATTTGGGCCCTGAAAGACGTGATGGATGCCATAATGTTATCCTATGGGCTAATCATCAACTTTGAGTGCTGTCACTTTGCCACCCTGTAATATTTTTTCTCCAAGCCACCAAAATGCACATTTGTGGAATGTTGGCTTTCTTCCCTACAAATTTCAGCCCAAAAGACCAAACCGTTATTTTCCAGCAAAGTGGCAAACAATTCCTGTAATATGGCAGAAGCCGTAATGTTATCCTATGGGGAAAAGAGGCAACTTCATAGTGCAGTAACTTTGCCACCCTGTAATATTTTTTGACCAATCTACTAAAAGGCACATATGTAGGATGTTGCCTTTCTTCCTTCCAAATTTCGAGTAAAAAGACCTAACCATTTCTGAGATATTCAATGTCAAAGATTGCCAAAATTTCCTGTCTATTCCATTATAAGAAATCTGGCCATCTTGTCCCTATTTTGTGATCAAAGATCACTGATCAAAGAATCTAAGCGATCAAAGAATTTGCAGGCTCACGAACAAAGAATAAAAAATTTAATAATTCAAAAATAGAATCAATTGCAGTAACAGAATGAAGTCCCTGAGTAAACCCATCCTCATTTGATTTCCTAGGACACCCCTGGGCTAAAAAAATTGAATTTTAAATTGGGCCATCTCATCCCTCACTCGTGATGCAAGATCCCTGTCAAAGAATCTCACAATCAAAGAATTTGAAGCCTCATGATCAAAGAATTTGCAAGCTCACGAACAGAGAATAAAAAATGTAATAAATCAAAAAATTGGAGGAACTGCAGTAAACCACCACCATGGTTTGACAGAATGAAACCCCTGAGTAAAAACCACCCTCATTTGATTCCTAGAGCCCCATGGGCTGAGAAAATGATTTTAAATTCGCCATCTCATCTCTCACTCACGATGCAAGATCGCGATCAAAGAATCTCACGATCAAAGAATTTGCAGCCTCACGATCAAAGAATTTGCAGGTTCATGAACAAAGAAGAAAACAATTTAATAATTCAAACAATAGAAGCAATTGCAGTAAGCCACTGCCATGGTTCAACAGAACGAAGCCCCTGAGTAAAACCCATCCTCATTTGACTTCCTAGGACACCCCTGGGCTAAGAAAATTGAATTTTAATTTGGCCATCTTGTCCTCACTCTGATGCAAGATCACTGTCAAAGAATCTCACGATCAAAGAATTTGCAGCCTCACGATCAAAGAATTGTCAAGCTCACAAAGAATAAAAAATGTAATAAATCAAAAAATTGGAGGAATTGCAGTAAACCACCAACATGGTTTGACAGAATGAACCCCCTGAGTAAAATCCACCCTCATTTGACTTCCTAGGGCACCGATGGGCTGAGAAAAATGATTTTTAAATTCAGCCATCTCGTCCCTCGCTCACGATGCAAGATCGTGATCAAAGAATCTCACGATCAAAGAATTTGCAGCCTCACAATCAAAGAATTTGCAGGCTCATGATCAAAGAATAAAAAAGGGTAAAACACGATTTATTCACTGATTTGAACCAAACCAATGGCATGTTTTGACAGAACGGACTCTCCTAAGCAAAACAAGCCCTCATTTGTGTCCCTAGCCCACCCCTGAGCTGAGATATTAGTGTTTTAGGTCACGATTCAAGATCGCAATCAAAGAATTCACGATCAAAGAATTTGCAGGCTCGTGATCAAAGATCGTTAGCGAACCACAAATTAAGATTTTAAAAGCTTATAACTCTATTTTGTGACTGATTTGGATGGAACCAAAGCTATGGCTTGTAAAACCCATTGAAGTTTTACTTCAGAAGTGACCCCTGAGCCGAGATATTTGTGTTTGTGTGATTGGAAAACTGAAAGCAAGATGGCGGACCTCACGGTCAAATAATTTTGAAAATTCTTTGGGAACAAAGATTCTTGAACCTTGAGGCTGCAAATTCTTTGATCGCCAGGCAAGACCAGATGGCCAGAACCCCCATTCTTTGATACAAGATATACATATAAATGTTCCCATTGACTTATAATGGGAACTTAAAAGTGCCATAACTTTTGAATGCCTTAATATTTTTTCACTAAACAAAAAGCGACATGTTCAGCCACCAAAGTTCTTTCAAACAAGCCATCTTGCAGAGTGGCACACCACATGACAGCCATGCAGGACCACATTTAGAATGCCAAAAGATGCCTTCAAAAATGGTGCTTTCAGACACTAAGACTAGCACTCGCTCACAAATGCAATTTTGCAAATCATGAGATCTAGTGTGCCCAATGCATGTAATAAATTTCAGACAAATCCATTGAATGGGTCCAAAGTTATTAATGTCCAAACTTTTGACTTTAGTATGTAAGGGTTGCTCAACCTTAACTATAGTGGCGCCACCAGCCACTATAATGTATATATATATATATATATATATATATATATATATATATACACACACCATGGGGTGAGATCAATTCTAGTGAAATAAGCCATGTTATTTTCACTGGAGTGAAATAAATCCTGATGACATCAGCAGAGTTAAAATAAATGCCATTTATACCACTCTGCTGACATTACTCACCTGCACCTGAAAACACTAAGAAGCAACCCTGTAATTTGCTGAGTTCTAAAACAGGCCCTGCACTGAAATTAACACAATTAAGATAGATAATAACAGTCAGCTGCAGCACTCCTTCTAAATGTAACAATCTCCAAATCTCTTGTGCTGCATTTCAAAACCTAAGTTTAGTACATTACTGAATCCTGCATTGCCACATATTGACCTACAAAATGAACAACAAATAACCAGTATATTGCAAACATCCAGCTTGCCACAGAACAGAACCTCCCTCAGGCAACCAATTACCAAAACACAGCACACCCAATCAAGACCCCCCCACACACACACATATGCACACACACACCAACAACTCACTACAACAACCCATTCATAAAACTTCACACACACACACTACCACAACATAATTTAAAGTGACATGAACCTTATAAAACAAAATAGCACACATGATGGCAGATTATGAATATGGAAAATATTCTCCTCCTGCATCATGAGCACTGTATATTTCACTCGTGCCTTCAGCACTCTTGAAATATCCAGAGCTCACTCTGCATGAGTGAGAATATTTTCCATATTCCACTCCTGCCCATCATGTATCCATATATATATATATATATATATATATATATATATATATATATATTTATATATATATATATATATATATATATATATATATATATATATATATATATATATATATATACCGCATGGTAACACCAGTATAGTTAGGGTTCATGTGAGCATGTAATGTTAAAGGTCCATTTTTCAGGGTAACAACTTTGGCAAGGTTAAACAGATTTGTTTGAAATTTAGTATGCATCATTGGAAGGATAGGTCTATTGATGTTCCAAATTTGGTTTGCATCCCTGTGTGGCCCATGACCCTAAGCACGTCCCAATGATTGTCGGGTGGGAGGGTTGGGGTGGTGTTGTGATGGTAGGGTTGTGTGGGTGGTGGGGTGGGATCCACCATGACCTTAAGTCACACACCAATGCATGTTGGTCCAGTGTATAGAGTGGGGTGCAGTTCCAATGGTAGGTTTTGGTGGGGAGGGGTATGACGGTGCAAACCCTAACATCCAATTTCTTGACCTATATCACTTTGGTTGACGAACTATGTGTAGAACCCTAACTTTGTTTTAAATGAAGTTTTTGTTAAGACATATATATATATATATACACATATATATTAGAGGCAAAAACTCAGTTTAATGCATCAGTTAGGGTTGTTCCTAGCGACAAAAGTGAGAAAATTGGTGTTAGAGTTGAAAACCTCCTTACCCCTCAGCCCACACCCCAAATAACATCAGGTGTGCATTGGGGTCATCCGCCTAACTCTCACCCCATCACATCGTGAACAAGCTGGAGGCATAGAGAATGCAGTGAGAGTTAGACCGATGACCTCAATGCACACCTCGATGCCAGTTGGGGGGGCAGGCTGAGGGGGTGCAAGGGGAGTTTTCAACCCTAACACCACATTTCCTCATTTTTGCCGCTGGGGAGCAACCCTCCTTTGACAGCTCATGAACAAGGATCTTTTTCTTATGATCTCCGTTCATGAGCTGTCAAAATTCCTGTTCGAGAGCTGATCCCCATTTGAGAGAAAGGGCCATCTGGTCCTTATCTCATGAATGGGATTTTGACAGCTTACTGTAATGAGATATTGGCTGACAAATGGGGTTTGGACACTTCACAAACAGGGATTAGAAGCTAGTCATGAACAGGGATTTTTCAAATATAAAACAGGCCATTTTTAATTATCTGATGGAAACCAAACACATGGTTTTGTAGAGGGCATCGTCCTGAACAAAACCCATACATTTGTTTTAACAAAATGCATCTGTGGGGCAAGTAACAACATTTTGTTTTAGGCTAAAAGTGAAAATAAGATGGTGGTTCAGGAACGGATTTGTTTCTCATGAACAGGATTTAATGAACTCTGTTCATGAGCTGTCAAAACTCTCTGCTCAGAGCCGAAATTGTTGTTCTTAGCTGTGCATCTAACCAAAAGACTGAACAGAAAATGCTCAGAATCTGCATTTTTAAAATTGAATAACTTTGGGTCAGAGTAATATTTCTTTACCAAACTAATGCTGGCCTATTCCATATGACAAGCTCTTTCTATCCTGAAAATTGCAGGCTTCAAAACAGTGGGTGTAGGGCAATGAGGAAAATTCAGGAAAAATTGGTGAAAAAAGTGAAAAAAACACTTTTTCCCTATATGCTGCACAAAATTTGCATATCTGATCAAATCAAAACTTGGCAAGCCAAAGGATCTACACTACAGGACAGTGTATACCAAATTTCATGCAAATCCATTGAACTGTTGCAAAGTTATTAAGGTGCAAAATTTGGGGTTTAACATTAACCTGCTTACTCAACCCTAACTATAGAGGTGTGACTGCACCTGTATAATACATACATATATTTATGCAATAGGTGTGCAGATAAATGGAGTGTGAAAAATCCATTTATCCACACTAACCATATTCAAATTCGATAACTTTAAAACAAAAAAGATAACATGGTACTGTGAGCATGAAAATTGTTCAGCACAAAATTATCTACAAAATGAGTGGTGTTTTACTTATAGATACCTTATAGATTTTTTATAATTAGCAAAGAATAAACAGAAGAAAATGAAGCTGTTGTTCACTTTTTGAAAACAAATGCAAATAACTGTAAAATGATAAATCAAAGTTTGGTACTGTGAACATGGAAGTTGATCAGCACCAACATATCTACAAAATAGTGGTGTTTGATTTATAGATACCGTTTAGCGTTTTTATAATTAGCAAACAGCAGACAATTCAATTTTCTTTTCACTTTTTTATAAACAAATGTGAATAACTTTAAAATGAAAAAGGTAGCATGGTAATGTGAGCATGACATTTGCTCAGCAAGAAGTTTTCTACAAAATGAGTGGTGTTTCATTTAATAGCAACCTCTACGCTAGGCGGACATACACTATGAAAGTTAACTGAAAGTCCCAGAAATTATCATTTAAAATAAAAAATATAAACAATCAACAGCAAATGTTTCTGCACTGATAGAAAGCATCCCTACCGTATAAAAGAAATATACAATGGTGAGCAGTCAGATAGAAAATTTATCTACACTTGTTCTGTTTGACCTCAGACACCTTACTCGTGGCTCATGCCACCATGAGGGTACCTGAGGTGAAACAGCACTTGTGTAGATAAATCATTACCTGACAGCTCATCATTGTATATACTCATTTATATATATATATATATATATATATATATATATATATATATATATATATATATATATATATATATATATATATATATATATATATATATATATATAGATATATATATATATATATATATATATATATACACATATGATACTGGCATGGTAGCGCTAGTATAGTTAGGTTTGAATAGGCACATTAATGTCAAACCTCAAATTGTTCACCTTAATAACATTGCCATTGTACACAGATTTTCCTGAAATTGTGAATGCACAGTCTGGTATCATAGATCTTTGGATCTGGCAAGTTGTGGCATGGTTGGATGTACAGTTGCAGAGCTACAGAATGCCAAAAAACACACAACAAATTTACTTTGTGTGCATTTATTTGCTCTTGCCCACAGCCAACATTATTTGTACATTCAGTCTGAAATTTTCAGGAAGGATGCAGTCTGTGTCATTGATGTGCCTTTCGAAGATTTGGTGTAAAAATATTAAACAGTTCAAAAGTTATTCAAAAAACAAATGTCCAATTATAGTCAATGAGGAAAAAATATATGTGTCTCACAAAAGTTTCACAAATGCAATTTTACTTTCGCAAATGGCCTTTTACTTTCATGCTGCAGCCATCTTGTTTTCAGTTGGTGAGAGAAAATGCCTGGCATTTAAATTTGGGACCCCTAAGTAAACACTGACTATTGGGTAGTTGGGACCTGAGGATTCCAGCCCTATCTTTTTGATGGGTAAACCCCCAGAAATGCCATTTTAAACATCAGAGAAAATATACTTTCACAAATCATGACAGAAACTGCCAAAATACTTTTGCAAATGTGAAAGTTTCATGCTACCTTCTGCAAAACATTTGTGATTTGTGAAAGTATGTAAAAAAAATCAAATCTTTGCTATCACCCTGCAGCTGAACGGTTGGGTCTTTTGGGCGGAAATTTTGCAGGGTGGCAAGCCCTGGTCACACAGTTGTGCCTTTTTGTGGTTTGGTGCCAAAACATTCCAGTGGCACAAAGTTACAGAGTTCCAAATGTGAGATATTTCCCATAGGACAACATTGCAGTGTTGTTACGCTTTTCAGCGCCGTATCTCAAAAACAAAGCGAGATAAGGAGTTTTCACTACCTGCTTCTTAACAAACCTGCAGAAACAAGTTTGAAAATCATAGGTTATACCAGCAGTGGAATTGTTTTCCTAATGTCTACAGTTACAGAGATACTGGCAACAACATGTTCCAAGGCTTCAGCATTTGTGGGTGCCTGTATTTCATAAATGATGCGAGATATGGATTTGGTCAACTTATCATGCTTAGATGTCTCACTATCATGATTACAACAACACTCATATTTTTTGTAGCTGCTATGGTTGCTGAGATATTAGCACATCACATTACTGTTACAAGGGTTCCTTGCCCTATAGGGCTGCTGTATGGCTCCATAGTTACATGTGAGTGGGAATGCAAGTTCCAAAGGGCCCATGCTCCCACATATGCATACCATTATGCAATAAATGGAAAACGTGAAGGGAATGCAGGGCCCAGAGGGCCTGAGCTCCCACTAACACACACCATTTACCAGTGAAATTTCACTTTCTCAAAAAGAAGGGAAATTCATTGCAAAGAACTCTGTAAATGAATCAGTTAGGGTTAATAGAACAGCGACAAAAGTTTGGAAATGTGATGTTAGGGTTCAAAACCCTAACCCCTCATTCCTCCCACCCTCACACACACATGTGCAAGTCACATGCAAGATTGTAAGACAGTATACCACTCCATCACATCTGTAAGCACAATAATCACAACACTGTACTGATTTCACATGACACTATGTAATGAATAAACAAATACAGTATGATTGACTCTGTACTGCCAGCACAGTATGATGACACATTACTGCTGACATATCTTTTTCATACAATTAGACTTAGTCTGTACACAGTTTCAAAATATTGATTTGTATGTGTCATAATTCAACAATTGGCTAGTTGCAGTATCACTGCTACCACATAGGCATGTAATAGCAGGACAAATAGAGCCGCATCACACAGTATTTTTCAGATACTGCTCAGGTAGGAAATTACAACCATCACATGTTGTTATACTGCTGCGTTACCTGGAAATGCTGATTAAGAGTATGTTATGGTTAGCTTTGGATGTTACATATGTTGCTTTTACACCTTACTTATAAATTATACTACAAAATTACATTTATTACTACTGTTTATTAATAGGACTGACTCACTGTATCAGAAAATAAATACAAACATCCAATGACTGTTGGCAGACTTATACAAACTCTCATTTCAATAAACTATGTGTGGATGACATGCTGTGTGTTTCATCACTTGTTAACTATTTAAATATGGGCATCTGCTTAAATCTTGCCATTGCTGTTTGTAACACAAAATTGTTTACCATTGGCCATCATCCATGGTTTCTCAGCATGTGTGTGTGTTTACCCCCAAGGCACTATGATGGCAGCAGAACTCATACAGTTGGTGAACTGCAATGATGGATGTGTCTTGTGGTAAATTTAGAGAGCTGCATGTTTCTTTCTGTTACCTGATGCTGGTTGTCTCTGGTTGGTTGTGTTACCTTGGCCCTTTCCTTGTTTGTGTATGGGGGGTATGGAGGGGAATGCAGAATTAGGGTTTTGAACCCTAACATCACATTTCCAAACTTTTGTCACTGTGCTATTAAACCTAACTGATGCATTAATGGATTTTTTGTAATATGTATATATATATATATATATATATATATATATATATTATATTTGATGCGGTAGCACCTAGATAGTTAGGGTTGGGTGAGCATTTTAATGTTAAACCTCAAATTTTGCACCTTAATAACTTTGCCACTGTATAATGTATTTGCCTGAGATTTTGCATGCGTGGTCTGGTACCATAGATATCTGAATCTTCCAAGTTGCATTATGGTCAGATGTACAGTTGCAGAGCTACAGAATGCCAAAAATGCAAAAACAGACTTTTTGTGAGTTTCTTTGCTCATGCCCACAGCCTGCACAATTTGTCCATTGGGTCCCAAATCTTCAGGGAAGATGCAGTCTGGGTCACCGATGTGCCTTTCAAAGATTTGGTGTACAAATATTAAACCATTCAAAGTTATTCAAAAAACAAATTTCCCATTATAGTCAATGTGGGAAAAATATATGTGGATCATGAAAGTTTTGCAAATGCACTTTTACTTTTGCAAATGGCCCTTTTAATTTTGTGATTCAGCCATCTTGTTTTCAGTTAATGAGGGAGAAAAATGCCTGGCATTTCAATTTGGGACCCTTTAGGTAAACAATGGCAGTTGGGTTTACCTAGTTGAATCCTGACAATGTCAGCCTATCCTTTTGGTTGATAAAACCCACCATAAATGCCCTTTTAAATATTGGGAAAATACTTTCACAAATCATGAAATAAATAAGCTGAAATACTTTTGCAAATGGAAAAGTTTTGTGATACTTTTGCAAAACTTTCATGATTTTGAAAGTATTTTTTTTTAAATGCAAACCTTTGCCATCTTCCTGCAACAAAACAGTTGGGACTTTTGGGCTGGAATTTGCAGGGTGGCATTCCCTGTTCACATAGATGCATGTTGATGGTTTGGTGGCAAAACATTCAAGGGCAAAAGTTACAGAGTTCCAAAGCTGATAAATTTCCATAGGATAACATTGCAGTGCCCCTGATGCCTTTCGGTGTCTGTATCTCAAAAAATGAAGAGCGAAATGGAGTTTTCATTTTAGCAGCTTAGCTCACTTTTAGGTGATCTAATCTGTTGAAACACATTTGGAAATCATGGATGACACCTGCAGTGGAATTTTTTCCTAATTGCTATGGTTACAGAGATATTGGCAACAACATGTTCCCAGGGTTTCAAGGGTGCCTTTTCAGTGCATTTCATTGCCCATATTTCAGAAATGATGCAAGATATGGATTCAGTTGATTTATGTCTTGTGAAGCACTCACTGTCATGATTACATCAAAAACTGGAAATTTTTTTCCTAGCTGCTACGTTGCTGAGATATTAGCAAATTAGAGTTACTAAGGGTCTCTTGCCCTATAGGGCTGCTGTATGGCTCTGGTAGTTATGAATAAGTGGGAGCTCAGGGATCATAGGGCAGGTGCTCCCACATGCGCATACCATTATGGCAAAAATTGACAATGTGAAGGAAGGGCAGGGCCGGAGGGCCCACACCCCTCAACACACCACTTACATTACACTTTCTAAAAGAAATGAAATTCATTGCAAAAACTCTATTAATGCATCAGTTAGGGTTAATAGTACAGTGACAAAGGTTTGGAAATGTGCTGTTAGGGTTCAAAACCCTAGATCTGCATCCCCACCGCCCCACCCACACACACACATGCAAGACACATGCAAGATTGTAAGACACTATACCACTCCATCACATCAATAACCACAATATTAACAACACTGTACTTATTTCATATAACACTATGTAATGAAAAAACAAATCTAGTGTCATCGACTCTATACTTTCAGCACAGTATGATGACACATTATTGCTGGCATATCTTCTTCATACAATGAGACACAGTCTGTACACATTTTCTAAATAATGACTTTTATGTGTCACTATTGAACAATTGTGTTGCTGCAGGCTACCACATGAGCATGTGGTAGCAGGAAAGATAGAGATGACACATACTACTTTTAAGCTACTGCTCAAGTATGAAATTAACACCATCACATGTTGCTATACTGCTGCTTTACCATGAAATACTCATTAGGAGCATGTTATTTTTAGCTTTGGATGTTACAACTGTTGCTTTCTCAAGTTACTTGTAAACTATACTACGAATAATTACTTTTATTGTTACTACCTTTTGTTGTTAGGACTGACTCACTCTATCAGAAAAATAAATGCAAACATCCATTGACTGTTGGCAGGCTTATACTAAATCTAATTTCCAAGAAACTATCTGTGAATAACATACTGTGTGTTACATCACTTCTTCACTATTGAAATATAGGCATCTGCTTAAATCTTGTTATTGCTGTTTGTAACACAAAAATGCTTACTGTGGGGCATCACCCATTGTTGCCCAGCATGCGTGTCTACCCCCAAGGCATTATGATGGTGGCAGAACTCATACAGTTGGTGACCCATGATGGATGTGTCTTGCAGTACATTTTTTTTTTAATTCAAATTTTATTAGATTTTTACAGTACAGAGAACAGATCCTTCAGGTACAATATACACTTGGAAAGATTTTGATAACATGATGGACCCATTCTCTCCAACCTCATCCCCCCCCTCCCCACACAGGCATGTAACCTCTCAGTTTACAAACATTATATAGGTACCAGCATAATACAGTTATAAGGAATAAAGGGTGTGTAAGGGGTCCCATATCCCCATGTACCTGTTTATCCTGTTATTTAGGCTTGCTACAGCCTTCTCCATTCTGAGATTGGCTAAAAGCTCATTGAGCCACTCAGTATATGAAATAGCTTCACTATCCTTCAAGTGGTGCAGTACCACTTTTTTAACGGACATGGAAATGAGGGCCATATGGCACCTGCGATTAAGCACTGAAATCACAGAATAATCCCCCAACAAGCAGATTTCTGGGGTGAAGAGTCCATCCAAGCCTAACAAGGGATCCATTTTTTGTCGAATACTGACCCATAATGTGGGTACTTTAGAGCAAGTCCATAATATGTGATATAAAGTGCCCTTCTCTAGTTGGCATCAGGTGCATATTGATGAAGAAGTGCCACCAAATTTAGCTAATCTCTGAGGGGAATAATATAGGTTGTGCAGGATATGAAA